>CP092877.1:26934661-27182081 GCA_030710605.1 Cordylochernes scorpioides
ATTTCTTTGAATGTTGGAATATTAAAATATTCATTTTCTCTTAAAAATGTATTTAAATTGCCTAAACAAAAGCGCTTAATTTTAATATCCCATAAGTTTCAAAGGTTAAATAAACTTTTTTTATTTTAAATGTGATTTCTATACAAGGTGTTCTTTTAATAATTCAAATATAGTAGAACCTCCCTGTAAAGGACACCTAATTGCAGAGCCAAAGTGTCCTTTAGGGAGAGGTGTCCTCTTACCGGAGAGTTGCTAAATTGTAAAAATGGTAATTTTGCAGATGAAAACTGTTCTTTGTGGAGAGGTGTCCTCTTACCGGAGAGTTGCTAAATTGTAAAAATGGTAATTTTGCAGATGAAAACTGTCCTTTGTGGAGAGGTGTCCGCTAAAAGGAAGTTCTACTGTAATTCATATTCAGTTTAATTTTTAAAAAATATTTATTAGAGTTATCTCATATATATATATACTAGCCGAATGACCCGGACAACGCCCGGGTTTTACCCGATTAAATGCTTTTATTCAAATACTATTCGTTACAATTATAAATTGGCACCGTGGATGTCATTCTTGTGAAACTTCCCGCTCCAAACTTTGTGTCTGAGAAACAATATTTTTATAAAGAGATGATCTGGCTTTGTGTCTTCTGCTCGAATGAATGTTTTTCTGTTAGAATTTTGTTCCTGCATACTAAAAATGAACTGGCTTCACCCATGGTCTCTGCTTTTTGGAATTTTTCCGGATATAATTTTGTATCTGATAATCAAATATGATACAGCAATATTGTCATCATCATTTTCTGAATAAAAAACAACTACTTTTTTCCCAGAACCTGTCAAATTATTTTTATTGACTAAAAATCCGAAAAATATCTTTTCCAGATTTTTCTCTGTCCTGTTAAAACACGTTTTACATGTCCATTAGGTCAGCTGATATTACCTCCCATCTTCACCGCTAGAGGCGCTGCTTGCGAGCAAAAGGGCAAATTTGCAACGCAATTTGCAAATAACTTGTATACATACTTCTATACTTGTGTACATAGACCATAAATCTGTACATAGACAGGAAAAGCACATATATTTTAATAATATAAATGAGTTTTAAAAATTGTAAAAAAAAATGCATCGGCCGGGAATCGAACCCGGGGCGCCCGCGTGGCAGGCGAGCATTCTACCACTGAACCAAAAGCAAACGGTGACAGAATTGTTGATGACTCTGATACTTGTATATTTTAATAACAGTCTCTTTTTAAAAATTAATTTAAAAATTAACAATACATATCATATCATATCTCTTTTATTGGAAAAGCAAGCTTTTGAGCAATGTGAAGCTCTTCTACTGGCTTAACAATGTCAAGTGGAGAAAACTTGTAAAGGCAGTAGAAGAACATCGTTGCTCAAAAGCTTTCTTTTCCAATTAAAAAAGATATGTATTGTTACAAGAAATTAAGACCTAATCCAAATAAATTAATAGTGTGTGACATTTCGGTAACAGTGTTTTTACCATCATCAGACAAAAGAATAAATGAGAGAAAATATCCCAGCATGTTCTGAGATTTTTTCTCATTTATCCTTTTGTCTAATGATAGTAACACTGTTACCAAAAAGTCACACACTTTTAATTCATTTCGATTAGGTCTTAATTTCTTTTAGTTATAATCTATAATCCAAATTGTGCTTTATCATTAAATATATGTATTGTGTTAATTTTTAAATTAATTTTTGATTAAACAATTTTACCTAGTTAACAGCCTTTTTTTTTATATAACAGAAATATCATAATTCAAAGGTTTTAAAGTCTCCTTAGTTTTAACAGGGGTTGGAATGACAACAAATGGCTATATATAACAACATAAAATCTCAAGTGTGTGTTGTAATAGAGAGGTTCAACTGTAAGAAGTTATATGTGTGACATTTTAGGTAACAACGTTGTTACCACCTTCAGACAAACAGGTCCATGGAAGTATGTCAAAATGAGGGGGTCAGTGGAAGGGTGGTCTAAATCGTTGGTTTTTGACCGCTACGACCCGGGATCGAATCCCACGTTGGGCACTTTTTCTAATTAAAAAAAAAAAAAATGCTCCAATGGCTCCTGAGTCTTTAAAAAGTGTGATGATAGCAGGATCACTTACCTTCTTCATTCATATCATGTTTATTTCTTGAATGGATGCTTGTGGAAAAACCTAAAAACACCGCAACAAAATTAGTTAGAACATTCCAAGGTGTTTGACCATCATGTGCAGAGAAATTTCTTGCCTCAATATATCTTGTCAGTGTACAGTAGAACCTCCTTCTAAAGGGCAACACCTAGCTGCAGAGCTAAAGTAACCTTTAGGAAGAGGTGTCCTCTTACAATAGAGTTGCTAATTGATAAATATGATCCATTTTGGTGATGAAAACTGTCCTTTGTAGAAATGTCCTCTAGCAAAAGTGTTTTCTCATGGAGGTTATTCTACTATACTCTAGTCAATAGCTTTGCTTAGAGAGTGGGAATAATTGTAAAGTTAAGAAGTGTAGCATTGAGAAAGCCTTCATTCTGCACCATCCCATTCAGCACAAGCTACTTTAAAATATTTGGTTTCATGACATCATCACTCCCCTAGCTCCTCATATGATAACCCAAAAGAGTATAGCATTCAAAACCTAAGTCAAATTGTAGGAAAAAGCTAACACAATATTGGTAAATTTACAAGTTCCTTCTCTTATCAACATACGCTGGATTGCTGCCCAATTTGTATGATTTACATAACAAGGGAAACTAGCTTTATCCTGAAATTTTCACATTTTCTGCCCAGTAATTCTTGGTGTAGCAAATTCAGTCATGCAGTGTAAAAAAAAAAAATTAAAAACTTCTTTTTATTTTACTGAGATGAATTCCATTGTGAGCAGTTTCAAGATTATTCACTTATTTGGTGTTTTTTCCTAATAATGTTATCTTTCTACATAAATGTGGTGGTCTGTCTATGATACACGGTTTCCACTCAAAAATCATTTGGAATTGAGATGTAATTTTTAGATGAATATTCATGACCTCAAAAAAAAAAAACAAAAAACTAGCAAATATCCAAAAAACTTTACTTCCCCCATCTTCTTCGATCTTGGAGTTACAAGTCAAATAAGCAAGTTGAAGATTCTCCAGAGGTGTGAGCACACTCAGGGAGTAAATATTCTCCAATTTATCCATTTAATGTGCTACCAGCTAATGGTCTAGTGACAGTATACGTGGTTTCTTGATTAATCAAGTATTTGGCCAATTCTGGAATAATTAAAAAATCAATGAATAGTTGATATTTATTCCAATAGATGACACAAGCCATCAGCAACAGTTGCACGATATGTCTTTTTCTTAAGTTAGTTTAGTGCTAGATAATCAAAAATTAGATTAAGGTTAGGAGAATAAAGATGGCAGCCATTCATAGGTATCAACATGTAGGTTTATCTAACAGCATTTTGGTTTTGTTCGAGTTATAGTAAATTGTGCTGGCACAGTAGAACCTCTATGATACCTCTTTACAAAGAACAGTTTTCATCACCAAACCTTTAAACTAATTATTTGCTTTCTTGTGTAAGAGGGGACACCTCTTCTTAAAGGGGCTTTGGCTCTGCAACTAGGTTTCAAAATGACAGCTAGCGATCAATTAGTGGCTGCATGAGCCAGAAACCACCCAGAATGGAACCTACTATCAAAATGACAAAAAAAAAAAAAAACATATGTCTCAAACTAAGAAAAGCAGCAATAGAATATTTTGATGAAGTTCAAATGTTAGCAGCCAGTGTGAAAATGGGACTGATTGAATTAATACGCACTACTTGCCATCAGCAAAAATAGCTCCTTAAACAACCTATCTGAACCTAACCTAGCATATTTATACAAAGGCTGCCACCCTGGCTACTAAAATGAATATCATAAATAAGCTTTCAATGGGGTGGGAGAAGTCCAACCACACCTCCCTGGACCCTTGGAATATTCTACCAAATTCTCGTCCTAGGTGACTAACATGGCTAAGGCATCCAAAATGGGAGGAGTAGAGAACATTGTGACTTTGTGCTTTAATGTTTTCTTATATAAAGATTGCCTTATAATGAATTTAACTGGCTTTGTCCTTAGTGTTTGGGCATTGCTCGATACAAATATTTATATGTAACTAGCGGATGTACCCGGCTTCACCCGGGTTTTACCCGAGTAAAGGTTTGTCTAACAAACATTTGTTAAAACAATTCTCTATAAACTATTAAAAAAAAAAAAAAAAAGATATATTTTGATAATTTGAAACTCGTAAATTTGAATCTCTCGATAAAGTGAACATTTTTTCCCTGTGTGCCGTGTCATCCTGAATTTTGTCTTTCCTAATTTTCTACATTACAAAATCATCGTTTTATCTAGTGAACATTTTTTCCCAGTCCATTGAAAAATACTGGATAAGTAGAATAAAATCAATATTAATTGGTTCCCTCGGTAATTGGAAGTTAAAGGAATAGTATCTTTGCCTTGGAATTGTATCATTATTCTTGTCTCAAATAAATTGCCGTGTCGATAAATGATAAAACTAACTTTGACTTGTACGCAAAATTCCCACTCTCTACGGGCGGAGATCAGAGCTTGGTTAAGTGGATTCGTCAGTGTAGAGGACAAAACGTTCCGTCGGCGGTTTCATGTTCAAGTCTTTCGCGCAGTCTCTTGGGATTAAAGGATTTGCTTCAAGCGAGGGGTGGCTCTCAAATTATAAAAAAAAAAAAAAGACACAGGATATCATTTAAAAAATCTGCGGAGAGAGCTCCAGCGTGGATATTTCCATTTGTTCGCAAAGGATTGACGACCTAAACCAACTTTTGAATGGCTATGACCTATGGTTATCGTCTGATTTCTACTAATTCAAAAATGAATAGAGGTTCGTATCAAGCAAATTCAAAGGGAAACAGGAAACTTTTATCAAGTTGGAATGCTTACAGGACGAAACTATGCAAAATCTTCTATATAAGTTATTTAATTTTTAGTATCGCATTTATATTTATATATTTTCAAAACAATTTATATTTATTCGAATTTTATATTTAAACGATACTCATTATTTCTTATGATTTTTATATATCGTATATATCATCTTGCACAATTATTTAAACTTTTTTAAATAAAGTACAATACTTAAAATAAAATGTTTCTTATACAATCTAAAATTAGAAAATAAACTTTTAAATCGGTAACCTCAAGGAGAGAGCCATTATAAAGCACTAATATTTGAATTAGTTTTACTTAATATATTAGCCCTGAAAGACCCAAGGTCATCAGGCGTGGAGCAGACTTCCTGCCTAAGCCTATCTCCATCGCAATGGTGGCGCTGCTTGAGAGTTAAATCTACAAATCTGCAAATAACTCTAAGGATATTCAAGAAATTATTTTTCAGAAACCTTCCTAGTACTATACTAAATAACTTCCCAAAGTTCCATGGCGTTCCAATGAGTGGTTTGGTCAGGCATAAAGGACAGACACACATACATTCATTTTTATATATATAGATTCTACTGTCCTAAATGTCCATAGTTTGTTTGAATACCATTGTTTGAATGTTTTTCTGTTAGAATTTTGTTCCTGCGTACAAAATAATGAACTGGCTTCACCCGTGGTCTCTGCTTTTTGCAATTTTTCCCGATATAATTTTGTATCTGATAATCAAACATGATACAGCAATATCGTCATCATCATTTTCTGACTAAAAATATATACAGTAAAACCCCGCTAATACGAACCCTGTATATAATGAACCTTCCCTTATAACGAACCCACGCCGATTCCCAATTCCATTCCATTGAAAATACCATTGTTATAACGAACTTTGCGATTTTTAGAATAACGAACTACCCCTATAACGAACCCATTTTTGGTCCCAAAATAATAAAATCTATTTAAAATACTATGCTTATAACGAACTTAGAATTGTAATTAAAAATAATACAGTAGAACTCCTCAAATTCGGAAATTCTGAAATTCGGAAACTCCCAAATTCGGAAAGTATTGTAATGTTTTTTTAACATACAAAAAATCAATTTTCACATGCTTTTATTTTGTTGATATTTCAACATTATTTTATTTTATTTTATTTACTTTTACTTTTATTTTATTTAATTTTTATTAGTAATTTATTTTTAATTTAAGTGTTTAATTAATTTACTTTTACCGATTATTTATAATCGCTAATTAGGGGTTTATCCCCTTTTTTAAAAGCTTAAATAAATCAACAGTTTCATTTGACCTTTGTGCTTAGTTTAGGATATTGTCCAATAAGAAGGCAGCATTATTACGTCATAAGCCATTCACGCATTTTTTATTGCAAAGTTGATTCACCTAAAGTTCAAATTATCAAACATTTTCAGACATTGTAAGTTTCAAATTCTTTTATTCAACTCTCAATTTTTTGCATTTACAAGTTTGTTCTTCAACAAAATGGCATCCAAAGAGGAGCGGCAAAAACGAGGCAAGTACCGAATTCTTAAGCTTGGTGAAAAGTTAGATGTTCTTAGTGACATTAAAAAAGGATTAAGCTATACAACGATAATGCAAAAGTATAAAATTTCTAAGACAACTGTTTATGATATTAAAAAGTCTGAGCTTAAACTTACAAAGTTTGTTGATTCTACCGAAAAAGATGTCAAAAAGTTTTCTCAAGTAAAAAATCCGTTATACGAAAATGTTGATAAAGCAGTTAACATCTGGTACGAAAGTCGGAGATTATCAGGGGTTCCTATTTGTGGTGTTGAACTCCAAACAGCTGCCAGTCATTTTGCATCAAAATTGAATAATCCCACTTTTAAAGCTAGTGGTGGATGGTTGTCACGATACAGAGCCAGACATAATTTGAAAAATAAAAAAGTTGTCGGGGAAGCATTGAGTGCTGACGAAGATGCAGCTAATCGCTTTAAAGATGATTTTCACAAACTAATGACTGACGAAAAGTATGAACAGTTCCAAATTTATAATGCTGACGAAACAGGAGTTTACTGGAAGTCATTACCCGATAATTCTCAAGTCAAAAATGCAAACAGCGCTAGTGGTCATAAGCAATCCAAAGATCGACTCTCTGTTTTACTTTGTGCAAATGCAGACGCTTCACATAAAAATGTTTTGGCTGTTGTTGGAAAATCAAAACGTCCAAGAGCAATCAAAAACATCATTGATCGAATGCCTGTCCATTACTATTCTTCACACAAGGCTTGGTTTAATCAAAGCATTTTTAGTGAATGGTTTTTTAAACGGTTCATAAACGAAGTTCGCAATTTTCAAGAAAATAAGTTAAGAGTTGCTCCAGATCAAGTAAAAGCGTTACTACTAGTTGACAATTCTCCTGCTCATCCAACAGAGCTGATCAGTAATGACGGCAACATTAAATGCAAGTTTTTACCACCTAATACAACATCTGTATTGCAGCCTATGGACCAGGGAGTTATTGTTGCCTTTAAAAGGTTGTATAA
This sequence comes from Cordylochernes scorpioides, assembly GCA_030710605.1. Classification (NCBI taxonomy): domain Eukaryota; kingdom Metazoa; phylum Arthropoda; class Arachnida; order Pseudoscorpiones; family Chernetidae; genus Cordylochernes; species Cordylochernes scorpioides. Next base: position 26,942,122 of record CP092877.1, read on the forward strand.
ACGAAGACAGTTAGAAAGTTGTTTAGTATTTTCAAGTGATGCAGATCAGCCAAATAACTCTGTGGGTGAACAAACTTTTTCTAATTTAAAAAAGTACGACATCAAGAAAGCGATATTCAATTTTGGAAATTCTTGGGATGAATTAAAATCTTCTACAATAAGAAATGGATGGAAGATTTTGCTTGAACACAAAAATAATTCAGATTTGGAAACAGCAGGTGATGCATTACAATTATCCGAGGATGAATCTGATGAAGATGAACAAGAAATTAGACGGCTGGAGCAATTATTTCAAAGAGCTAGAATTGAAGTAAATCAAGAAAGCATTAATGAATGGATCGATATAGACCTTGATGATCCAGGTCACAATGTTCTTAGCAATGATGATATAGTTGAAGCTGTTTTGAGTGAAAAAATGGAAATCAGCAGTTCTGATGATAGTTCCTCAACTTCTGAAGACAGTTTGGAGCCGGATGTTCCCAGATGCGAAGCGTTGAAAAGTTTGGATGTTGCATTAAAATATTTGGAAAAGCGCACTGAACCAGAAATGCTTGCAAGCTACAACACCATCAATAGTCTTCGAACTATGCTTATGAGAGAAGAAGAAGCTTTGTTAAACAAGCCAAAGAAACAGACAACAATCAGCAACTTCTTTGCCAAGCCATAACTTACTTGGCCATCAATTGCATTACATACATAATAAAATATTTTACTATTTTTCATCGGTTTCATGCTCAAAACTCATAAAAGTCAAGGAACATTTGATTAAAAATTGTAATTAAAATTATGTAATGTACATATAATATTCAACCTAAAATTGTTCATATGCTTCAAAATCTTTGTCTCAGTCATCTAAATGCCTATTTATGCCACATAAATATTCACAAATCTCTCTCAAATTCGGAAAATCCTCAAATTCGGAATACCTTGCGCCCCAAGCTTTCCGAATTTGAAGAGTTCTACTGTAATAATAAAACAAAATTTTGAGCATGTTTCAGCTCGCGGATCGCGATTTCAAAACAATAAATTTAGCGGCATTGTTTGTTTTGATTTTTGCACTTTATTTTTGCTGTATGTTGTATAAATTTTTAGGCATTATACTTTTTATTAAATAGAATATCTTTGCATCCATTAAATTTGAAATATGAAAAATGCAAATAGCTTCCAAAATGAAGAAAACAAAGGCATTTTAAAAAGAAAAACGTTATTACTTTAAAAAAAAAAAAAGGCCATTTTCAGAACTTTTCAGAGTGAAACAACACAAGCAAAATGATAAGAACATATTAAAATATGAGAATATAACTTTTCTATTATAAAAGATAAAATATAAAGCTATTAAAAATTGTTACAAAGAGGAATCAACCTCAACTTTTGCAGCGATCGCGATCGTACGTTTTAGGGCTAAAAAAAAAAAGTCCAAATAAACGGTCCTGTGATGAAACAAAATTATTTTTATGCCATTAACTATGGTGATTTTAAAGGCAGCAATGTTTTGCATGACAGGTTAAAAAAAAAAAAACGAAATCTAGAAGAATATGTGGAAACATGAAATGGAATAAAAAAACATTAACTTTGTTTGAAAGGGGCAATGTGGAAGAGTGCTTTGAAACAACAAGGTGTTAGAGCCATTTTTTCAAGTAAACATTGTATTATATAATGTGATAATGATGTTTTAAAATCATTTTATATCTTTGAATATATATTTAATAAAACTTTGCCGAGGATTTGTCTTGATTTTTAAATTAGACATAGAGATGTTAATGATAAGAAGAACCTATCATCTAATGATTTCTATTATTATTCAGTATTAAAGTAAGGAAATTGGTCAATTAAGGGAACTAAAACAAAGTGACCACTATTAAGAGGCAGCCTCTTCCAGTGTGTATGGCTATCCTTTAATTATACGGTCGGAAAATTTTGAAAAGTAAAAAAAAAATAGCCAAACCGTGGCGTGGCTATAGTGAACCAAAAGCTCTGTCCCATTGGGGTTCACTATAGAGGGGTTTTACTGTAGTTTTAATAATTTATTTATATATTTTTTTAAATAGCCTATCGGAAATAGCCTATTTGGTTTGAATTAGTGAACTACTGCGAATTTGCATACCGGACATACAAACAAACATACAAACATTCATTTTTATATATGTAGAGATTTCTCTAAATATTGGAATACTAAAATATTCATTTTCTCTTTGAAATATATATCAATTACCTAAACAAAGCGCTTAATTTTAATATCCCGTAAGTTTCAAAGGTCAAAGAAACTTTTGAAAATGTGATCATTTCTATACAAGGTGTTCTTTTAATAATTCAAATAATAGAGGTGGAGGAAAATATCGAGTTATCATTTTAGGTAGTATTACGTTTAGTATGGTTTAGCAATTTTTGTTGCATTAACAATTATTGACATTTTAATAATCAAAACATCGTGTACTGGGCATTTAACACTTACGATTAAATGTATCTCGGTTATATTTTGCATTAAGTAAGTTCGATTGGCTAATATTCCTTGAAATTATTGTGCGAAATTTTAATAGATGCCTACAAGATTTAAGCATTTTTTAAAAATATTAAAAAAAAAACAATAGTTAAACCTTTACAAATATTGAATAGAAACAAACATTTTCGAGAAGCACATGGTGAATATTCACACCAATTATTTTTAAAATAACATTAAAAATATATTTTTTTTTATTTTTATTTTGAATTCTGTGATTTAAAAAATATTGTGTTATGAATTCAGATATATATAAAAATTGAATTATATTTAAAAAAACAACTGGCGTTTAGATTTAGTGCCCATTTTTACATGAGAGGTAGCTTTTCTTCCTATCTAAAATTAATTGTTGTGTAATGTTGCGCGTTTTTAGTCCATAACTGAGGCATTGATTAACCCTTTTATGGGTTTGGGATGGAGCCAGACTTTAAATATAAAATTTTACATTGATATGGCCAAATGATAACAATGTGTAATTTTTTTATTTTTTCATCTTATACTAGCGGATGTACCCGGCTTCGCCCTGGGTTTTTTGCCCAGTAAAGGTTTGTCTAATGAACATTTGTTAAAACAATTATCTATAAACTTATAAAAAAATAATAGATATATTTTTATAATTTGAAACTCGTAAATTTGAATCTCTCGATAAAGTGAACATTTTTTCCAGTCCCTGTGTGCCGTGTCATCCTGAATTCTTACTTTCCTTATTTTCTACATCACAAAATCATCGTTTTATCTAGTGAACATTTTTCCCGGTCCCTTGATCAATATTATCAATCAATATTAATTGGTTCCCTCGGTAATTGGAAGTTAAAGGAATAGTATCTTCGTCTTGGAAGTGTATCATTATTCTTGTCTTAAATAAAATGCGCTGCTTACGAGTTAAATCTACAAATCTGCAAATAACTCTAAGGATATTCAAGATATTCAAGAAATTATTTTTCAAAAACCTTCCCAGGATATACCTAATAATATCCCAAAATTTCACGGCGATTGGATGTATGGTTTTTGAATCTATGGAGTACAGACAGACAGAAGGACATTCAATTATATATATATATATATATATATAGATTTTTACTCCATTTAATGTCAATTAACAGGAAGAAGGTAAAAAATTTAAATTTTTGTCAAGGATTTTGTATGTTCAGCAAATGAAAATCTTAATTTTTGATAAAAGGCTTTGAGGCTAACTCAACTGTCACATTTACAGTCTTCCCCACACTTTGAGACTTTAATTATAAAGTTTCCCACTCATTTTCTGTATACAAGCATTAATAAAAAAAAGGGTTATCCACATTAATAGACCCAAAACATAGGAAACATCAAGATATACATCTCTATATATCTATTCCATCTATCTACGAGTATATATATAAAAATGAATGTGTGTATGTTTGTTTGTATGTCTGGTATACAAATTCGCAGTAGTTCACTAATTCAAACCAAAATTTCCATACATAGGTAAAAAAATACAGGAAGACGATAGGCTATTTTAAAAATATATATAAATCAATTATTAAAACTATATTTTTAGTCAGCAAATGATGATGACGATATTGCTGTATCATGTTTGATTATCAGATACAAAATTATATGGGGGGGGGGAAATTCCAAAAAGCAGAGACCACGGGTGAAACCAGTTCATTATTTTGTACGCAGGAACAAAATTCAAACAGAAAAACATTCATTCGAGCAGAAAACAAAAGCCAGATCATCTTTCTATAAAAATATCGCTTCTCAGACACAAAGTTTGGAGCGGGACGTTTCACAAGACTGACATCCACGGCGCAACGAATAGTATTTGAAAATCAAAATAATATAATTTTCAAATATCGTTGTGAAAATTTACACATTTATTTTTATATTTTAAAAACACACAAAGTTTAGAGCGGGACGTTTCACAAAAGTGACATCCACGGTGCCAATTTATAATTGTAACGGTAAAACCCGGGAAAAAAAAAACAATAGAAAAAAATAAGTGGGTCAGTAATTGATATTAAAAACAAAGTAGGCATATCCTGACCAGGAAGACATGTGCTTTTCAGAAGGCAGAGCGCCATCTGGTGGAACAGAAATCAACTATTCATTGATTTAACCTGTTCCCTGATATTTGGCCAACCCAATTTCTTGATAAATCAAGAAAAGCCATCCACGAACGCATTTCGAGCTTTTTGGCGCTCGTCAGCGTGGAGTAGGTTGTTCCTTTTCAGGAAGCCACTGGGACCAATAATCTTTTTTGGTCGCAGTGGTACAGCCTACCTCCTACAGCCTCCCCCCAAGAAAGCCAAGACAGTTCCATCAGCAGGGAAGGTTATGGTGTATGTCTTTTGGGATTCCTAGGGTGTACTTCTTCTAGACTTTCTGAATAAGGGTTAAAACCATCACGGGCAATTATTATGCAAATCTTGTGAAGCAACTACGAGAAGCTATTAAAGAAAAGAGAAGAGGAAAGTTGTCTAGGAAGATTGTTTACCATCAAGACAATGCTCCGAGTCATCGGTCGCTGCAAGCCATGGCTGCTATACATGATTCTGGCTTTGAACTTTTACCACATGCACCCTTTTACCAGATATAGCTCCGTCTGACTTCCACCTATTTCCTCATCTGAAAAAATCCCTTTCTGGCATTCATTTTAGGTCAGATGAAGAGGTCATTGATGCTGTAACCTCATTTTTTGAGTCACTTGAAACATCGTTCTTTTTGGAGGGCATAAAAGCATTAAAACATCGCTGGAAAAAGTGTTTAGACCTTAAAGGGGATTAAGTTGAAGAATAAATCATAATCATTTTATTAGTCATTTTCTTTATATGTCGGGCCACCGACTTATGGAACACCCCTCGTATTCCTAGTCACATGAAAACGCTTCTATATTATTTTCAATTTTAGATTTCAACTTTCTCACTCAATATAATAGATCGATTATTTCTACTTTTATTTGTTTTCTTTAAATAATGGCTTTAAATGATAATGTTTACAATTATGTGAAAAAAAGTTCAAATTATTTGATGTGAATCAGAGCTTTTTCAAGCAATAAAAATGCTGATTTTTGAACAACTATACATATATTATGATGCATTAGCGCGCCATCTGTTATCAAAATTCTATAATAGTGTCGAATTTTGTTAACAACTATATATGTTGAGATTAGTAAACAAATCTGTGAAATATGTTATGTTTGGACCAAGTGGTTGTTTGTTTTAAAAAAAAGGGTAATGGCTTAAAGGAAAGGCTAAAATATTCTCGCATTTTTATTTAGTTTGTTTTAACCTCTCTCATTGTATTTCAACAATAAATTTGTTTAAATTAATAAAGCTGCATCAATGTAAAATTGAATTTCCCTACAACAACTGGTAGCAGGCCGTGGTTGCTTGGTATTACATCGCAAGCGAATAAGTCTTTTTTAGTTTTTGTTTTCTCCAAAACGCTCAAGTAAGTTTCTATTTCAAATATGGCAGACTATTTCGCAATGAATAAAATAGAACCATTGACTTCATCAAATTATCACACATGGGCACTTAAACCTTCGGCGATTTTAAGAAGCAAAAAGTTATTTAAAACAGTTATAGAATCGCCAAAGCCATCTAACAGTGGAATGGCAGATTCAAAGGAAGACGAATTGTTTAAAGAATGGGAAGAAAATAATGATGAAGCATTTGAATAATAATAGTAAATTTGTCGCCCAAGCAAGCTGGAATCTTTATAGGAGAGACAAACTCTAAAGTAGTGTGGGATGAATTGAAACGCATCCATACTGGTAATGTTGCAGATAAAATAATCGATATTGGACTTGAATTAAAAAGTATTCAAATGAAAAATATATAAAGCGTTGAGGCTTACATAACAAGGGCAAGAAACATTGTTTCCAGAAGTGCTAATTTATGACAGCTCAATTCATCAAGGGAAATAGTGTATCATGCAGTGAGAGGTTTATTGCCAAGGTTTGAAACTATTGCAACTGTTTTACGACTACAACGATCTTCGAGTCTCGAGGAAGTCTTCCAGGCACTTCAAGAAGAAGAAATGAGACTACACTCAGTGGGATCTAATGACGGTCAGTATGAAAAAGCCTACAAAGTTCGAAATGACCGAGGGATACAAAGAAAATACAAATTTGAAAGGAAATGTCATACATGCGGAATGTTTGGGCACATGTCAAGAGATGTTGGCATCGTCAAGATAAAGCGAACTTCAATAAACCAAAATACAAATATCCACAAAATAATATAAAAAGTAAGTCTTCATCATCTTGGAAAAATAATTAAAGGGAACATGCTAATGTAGCAAATGGTTCTGCTAACACTGAACATGCGTTTACTTCGGCGGAAATGATCTAGACTTCTTCACATCTACCTGAGGAGGAAGATAAAGACATTTGGAACCTTGACTCAGGATGCACTTCACATATGTCTTCTAGAGAAGATTAACTCATCAACAAGATTCCTATTGACAGTGACATTAACCTTGCAGAAGAAAAAATATTCATAAGAGCTGAAGCACAAGGTGACGTGAAATTGTCAACATAGACAAGTGAAAGTAAGCGAGATATTTGTATTAAGAATGTACTATATGTACTAGACTTAAATCTAATATTCTTTCTGTTAGGTGTCTAATTAATAATGGTTAAGGGACTTAATTTTGATTCTCAACATCTCGAAAAATGTGAACCATGTATCCTTGGAAAACTAACCAAAAACCCTTTCAAAGCTATCGAGAATAGTCATGCTGAAAGACCATTAGAACTTATACACATGGATCTCTGTGGCCCTATGCCAACCAAATCACTGGGTGGTGCAAAATATCTGTACGTTATTGTGGATTCATATAGTAGACATATCTTTGTTTACTTTTTGAAATCGAAGGTAGATGCATTTGACTTTTTTGTTGAATTAAAAACTCATCGAGAAAATGAAACTGATGTTAAAATCAAAAAAAGTTAGATAGGACAACGGAACTGAATTTGTCAATAAAAATTTTCATTAGTGTTTCAGGAAAGAGGGAATGCACCATCAAAGAACAGTTCCATATTCACCACAAAGCAATGGAATTGCAGAACGATTCAATCGCGCCCTTCTAGATTGGGCTAGAACTATGTTATTTGATGCGAAGTTACCAACTGAATTTTTGGCGGAAGCCATTGCAACAGCCGCCTATTTGAATAATTGCACACTGACCAAGAATGAGTTGAAAACTCCCATAGAGAAATGGACTGGACACAAACCATCTGTAGCACATTTAAAAATCTTTGGAAGTCTTGCCGACTATTACATTCCTAAAAATAAAAAAAATTGACTCTAGAGCAAGAAAAGGAATATTCACAGGTTACTCCAGAATTAGGAAATCTTATAGAATATATGATCCACAAGATGGAAAAATACATGAAGCTCAAACTGTCAAAATTGATGAAAATTCAAAAGGCTCTGATCTCTTAAATTCTAGTGTTTTTGACCAACATGTCCAAGATCAAATCACCTATAGAAATAAACAACAGGAATCAGACTTTTTCCGAATTACCCCTACCGTGTGCTCTCCTCTAGAAGAACCAAATACTCCAGAGAACCCAGAACCAATACCTGAATCATCAGGATTACCCCTAAATTTCGGACGTATTGCAGGAAGAAAACTAATGAAGATATTCAGGAACAGCATCTCATCAATCTACGAGAGCAAGAAGAAAGGCTGATAGCTAGCGGTGTAAGACGATCTGGAAGAATAAAAGAAAGAAATGCAGCCAATGTAACCGAACTATCTTCAACTTCCATGGACATACCTAAAACATATCAGGAAGCCATGAACACTCCATTTTCAGACCAATTGAAAGAAGCAATGGAAGAAGAGTTCGATTCCCTAACTTCGCATAATGTTTGAACTCTTGTACTCAAGCCAGATGATAAAAACGTGATAAATGGAAAATGGATTTTTAATATAAAAATTATTCCAGATGGAAGCATTGACAAAAGAAAGGCTAAACTTGTTGCAATGGGGCATAATCAAAAACCTGGCATCGACTATGAAGAATATTTTGCTCCTGTGATGAAACTGGACTCTTTAAGAACATTGATTGCCATCGCATCACAACAAAACATGAAAATCGAACAATATGATGCCAAAACGGCTTATCTCAATGCGGAACTAAAAGACGATAATTAAACTGAAAAGAAGTTTGTAAGGTTTACCACAGATGCTGGAATGAAAAAGTTAACCAAATTTTCAATGATATTGGACTCAGATGTTTAAAAAGGCGAACCATGCGCATACATCCTCCAAGAAAAGGAGAATACTCTAATAATAGGAATTCATGTAGATGATTTTGTCATTATTGGATCGAATAGTACCATAATTAACAGAAGAGTTAAGCAATTGGAAAAGCAAATTTTCATTGTTCGAGAAGAAAAGGCAATATTTTTTCTTGGAATCAAAGTTGAAAAAAGGGAAAATTGTTTTGAACTTTCACAAGAAGCCTATGTAGAAAATATTCTCAAGAAATATAACCTTGCAGAATGTAATCCAGTAAAAACCCCTGGTGATCTTTATCAAGATCTGGATAATCACCCAGATACTCCTGTGGACCCTAAACTTTACCAAGAAATAATAGGTTCCTTGATGTACCAATCAGTGGGAACAAGGCCTGATATACGATTTTATGTTAGACAACTCTCCCAATACAACAAAGATCCCAAAGTCATTCACCTTACTGCACTTAAAAGAATATATAGGTACTTGAGGGGAATACAAAGCTACAAGCTATGCTAAGACAGAATAAAAGGGAAAATTGATGTCTTTACAGATGCTAGCTGGTCCTCAACTAAGGACTTACAAACATTTTCAGGTATTCATTAGGATCTTCACTACTTAGTTGGAAATCTCAAAAACAGTCACTGGTAGCCCTGTCAACATGCGAAGCGGAATTGATGGCTATCTGTGAAGGCACTGAAGGGATGAAGTGGTTTATGAACTTTCTTTCTGAAATAGGTCAGCAATCTTGTGTTGGAATACCACTCGTTCTGAAGACAGACAGTAATTCAGCAATAGACCTGATTAAAGGAACATCTCATCATTGTAGAACCGAGCACATCAATAGAAAATATTTCTTCGTGAAAGATGAAGTCTCAAAGGGAAATTTGAGGATCTCCTTCATAAACTCAGAATCTCGAGAAGCGGACATTTTCACCAAAAGACTGCCGGAAGACAGAATTCAGAGACTGCTTGTGAATATGGGACTTCTTTTTGGACTTAATTTAGATTTGCTTACTAAAGGGGGAGTTGTTGAGATTAGTAAACAAATCTGTGAAATATGTTATGTTTTGACCAAGTGGTTGTTTGATTAAAAAAAGGGAAATAGCACAAAGTAAAGGCTAAACTTTTCTCGCATTTTTATTTAATTTGTTTCAACCTCTCTCATTGTATTTGAATAATAAATATGTTTAAATTAATAAAGCTGCATTAATGAAAAATTGAATTTCCCTACAACAATATAGCTAGGTATATTTGGTGTGTCCGCTTTATTTGCGCTTTGATTGGCTGATTAAATTAATATGACAGTGAAGTGATTGGCTCTGGTTGGCTATTCACTGACATGTGACCTTAATCAGCTATTCAATTTTCAGTTATTTCATTGTTATTTTGCTAACATGTAAGAGCAGAAAATATCTATATGATAATAAACTGTTACGCAAACTTTGACTTTAATCATCATCGATGCTACGTCACTACTATGACGTCACTTCCAACTTCTATCTTCAACCTTTCTGTTATGTTTATCGCTAGCTTGTTTTAACAATTGTAATTGGAACAAGTCGTTCCTTAAATAAATATATATTTGTTTTTATCTAAAGGGATGTCCTCGTAACTACAACTTACGTGAGTACAAAAACAACTAGAAATCCTTAAGAAAGAAACATCGTATTTTGCTAAGCCTATATCAATTTGGTAACAGAGCGTGGTTTGGGCGCGCGAATTGGACTAACCGCCAATTGATCCATTTAAATAAAAAAGAAATTAAATAATTGGACTAACTGCCAATTTAGAAATAAAAAGTTGAATGAAAATGGAAACATATAACTTAGCAAAAATTGAACAGTTAACAGAAAGCAACTATACAACGTGGTCCATGAAAATGGAAGCAATTCTAGATTCAAAAGATCTCTTCGAGGACGTAATTGTTAATGACGAGCCAGACTTTACAAATAATAAACTAGAATATGATATTTGGAAGAAAAAGAATCGGGAAGCATACAGCCTAATAATATTGTCACTTTCGGATGACTTAACAATCATCTTTCGAGGCGATAAAAGGGCCAAAAGAATTTGGTACGACATAAAGAAAAGGTTTGAAGGATCTCTAGAAAATAAAAGGATAGACCTAATGTTGGATCTAGCCAGACTAAAATTGAACCCAAATGAAAATGTTAACATGTATATTGTACGAGCACAGAAACTGGCACAAGAGATCACCCAGCTAGGAAAGACTAACATAAAGAGAACTTGTACGATACATTGTTGAAGGACTCACACCTAACTTTGACACGATCGCAGCAGCACTGTCAATAAACAGAGAAATCTCCTTACCAGACTTGAGACAAACTCTACTGGATTTCGAGAAGAAAAGACAGGACAGAAGCAAAAATCATGAAAATGCTTTCAGATCAACAGGCAACCAATTCAAAGAAAAGTCATGCTTCATTTGCAAAAGAAAAGGACATTTCAAGAAAGACTGTTGGTTCAACCCTAACAACAAAGTAAATCAAAATAATACAACAAACAAAAATAACATGGCCAGTACAAGGAACTACCATAAAGGACCAAAACAAAACAAAGACACAGCCAGATCAGCAATCCAAGAACGAACGGAGGAACCATCCCAACGAAGAGACTCCACTTCAGAATACGCACTACATGTAATCACAAGGGAGGAACGCCCGACGACTCAGGACGTGTGGATAATTGATTCTGCGTGCACAAGCCACATGACTTTCCATGGTAAATGGATCGAGCACAAGACGGAGGAGAGAAGAAGCATACAAGTGGCGGAAGAAGGGAGACACATCGAATCTGCCTCATCAGGATCAATCCAAGCTACTGTACAAGGTAAGGACAAACTTAACAACGCTGTAACCCTGCATAATGTCCTCCATGTACCACACCTGAAAGGAAATCTAATGTCCATTCCAAGCGTGGTAAGAAGAGGGAACTCTGTTCTTTTGAATTCTGAAGGAGCATACATATACTCTTCTGATGACAAGCTAATAGGAACAGGAAACTTTGATGGTAACATGTACACATTGAACCTATCACGTTTACCTGAAGCAACTCATGTTCCAAGTAAAACATTGCTTGATTTCGAAGGACAATTCTAGGACTGCATGGCACAGAAGGTTAGGACATCCTAGTGACAACAAATTAGACCTGATTTTGAAGAACAATCTTCTAAAAGGCTTGGACTCTATAAATGGTACCCTTGATCAATGTGATGCTTGCTCCTTGGGAAAAATGACCAAAGTACCCTATGTTCACACAGATAGCAATCAGGAAAGCTACCCCTTTTAAGCCATTTATGTCGATCTCTGTGGTCCAATGAGAATAAACTCCTTGGGCGGAAGTAAATATTTCTTGACCATCGTAGATGGATTTTCTAGGAGAATATTTGTAGAATTTCTCAAAGATAAACTCTCAGCAGCAGAAGTTTTGAAGAAGTTTATTGTAAAGAGAGAAAACGAGCTAAACTCAAAACTAAAACGACTTAGAACAGATAATGGAACATAATTTATCAATAAAAACCTTGAAACCTTCATAGAATCCAAAGGAATTAAACATGAACTAACTACACCGTACACCCCAAGAAGCAATGGGAGAGTTGAAAGAGCTAACAGAACACTATTAGACAAAGGCCGAACACTTCTGGCAGACTCCCAATTACCCCTACACTTCTGGGCAGAAGCTGTGAATACAGCTGCATATCTGTACAATCTAACTCCCACAACCAATGACCCAGACACTACCCCTATGGAAAAATGGAAAGGTAAAAAGCCATCCGTCTCTCACATCATGAGATTTGGTTGTGAAGTCTTCTATAAACTCGAGAATTATCAAAGACACAAACTAGAAGCTAAATCTAAGAGAGGAATATTTGTGGGCTATTCAAGATGCAGAAGAGCTTATCGAGTATTTGATATCACAGCGAGAGTCATTCTTGAAACCGCAGACATTCATTTCAGAGAGAACAATAATGTCATCTCGGAAGAAAAACAAAGTGATAATAATACGGACACTGACACATATTTCTTCATTCAGGAGGATGAACAACTGGACAATCATGTTCTATCAGATGTTGATATTGAAGAGCCAGCACCAGATACCATGAACAACAGACAGACAGAGTCAAGTGGATCAGACAGACAACAAAGAACTCGAACAATACCTAAAAGATTTGATGACTACGTTCTGGCTACTACGAATGAAACCATTCCGAAAGACTATGATGAAGCCATCGCATGCGAAGACAAGAAACATTGGGAGAACGCAATGCTTGAGGAAATACAGAACATGTACTCGCATCAAGTATGGGAACTGGTACCTAGACCTGTAAACGCTAAAGTTGTCAAAAGTAAATGGGTGTTCAAAATATCTAAAGACCAAGAAAACAAAACTTACAAAGCTAGACTTGTTGCAATGGGATACAACCAAATCCCAGGAAGAGATTACAACGAAAGTTTCACTCCTGTAATTAAAAATACCACCCTCAGGACTGTTTTGTCAATGGCAGCAACAAAAGATTCAGTCATTAAACTATTTGATGTGAAAGCAGCCTATCTAAATGTAAACATTGAAAACACAATATTCATGGAACAACCTGCTGGATTTGTCCAAGACAGAAACAAAGTTTGCAAACTCAACAAAAGTATTTACGGTCTACCTCAATCCGGAAGATCGTGGTATGAGAAATTCAGTCAAGTACTTCATGACTGTGGACTGGAAAAACTTAAATCTGATCCTTGCCTATTTAAATGGAAGAATGAAGACAAATACTTCTATGTAGGGATATATGTTGATGACTTTATCACTGTCTCAGATTCTGAAGATACCTCAAACAGATTCATCAATAAATTGAGACATCACCTGGAAATAAAGGATGTAACATGTAAAGGCATGTTTTTGGGAATCAAGATCATACAAGACAAGGAGGGAATTTCGCTACAGCAAAGCCACTATGTACAACAAATATTGCAGAAATATGGAATGGAAAATTGTAAGGAAGTTCCAACACCAGGTTCCAAAGAAATCAATTTGGACAATCATATTGAAGATGACAATTGTGATCAGCACACTTACCAAGAAGCCCTTGGAATGCTAATGTTTCTAGCTGTTAACACCAGACCCGACATCGCTTACATCACTAGCAAACTTTCACAGTACTCCAGACAACCAAAACAGATGCACTGGACAGCAATCAAAAGAGTGATGAGATACCTACGAGGAACAATTGACCTAGGAGTGAAATTTGAAAGAGGAAAGACTGGAATCCTGAAGTCCTACACCGATGCCAGCTGGTCGACCACTCATGATGGAAAATCCTACGGCGGATATGTATTGAAGCTCGGCGAAGCAACTATAGACTGGAAAAGTAGTAAACAACCACTCGTCGCCCTCTCCACAATGGAAGCGGAAATGATAGCTGCTTGTGAAAGCTGCTGTCAAATCAAGTGGATAATAAACCTGTTACAGGAGCTGGAAGAATGGAATTTCATGGAAAAACCAACTGCGATCTATACAGACAGTCAGTCATTGATCAACTGGATCTCCAGCCCTAAACAAAGCAGTCGCTGTAGACATATCAACAGAAAGTACCACTTCTTGAGAGACTGTTTTGAATCCAGAGACATCTGCCTTCTGTGCCAGCCATCCCAGGACCTGGAGGCGGATATCTTCACAAAGGACCTATCCCGAGACCAGATGAAGAAACACCTGGAGAACCTCAGCATCGTGGGAATAAAGACAAAGTAAGGAGGGAATTGTTACGCAAACTTTGACTTTAATCATCATCGATGCTACGTCACTACTATGACGTCACTCCAACTTCTATCTTCAACCTTTCTGTTATGTTTATCGCTAGCTTGTTTTAACAATTGTAATTGGAACAAGTCGTTCCTTAAATAAATATATATTTGTTTTTATCTAAAGGGATGTCCTCGTAACTACAACTTACGTGAGTACAAAAACAACTAGAAATCCTTAAGCAAGAAACATCGTATTTTGCTAAGCCTATATCATAAACTAATATAGTTTTTAGTTGTAAAGTGTTGAGCAGATACTCCTCCAAAGATATTGAACTATACATAGCGATCTACAAGGTAGGATCAAAAAGTTCCCAAACTTCTTTTAAAATTAATTATTTATTCATAGTATAGTAATTTAAACATCTTTTTTTTTCAAAATAGGAGCCTTGGTTATCTACACATTTTTTTACAGCGTTAAAAAGCTGTTGATATTTTAGTTCAAATTCATTTTTTTAAGCTTGTTTAGCTCCACCGTCGCATTTTCAATTACTTCTGATGACGATGAAAAGCGACTCCCTTTTAACCTCAATTTAAGTTTTGGAAAGAAGAAGAAATCACTTGGGGCGATATCAGGAGAGTAAGGAGGATGCGGCAAGACAGATACAGAGTGTTTTGCTAAATAGTCTTGAAAAATAATGGCTCTATGAGCAGGGGCATTATCATGCAGCAATTTCCACTGTTTTGATTTAAAGAGTTGGTTTCTTTTTCTTCTTACCGCATCACGAAGGCGCATAGGTATTTCTTTGTATGCCTGTTTATTGATAGTAACTCCCTCTTTAATGAATTCATAATAAACAAGTCCTTGATAATCGAAAAACACTACAATCATTACTTTTCCTTTAGACTTGTCAAGACAAACTTTCTTCTTCCTAGGAGAACTTGGTGCATGCCATTCGAGTGATTGTTTTTTTGGTTTGTGGATAAAAAAAAAAGCACCATGTTTCATCACCAGTTATCATTGTTTAAAAAATCAGAATCATTATTTTCAGTTTCAATTAAATCTTTGCAAATTGATATTCTGGTTTCTCTTTGTTGATCTGTTAAATTTCGTGGGACAAAATAACCACAAAGTTTTTTCATAATTTTTTGGCAACTACCATACGGAATTTCAAGTATTTCTGATATATTATCAATAGTAAATTTTCTATCAGCAACAATTAAATCACGTACCTGTCCAATATTGCGATCCGTTGTTGACGTCAATGGCCGACCTGACCTTGAATAATCTGCGATGCTCTTACGGCCATCTTTAAAACGTTTATACCAGAAATAAACTTGCGTTCGTGACAATTTTTCGTCTTCTTAAGCTTCATTCAATAATGCTATTGTCTCTGTGAAATACCTTTTTAATTTTACACAAAATTTAATATTTGCCCTTTGCTCAAATGATGATATTGTAGAAACCGACGTGAGCTAAATACTTACAACAAAAATATGCCTAAAATGTAAACTACGCATGCGCATTTACTGGCGTTGCTAAATTAAATTATGGTTTAGGCTTTGTTCTGTACAGTAAAATTGATATTACATTTTTGAAAAGTTGTTTGATATTTAAAAGTTCGGGAACTTTGATACTGTTATTTTGTAGTTTATTTAACACATAAATATACTACAAATTAAGATAATATCTTATTTTATTATCTTTACCAAGATTGCAAACATATTAATTAGAGAATTATTTACAACTAACTAAAAGGTAAACAATAGGGCTATATACATTCCTTTCCTCTGTACTGCCAGGGTTGCTGAAACACATTTATTTTAACACCCCCCCTCAATTGGCATTTTCCCAAATGTCAATTGCACAATTTTCACCCCATGTTGGAAAGTTTCATGAATTTGTTCAACATGTCTTTACATAAGGGTTTAGTTAACATGTCTGCTATGTTTCTGCATCCCTCAATGTAGTCTATTTTGTCTTTGGCCAATAAATCCTTTTTGTATCAATTGGTTTGATATTTGATTTTTCTCCTAATTTTATTGAAGACCATGTTTTCAATTCTTCATGAGATCGAATTTCTTTATCAATTGCTTCTTTCCATTCTTTTTGCCTAATTGCTTGATTGTAAGAAACTGGATCTTCACCATTTGTAAACAAGCAATATACTGAATATAGTTCATAATCTTCTTGATACTTTGGTGGTTTGATTATTCGACCCGATCTTGTAGTTACACTTTCTTCTTTTGAGTCAAAAGGCGATCCATTAATTAAGATTATATAAAAGGGCGTACCTGGATCTGTAAAAGAAAAAACAATGGTTGCCTGTAAAGTCGGTTTTACGGGCGAAGATTTTACGTGACAACGGTAGAATATTTATTGATATGAATATAATTAAATTGCACAATAGGAACAAGGAATTGAATGAAAATAAGAATTGCACAAATTTTAACTATAGAAATATATTTTGTTTACTAAAACATTGTACATGTAAACTTAAACTTAACTAATTCCTATTTGAGTGATTTTGTTGAGGATAGGACGATGATAGGAGAAATATGAAATGAAAGGAAGTGTTTCTGCTGTAATGTGTCTTGCGAAAGTCAAGTCGATAGTTGTTCCTTTTAACGTAGTTGACTTAGAAACGTTTGATACGCAATCAAGATTATACGTATTTTTCATGAATTTAAGAAACGAGTTGTCAGGCTTTACGTTTTTGTTAAAATCACCACACAGAAGAATCGGTATACTAGAATCAACTTGCACGAACGGTGGCACGTACTGGCTGTTGTGAATGTACGGACCGAGTCCTTGCCATAGTAACATTCCAATATCCTGCATACTAGCTCCTGGATGAATATATACAGCACCGAGTATAAACTTGAAGCTAGTATTAGCGGCGAAGCAAGTAACTTCAGTCATGCACATGTCACCCTTGGTTTTAATGACACGAGTTACGTCTGTAATCGCAACTTGGAACACTTCCGCCGTAGATGTCGATGATAATTTACGATAGATCGCCACTCCACCAGCCGCGTTGGTATTTGAAAATCAAAACACTTATTCAGATCGAAGGTTCAAATTTTTGCTAAATAAATTTGAAATAAAATAAAATTTGTAATTGTAAATGATGAAGTTGAAAATTAAAACATTTACTTAAATTAGATGTTAAAATTCTTGCTCAACACAGTTTAAATAAAGTTTTCTTATATCTGCCACTTTTTCTTAATATTTGTAATTTTAAAGAATCAATTCGAAAATCAAAACATTTATTCAGATCGAAGGTTCAAATTTTTGCTAAATAAATTTGAAACTATTTAAAATTTGTAAAATAATAATTAATTAATTAATTAATTTTAAACTAATAATTTACTTAACACTATCAACATTTATCAATAGTATGACATAACCTATAAACTCAGTTTCTCAACTTTTGTGTCAATCTAACAATTAATCAATCAATCATAGTAGTTTACGATAATGAAATATCAGTGTACAATTATTTACCTTTATTGTTGTAGTTGTTGTAAATGACGAATCTAAGCACTCCACATTTTCACTACAGACACAGCTGACGATACTTTAACCACACGTGTGAACTTGTATTATGACGCTTTCTTGTTTTTCCAACGCCAAGAACGTTCGAGAAAGACAAAGACAGAGACAAGCATGCGCCGATTCAATGCGCCTAATTCTCTAGCGCTGCGCGCGCAGCACTCTCGTTCGATGACTCATCGTAACGTTACCGGGCGTTACACTTTTTCATAAGTGACTCCCAGCCGCAACCTAATTTAAGACGTTGTCACGTCAAAAAACAAACATTTTTTTTCCTTAAAATATTTCGAGAGATAAAGAGGGAGCAATCTCTCGAAATATTTTAAGAAAAAAATTGTTTTTTTTTTTTTACAGATCCAGGTACGCCCTTTTAGATAACTTTCTTCTTTGTCTGATTGTTCTGATGTTTGTGGGTTTTCTTCCTCATCTTGAGATTCAGTTATTATTATTTTAGGTTCTGTTTGGTCAGAGATGATTTCCTTATCAAATTTAGTTAATGTTTCATCAAATGTTACATCTGTTGAAATCATTACTTTATCAGTTTCCGGATCCCAGATGCGATATCCGCTTCCACTGTATCCAACCATGATTGTTGATTTTGCTCTAGCATCTAGTTTTCTTGGTTTGGGTAGAATTAGTCTCCAAGCTCTTGAGCCAAAAACCTTAAGTTTGGATAGGTCATTTCGTTTGTGTACCATATGCTAGCCGGAGGTATTCCTTTGTTCGCACTTGTTGGACTTCTGTTTAATTCGTATGCTGAGCAGTAAATGGCTTCTCCCCAGAGATATTTTGGTAGATTTGTTTCTGCCAACTTTGTTCTCACTTTATCAATCAATGTTCGGTTCATTCTTTCAGATGTGCCGTTTTGTTGTGGTGTGTAAGGTGAGGTATATTCTATTTGAATTCCTTTTGTTCTGCAAACTTGCTTGAAGTTTCCAGATGAAAAATCCTTACCATTATCTACTCTAATTTTTCTTGTTTTCTTGTTATGTTGAGTTTTTATCAACCTAATAAAATCTATTATGTTTTGTTCGGCTTCACTTTTTGATTTGAGAAGTCTCACTACTACAAAGTGTGAGTAGTCATCTATTAGTACCTGAAAATATATTTCTCCATCATATGTTGGTGGATCAATTGGTCCTTGTAAGTCTGAATGTATCAGTTCTCCAATTTCCTTAGTTGTTTTCCAGGTTTTCTCAAATGATCTTCTTGTGCTTTTTCCTTTGATACACAGGTTTCACATTTCTCTTGTGAACTTGGTAGCCCTAATTTCTTTAAGCTGTATCTATTCAGATGTCCCAATCTTTTGTGCCACAATGTGTCATCGGTTTTGACTGCATGCGCTGTAACACTTTCAGGGTTACTGTCTATTTCTATTTTAAGTGAGTACAAGTTTCTATAATTATTACACTTGAATTCATGGTTTTTTGTAATTATAATTACTTCATTTTGTTTAAATATCACTTGGTGGCCCTGTTGTGTAATTTTTCCTACTGACAATAAGTTCTGTTTAATGCCATCAACTATTATTCCATGGATTGCTATTGGGATATTATTGATTTTTACATTTAAAGTTCTACTTTTATTAGCTGACATCTTTTCACCATTTGCCATATGAATTTCAACCTTATGTTCTAAAATCTTCACATTTGTCATATATTTTTCTAATTCACTTTTAATCAGGTTCTGTGTTGCTCCTGAGTCTAAAATAAAATGATCATATTTATAGTAATCTATAGCATTCATTGCTACAAATGATAGTTTTCCATCCATCTGATAGGCTTGTTGTCTAGGTTGACTCTCTTTTTGTCTTTCATTTCTCTCTTTTTGTGTTTGATTCTCTTCCTCTTTTGAAAAATTTCTTTTTATTTCTACATTCTGTAGCCTTGTGACCTTTCTTGCCACAATTATAACATGTAAATGTGAATGATCTAAATGTCATTTCTTCATTCCTAGGTTCCCCTTGTTTATTTTTCCTTTTGAGTTCTTCATCCAGCAATCTTGCCTTAACAAATTCCATTTTGATTTCAGTATTTATTGTTTCTATTGCTGTGATTACATATTCATACTCTTCATTCAATGACAATAACAGATGACATATTTTGTCAGATTCATCCATTTTGGAACCAATATTATCCAATTCACGAATTATAGAATCAAATTTAAGAAAATGGTCCTCTAATTTTTCATTATGTTTGCATTTTAAAGTCAACAACTTTCTTTTTAGTGTTAGTTTTGTAAACACGCTTTTTCTTTCAAATATATTTTCGAGCGCTTTCATCATTTCTTTAGCTGTTTTTGCATCTTTAATTATGTCTAGATGTTTATCAGTTAAACATTGAACAAGCGTAGATTTTGCCTTTGCATCTTTAATTGCAAATGACTCGCATTATTTTTCATCGACAAAATCATTAATTTCTTTTCTAATGTTAGATGTATTCGTTTTTCTTCTAACAAAAGTTTAGCTCTAAATTTCCAGCTGTTAAAATTTGTACCAGTCAAAATTGGCAAATTAGAATTAATTACGCTCATTTTAAAATATATTCAAAGTTGTACTTACTAAAACACGTTCTTGATATTTCTTTGTTATTATTTAAACTTCAGTCTCATAATCTGTTATTTTGTAGTTTATTTAACACATAAATATACTACAAATTAAGAGAATATCTTATTTTAGTATCTTTACCAAGATTGCAAACATATTAATTAGAGAATTATTTACAACTAACTAAAAGGTAAACAATAGGGCTATATACATGCCTTTCTTCTGTACTGCCAGGGTTGCTGAAACACATTTATTTTAATCTTCTTCTTGAGAATCCGGGCTAATTGGCCTACAAATAAGGTCTTCTAGCCCTACTATGGCTGCAGAACGCGAGCTGGTGTCAAGGGATCCTAGGATCTGGCAGTGGAGGTGTCATCGCAGGGGGGGGGGGAGAGAGCTGGAGAGGTCAGGGAAACAGCGCCTTGATGGGTGAGAAGCCAGGATGGAGGCCAGTTGAGGAGGCAGGAGGTCCTGGAAGCCTAGAACTTGAGGGCTCTAAGCTTCAAGGTGGGGCAGCTTGAGGCTCTCGCCTCGTGCTTGTCTGGGAGGCCCTTGGCACAGCAGTTGGTGCACTTGGAAGTGTGCCGGTCAGCAACAGAGGGGCAGGAACGGCCTTCATGGCCGCCTTCACCGCAGTGGAAGCACTTGGGATCTCTGGTGCATTGGGCAGAGTTGTGGCCAAAGCCACAACAGCGGAAGCAGATTCGTGCGCGGATGGACTCCTCGAAGTTGAGGATTACTCCATCCACCACGATCCTTCCGCGATTGCCCAGAGCTCTGAAGGTGTTGAGGTCCACCTCGATGAAGGCGGTGCAGGTCCCGTTTCTGGGTGCAGAACGGTGCGCCACGCGCACCACCTTGTCCCCAGGGAGTTGGCTGACAGCAGGAGTTTCCAGCAGCGTCTCTTCAATGGTGGAGTTGGATGTTTCCTCATCCACTTTGAAGAGGCAGATGCGAGGCAGGATCACCTTCTGTTGGCGGACCTTCATGCCATCCAGCTTGGTGGCCAGGGAGGTGGTGACAGCTGGGATGGTATCGGGGTTGCTGGAGTGGAGGACAAGCTTCCCTTTGGTTCGCAGGGAGGCCCAAACGCCTTGGGGTAGAGTGTGGGCAGCGCGGACAGCTTTGAGCATTGCTCTTGGGTCGGCCTGTGGGTCATCAGAGATGACTACTGTGTGGGCCGCCGATTTTTCCCCATGGAGGACCACTTGGGCGGCCGCAGGCTTGGGGACGCGGGAGAGCGCAGGTTTTGCGGGACCTTTGAAGTTGGATCTTTTGGCAGGGGGGTTGGGAGCCTCAAGCTGCTTCCTCTTGGTAGGAGCAGGAGTGGCGGGCTTGGTGGGGTCAGTCTGGGAGCTGGTTTCCTTGCAGAAAGGAGCAGGGCTAGTTTGAGTGCTTTGGCAGGCAGTCTGTGGCTTGATTTCGTCCAGTTCCTTAAAGGACGCGAGGGTGCCAGAGAGGTTCTCTACCTCGGCAATGAGGGCTTTGATCTGTTCAGACCGTGAGTTGATGAGTCCTTTCAGGATTTGGGACAGGTAATATCGGGCGGTAGGGTGGTGAAGATTCTGTAATTGCGCCTCGAAGTCCTACTTCGCCTCTTCGTTCTCCATCTCCAGTTGGGCGAGGGTTACGAAGGGCTTCTCGGCATTCTTCTTCTTCTTCCTAGAGGGAGCCATGGCAGGAGCAAGAGTAAGAGAGCAAAGATGTGCACAGGTAGAGAGCTAGCTGGTGACACATTTATTTTAACAGATACTACCTTTATATACCAAAACTTTCGTTATTTTTGCCTCGCGTGTCAAACTTATTTTTATTCTTTAAATATTAGTATTAATATTTATTTTTTAATATATTCAATTTTACAATCGTAGATATTTTTGCTTTCAAATTTTACATTTTTATTTATTTTCACCAAATTGCTTTGTTTATAATTTTTTTACAAGCCAAAAGCTGCCAAACGTATATTAATATTTTAATTTATCTGCCATATTTCAGTAATCTGATTCCAATATCATTATTAGATATCTATTTACTAGAATTTTTATCATCCAGATATATTAGTTGTTATATTTATTTTCAATTTACTCAATTTTTAATCACATATATTTCGCTACAAATTTCACTTTATATATATTCATTATCACCAAATTACTTTGTTTTAAAACAAGTGCGTTTGTATTATTGAATTTTATTAATTTATAATGGTAGATATTTAGTGTTTCTAATTCAATTGTCAATTACTTTCTGGTCTATAATCAGAATTTATTATCAGTGGAAATTTCCCTGGGGATCTACTCTAGTTGTCTAGATTTATCTGTGTTTCTATCATGTATATACTTTGCTTAGAAAATATTTTCATTCAACCTCACTTGAAATTCTGCTTATAAGAAATTAGAATATACCCATTGAAATTTTAAGCCACCATCTACACCTTTAATGTGTCTTTACAAGCCAAATGTTTGTGCAAATTATTGATTTAAATGTTTAAGCCTTTACGTCTGGAAAGAGCCCTGCATTGAAATTTCCATTAAATAGGGTTCGTGATAGAATATTTTTGTCAAGAGCAACCCGACTTTACAGGAAACTATTCAACGTTTCTGTTTCTCTAGATCAAATAGTTAATTTCAGAGCAAGATAAAAGCACAAAAGTCCATGGGGCCGAATCTGGGGGTTTGACAGGTGTGTATAAAAAATGCAGGTTCTATACCTCTTTTCGTATAGATATTGAGGTTTAGAGCGTAAGGTACAAGGTACATCTCGTGGCTTTATTCTGATGCAGCAACACTGATCTCGAGTCACTTGCGTACCAGTATTGGGTACATCTTCTTTCTAGGAAGCCTTACATTGCAGCTCTTTAAGAGAATTTCCATTGTATTGATTGACCCAATTTTAAAAGGTGTTTGTCTGAGAGTTAGTTTAGTAGATGACACAGGGTTAGTGTTTATCATTGAGGTATACCCATGCCTCATCCAGTGAAACAGCATTCTTTCATTTTTCACTTGTCAGATATTTTTTAACTCTTACGTTCCTTGATAAGGAGTTAATTGGGAACATGAAATTTTGCTTTTTTACGCACTTGGCATAATTATATTCACTGATAGCTTGCTATAACAAGTGGTACTTTGGTTATTATGTAAATATTCCATGAATGGTGAATGTGGATTCCCTCTGACCACCATTTACTTTATCTTTCTTAAATGATGTCGAAGGTTTCTTGGGAGGCAACTTTTTCATAGATATCGACATTCTCTTGAATTTTCTTTATTTTCTGACTGATTGTCATCTTCGTGTAAGAGAAATATTTTTTTCTTTCATATTTTTAATGAATGAGTATTTGACCTCGGAAAGACTGAAACATAACATTTCATAACATTTTATAATATCAGGCATTTCTAATATTAGTTTATAATTAGTTAATAGTTTCATATATAATTAAATACAGTAGAGAACCTCCTATATAGAGGATATTCTCGCTAGCGGACATCTCCAAACAATCATTGCATCATTTATTGATTTTACATATAATACACATTCTGACTACCCAGACAATTCAGAAAAAATCGACATTGAAAATATAAAATATATATATTTTAATAAAAAAAATAAAGAAGGCATCTCCTGACCACGAGCACATGTGCTTTTTAGATGGCAGAGCGCCATCTAGTGGAGAAAAAATAAACTAAACGTTTATTTAGCTTGCTCCGTGATATTTGGCCAACCCAATTTCTTGATAAATCAAGAAAAGCCATCCACGAACGCGTTTCGCGCTGTTGGCGCTCGTCAGCGTGGAGAAGGCTGTAACCACTGCGACCAAAAAGATTGCATGGGTATTTTGAGAAATAATTGAACATTTGGGCGTATTCATGCTCGTTTTTTTTTTTTTTTTAGATGTTGCTATGATTATTGTATCTGCACTTATTACTTGAGCCTGTCGTAATTCGGTGTTCGTGCGTTGGTTAGTTAGTTGATTTGGTTTCCTTACATGTATTGCATGATCACACACAAGCTTTGATCATTTGTATCATGTCCGACTCTACCAATAAAAATAAATTATCAATTTGACTGTCTTGTTCGTGCTATTATTTATTGATAAATAATCCACATAAATCTAATTCAATATATTTTGAGGTCAAATACCACCGTAAAGACCAACGGGGAAGATGATTCTTTAATTAATCCTCTCTGAATTATTACGCAACTTGTTCTGATATTTTTAATATTCGGAAATCGATCTTCTATAAAGTTTTGAATTCATAGGTGGATTTTCACGGTAACAATTTTAGGCCAAATGAAACCAATATCTGTTTGATGCTGACTGAACATGCGCTCATTTTGCCGTACCAAAATTTAATTTATTTTGGTAAGGTTGTTTCAATAATATATATAAGATCGTGCAAGCCAGGGGTATTTCTCATATTAGTGTGTACACAGTTTTACCTTTGGTAAATTACCTAAATGACATAATCAAATGGTGCGATGAGTGGAAACTAGACATTAACCCAACTAAGACTCAAGCAATAGTTTTTCCCCCAAGAGATAACAAAAAATTCAAGCCACAAACCAACTTGACAGTAAACTCAAGCACTATTAGTTGGGCCGACCATGCCAAGTATCTTGGTGTCACTTTGGATTCGAAATTAAAATTTAACCTACATGTCCAAAACACCATAAGAAAGGCAAAGATAGCCAAAATATCTCTATCAAGCCTGCTTAATTTTAAAAGTAATTTAACAACAAAGCATAAATTCACGTTGTACAAAACCTGCATTCTACCCATCATCACGTACGCACTACCAGTCTGGGGCAAATATATCACACCCACGGATAAAAAAAGAATAGATGCCTTCATGAGGATTTGCTTACGAACCACTATAGGAGCCCCATTCAATCTTTTAAACAAAATTCTCAAAGAAGATCTCAACCAGCCTAATATAGAAGAGATTTATCAAGACTCTGCGACAAGACTATTCTCGCAATTTCAAAAATCCTCAAATCCAACTATACAAGAAATTGTTCAAAACCAAGGTGACCTCAGCCACCGAATCCGACGACCTGGACCCAATGGCTAGCTGACAGCCAAACACCCAACAACTGCCCTCCTGTAAGGTTCGGGGGGCCACTCCAGCATCACAACTCGCCATGTGTAAATAATATGGACAAGGTGACTCGCGAGCTGTGCTCGAATGTAACACCTGCAAATTGAGATGAAATAAATAAATACCTTTGGTATCAACAATAAGTTCAAATTGCTCTGCGTCATCCAAGCCAATGAGTAGCTGTAACACTGAATTTGGTGAAATAAATAGTTCGACTTATTCTTAATTTTATAAGTCGAATTTTCAAATCTTAATAAATATATCTTAATGTTTTTTCAAGAGGTTGCCCTGGTAGACCTGTATGGGGGAATCAATTTCGGGATGGGGATATTAAACTTATATGAAAAAATAATGGCTCATGTAAGATATAGTGGCACCTGTGAACATAAGGCCTGTAAATGGGGCTTTATTACACTTGTTTTGAAGTTAATGAATCTATGAAGGGGTTTTAGTTTATAAGCACAGTTTGTTATTGTTATGATTTCCTGAGGTTAATTTAACAGCTCTTACAATGGATTTGTTTCTGTGTTGTCTATTTATTGTTGAACTCTCTCTGTTTTAAAATGTGATTCGTATTCTGGAAACTCATTCAACCAATGTACCACTTTGATTTTTTTCTTTCATTTTTTTTTTTAATTCAGCGGAAAATGGGGAATTTAAAGCTGACCTTTCTTATTGAGTTAAAGACATACTTCGGATTTCAGCATATTTCGTAGCTACTTTTTTGTCTTGTATGCTCAATATAAAGCGCAATTTTTATAAATTTGGCTGAATCAAATGGTTGTATTGCTGCAAATACACTCATGGAAAAATTTAAGGAAGTGGAAGGTCTTTGATATCGCCTGTCGTCTGTTTTTCTGTTGAAAAGTGACTCGCACGTCGGCTGTTCCTATAGCAACGGCCAGCTTCCTGCCAGACATCACGTGACCTGGCGCCGTACCTGTATATAGGTTTCAGATTTGCCTTTGTTCTCTGCTACTACGCTTGCTTGTTTAACTCTCTTTGTTACTTGTCATATCTATATTAATAAAATGCAAATTTCATAAGTGTACATCACTAAAAACTTTCGTTACAATGCATCAATTTCAACCAAATTTTCAACATTTATGTAAAACGAGATGGAGCAGGTTTTGCTTAACATCAAAATATTTTTCCCTAACATTAACATGCGTAACTTCGCTGTTATCGATTAAATACAAAAAAAAATCAACAGAGTTAATTTTATTTATATATAAATACAAAATTAAATTTCAACAGAGTTAATTTTTTTACATACTAGCTAATAATCTCAATCTAAAAAAATATTCAAAACAAGCAATTTTAAGATAACACCATATGTAAAACAGTCGGCCAAGAAAACAAATAACGTGTAATATATATATAATATAATATACTAGACGAATGGCCCGGGCAACGCCCGGGTTTTACCCGAGTGCGTATATATTTTAAAAATGTTTTAATTAAAATATTATTCGTTACAATTATAAATTGGCGCCGTGGATCTCTCTTTTGTGAAACGTCCCGCCCCAAACTGTGTTTGTCTTGAAAATATAAAAATAAAAATGTGAACGGAAAAATATGTCCAGGGTAGCCTAGTGGTCATGGCATCTGCCCGGTAAGCGGAAGGTCGTGGGTTCGATTCCCATCCCTTGAAACTTTTTTATTTTATCCATTCTGATCAAAATCTATCCGTGAACTTCACACAGTGAACTTCACACAGACAGAATAAGGCAATTATATAAGTATATAATCCAAATTGTGCCTTATCACACACTATTTTTTTATTTTGCCTTATTACCTTGTGTTTATAATCTATGACGTAATGCCGGCGGCGCGCGCCCGTTGGCTGCCGGCGAGCACGTGACCTCCCTGTGCGCGCGCATCCGTGACATAACCGGCCCATGACGGTCGTGACTATATATGTTAATAATAATAATAATATAATAATAATAATTATTATTATTATTATTATTATCATTATTATTATTATTATCATTAGATAATGATAATGATCATAATGATGATGCGCGCGCATCCGTGACAGAACCGGCCGGCTGGCCGGCCAGCCGGCCCATGACGGTCGTGACTATATATAGGGATGATGTAATGCCGGCGGCGTGCGCCCGTTGGCTGCCGGCGAACACGTGACCTCCCTGTGCGCGCGCATCCGTGACATAACCGGCCCATGACGGTCGTGACTATATATGTTAATAATAATAATAATATAATAATAATTATTATTATTATTATCATTAGATAATGATAATGATCATAATGATGATACGCGCGCATCCGTGACAGAACCGGCCGGCCGGCCAGCCGGCCCATGACGGTCGTGACTATATATAGGGATAATATATATAATAAAATCTTAAATATTATTTATCAAAAGTAAGATTATCTCAGGATGACACGGCAATTTATTTGAGACAAGAATAATGATACAATTCCAAGGCGAAGATACTATTCCTTTAACTTCCAATTACCGAGGGAACCAATTAATATTGATTTTTTATTCAACTTATCGAGTATTTTTCAAGGGACCGGAAAAAAATGTTCACTAGATAAAACGATGATTTTGTAATGTAGAAAATTAGGAAAGACAAAATTCAGGATGACACGGCACACAGGGACCGGGAAAAAATGTTCACTTTATCGAGAGATTCAAATTTACAAGTTTCAAATTATCAAAATATATCTTCTTTTTTAAATAAGTTTATAGAGAATTGTTTTAACAAATGTTCGTTAGACAAACCTTTACTCGGGTAAAAACCCGGGCGAAGCCGGGCACATCCGCTAGTTAATATAATATAATTGATAATTAAACAATCTTTTCTGAGATCCAGCCTCTGATTCTCTTACATGGCAGCAGAGCTTGGTTGGTATCAAATATTTTTGTTTATCTAAGCTGAAATTCGTTTGCTTGCTCAAGATGACAACTGAACTTCCACAAATTCAAAAATTCAACGGCGATAATTTTCATCTATGGAAATTTCAAATGAAGATTATTCTAGAAGCAAAAGATCTTCTCAGTATAACTGATGGCTCTGAAGTAAAACCTGAAATAGAGGATATTGCGAAATTCTCTGAATGGAAAAAGAAAGATGCAAAATCCAAAATGCTGATCACTACTGCTCTAGAGTTTAAATATCTTCAACAGATTGTTAATTGCCAGACTTCAGCAGATATGTGGAAAAATTATCAACAATATATGAACTGAAATCTGAAACAAACAAATATTTGCTGCAACAAAGATTTTTCGAATATAAAATGAATCCAAATGATAACATTGCTTCTCACATTTCCAAAGTTGAAATTCAGGCACAACAATTAAAAGATCTAGGTGAGCCAATCTCTGATGTTGCCCTAATTACAAAGATAATTTGCAGCTTGCCTGATGAATACAAGAATTTCATAACAGCATGGGATTCAGTTTCATCAGGAGAAAAGACACTAGAAAACTTGACGGCAAGATTACTGAAAGAAGAAAGCTTACAGGATCATTGGGATTATTCAGGAAATTTTAAACCAGATAATGCCTTGATGACTTTTTCAAAGTTCAACAGAAATTCAACAGCTTCCAACAAACAACAGCAGCATCAACAATCCATTAAAGATAAAAAGAAGAACACACACTGTGGATATTGCAAGAAGAAAGGACATTGGTGGAAAGAATGCTATAAAAGAAAGGAAGAACAAAAAGGAAAACAACCAAGTTCTTCAGCCAGAGATGATAGCTGTGCTTTTTCAGCTGAGACAAGTGCCTTCCTCGCTGAAACAAAGGATTCCTGGATTGCAGATTCTGGAGCAACGGATCACATGACTTTCAGTAGAGAATGGTTCTCTACGTTCGAAGAAATACCAGAAGATGTTCATCCTGTGTGCCTTGGAGATGGAAAGAAGATCTATGCAAAAGGTAAGGGAAATATTGATATTCTCTCTTATGTTGATAGTCAGGAAATTAATGCAACTCTTTTGGATGTTCTCTATATACCTGAATTGGAGACCAATCTTTTTTCAATATCTACTGCAACAAAACATGGTTTGACGCTCATTTGTAAAGGAAATCAGATAAAATTGACAAAAAATTCGAGAGTGCTAGTTACTGGAATAAAGGACAATTCAAATCTTTATAGAATTTTTATTAAAGCAAAGCAATCTTCACAAACTCATGTTGCTCAGTTAAGTCTAGATATATGGCATCAAAGAATGGGTCATGTAAATCCTATAAAATTAACCCAAATGTTTGAAAATAATGTTTTTGAAGAAGACATTAAAATTAGAGAAAAGCCTGATTCTTTACTATGTGAAGCATGCATCTATGGAAAACAAAATAGAAAAGTTTTTCACGCATCAACAAGTCCAAATTCGACCTATCCAGGAGAGCTGATCTATTCAGATGTTTGTGGACCAATGAGTAAAAGATCACCAGGTGGATCATTATATTTTGTATCATTCAAGGATGATTTTTCAAGATTTAGAGTGGCCTACTTCATTAGGCATAAATCAGATGTACTTGAGAAATTTAAAGAATTTGTAAAAAGAGTTAGGACTGAAACTGGAAATAAAATAAAAAGATTCAGAACAGATAATGGCACAGAATTCTTAAATAAGAATTTTTCTGATTATCTAAAATCTCTAGGAATTGTTCATGAACTCACTGCTCCATATACCCCAGAACAGAATGGAATTTCTGAAAGAGATAACAGAACAATAGTTGAATCAGCTAGATGCTTGTTACATGGAAGAAAAATGCCGCTTGAACTGTGGGCTGAAGCCGTAAACACAGCAGTCTATCTCTTAAATAGATGTACTACTAAAGTATTGGGAAATTCTACACCTTATGAAATATGGTACAAGAGAAAACCCTCCATCTTACATTTGAAAACTTTTGGATGTAACGCTTATGTGCATATACCAAATGATAACAGAAAGAAATTAGACAAAAAGAGTATTCGTACATTTTTTGTTGGATATACTGAAACTAACAAAAATTATAGAATGTGGGATCCTATTGCTAGAAAAATTATCATAAGCAGAGATGTAATATTTACTGAAGCTAATACATCAGAAAATATTCAGGATAACCAACAAGAGCAGGTAACTATATATAGTGAAGAAAGTGTTGATAGCACAAATACCAGTTCCAAACCAGAAGAATCATGTCGATACCCTCTCAGGAATAGAATCAGAGAAAAGGAACAATCATCAACCAACTGTACAAGAGCAATTTCATATGCTTGTTATGTCCATGACCAAGAACCATTGAACTATGAAGATGCAATTGTAGGACAAAACTCAAAAAAGTGGAAACTAGCTATGGACGATGAATTCAATTCCTTGAAAAATCAAACATGGACTTATTTGACACTACCATCAGACAGAAAAACTATTGCATGCAAGTGGGTATACAAAATAAAGCAAAATGCAGATGGATCAAATAAAATGTTTAAGGCTAGACTAGTTGCGAAAGGTTATTCACAAAAATCAGGACTTGATTATGGTGAAACTTTTTCTCCAGTAGTAAAATTTGATTCAATTAGAACAATCTTATCACTTTGTGCATTACTTGATATGGAAATTTATTTATTTATTTATTGCGTATGATATTGTTTTTTACAGCACAATACTACAATGTTGGCAAGTTTCTCTAGAGTGGAATGTCGAGGTGACGAATCCACTCCAGGGCCTCCTCTGTGCACCGGTGGGATATGGAAATGATTCAATTAGATGTAAAATCTGCCTTCTTGAATGGTGATTTGGAAGAAGAACTTTACATGGAACAACCCCAAGGTTATGAAAACCCAGATTTTCCTAATCATGTGTGCTCTCTTCAGAAAAACATCTATGGTCTTAAGCAATCCCCCAGAATGTGGAACAAGAAATTTCATGAGTTTTTAATTAAGTTTGATCTCAAACCTAGCATATCAGATTCATGTGTCTATACAATGAAATGTAAACAGGCTTATATATTACTTGCAATATATGTAGATGATTGCTTAATCTGCAGTGTAAATAAACAACATTTAGATGATATAGTACAGTACTTAAATTCCAATTTTGAAATAAAAACTTTTACTGCCGATTATTTCCTTGGCCTACAAATATATCGAGATAGAACAACTAAAATGTTATTTCTGCATCAAGCCTCATACATTGAAAGAACACTTGAACATTACAACCTTCTTGAAATTAAGTTACAATCTGTACCTTCTGATCCTTACTCAAAACTAACAAAAGAGATGTGCCCAAAGGATAATCAGGAAATTGAATAAATGAACAAGATTCCATACAGACAGACAATTGGTAGTTTAATGTACCTCATGACTGGAACTAGACCTGATATTGCCTAGGCAGTCAGCAGGGTTAGCCAATTTATGAACAACCCAGGACCTTCACATTGGACCGCAGTAAAGAAAATATTCGGATACTTAAAAGCTACGAAAAACATCGGTATTTGTTTTGGTGGGAGTTCCTGCACTACATCTCTGATAGGTTTTTCCGATGCTGATTTTGCTGGAGACCTAGACACAAGAAAATCAACCACCGGATATGTGTTCATGTTGAATAATGGACCTATTTCTTGGTGCAGTCAAAAACAGAATTGTGTGTCTCTGTCAACAACAGAATCTGAATATATTGCGGCTTCCAAAGCAATGAAAGAAGCAATTTGGCTGAGACAACTTCTACGCGAGCTACATCAAGAACAAGTAAAGCCTACAACAATTTTTTGCGACAATCAAAGCTGCATAAGACTTGTTCACAACCCAGAATACCACAAAAGAACTAAACATATTGATATTTCGTATCACTTTATTAGAGATCATTTTCAAAAACATGCAATTGACCTTCTTTATGTCTGCTCCAATTATCAAGCTGCAGACATATTTACGAAAGCTCTACCTCCAGAAAGGTAAAGAAGACTAAGGAGCCAACTTGGACTGTTTGAAACAACAAAGTGCTCGTCAGGTGGGAGTGTTGAAAAGTGACTCGCACGTCGGCTGTTCCCATAGCAACGGCCAGCTTCCTGCCAGACATCACGTGACCTGGCGCCGTACCTGTATATAGGTTTCAGTTTTGCTTTTGTTTGTCTGCTACTACGCTTGCTTTTGTTTAACTCTCTTTGTTACTTGTCATCTTAATATAATATAATTGATAATTAAACAATCTTTTCTGAGATCCAGCCTCTGATTCTCTTACATTTTCTAAGGAGACAGAGGGATTTTTTTGCACTTGATTATTTCGTAGGTTTTCACAATAAAGGTCACTATGTATCAAATATATATATATATTTCAGAGTTATTGTCTGAATCCGATATTCATTCTAAAGGTACAATTTCTTTAAGTTTTGTCCATGAGTGTACATCTCTCGGGTTTGAAGGTGGTTCATCTTTAAATAGCTTTAATTTTGTTTCTTTCTTTAAGGATTATTGATTTAAAAATGTATTTTTCACAATATAAGGAGTTTCGATAGTTCACTTGCATTTAGCGTTCTGCTAGGTTAAAGTCCTAAATCTAGAAATACGATTTCTCTATATCTCTTTCTCTCTCTCGGCCGTGCGGCCACGCGGTGGGCGAGCTCCGCGTTTTCGAAATGAATATGGATGTAATCGAGCTTAATAACCCCGTTGAGCTATTGACTGAAAGCCAGAAGCCTGACGTGCATGATGCTACGACTATCATGCTGGAAGAACAAACCATTTAAAAAATATCGGTGGAAAACAAGAAAAAGGCGGATATGCAAATCAGGCCGCGGAAACAATTGTTAAACATGCAAATTGGGCGGATCAAGTAGCAGCCGCGGAAATGGATGAATATTTAACACCTTTAATTTTAGTAAAGCAGCACAAGAGGAAAAACTCAGATTCTAAAAGCCAGCGGGCCAAGGTTGCGAAGTCTGACGTCAGCTCTGCAAGGCCAGCTCCACAGCCGAGAAAAATCACGAAAGATTCTGTGACTTTCATAAAGAAGAGCAGACAACAACAGGCTTTGAGCAAGGCGAGGTCTGCAACAGCAACATTTGAACAATGCTGCTTCATCGAGTGGTGCTCCGACTTCAGCCCTCTGCACTACATCAAGGCCTTGGAGGAGATTTTGGGAAAAGGTTCTGTATTTCAACTCGTGAAAATATCCGGCCAAGTCTGGTTGGACTAGCAAGTGTTGAGATGGCAGAAAGACTAGTTTTAGAGAGGGTCTCAACATCGGGAACCACCTCCTAAAAGTTTCCCCATAAGAGAAGAGGTCAGAAAAGGTGGTGATTGAAATTATCACAATCGCAGTAAAGGACGAGGACATCGTCGCAGCCCTGCGTCCTTATTGCAGAGTGGCCTCTCTGTCACATGAAGTGGTCTCATCAGAAGGTTACACTTGGACCAACGATAACAGAGAAGTGTTTGTCTTCATGATTGAAGAACTCAAAATCCATCAGCTCTCTGGAAAGTTGGACATCAAATTCAAGGGAGAAACGACGCCGGCTTACATCACTTACGGTGTCAGATGCAGCAAGTGCCACCGCTAAGGTCTTCGGCGGGCCAGCTGCCCCAGAAGGTACATAGAGGATCGTTCCATCCCTTAGGCCACCTCCCGGCAGGATCCAGCACTGCTCTCACCATCCACCTAGTCAACGCCTTCTTCGAAACTTGCCGCAACTTCATCTGCAACCGTTTTTTTTCTTTTAAACCCTAGGATACCTCAGCAGAGACTTTCCAGAGACTTTTCAGAAACTTTTCACCTCCGCGATATCTTCACCCGCCCAACAGATATCATCCAGCGCAGCCGCGACTACACCAGTGGCTGACCGGTCAACCACTGAAAAAGAAATTCAGCCCACGACTACGCTTCCCATCCTGAAATTGCCAAATGGCTCCAAGATTAAACAACTTCCTTTGAACAAAAAGGAGGAGGAGCCCTCTAAAGAATCGCATTTTGAGAACGGTCCTCCATCAATTTGATCAAGAACACTGAAGACCTAGGTTTGAAGTGGGATGACATTATCCAAGGCATAATCTCTCCTTCTCAAAAGTTAAAATTGCTTGAAGACCGATCGGATGAGCAGATGGAAAGTCAGAATAAACTCTTTAGCCGGTTAATCCCCCTTGTAGAGGATAAGTCATGCACACTCTACATGCGGCTCACCAACCTTCGGGGTGCCTCAACGTGCGCGGCATTGTCGTTCGTCAAAAGAGTATGGAAATGTGCTGCTTCTTAAAGCAGCACGCAATTGACGTTGCTTTGTCCAGGAGACGAACATCCTGGCCCTGGACGATGTTCGGGACCTCTGCCTCGGCTACAGGGCTGTCTTCGCGCCAGCGTCGACTCCCAGGGGATCCGGTCTCGCCGAGTGTCACCGTCTTTTGGCACCGCGTCCTATGGCCAGGCAAAATTGCCATTCGGCCTCCGGGGTCTCGAAAACCGTGTCATCAATTGCCATTTGTCTCATACTCCTGAAGAACGGCGTCTTCAACTGCAAGTAATCGCAAATGAAGCAACCAAAGAAGATGCGTGGATCGTCGGGGACCTAAACATCTTCGAGGAGTCTCCAAGTGACATTGTATCTGGTTCAGCCGAAGCCCTCGCGGAACTTCTAGACCGGACCAACCTCGTTGAAACCGCCATCTTGTTTTGCGCCGCGCACCTGCCTACGAGGGTTGCCAACTACGGAAGCCGGGTTGATGCTGCCAGTTTGGATAAAGTCATTTTATCATCAAGGCTTTCCGAACGCATTAACCGCTACTGGACCCTCAAATACCGAGCCTCAGGCCACCGTGCCATCCTTTTCCATGTGGGGGATTCCCCTGAGATTCGAGCAACTCCCGTTTCTGCGCTTCTTCGTTCGGCGCCAGTCGTTGAGAGAGTTGCGGCTCTCCTCAAGGATACTTCGCGGTACATCGAAGACATAACCCCTGGAGGACTGCGGAGAAATCGAGGCAAAATGAAGAGGAATCTTGTTGACGACATCAAGTGTCTCTCCACTGCCCGCGTTGAAGACGACTACGTCACTAGAGCCAGCCGGTTCTTATGCTCTCAGTTGAGGCCGAGTCCGTGGAGGCCGACTATCCTTCACTCCCCGAGCTTGGGCGCGCCCGACGTGTCAGACATCATGGCTTGGAACCGACGACAGTCTTCAATGATCAGAGGAACCACATCGGGGGAGAGCCATTGAGACGCCTGGTCTTTGACACCTTCAGCGAACGGTTCGCTAGCTCAACTTTTCTCCCTGAGAATGTCGCTGTATTTTTAGAATGAGCGACAAAGAGGATATTGCTGGAGGATTTGGAGCCACTTTACCGAGAGAGCATCTCCTTAGACGAGGTTGAGGCTGCAATCCACCGCCTGCCACAAGGCAAAGTAACTGGCTGGGAAAGCCTGCCCTGCGAGTTGGTAAAGGGCTTTGAT
Source organism: Cordylochernes scorpioides (assembly GCA_030710605.1). NCBI lineage: Eukaryota > Metazoa > Arthropoda > Arachnida > Pseudoscorpiones > Chernetidae > Cordylochernes > Cordylochernes scorpioides. The sequence goes on from CP092877.1 coordinate 26,978,198, forward strand.
GACTTATTCGCAGGAACTATTCATCGAGTTCTTGAGGAATCCTGGTTCCGTGGGGCTCTGCCTCATTCATCGAGGAGAAGCCTAATCTGTCTCGTCCCCAAAGCGCGCAGTTGTTTGGGTCTAAGCGCATACCGGCCCATAGTGTTACCAAAAACGAACTACAGAATTGTCAGCGGCATCCTTCACGGTCGTCTGCGCCCTCACCTGCTTACCATCGTGCCGGATTGTCAGACTTACGCAGATCGGGGAAAATGTTGGTGGAGAGTGGAGTCTGGATGGCTCCCATGTCTTCGGGGGCTTGGCTACCGCCAAATCGTCGCCGTCTACTGGAGCTGTGGGAGCAGGCCTCCTCCATCCTGGGCCTGAATCACCGCGTGGTGCCTACTCCTACCCTTCTGAACCTACCTCTCGTCGGTGCCTGCAGCTTCCTGGCGACGCCATCGCTTCGGGCTCACTCAAGGTGGAGAGGAGTACGTGTCCGAGATCTGGCGGGCCCTGCTCCGTCTCTCACCACCAGGCTGACGAGAAGCACCTGCGACGATTTTGTCGCCCTTGGTACCTTCTGCCGGCGTCTGGTGGCAGAAAACGCGAGGAGAGCGTATCAGGAGAAGAGCTTGGAGGAAGCCGTGGTGCTGCGTGGGATGGCCACGCCGTTCCTGAGCATCAGGACACGCACTGCGCGTCGCATGTTGGAGCGCCCCCGCCTGGCCGATGTGCCCATCTCGCGGTATCTCCGGCGTTGGGGGCCTGTCGTCGACGTACCCTCCACCAGCATAGACGTTTCTTCTCTTCGTCGCTGTTTCTTCAGGGGCCATGCAGCGAATATCTCTCTGCCCTACCCCATACAGAGCACCCGGCGTCGAGCCAGCCCGTCTGCATCGCCTGCGGCTCCAGCGACCTGTCGCTGGCCCCCCGCTTCTGGTCCTGCTGCGCCGTCCGTCCTCACATCCGGGAGGTGTTCTCCATCATCGGGCGGCCGCCGGACCTGCAGTCTTGGATCTTCGCGGTGGGCCTCGAGGACCATACCATCACCATCTCCTCAGCGGCGAAGCATGCGATCCACGTTTTCTTTGTAGATCGCGAAATACGTAGTATCGCTGGGGACCCGCTGGCGATCTTCCACCAAACTCTGCAGCAGTGGCTGAGGTGGCATGTATAATGTCATTGTACATGGAATATTTTTATATCAATTTTTCGTTTTTATCATTGTTTTGATTATTGTTAATTTCTCATAATTAGTGCGGACTGTTCACTTTCCTATATTGATAAGATGTCATTCATTAATTTATTTTGAAAAGGAGGATGGGAATACAATCTGTTCTCAAAATTCTATTGAACAAGTCCTTCAGAGTCAGTAAGTAACTGGGAGAAAGAATTTTGCTGCCTTATTCAGCATCTCAGCAACTCCACCCTCCTTACCGCTCTTTAAACGCAAAATTTCTTCTGTAATCTCCACTAAGGAAATTTCCACAGTTAGGTCTGTATCCACTGGAGGTATATTAATTATAGTGGGAATGTATTCTGTCTTGTATCCATAGAGAGCAGTCTATCATAGACAGGGGACACCCTGTATACAATACTGGTACTATACAGGGGGCCCGCTATAAGAACTAGGTGCGCAAAAAGTTAAATATAGACAGAGGCGAAAAAATTCCACAACACCAAGAAAAATATAATTTTTATTAATGAAATTGGGCGGGGGAGGAGCGCAAAATATTTGTATATGTGGCATACTCATTTGATTATAGCTTAAAGGCATACATTAAATAATTCGCAAAAAAAAGTCTTTTCAAATGAAAATTAATTAATAAAAAGTTTTTAAAAATATTTTATTAAAATACACTAAAAAGGAGAAAATAAATGTATTCAGTGTAAGGACATTATTAGCCTTAAATTTGATTAGGACATTGGTCAGTGTCTTTCTGTCAGTGTCCAAACTTGCTGAGCTAGCTATTGATATCTTCCTCCTGGAGCCGCCCTCTGCATCTTCATTTTAAGTCAAATAATCTGATGATTATTGCCCTGCTATTTCGGACTAAGTGCTGTACCTGAATTTACCGTTTCCATGGCTGTAAATCACACCTTCCAATAATCTCTATTATATAACCACATCAGGTTCGAAATGAAAAGTTTCAAGTGCTTCTCTTTTAAATATGGAAAGACGCAATTTTTAATCTGATGAGAAAATATAGGGACCACTTGGTAATTAGCGTTAAACCCTTCCAGCGATATTTTACTAGATTAAATGGATATTAGTATTTTTTTATTTGGCCTATATCACTTATATATTGGAGGGATAGTGGTTTCTTGTTAATGTAACAACAACAACAACAAAAGCCTTTATTGAGGACCTCTCGTCCTATAAAGGATTCGCCAGTTTACAGAGTAATTGAAGAGAAGAGAACTAAGAATACAGAGAGAAACCTATAAGTAGTAGGTATAGGATAGTATTTTCTACTCTGTGACTATATACAACAACAGCAACAAGCCTTTTACTGGAATCAAAGTCCCATACAGGATTCGTCATTCTAATCCTGACAAAGATTATTTACATATAATTATTTACATCAATTATATTATGTATATAGCTTCCCTTTCTCTTCAGCCGTCTTCCAAAATTTGAACAACGCAAACGCTCCAGCTCTGTTTCTCACCACCTCATTCAACAGGAGCTCCAAAGAGAGTCCCTCAAGGCCTATTTGGTTTCTTGTTAATGTATTGGAACCTCTATGGACACAAGCTTTTGTGATTGCATAAATATGTGCAAATACTTGGAAGAGGAAGCATTTTTTAGAAATAGTCCATGCGAGAAAACCTATTTTAAATGAAAGATAGTACTTAATATATTTTTTTAACATTGCATATTTTGTTTGAAAGAATACCGCTTGAGCAGATCTGTTAATATTTAACGACAAAATAAATTTGGAATCGCTTTGTCTTCCATTATGATCGCTAGATATAAAAATTAGAGTTTTTTTTCAATTTATTAGACAATAATTACGATATGTTTGCCTATATTGTCTCTGAATTATGGAAATAGCATTTATTTTCTTGTAATACCATTTTTGTTGTATTTAACATCTCTCCATTTCTTTTATGAACATTCTTTTATATGAATAATCTATAAATAGTAGAATATTAAAAATAGACATCTTTAACTTGTGGTAACAATGGACACTTTTGAGAGCCACTACCGAGGATCCTTTATCTCAGATCCCAAAAGCAACGCTTTGTGACAATTTGTGGAACATCTATCGCCTTGGATGTCTAGACTCCTATAAGGTGACATTGCTATGAGAGTAACATTCAACCAGCTGGAGGAAGGAGCTCCTTCATGAATGCGGCAAGTGCCGTTTTCAAACTTTCATATTTATCACAAGAAAACGTAAGTTCATTCAAGAGGATTATTCATATGTCAGCAACTATATTAAAATGCTAAGAGAAAGAGAAATAATTTTTATATTGATGATTCAGGGAAAATTGTGAAAGGCTTTTAATAACTACAAAGGTTATTAAAGAGCTCCATTTAAAATCATTTTTCATAGCATTATGCATGGATTGAATTTTTCAAGTTTTTGTAGATTATCAGCAACTTTTTACTAAAGCTGATCTTCCACGTGGCGGCGTTTCATTGGCGCATGTACCCAACGAAAACAATTACTTTTTAGGAGTAGAGAGAGAAATATTTTAAAGCTTTCTTGAAGTAATTTGAACTCTTGAAACGTCCAATTTTGCTACATAACATTGCATTATTTCTATATAAACTTCTACTAAGTTACTCTGTAAAATTCGTTCATATTTTAGTTCCAAACTAACAATTTTTAAAATTTGACTTGCAGTTCTTTGCAGTTTTAATATTCAATATTTTTTATAACAGGATATATTTTGAGATTTCTTATAAATAGTTGTAAAAATTCCGTTTTATTATGAAATGAAAATTGTTTTGTAAACGCTTTTTCACAAAACTAAAAATGAGAAAAAATATTTCAGCTACTGTCAGAGCGACCATAAAGAAATTCGAACACAATATTATTTAATATGAACAACTGATCATAGAGTGTTTTTACGTTTCATTAAATATTTTGCCTCTTCCCTCAATATACTATGCTGAGATGATCCTCCTCAGCTTTTATTTTGACTCATATAGATATATTTGCTCAATGGCTGAAATATTTATTCTATCCTTTTTATAGTGCATTTTGATAAAAGCTTTATTTATTTCAAACTACTTTTTAAAATTTTATTCATGTAAAATTTAGTTAAGAGTCTTAAATCAAATGCTGCCTTGAATTAGTATGTGTGGGAGATGGGGCGACGATGGGGGTGAACACATGTCTATAGGGAATCACATTTTCTTTTCACTATCTTAGAGGTAGTCCAACACTCATATAAAGAAGTGTTAGGGCGATATAGAGCCTCAAGACACTAATTAGATAAGGAAAAAATGTTACTTTTTCATTCAAAATATGATTTTCAGTCTCTTTTAATTTTACTCTATGAATCCAGTAATTCAAAGGCTGTAGCCAAAATATTAAAAATAGTAAATCTGTTCAATTCTTAATCTAGTTATTTAAAAGGTTTATATAAGTGTAGGAAATCACACCCTGGCAACATGAGAGCGAATAGGATGGTGCCAACGAATGCGGGGATTATACAAGTAGAAAGAGAGAAAGACTCTTCCTTTCCCAAATAAAATTATTTTTAGTTCGTATCTCCTTTTTTTAATTATTATTATTATTAAGAAATGCGTTGAGTTCTTGTCACTTCCATTGGGAACCCACAATTTTTGGGGGCTCCATCTGAGATTTTAACCCAGGACCTATCTCGCAAAAACAGTTGACTCACCACAGTTGGACGATGACTTTTTGATGAAGATACTAAGAAAACTCTTGGAACAATACTCTTGGAAATGACCTAAATGTATTGACCAAGGAAACAAAAGACAATGAAACAATTTTCACAGATGAAACCCCAATCAACCAGTACCATCAATCATCAGAAGGATAGGATTCACCAAGATCTTTGGAGACCAGGTGCAGGCGTGGTTGTGAGACAAGATTATCCAGTTACTTGGAGTATGGAGCCCCAGTAGTACTGTGCAATAAGAAAGATGGTTCTACGCCTATGTGTCAATTACAGACAGATCAGCAAAAAAGATAACCATACATAATTTTCAGTTACCATAGAGGATGTCCTAGACAGACTGAAGGTGTTTACAACACTTGATTTAAAGAATACTTTTTTCCATGTTGGCATAGATGAAAAGAGCGGAAGATAAGCTTCATTTGCAACTCATGAAGGGCAGTATAAATTTTTGAAGGACCCATTTGGGCTGTGCATAAGCTCAAGTGTTTTCCATAGATACGTCTAAATGTTTTCAGGGATCCATTGAAGGACAAAACACTTTTATTGTACATGGGCGATATTGTCGCGGAGATAAATAAAGCAAGGGGAAGTTTGGGGATAATTAGTTTATTAAAAGGGAGAGATAGAGTATACGACTTACCCCAAGACAGAGTTAATCCTCATGAGCTATCTCAGCTCCCCCCGCCGGCCAGATTCCGCGAACCCCTCACCCCCCCTGGTGTCCAGGGATGATTGACAGGCGTCCCATGGGGCCTCTCGTAGTTGGAACCGCTGTGCCGCTTGACATTACTTCCTCCTTAGAGAAACAGCGACCCGCTGATTAGCTTGTCTCAGCCCTTGTTCTGGAAGGAAATCTATCACGGCTGGTGTACCCCAGTAGAATAGAATGTTGTTCTTCAGGGTCCAGGTAGGGCTTCATCCGAATGACATGGACGATATCCTTGGCTTTCCGTGATCGGGGAGAGGGGTCCACGGGCTCTACTTCATAGGTAACTTCTGAAAGCTTCTTGGTCACCCTGTAGGGACCGAAGTATCTCTTCAGTAGCTTTTCTGATAGTCCTACTTTTCGGATGGGAGTAAAAACCCACACAAGATCATCCTTCTGGTAATAGACTGGAGTATGTTTCTGGTCGTAAAGTCTACGGTCGTTCGCCTGTGATTGTAAAAGGCGTGATCGGGAGAGTTGACGCGCTTCCTCAGCTCTGGTCACAAGTTCTCCAACATAGTCGTCAGAGATCTCATCTGGTAGGTAGGGTAGTACGGCATCGATGTAGGTCTCGGCCTCGCGGGCGTGGACAAGAAAGAACGGGGTGTAGCCGGTCGCCTCCTGTTTAGCAGTGTTGTAAGCAAAAGTTACATAGGGCAAAACTTGGTCCCAATCCTTCTGCTCAACACCTGTGTACATGGACAACATGTCTCCCAGAGTTTTGTTGAACCTTTCAGTCAGGCCATTGGTCTGGGGATGGTAGGCCGTTGTAAATCTGTGCACAATTCCGCACAGAGCATTGATCTCTTTTATTACTTGAGAAATGAAATTTCTGCCGCGATCTGTTATCATTTCTCTAGGAGCTCCATGCTTCAAGATGACGTCTTCAACCAGGAACTTAGCTGTTTCGATTGCTCCTCCGTCTGGGATCGCTTTCGTTATGGCATACCTTGTCATATAATCGGTGCACACAATGATCCAACGGTTTCCATCTTTAGAAACTGGAAATCTTCCAAGGAGATCAACCCCGATCTTATAGAATGGTTTTTCTACGGGCGGTATGGATACAAGTTGTCCAGCCGGACGTCGAGGCAATTTCTTCCTTCGTTGACACTCCCGACAATGGCTTACATATTGGCGAACAGTTCTGTAAAGGCCAGGCCAATAGAATCGCTTCTTGACTTTGTCATACGTTCGGGCGAAACCCAAATGCCCAGCTGTAGGAGCATCATGTAAATCTGCCATAACTTCCGATCTTAAGTGTTTAGGGATCATCATAAGCCAGGGTCTTCCAGTTGTGCTATAGTTTTTCTTGTATAAGATGCCGTCGATAATGCTGAATTCCTTTCTGGTGTAGCCCGAGTTTAAATTATCGATTATTTTAGCTAAATCCGGGTCTTTAGTCTGCTCTATATCGGCGTTGGTTAGTGACATCACAGCACTTGATTGATCGTTCTCAAGCGGGCTCCTTGACAGACAATCGGCATCCTTATGTTTGCGTCCGCTCTTGTAGATAACGGTCACGTCAAATTCTTGCAACTTCAACGCCCATCTTGCCAAGCGGCCAGAAGGATCTTTCTGCCCTACCAACCAACATAGAGAATGATGATCAGTGACAACCGTGAATGGTCGACCAAACAAATATGGGCGGAATTTGCTAATAGACCAGACTACAGCAAGGCATTCTTTTTCCGTTGTAGAATAGTTATTTTCAGCCTTTGTCAAGCTTCTAGATGCATAAGCTATAGGCCGCTCTTTCCCACCTTGTATTTGTAGAAGAACAGCCCCAATACCATGTCCGCTTGCATCCGTGTGTAGATGGGTATCAGCGGATTCATCAAAGTGTCCCAAGACAGGCTCTGAAATTAGAGCTGTTTTAAGGACTTCAAACGCTTTCTCTTGAGCTGCATCCCAATAGAATTGCTTTTCAGTCTTCAGTAGGTCATGCAAAGATCTAGCTTTGTCGGCAAAGTTCTCAATAAATCTTCGGTAATAGGAACATAATCCAAGAAAGCTCCTCAGTTCAGAGATATTCCTTGGCCTCGGAAATTTAGAGACGGCTTCAACTTTATCTGGATCTGGATGAATTCCATTGGCGTCAACAAGGTGTCCCAAAATCTTTATCCTCCTTGATCCAAAAAGACACTTTTTGTGGTTCAAGCTTAGTCCAGCTTTCTGGATGCAGCTTAATACAAGTTGTAGACGACGTAGATGTTCCTCAAAGGTAGGTGCGTAAACTACGATGTCGTCCAGGTAGCAAAGGCACATGTTCCATTTAAGACTGCCCAGAACACTATCTATCATCCTTTCAAACGTTGCTGGAGCGTTGCAAAGACCGAAAGGCATTACTTGGAATTCATACAGCCCATCTGGAGTGATGAAAGCAGTTTTCTCCCTGTCTTTTTCGTCCACTTCAATCTGCCAATACCCGGACCGAAGATCCATCGTGGAGAAGTAACTAGAGCCAGCTAAACTGTCCAAGGCATCGTCAATGCGTGGCAGCGGGTAAACATCTTTTTTTGTTGTCTTATTTAATCGACGTTAATCAACGCAGAATCTCCAGGTCCCATCTTTCTTTCGAACTAGAATAACTGGAGATGACCAAGGACTTTCAGAGGGCTTCACGATGTGATTTTCAATCATCTTGTTCACTTCATCTTGAATTAGTCGTCGTTCACTTGGTGCTACTCTATAGGGCCGCTGTTTGATAGGAGACTGGTCGCCTGTGTTTATCTTGTGCTTCACAGTACTGGTGGGCTTAATAGGAGTACTCCCAAAGTCAAATATGCCAATAAACTCGTCAAGGCATGAAACAAGCTGTAACCTTTGAATTTCAGACAGCCCTGGATCTAGAGTAAGGTTTATCTTCTGTGACCATTCACGTGACTTTAGCTGCGTTTCTTGTAACTTATCGCTGGATTCAATAAGACTGCAGATATTCCCATTATCATAACTTTCCATGGTGCACATATTCATTCCTGATGGAATCAGTTGCGGCCAAGACGCTCCATTCGCCACCCAAATGCTACCTCGGCCGTGTCGAAATGTAACCAATGAGTTTGGTATAAGAACTTCCTTTCTTAATAATAAGTCCTTAGAAGTTGAGACTAAAACATCTCTAACACCACATATTTCTTCGTTTATCACGCTGATCTTCTTTATTGATTTAGGCGGGATGACAAAGTCGTCGGAAGCAAACAATCTCTGGTTTTCCTCCTCTCGAGATTCCAGGACGGAGGTTTCCCCGAGATGGAGTTCATTTCTGCCACAATCAATGACGGCCTCGGTGGCCTTGAAGAAGTCCCATCCAAATATGATGTCATGGCTGCATTCCACCATAACAACGAATTCAAATGAGATATTCAGACCATTAACTTCTATGTTCAGGACACATTTTCCTAGGGTCTCTATTAAATTTTTGTTTGCGGCTTTAAGAATGGGACCTGGTTCTTTGAAGAGAGGTGTCTTTAGTTCGCGTCGAAATTTGTCTGAAATAACAGAAAAGTCGGCTCCTGAATCCACTAATGCTTTAATTTTGCGTCCATTTATTTCGACCATAACAAAATTTTCTTTTAATTTAGCGGCGATGTACCCTGGAGGATTTTCCTCAATGGCGACCTCACCCCCGTTAGAAGCCGCTCCACTTAGTTTTTCACATTCTGAGGCATGGGAGAACGGCTGAAACGACGGGCTGGCGACTGGGATTGTCTTCGGGCTGGCGACCTTGCGCGGCTTGGATGTGGGGAAGAGGTCCGGTAGAAGTACGTCGAGGTTTGGGGCGTTACATAGTCGTCGTCGGCGTCATATCTCGGGGGTCGACTCGAAAATCCAACATTTCTTCCTTCTCCGCCATTCCTTGTCCTGGCTTCAGCAAAGACCTGCCGTCGTTCCCTACAATAACGGACGACATGTCCGGGTCGTCCGCAGTGGAAGCAGATAGGTTTGTCGTCGTAGGTTCTCCAATGTTCCGTCTTTCTGGGTTGAGTTGGTCGGTCGATATTATAATAGGGCGTTCGTGGTTGTTGTTGTACCACGTTGACTTGTGGTCTGGTAGGTTGTAGAGCACGGCTGACCTCTTCCCTCACAGTCTGTTCCAGGGCGTTCACCTCTCGGAGCGGATTGATCACTTCAGGTGCTGAGAAAACCTTTTGTATCTCTTCTCTAACGATGCGGCGAATTAAGCCGGCCAAGTCGTCTGAGTCGTCAACACACGAAATGGGCATTACGTTTGACAACCTGGCGAATTTCGTACGGCCGATCCGGCGCTGCTTGACGGTTGTCAGATGACGGCAGAACTTCAGGATCTCATCTACCGTCTGTATGTCTTTCGCCACCAATACCTGGTATGTGTCCTCCGAAATTCCCTTTATAATGTGAGCAACTATCTCACCTTCTTCCATGCGAGGGTTCACCTGGTGGCAGATACTAAGAATCTCCTGGATGTATGACTCGCTGGATTCCTCGGCCTTCTGTGCTCTTGACTTCAGAACTTCCTCGGCGCGTCGAGCAGAATCCTCTTGCAGTCCGAACACACCGCGGAATGCGTCTTCAAAGCTTCTCCACGAGTTGAGTGATTCTTCGTTATTATCAAACCACCTTCCAGCAGTTCCGTTCAAGTAAAATACGACGTTGGCAAGCTTCATGGTCTCGTCCCATCTGTTGTACTTTGACACTCTCTCGTACTCTTTCAACCACTGTCCAGGGTTTATATTTCTATCTCCAGAAAAGGTAGAAGGATCTCGTTGGCGCTGACAAGGGAGGTAGGATCCGCTAACAGTAGGTCTGTGGTCGTCTTCCATTTCTATTCGTTGTGGCAAAGGTTGAAGAATTGGTTCACGTCCCTGTAGACGTCGACTTCTTCGAAGTTCCGTCACGCTACCCAGCGTCTCCACCAAAATATGTCGCGGAGATAAATAAAGCAAGGGGAAGTTTGGGGATAATTAGTTTATTAAAAGGGAGAGATAGAGTATACGACTTACCCCAAGACAGAGTTAATCCTCATGAGCTATCTCAGCTCCCCCCGCCGGCCAGATTCCGCGAACCCCTCACCCCCCCTGGTGTCCAGGGATGATTGACAGGCGTCCCATGGGGCCTCTCGTAGTTGGAACCGCTGTGCCGCTTGACAATATCATCATCTCAGGACAGAGAAAGAAATGGGCTTGTATTTGAACAAGATATGTATCTAATGTTGTTTAAATTTGATTTTAAAAATTGGTCGAATTATCGTTTGGTCAAATTAACATTTGTTATTTGATAGAGTGGAGGCCGGGACATAAAAACATGATCGAATTAACAAAGTTTTACTGTATTGTTATGACGAAAAAGCTTCAAATTCAGCATCTCCGAAAAGGCTTCGGCATCTCCGTGGAGGCAAGCTGAGTCAGTTCGACCATATGTGTTCATCCCCTAGAATATCTGAGGGCAGCGGATGGACAATTCAAGATTGGAAGAAGCCCATCTGTGGCAAGGGGTGAAGTCATCCTCCTTGTTGCTTAGAGTGGCTGTTGAATGATGATCCCTACATGTTACTTGCTTTGTCCCCATGAATGCATGAAGACAAACCATGAGGAGTTGAATAGATATCCTTACTGATTCCGTGTGTTCATTTGGCCATCCTTCACACAGCAGCGGCATAACAAATGGTGTCAGAAGTGAGATCTTTGTTTGTGAAGATGATTCTGAATACTTGTTACACCGGAAAATGGCGGCGGAGCAATCAGGACTCATTCAAGCTCTCCTCTAAGCATCTCATCATTGAAAGGGTTCAGAAAAATCTGTGGGAAGAGTGCACAGCAATATGCAGTATTGAATGAGGTCACTTGATGGCAGGATGCTCAATAGGCCATGCTTGGCAAGATGGAGAATGCCCTATGGAAGAGATCACTAGAAATGGTGGCATGGAAGAAGGAAATGATCTAGACTGGTTGTATAGGGAGGAAAGTGAATGGATTTCCCCAGACAATTGCTTTGGCATGAGTACTTTGAACAAATTGAAGCGGACGGAGAGAGAATGTCTCCCAGATGTGCCTAGCGGAAATCCTATCCCTGGGATCTCATTTGAAAATCTTCGCAGATCATGGTGAGATGCAATACGACAGTGTGACGGTCTGCTGCAACAAGGCCAGACTGTCTGAGACTACAAAGAAGATCCAACAGAACGTGACAGCGCTTCGTGGAAGTGTGACAAGACTGGATTGTTTAAGGACACCACAGTTGAAGCCAGCTGTGCCTTTGGCACTCCAGGAAAGTCCGACATTGTCTGTAACCAGGATGTCCCATGTAATGTATCAACGCTGCTGTCTATATTCCAGTCTGAGGTACCAGACTTTTGCGTCATCTTTACTCTTTCATCCGACAAGGTGCAAGGCAAACAGTGATCGCCTAGATCTGCTGTAATTGAGACTATCACAGTCCAACACCTCAAAAGCTTTGAAGAGCCCATAGTCCAGTGCAAGGGAGGCAAGTCTAGAGAACTTAGAAGAAGAAAACTTCTAGAGAAAGAAAATAATAGGAGGCTGACAGGACTTTTACAGAAAAAATATGCCTTGGAAAACTCAGGAAGCCTGACATAGATGAATATGTGCTGGGCAGGCAGGAGATGGAGAATGTAAGTCGAGAAGAAACTTACATGGTAAGGAAAACCACTGTGGACAAAAACAAGGGGTGCACAATATCAAAGTTCCTAATGTTAAGGAAATGGCGACTGCAGCTACAGGATTTTCTCTAGGAGAAAACTAAGCCACAGACGACATAATCGAAAGGCATGAACTAGGGTCGGCATTTTGTGAGAACCACCGCCTTGTGCACGGCCAGTCGCTCAACAGAAGGGGTCGACAGTGATTGAGAGTAGTAAAAGGGTCAATATTGGAACATGATGCAACAAACAAAATGTGACGCTAATCTTGGCATAACGTTTTAGGACTGCAGACAAGCCTCATGTGATATGAGACATTCAGTAGTTTAACAGGCCTCCTGAAGACTGAAAAGGAGGATTTTCCTGTTTGGAGCAAACAATTTTTTAGGAGGAAAGTAGTGTGAGAAATGAGAAAGCATTGACATCGTCGTGGTAGCCACCAGGGTCAATTCAACCATATGTATATAAGAATAGCTGAGGGGGGCAGACAGATCAGTCAAAAAGGAAGAAGCCCATTTGTGTGGCTTGGGGTGAAGTGGTCCTCGTTTGTTGTTGATGGTGGCAGTTGATGACGCTCCTTGCTTTGTTCCCCATGAATCTACGATGGTAAATAAAAAGGATTCAAACAGATATCCTTACTGATCTTGCATGCTTATTTGGACATCCTTGACACAGCAGCAGCGTAACAGTATATATTGCTAATTTACAAATATCAATATTTGATGTATATGAGATGAATGTTCACTTTCAAATGCTTTTTTTTTAATAGTACTCATTTTTATTAATATTTAAAGTACATTTTCATAAAGAATTGTTTCATTTATATAACCTCTCGTTTAAATTTGTAATTTAAATTTGTTCATCACCATTTTATAATGTCTACTCCCTATTTGAATATTTTTAGATTCAATAAAAACAAAAAAATATTTGGGAAAACTCATCTTTGGGGTTTAGAAGTTATGTACAGTGTGAAATGTACAAAATTTCAAATAGCAGAAATGGGGAATGGTTTAAGTAATGTCTTGAAGAAAATTCAGAAAGGAGCTAATTAGATATCTTGAGACATTTTCCATCTAAGCATGCATTCAAAAGAAGTTATGAGTTCATTCAATGATAAAGAAGGGCTAAATGGCAAACTTTATGCACCAGATAAAAGAAAACAAGACCTAACCCAAATAATTTATTAGTGTGTGACGTTTCGGCAACAACATTGTCACCATCATCAGACAAAATGTGGTGACAATGTTGTTGCCGAAACGTCACACACTAATAAATTATTTGGGTTAGGTCTTGTTTTCTTTTATCATAATCTATAATCCAAATTGTGCTTTATCATTTTATGCACCAGATATATATATATATCTTATAAAAAAAATAAAAAATATATTATTTCTGTTTCAATTTAGATCATGTTGAGGATTATTGTAATGGTGATGCAGTCGTGGTTGAATAATAATCTTGATAAAAAATATAAAGTCTTGATCATAGATTCCTTTATTTGAGCCAAGAAATATATACAAAACATAATTTGGGTAAGTACTGCCTGGCTTAAGGCGTAAGAATAATTAAAACAAAATACTATTTACATATGATGGGTCCATAAAGCCATGACCTCTTACATCTAGATGACTATGTTCCATCCTTGACTTAGACATACGAATGTAACATTCAACATATACTTGTATCTACATGTATAATAGCCAAATTTACACCCAGGTATACACTCGATATTGTATGACGAACACAAGAACCCATATAAATAGTCAAAATGTAGTTTGTTCCAAGATGAGAATTTTGGGACGTAAGATACGCTCTTGCATTACATCATACACGGTAAATATAGTATACACTCGAATTAACATTTGTCTTGTAATTGAGCATCGATTATAAAACATTTATATCTTGATCTTCTTTAGCATGTAAAGAGATTCAGGTGTATACATATTCACCGTTTATGATAAGGCAATAAACCTCTTATAATATACTCAATATTCACAGCATACGCATCAAAGTTCATGTGTGATCTGTGGTTTTATATAGTCAATAGTACACATTATAATTACCATGTTAATTTTTATTCGACAGAAAAAGGATTATAAAAATAATTAAAATATAAAACAAATTGTATTTACTGTGACATGACATAATTAGGTAAAAATGTGAATCTATAACACCTCATTCAAGACGATCTTGCTTGGGCAAAATAATCTATCTGTTAATATATGAATAAGTCCCTCTCTCACTATGAACTCGCTATAAATGGCAAGACGTCTTTATCAAAAGGAAAAAAAATTCTTTCTACCTACCATGACTTCGTCATGTATAAAAAATGTGTCTTCACGATAAAAATTTTTTTTTTAGAGTAAAACTTACCTGAACATCTCGGCTACTTACTTCTCGCCCGGTGGAAAATTTTCGTCCGCCCCCCTCGAAAGCCGCGTCAAAAACTAACTGGTCCCTTGATCCAGTCCCCGCAAAAAAAAAAAATTCTCGGCCCCCTATTCCTTTTTTTTTAGCGCCCTCAAACTCTAACTCCCACAGAATAATAAATATACCAAATTCTCGAAATATAAAATAGAAAAATAATATTATTAAGGTTAAAATTTAAGGAATAAAAATAATATTTAAAAAAAAAATTATGAATTAGAAATATTCTTACTTAGCTTATGAAAAGATCAATTTAATATAAATATTAACCAAATTCAGAATTTATCTGTCTTATTGAGATAAAATATTATTTTATTAAATTTTTTTATTTTTTTAAGGAAATTATGACTTAGTCTTATTGAGATAAAATATTATTTTATTAAATTTTTATTTTTAAGGAAATTATGAATTAGAAATATCCTTATTCAGCTTATGAAAAGATCAATTTAAACTAAATATTAACCAAAATTCAGAATTTATCTGTCTTATTGAGATAAAATATTATTTTATTAAATTTTTATTTTTTTAAGGAAATTATGAATTAGAAATATTCTTACACGACTTATGAAAGACCAATTTAAACTAAATATTAACCCAAATTCGGAATTTATCTGTCTTATTGAGAGATAAATTTAAATTAATCAATGGAATTAAAATCCCATCTAGGATGCTACCCTTCTGAGAGACCTATACGCTAATTTCTTCTTTAAGAAATCCCAAGAGTATTAATAAATGGTCCCCATCTATCAAAATGTCATGTCACAGGTCATATATATATACAAGAATTAAAAGGAGGTTTTACAAAGTCGCATGCTGGATGTCCGTTTCTTCTTGTTGAGGTGGCTTCTCCACTGCCCATCAGCTTTCTGCTTATGTTGTGGTTGGACTCCTGCTCCTGTTTCCGTCGGGCTTCTGACCAGGGCTGTGCCTTCCTTGATATATCTTAGTATCCACGGGTATCCGCGTCCAGCGCTGCATCTCCCTCCCGGTTTGGTCTTTGAATCACCGTCGGCCATTGCCGTGGGACATCCATCTGTACACCAAACACTTTCGGCGAGACAATGCGTATATGTACATAGGATGTAAAGGAATGTTTACATCTTTGTTGGGTCTGTTTGGTGAAATGTGACCCAACAATTCCTCCCCTGCCAGAGTGAAAGAATGAGTTTATTTCAATTCATATCTGATCAAATATTCCATGAGAAAATATGAAATTGGGAGAAATGCATTCTTTTACGATCCCACTATGCAATCACAGTCACTCCGGCAAAGGGGGAACAGACGGGCCATGGAACCTGGGGCAGGTTAATTCATCGTGATTACAGAAGGAAGTTCTACCCTACCATTCTATGGGCAATATACCGAGCCCATCCCTTTGCTGTCTGTATTCCAGGGAGTCTTGACCCAGATGTAAGTCGAGTCCACACATTCCCGACCGCAGTCCCAGTGGGTGGAGAAGGGGTGGTCTATACACAGGTTCTGTGCAAAACAGATTCTTATGCCATTCAGGTTAACATAATAATTATGGGCGCCAAGGAATTGTGTTTGTATGGTAGACATGCCCAATTCCTAAAACATATCAAAAAAAAAAAACTTTATTAGTTCTATACGATACATATGGCAGCGAAGGAATGGCTATACATGTTCAAAATGACAATGATAAAAAAAAAATCCAAAGTTGCAACTCCTATCGATGACATTAAAATAATAGTGTAAAACAGAAACGAAAAAATATACATATTAGAGCTGCACGAATGCGATGCATGCAAAAAAATATTGGAACAATACGGATATACGCGATGTTGGGTAAAAAAATAAGGAATATTAAAATGGGTATTTACTATAAGTAAAAAAAAATGGTTTGATATATATATATATATAATGAATACAAATGAATATATAAATTGTGATTAAAAACCTTTATTCGGTACATTTGTCCGAAGATGGTAACAACGCTGCTACCGAAATGTCACACATATCTATGTTATGAATCGTAAAATGGGTATTTACTATAAGTAAAAAAAAATGGTTTGATATATATATATATATAATGAATACAAATGAATATATAAATTGTGATAAAGAAAATCTTTATTCGGTACATTTGTCCGAAGATGGTAACAACGCTGCTACCAAAATGTCACACATACCTATGCTATGGATTGTGCTTCTACATATACGAATATACATGGATATAATAATGAGAACAAAATATATGATATATTATATATAAAAATAATAAAACGAATATATATGCACTGAGGGGTCCAGGTTATCTCACTAGTATCTCAAAACTCGTGTAATATCTAACAAAGATAAAACTTGTCCTTACTAACTTGTCACTGGGAGTGTTTGTCTGGCGTGTTCCCTGCCTCTCTTAATACAAAAGGAAGCCTCTCACAACCATATTACTTCCAAATTACATTACCTGTGGTTGAAATCTCTCCCACCTTTGTCCTTTATTTTAACATGTAGTTTACCCCTACTATACATTGTTTAGCTTATCCATAGGATGTGTACTCATAAGTTTTGACCAACAAATCCCTTTAATAAAAATACTCAAACCAATTCTGCAATAAATTATGATGGATAGAAACTAGGTCTAACTCATATCTTGTGATATATGTCTTCTCACCTGAGTTCTTAGTATCTCTCTGGAAAAACAAATCTTGTAAAACAAATAACCCATTGCTCTAGGTCATTTCACTGTCTCAAAACGAAAATACCTTATATTCGATCTTCCAAAAAAAAAATTAATAATCCCTCTTCAAATTTGGACCGCTATATTGGCTTGTTCTGGCCATCTACTTCAAAAGTTCATTTTGTGTGTCCTATTAATTTAAAATTTAACCTATCTTATAAAGAATTACTCAAAAAAAAAATTCTATATATTAATTGATGTTTAGACTTAAATTCGTTCTAACTAAACGTATGGTAGACTAATAGTCTTTAATTGAGTGAATAGCTCTTGCTAGCCTGGGGTGATATAAAACGCAAAGAATCCGGACAGTCCATCTGTCACTTTGCTAACTGGTACCTAAAATCTGTAGACGGAATCGCCTCGTCTAATCATAACTTGTTTGTTATATGCTCAATTGTTAACCCTCATTAGAAAACCCCTTTAGGCTTTTACTTATAGACAAGGAGTTACAGGGAATTCGATTTCTCTACCCAGCGCATGTTTTCTAAGCTCGTCCATCGGGGAATTTGTTACAGGCTGCGCAATATATAAAAGAGCTCCCAACGTGCCGATCCTTTCCAACCTCCCGACTGTATCACCCTCATTTCAGTCACGCTCAAAGCGTCGTAAATTACGATGTCAGATCGGTTACCCGAGGTTTACGTCGCTTTACACTTAGTCTGCGACGTCGGCAACTGAATCCCCCCCACCTAGCACAAAGTTCACCTGATACCTCTCCGTTCCCTCTAATGAGGAGGGGACTTGCAGGCTTTTGGCCTGACCGTGACCTTCCACAAATCCCCAGTCTGAGAATCGAGACATGGTCATTATCTACGACTCTTAAAATTCAAGTTGATATAAATAAATAGAGTAACTGATTACTCTCATAAAAGAAATCAATATTCACACTCCTCTAAAAAGGAGACCTAACAGAGTGGAGCGAATATTTTCCTAACAATAGAGTTGTAGTTGTCCTGTTTGAGGCTTCTCGGTCCTAGCAAAATTCGAAATAAAAAAAAAATCGATCCTATCAAAGTCTTTAACCCTATTCTAATGTATTTTGGGCTCACGATATAATTGACTACAGCTTTCTCACATTCATTTCGCATTCCCATTCATACAATTCATTCATAGCGAGCAATCATACTAAAGCTAAATTCTATTATATAAGCCAAAATACTTCAATAATCAATGTCAACATTTCCTAACTATTTCTAAATTCCAGGACTAATGTGAAATCAAATAAAGTTTCTAATTAAAACAAAGAGGGGACTAATGCCCTATTAACTTAAATTAAGTGCCTCTTACAAACTCTAATACAAATTATCTATTCATAGATAAATATTATTTATACTTAAACAAATCAATAAAGTTTGATTGTTAATAATCAATGCTGAAATCTAAACTAA
Source organism: Cordylochernes scorpioides (assembly GCA_030710605.1). Lineage (NCBI taxonomy): Eukaryota > Metazoa > Arthropoda > Arachnida > Pseudoscorpiones > Chernetidae > Cordylochernes > Cordylochernes scorpioides. The sequence continues at coordinate 26,996,920 of CP092877.1, forward strand.
CACTTTAACTATGTGTCTCACAATTTGAAAATCTTCTTATCTTGACACTTGGTGTCTAAACAAATGAATCTCCAAACTAGCACTTAAATGGAGCGAACTGAACTTCAAGTATTTACCTCATTGCCAATATATGATAGGCCTACAAGTGTTTTGCCAACGCTTCTTCTTTCTCTGCTATTCAGTTAAACTCTTCCTTTGGACTTATAGGGCTTTTGGTACCCAGCTCGTTCTGAAGTTTAACAACAGAGGTTAATTGTTGCTCTATCAATTCTTAGATTGTAGCTGCATTACATACTCTCATTAGAAACCCCCTTTAGACTATGACTTAAAAACAAGGAGTTATAGGGGCTTTTTACCCAGCACATGTTTCAAGTCTCTTCACAGAGAAATTGGTTACAAGCACAGCAGATATCTAAATCATCTAGGTTTCCTAATTAATCTTGAAGTTGAACCATTATTCATAACCTTCAATTAAAAATTAAAACAAAATATACCGTCAAACCCAGGTGTTAAATTACAACATGCTATTAATACAGGATAGCTTCTTCAAAAAAAATGAAATCTCTTTAAGGCTACAACCTAGGGCCTTTAACTCACACTCTAACACATTTTACTATGATCAAAATTCAACTAGCTCTAGTACACATCCTATAAGTCAAATCATTGGCAACCTGAACACGATCTGCACTCGGTGGGTTTCTTGACCCTGGTCGAACGGCGTACTTCAGCGCCGCCAGCATTGCCACCAATGACTCTATTAACTATCTCTAGCGGGTTTCTCAAAATTGTCGTCTCTTGTGGTCCCTCTGGTTCTACTGTTGGATAAGATTGTAACATAACAATTAAAAGAAACTAAATTTTCCTACATCGTATCCTGACAGGTTGTACAAGCTCTTCAAAACGGTGTGTCATATTAAAACAAGGTTGTGAGACAACTCTTAATTATATACTATACTAAGATGAGGCTGAGCCAATTCTACACCAGGAGAACACGAAAACCCAAGATGTCGTTTCTCGTGTTGAGGGAGCGATGTCAGTAGGACAGAGTTTCCTGGTATTCCCTCTTATCTGGCACGACCGGTCGGGGTAAACAGTGACGTCACGTGAAAGGAGGAAACATCTGATTCCCCCCCTCTTGCTCTAACTGCTGGGTCGATTTGGCTCATGTAAATAGTAACTCTTATTTTACATCTAAAATCTCTCATATAGCTCATTAAATAAAACGGTGTAAAACGGTGTACTATATAAGGATGAGGTTATGGCAATTTCTCTAAATGACACATTAACACTAATACAAATTGTGAAAATCTTTAAAAATGGCAACAAACACTATAGCAAGGTTGTGAGGCGATATGCGGCACAAAGGCAATGTTGAGACAAATAACACACAAACACTGAAACATGGTGTTAAAGCTCCTTTCAACATTTAACACTAGAACACACGTTATAAAAAGAAAAAGAACTGTAAACTGTTTAAAGTTCACCATGACACTAAGACAAAATTGTTAACATATAATAAAGTAGGAAAAACTGGAAGTTTAAAACACACGTTATAGTTAAAAAAAAAAACTGCAAGCTCTTCAAAGTTCACAATAATCATTAAGACAAAATCGTTGTTTAAAAAAAAAACTGAGTAACTCTTAAATATCATATACCAACATTAGAACCAAAATTGCTTCTTAAAAGGAGAATACATATTTGTTATTTAATATATAACACAATATTGTAATTAATAAAGACCCATGTATATAAATTAGTGTATACAGTCGCTGAAACTTAGGTAAGTCAGCTTACACAAACCCCCAGTGCATAATATGTATTATTTTAAAAGAAATATTTCTATCGAGGCGATATTGCGGCCGACAGCTACGCTTTACACATTAAGTGTACTTTCTTCTATCAACCTTTATCTACTATTTACAAAACTCTTTATCCAACTTTTTTCAATACTTTCTCTTTCAACATCTTTCTGCATCTTTCTTCCATTGTTTTAATACATTCCACTGTCTTTCATCATATTTCATCGCCTTTTCATCACTTTCAACACCTCTTTCATTACCTCTCCCACATCTCTCTTCCATCGTTTTTAACACATTTCACTACCTTTTCATCCCTCTGGTGTTTCCTCGAAACCCGTCATCGGGAACTGGATCCCGTTCTATTGCTTTAGCCTATTTTGATATCTCGGGAGTCCCTTCTGGGAATCTGTTCCTCCCCTGCCAATCCTTATCAGGGCCGGCGACCTACCCTCGTGTTTACAAGCAGGAAATTTTCTCCAATTCTCTCTCCCCTTGGTCAGCTCTATACTATCGACTGACATTCTTCTGGGCGGGGGCTGTCGCAGAATTTCGAGGAAAATTCCAGAGGACCCGTTTCCACCCCTTTTTAATCTTCCCTTCGAGGAGATAAGCTCTTTCTGGGTGTATTGAAACTTAACTAGCCATGATGGCCTTCTGGTAGAGATGCTGTTCTCACTTCCTTTACTGTGTATCAGGATGAACTATTAATTATTTCTAGTGTAATAGTATTCCTATAGTCCTTTATGCACACTGGATTAGGTATTTACCTTGCTAACGACAAAGGAAAACCACTATACTTCGAGCCAGTTAAAACGTAATAAAGTTAGATAAGCAGTTTGTTTCAGCTAAATAGAAAGGGTAGCCTTGTCAAGGGAATTGGAGATATATGCATGTACAAAGTCAGTTGCCCTACAACTCTGTTAAAGCGGGTTACATCTAATTGTTAACATTAAACAATTCTGATTGTCTACATCTGCAATATGCATTGACATGAGTAGCCCTGAAAACTTCAATATAAGATTTTATATTCTATGGTGTCACAGGTGAATTCTATGAATGACTGTTTCTTATGCAGCTTCCCTTCTTATTGTTCCTTCCCCCATTCCAGCCCGAACTCCTGTTCACTGCTTGTTGGCTTAAAAAAAAATTGTTGTCGATTGTTGGCTTATCCCTCTTACACCTTTCATTACATCGTGTAATTTATCCTGACCTGGTTTGATTTAGCGTACCTTCCTATCGGAATTTCGTCAGGGTACAGTGCTGGATATTTAGCATATATACGTTGTAATGGTATCAAAGATCTTGCCTCGTTAAGACATGGCTGTCGCAGTGATTTCAGTGGTATGATGGAGTAGAAACCGAGCTTTAGACACATCTGATTAGATTCGGGTTGGCTCTACTATATCTTGCGTACCTCACTTGGTATGTCCTTTAGTTGGTCTTGAGAGGTCTGAGCGAAAATCAGGTGCATCGCCTGCAGATGGATGTATATAGAGTAAATCTCTATATTTTATAAATGATGCATATATTTCCGATGATTTCTTTACATAGTACCACAGTGACCCTTCCTTCAGCAGATTCATGTCAAGTGGCTTATACGCTCGGTAGCGTCCATTGGGATATAATGTTTTAAATTATTCTTCACTCACGTCCACCTTCGTGAGCAACATATTCCTATTATATAATATGGAGGTTCTACATACAACATTACATGCTCCGGTGTCCTTTTCCTTTTTTTTTTTATACCACGCAAGATATCCTTCTTAATCTTCTATGCCTATTCCCGATCTCTCAGAAATGTAATCCTTGCTACTGGTTACCACTGCCTAATACCACATTCCAAAAACTATGAAAGCCGATGTCGCAACGAGTCTTAGGCCTGTTCTCCTGTTATAAGATCCTCCTTTGTTATAGACCTCTGCTGTCCAAACAATCTGGAGTTGGTGAAATAGATAAGGGTCTCTAGAAGGGCTTATCAAAACCAGTCAAGTGTAAACATACACGAGGTGCAAGGCCCACTATTATTGTTCATCTAAAGTTATTCGAAACTATACATTTGATAGGTTGCCAGGTCTGCATATTGCACTTAGTTCTGAAATAATGTTATTAGCTTCCAAGGATGCAAGATGTAATGAAACGATTTCGTCCTTTGGCTGGGTTAGGGAAAGAAACAGCGAATTTCACTACTTCAAAAAAAAAAACTTCCTATTAAATTCTGTACATGGATCACCACACTATAAGATCATCATAAGATTGGATACGAAACAACTAAGTGATAAAATATAAGTACACTAAAAGATTTGGCACCATTTGGTTGTCCATATCTACCAAAGATGATTTGTTAATATTTGATGATTATTGTAATCCCCATTACACGGAATAGCTGCTTCCCTTGACAGAGGCACACACCCGTCTATCAGAATATATCTTGATGTCCACCTCCCATTGCCTTATAAAGGTCCAGAATCACTAACAAAAACAGGAGCTAAACACTTACTGATCCTACTTTCGTGTAATCTCATCTTGCCTTCTGCTGGCAAATATTTACGGTAACTTAATACTTATTGAAATGTTTTATCTGTCCTTGACTAAGGGGAAATGTTCCATACGGGAAGGTTTCATGAAATCTTTCTTAGGTTAAAAAAAATTCTTGCACGTTTATTGCATTTCAAGGTGACCTCATACCAGTGTACACAGGATATTTAAGATCATATGCAGTTGGAGGCATCATGAAAGGAATCGGTTGCCCGACGTGCCTTTTTAGCCGCCATTTTGAAACTTCGCTGTGATTGTATTTCGACATGTAATCATCTGTAGTAAATTATGTCATATCAAAAATTGTGATCCTATTCAACGTTTAAATGAAGCCAAGCAAATCTATATGCCTCCCTAAGATATCGGGGTTAAGTTTTAAACGAAAATGCATATTCATATAAGGTTAACAAAACAATCAAAATACTGTATTATTATTTAGTATGCGTTTCCAGGGATCTATAACGGTTGTTACCAAAAGGAAAATTGATCACTACACAAAATAAAGGCTAAGGAAGAGAATTTCGGGAGGTATGTTTAAACTTGTTTACGATCGATATTCGAAGCGAACACTTAGACCTGGTCATTCTATTCATATATGGACATAAAAATTAAGATAAGCAATAATAATATCGAATAAAAGAATGAAATACTAGTATGCTATTAAACCTTTAGGATGAGATCACCATACAATACAGGAAAACAATGATTGAAACGTTTATAAATTAATTAAGTCCATGAACTATATGCATTAGATGAGAGGATAAATGCTCCAGATCATTATATTGAAACGTTAAATACCATATAGATAAGAGAGGACAAAAGGCACAATCTGGCAAAATCAACAGAAAATGAGCCTCCATATCTATCGAGTGGAAAATTTTGTGTTGGATAAATTACTTGAAATAAATCGTTAAGCCTTTGTTTACAAATTATAAGTCGTGTTGAACCTATAAAGAAATAATGGTGAAGATTAAGAAGGGATGGAACATCTCAAACGTGAAGTCCTTAAATACAGAAACATAGCTGGAGATCATAATAAAATTAAACAAATCCATAGGCACCTATGTGTATATACAACCACTCTATAGAGTAAATATACACGTGTCCATCGACCGCCATTTTGAGAATTTTACCGTGATTCGGTCGTCACGCAGACATTGTGAATTATGCCATATAGAGAATAAATTGGCTATTCAACGATTTAAAGGAGCGAGCTAAGCTATACGCTTGTCTACAATATCGGGGTTAGATTTTAAAGAAAATCGTATATTCACATAAAGTTGACAAAATTAAATCAAATACCACGCATGACACTGTACCTTAGTCAAGAGAATGAATGCTTTAAACGGAGTGTTGAATAAAACACACAATACTTAGTTATTTAGTATAATCAAACTAATAAGGCCATAAAGGCGTTTCGGCTTCCCATAACCAAGAAATGAAACAAATGTGGAGATCGTCTCTGGATACATCATATTTATTCGATGTCTGATTTAAGAATTATCAATAAGTGTGCATGCCCGATTGCGGAAGGAGATAAAAAAAATAAATACATAATGCAGACTCATCTAAAGTTGCTAAGATATAATTATATAAACGATGTCAATAAATACTGCTGCATCATTTTACAAAATGTAAGATGAAATAAGTGGATTACAAAATTAAAAATAAACAAAGCTAAAGGCCCATGGATAAGAAAAACTACATAAATATAATTATTAATCAAAAACGAAGATTATGTCCAGACCTTTTATTCATATTGCTATATATTACGAAAAAAAAAAATACTTCGAGGTAAACATTGTCTTGGTCAGCAAAATGACAAATCACAAATTGGCTAAATGGAAACGACAAGCGAAATTATTAAGACAATTAAAGATTTAAAATCTATAGAAATAATAAAAAGAATCAGTATGAAATAACTTTAAAGAAATTAAATTAAAAGATTAATTGTAAGCCTATGAGATTAACTTAATCGTGTGATATTGTACGTTTCTCCTTCAAACTAGATAAGAAAAACAAAGATCTTCAACCTTTGTGTTTATATTGATAATGCTCGACATTGGAGAGATAAGGGAAAACCAGGTGTACTATGTCAGTATCAAAGTTCAAAATATTTCCAGATTTATCAAGTGGAACCAGTTTCCCAAAAAAAAAATACTTAAATATAAAATCTATTAAGACTTGAAATAGGTCGTATTGACCTACTAATTAGAAAATAACGGTGAGAAACTAACGGAGATGGAACATTTCAAGCATGAAGCCTAAAATACAGAAAATACAAATATATAAAATCAATTAAATCGTAAGTCAATGCACATCGAAAAATAAACAAATGCTTTGAATTGTAATCTAGACAACGTTAAATATTATAAAGATTAAAGAATAGCTAAGAGAGCATTCTAATAAAATTCAAAAATATCTTTAGTCCTATTGAGTGGAAATTCTGTGGGACGGAAATAATTAAAATATTATTAAATTAAATAACAATTATGTACTATCTAACTGTAGTAAAAGAAAATAAGCTTCATTTATCCTATAGTAAAGAAGGTAATGATGAAAAACAAAGGGAGATAGAATATTTAAGACAGGAAAAAACCTACCCGCAAAAGCGGGAAGGACAGTGAGACCAACCTTTCGAGTCGAGAGCTAGCAGCGGAATGTCTTCTCATTGTTTTCTCACTTTCCAGCTAAAGTCTATACATGTGTTTTCTCCACATGTCCTTCCCCCCTCGAAAACATCTTGCATGCACATCTGTTGTTTTTCACGTCAATCATCCCCCCTCTCTCCAGATGTGGACGCTACTCCCGCTTGTCAATCAAAGGACACCCCTTGAGATTCTAAATTTGGGGCTCGTGTGAAATTCTCAGGTTTCTGAGAAAACAATATTTCTAGGCTTAAGTTAGCGTCCCTAAATTTCATTATCTATACAAAGGAAGGAACCATTTCGCCAATATTCGAAACTTAAAGAAAAAAAGAAATGGTACACTTTAACATAAGACGCTTCTGTAGATTTGAAATTGAAAGGTTAGAACAATTGTGGAACTGAGAAATAAAAAGCTCGTGGGTTTCTATTTAAGCCTAACGTATTTCTTTTATATGCTAGCAGTTATCCAGTGAAACTCCATAAAATTGACAAAAGGCGGCATGAATAATGTATTTAAAAAAAATAAAGCTTTTATCAGAACCAATGATATGTAGAAATTGCTAGCAGTTATCCAGTGAAAATCCATAAAATTGACAAAAGGCGGCATGAATAACGTATTTTTAAAAAAATAAGGCTTTTATCAAAAAAAACAATGATAAGCAGAAATTGCTCGTGGGTTTCTATTTAAGCCTAACGTATTTCTTTTATATACTAACAATTATCCAGTGAAAATTCATAAAATTGAAAAAGGGCGGCATGAGTAACTTATTTTTTTTTTTTAAATAAAGCTCTTATCAAAAACCATTGATAATCAAAAAAAAATTGCTAACATTTATCCATCGAAATTCATAAATTGACAAAAAGGCGGCATGAATAATGTATTTAAAAAAAAATAAAGCTTTTATCAAAAACAATGGTATGTAGAAATTGCTAGCAGTTATCCAGTGAAAATCCATAAAATTGACAAAAGGCGGCATGAATAACGTATTTTTAAAAAAAATAAGGCTTTTATAAAAAAAAAACAATGATAAGCAGAAATTGCTCGTGGGTTTCTATTTAAGCCTAACGTATTTCTTTTATATACTAACAATTATCCAGTGAAAATTCATAAAATTGTAAAAGGGCGGCATGAGTAACTTATTTTTTTTTTTTTTTTAATAAAGCTCTTATCAAAAACCATTGATAATCGAAAAAAAATTGCTAACATTTATCCATCGAAATTCATAAATTGACAAAAAGGCGGCATGAATAATGTATTTAAAAAAAATAAAGCTTTTATCAAAACCAATGATATGTAGAAATTGCTAGCAGTTATCCAGCGAAAATCCATAAAATTGACAAAGGCGGCATGAATAACGTATTTTAAAAAAAAATAAGGCTTTTATCAAAAAAAATGATAAGCAGAAATTGCTCGTGGGTTTCTATTTAAGCCTAACGTATTTCTTTTATATACTAACAATTATCCAGTGAAAATTCATAAAATTGTAAAAGGGCGGCATGAGTAACTTATTTTTTTTTTTTAAATAAAGCTCTTATCAAAAACCATTGATAATCGAAAAAAAATTGCTAACATTTATCCATCGAAATTCATAAATTGACAAAAAGGCGGCATGAATAATGTATTTAAAAAAAATAAAGCTTTTATCAAAACCAATGGTATGTAGAAATTGCTAGCAGTTATCCAGTGAAAATCCATAAAATTGACAAAAGGCGGCATGAATAACGTATTTTAAAAAAATAAGGCTTTTATCAAAAAAAATGATAAGCAGAAATTGCTCGTGGGTTTCTATTTAAGCCTAACGTATTTCGATAATATGGCGTGCATTTTCATATTTTAAACTTGAGTAAAATTTTAAAATATGCACTGATACCTAATTTCTTAATCTCAGGGAATTCGCAGGCCTACTTCTTGCAAATTTAAATTGTATTAAATTTGGTTTTTCGGAAGACTTCGGCCCCACGTTAATTGGCGCTAATTGATGGGTCCATAAAGCCATGACCTCTTACATCTAGATGACTATGTTCCATCCTTGACTTAGACATACGAATGTAACATTCAACATATACTTGTATCTACATGTATAATAGCCAAATTTACACCCAGGTATACACTCGATATTGTATGACGAACACAAGAACCCATATAAATAGTCAAAATGTAGTTTGTTCCAAGATGAGAATTTTGGGACGTAAGATACGCTCTTGCATTACATCATACACGGTAAATATAGTATACACTCGAATTAACATTTGTCTTGTAATTGAGCATCGATTATAAAACATTTATATCTTGATCTTCTTTAGCATGTAAAGAGATTCAGGTGTATACATATTCACCGTTTATGATAAGGCAATAAACCTCTTATAATATACTCAATATTCACAGCATACGCATCAAAGTTCATGTGTGATCTGTGGTTTTATATAGTCAATAGTACACATTATAATTACCATGTTAATTTTTATTCGACAGAAAAAGGATTATAAAAATAATTAAAATATAAAACAAATTGTATTTACTGTGACATGACATAATTAGGTAAAAATGTGAATCTATAACACCTCATTCAAGACGATCTTGCTTGGGCAAAATAATCTATCTGTTAATATATGAATAAGTCCCTCTCTCACTATGAACTCGCTATAAATGGCAAGACGTCTTTATCAAAAGGAAAAAAAATTCTTTCTACCTACCATGACTTCGTCATGTATAAAAAATGTGTCTTCACGATAAAAATTTTTTTTTAGAGTAAAACTTACCTGAACATCTCGGCTACTTACTTCTCGCCCGGTGGAAAATTTTCGTCCGCCCCCCTCGAAAGCCGCGTCAAAAACTAACTGGTCCCTGATCCAGTCCCCGCAAAAAAAAAAAATTCTGGCCCCCTATTCCTTTTTTTTTAGCGCCCTCAAACTCTAACTCCCACAGAATAATAAATATACCAAATTCTCGAAATATAAAATAGAAAAATAATATTATTAAGGTTAAAATTTAAGGAATAAAAATAATATTTAAAAAAAAAATATTATGAATTAGAAATATTCTTACTTAGCTTATGAAAAGATCAATTTAATATAAATATTAACCAAATTCAGAATTTATCTGTCTTATTGAGATAAAATATTATTTTATTAAATTTTTTTATTTTTTTAAGGAAATTATGACTTAGTCTTATTGAGATAAAATATTATTTTATTAAATTTTTATTTTTAAGGAAATTATGAATTAGAAATATCCTTATTCAGCTTATGAAAAGATCAATTTAAACTAAATATTAACCAAAATTCAGAATTTATCTGTCTTATTGAGATAAAATATTATTTTATTAAATTTTTATTTTTTTAAGGAAATTATGAATTAGAAATACTCTTACACGACTTATGAAAGACCAATTTAAACTAAATATTAACCCAAATTCGGAATTTATCTGTCTTATTGAGAGATAAATTTAAATTAATCAATGGAATTAAAATCCCATCTAGGATGCTACCCTTCTGAGAGACCTATACGCTAATTTCTTCTTTAAGAAATCCCAAGAGTATTAATAAATGGTCCCCATCTATCAAAATGTCATGTCACAGGTCATATATATATACAAGAATTAAAAGGAGGTTTTACAAAGTCGCATGCTGGATGTCCGTTTCTTCTTGTTGAGGTGGCTTCTCCACTGCCCATCAGCTTTCTGCTTATGTTGTGGTTGGACTCCAGCTCCTGTTTCCGTCGGGCTTCTGACCAGGGCTGTGCCTTCCTTGATATATCTTAGTATCCACGGGTATCCGCGTCCAGCGCTGCATCTCCCTCCCGGTTTGGTCTTTGAATCACCGTCGGCCATTGCCGTGGGACATCCATCTGTACACCAAACACTTTCGGCGAGACAATGCGTATATGTACATAGGATGTAAAGGAATGTTTACATCTTTGTTGGGTCTGTTTGGTGAAATGTGACCCAACACATAATTACAAACATGTTTGAGTCGACCAACGGGGAAGAACAACAATGTGATTTTATATGGGAAGCATGACCTCTGGCGGCCTATTTAACAGAATATTTTTATCTATGATATATATTTTTAAATAAAACAATATCTTAATATAACATTTTAAATAATCTCTTAATATAACATTTTAAATAATATCTTAATATAACATTTTAAATAATATCTTAATATAACATTTTAAATAATATCTCGATATAACCTTTTAAATAATATCTTAATATAACATTTTAAATAATATCTCAATATAACATTTTAAATAATATCTTAATATAACATTTTAAATAATATCTTAATATAACATTTTAAATAATATCTCAATATAACCTTTTAAATAATATCTTAATATAACATTTTAAATAATATCTCAATATAACATTTTAAATAATATCTTAATATAACATTTTAAATAATATCTCAATATAACCTTTTAAATAATATCTTAATATAACATTTTAAATAATATCTCAATATAACATTTTAAATAATATCTTAATATAACATTTTAAATAATATCTTAATACAGTAGAACTTGGATAATTCGAACTTCTTTAATTCGAAAACCTCTTTAATTCGAATATTTATCTTGGTCCCTAGAATTTCATATAAATAAAATTTCCTTTTTTAATTCGAATTTTTGGATAATTCGAATTTTTTTATGGTCCCTTGGGGTTCGAATTATCCAAGTTTGACTGTATAACATTTTAAATAATATCTTAATATAACATATATATGTTATATTAAAATATTATTTTATTTGAAATTATATATTTCATAGATGCAAATACTCTGCTAAATCGACCGCCAGAGGTCACACTTCTCTATAAATACTCATTGTTGCTGTTCCCCGTTAGAGGTGGACCTCAACACCTTCAGAGCTCTGGGCATTCGCGGAAGGATCGTGGTGGATGGAGTGATCCTCAATTTCGAGGAGTCCATCCGCGCACGAATCTGCTTCCGCTGTTGTGGCTTCGGCCACAACTCTGCCCAATGCACCAGAGATCCCAAGTGCTTCCACTGCGGTGAAGGCGGTCATGATGGCCGTTCCTGCCCCTCCGCTGCCGACCGGCGCACTTCCAAGTGCGCCAACTGCTGTGCCCAGGGCCTCTCAGACAAGCACGAGGCGAGAGCCTCTAGCTGCCCCACCTTGAAGCTTAGAGCCCTCCAATTCTAGGCTTCCAGGATCTCCTGCCTCCTCAACTGGCCTCCATCCTGGCTTCTCACCCATCAAGGCGCTGTTTCCCTGACCTCTCCAGCTTCTCCCCCCTGCGATGACACCTCCACTGCCAGATCCTTGGATCCCTTCCCACCAGTTCGCGACCTGCAGCCATAGTAGGGCTAGAAGACCCATTTTTTGTGGCCAATTAGCCCGGATTCTCAACAACACTTCCCCGTTAGAGTCCCCTTTTTGGTCTTTTTTTCCATTTCGTATTTAGGTACACGTGTGACTTCACTGCTCTCTTCAGACATTTTTTCTATCTACAAATTCAGCACGTGTGCAATAATTGTAAAAATTTCAAATTTTACACGTGGCAATATTTTGAAGACAACGATGACATTAGTTCCTTCTTGAAATTGATTAATTAATTTTTTTTTTTTTTACAAATAGAGAAAAAAAAATTTTAAATCAAGATGGCCTCCTTTGACGACCATGCTTACGCGCTAGGCTCCCCGGATCCTCCCTCGGGCAATATGGACCCTCCTCTGGCTGGATGCAGTGACGCAGCTAAACTTAAAAAAAGCGACGCTCGATCGACGGACCCTCCTGGCACTGGGGCCGAGCTTGTGACCACGGAGCCAATCCCAAATGGTGAGTTTCCCCGGGTTTCTCCTTCTTCTCCTACTCCTGTAAGGCCACTTGATACCAACCAGGCTTTTTGGGAAGGGTGGGAAGAGATACGCTCCTGCTTCTCTGACTGTCTCACCGTGGTCTATGGGCAAATAGGTGCAGTCCTGAAGAAGGAACCAGGTTGTGGTGAATATGGTACCACGTTCGATTGTATTGACGGCATGATGAAGAAACTCCAGAATACTGTGTATGGGATATTATCTGACAAACTCAAGGCATGCAACCTAAAGACGGAGGAACTCCGAGAGGCTTTTGAAAAAAAGCTCAAGGCCGCTACCGCAGCTATTCCCGCTCCCGCGGTCATCTCCGCTCCCGCAGCAAAACCCGCTGCCATTTCTGCTCCCAATCCACCCTCTGTGACTAAAACCACGCCGCCAGTCAATGACAGTGCTAAGCCGACCAAGCCATCTCGGCCCAGCTACGCGCAGACTCTGCGTAACAGTGCCAATCATGTAAAGTTGACCTCCGATGATCTCTCTGTCAAGGAGCTAAGGGCGAAAATCGCTCAGACTCCCGGTTTGAAAAACCTGGATGTCGCCGCAGTGACTGGTGGGGACAAAAAACTGGTCCTCCACTTCACAAATCCCTCTGAAAAAAAGAGGTTTGTTGACAACGTCAAGACCGCCAATATTGGCGGCCTTAAAGTCCAAACGAACCCAACATTCAAGCCCAGGCTTGCGATCTTTGGTATTCCTGGAGAGAAAACCGAGGAGCAGCTTGTGGCTGACATCAGATGCCATCCCGCTGTCGAAAAGCTGCTGAAAAGCGCTGACGACATCAGGATGGTAAAACTGATTAGAAAAGAGGGTTCCTCCTCCACCGCGATAATTGAGGTGAATAAGGTAATTGAGACTGCCCTGCTCGGGCGCGGTAGGCTCACTCTAGATTACCTCTCCCTGAGACTCGCAAGGGCTAAGCGCGTCTTTCCCTGCGGTGTCTGCGGCAACCTGGAACACAGGACCCACAAAAACGGAAAGTGTACCAAGGCGGCCAAATGCGGCTACTGCACTGGGGCACATCTGACCGAGGCCTGTGACAACAAGGCCGCTCTGAAATGCCACAGATGCGGTGGCAAGCACAGCGCTAACTCAATGGCGTGCAAGCACATGCGGGACGCCCAGGAGCAATTTATTAGTTCAATGGTGCGATGAACGTGCTCAAGTGTGTTCAAGCAAATGTAAGACGCTCACCTTATTGTCTGTCCTCCTTGTGGAATGAATGTTTCAACGAAAACACGGATGTGCTATTATTACAAGAGCTCCCAGTTGCAAAGGGCAGTTTACCATCCATTCCAGTTCCCTCTGACAGAATCTGCCATGGTTCTATTGATACAAACAAACTGGGAGCTGCGGTGATAATGGCAAATCCGAGCCTGAAGTTCATCCATTTGTCCCATTTGTCCTGTGTGAACTCTGTGTTTGTCCTGTGTGAAGTCAACAACTTGTCCATCCTCCTATGTTCTGTGTATCTTTCGCCATCATGTTGTGTTAGCGATCTTTTAGATAGGATAGACATCTCTCTCAAATCTATTAATTATCACGAGGTAATTTTCTGCGGCGATTTAAATATTGAATCTTACAGATGGTCAGATAAAGCGCGGTTGCTTAGCTCAAACTGCACTAAAAGAGAAACTGTTGAGAATTTCCTTGATGCCAACCTGCTCCATGTGGTCAACGAGCACGGTACAATCACGTGGGAGGAACGTAACTCGTCCTCTTCCATTGATGTGACCTGCTGTTCTGCTGGCCTCGTTGACAGGATCGCTGATTGGAACGCGATCAACCAGGCTTTATCTGATCATAAACGCCTCGTTTTTAGCATCAATTTCGATCCCCCATCCAATAGCAATAATAATAAAGTCATTCTTAATAGCTTTAGCGAAGTAAACTTCAGCTTTGGCCGCGCCGACTGGGAATTTTTTTTTTTTCACACTTTAAAAAAAAATTTTTTCATCTAGAGTTTTTGTTAGATAGCGTGAGTGACACACTTCAACTAGATAATGTTATTACATTACTTAGTGACGAAGTGTTTCATTCATGCATACAGACCATTCCTTCCAAGCCAAATAAACCTGACAAAATAAAAAATGCATCTTGGTGGAAACCGGAGTTTAATCCGCTCCAAAGGGCTACTTTGAAGGCCGAGCGTGCGTGGAGACGCGCCCGCGGAGCCGTCAGAGGTGTGTTAAAAGTCTTTCACAAAAAGCTTTATAACAGATTTCGTGCTACGATCAGAAAAGCTAAGCAGGAGGAGTGGAAAAGAGTCTGCTCGCAGTGCGAAGTCAACCCTTGGGGCGGTATTTACCAATTCATCAGAGGAAAGCACAAGAAAAAACCTCTCTCCTCCCTCTCGGTAGGCGCCGGCTTCACTGACAGTCAGCGGGACACCTTAGATCACGTATTACAGCACTATTTCGGCCGAGTCCCGCCCGATTCCATGTTAGGGCATAGTAATTTACATAGAGCCTTGCAGTCAATTTCTGATAACGATCCCCCGTTCTCAGAAGTCGAGTTGCAGCTGGCCGCGGATAAGGTTCGCTTATCTTCTTCCCCAGGCAGTGATGGCATGCCACCTGTTCTTTGTGTTAAGTTAATTAAAAAATTCCGGCCGTTTTTTCTGAAAATTTTTAACAGGTGTCTTGTGACTGGCCACTTTCCAGCTCCCTGGAAATTGGGCGATGTAATTTTGATCCCCAAAAAAGGTGGTGAGGACTTTCTCGCGTCTCACAGGCCTATCACGATGCTGCCTAGTCTAGGTAAAATTCTCGAGCGTCTAATCCTGGCTAGGCTGTCGTGGAGGGCTGAGAGAATGTGTAAAGCCCAGCCAAACCAGTTCGGTTTCAGACCCTGTAAATCAACCATTGCCGCACTCTTAAAATTAAAAAATACCCTCTCCCGGTCGCTAGACTTATTTAAATCTGCTATTCTTCTCTCTTTTGATGTCAAAGGTGCCTTTGATAATGTACTGCACTCCAGTATATTGCGGGCCCTGCGTAAAAGCGACTGTCCCAAGAACGTTCACGATTTAATTCGCTCGTTCTTGGCCCATCGCTCTGTCAGACTGTCTGTAAATGGATGCACTGTCACTAGACGCGTTTCCAAAGGTTGTCCACAAGGTTCAGTTCTCGGGCCCTTCCTCTGGAATATCGTCTTTGATGAATTGCTCACACTTGGGTACAAGAATAGTGTATTTCCACAGGCCTACGCAGACGACCTGGTTGTTGTGATCTCGGGATTGAGGCACGGTCAACTGTCTAAGGCACAACACGCCATCGATTTGATCTCTGACTGGTGTGGATTACATAAACTTGAGCTCAGTGTGAGCAAATGCCAGGCTATGTTTGTGCAAAAACCTCTCGGGCGCATTAGGGTGCTGCGACGCGATCTGGTCAGCAATGGCCAGGTCGTTCAATGGTGCGACTCCATCAGGGTGCTTGGTGTGAGGTTCGACAACCGTTTGACTTTCCACCAGCACGTTGCTGAGGTCTGCTCCAAAGTCTGCGGCATGCTACCGCGCCTGTCAGCAGCCGCTAACTTCAACTTCGGTTTTGGATTCCGAGCCTTGAGAATGCTGTACTTGCAGGTTGTTATTCCCGTGGTGGCTTACGCCTCCCCAGTATGGTTTCCTAATCTTTTTGAACGCTCCAGAAAGCTCTTATTAAGCACGCAACGTTTTTTCCTTATCTTAGCTTGTAGTGCTTTTAGAACAACAAACAACTCCTCTCTTATCACCTTATCTCGTGTTCTCCCTCTTGACCTGGAAATTGATGTCAAAACGCAACTGTATCTTAAAAAATATGGTTACGTGGATGCTGAATTTCCGGTTGAACCTCCCCCATCTCCTCAACCTCTGCCTTATCCACCTTTCTTATTCCTTCCCAGCAATATTCCTGAACTACCACCCGAGGTCACCTACTATACAGACGGCTCCAAGACCAATGATGGAGTTGGCGCAGGTTTATATAGAGTGTGTGTGAATGACAACTTTCATGAATTGCGTGTCTGTTATCCTTTGTCACGTTACTGTTCAGTTTTCCAAGCTGAAGCATTTGGTTTGATCAAAGCACTTGAGAACGCTTCGGAGCTCCCCATTGATACCACTGTTGAGGTTCTCCTGGACAATCTTTCGGTTGTGAACTCAGTCCTTAACTGCAGGACAGGCAACTTCCTGATTAACAGGGCTCTGCTGTTGATTTCACAACTGAACCGCAATGGGAATAGATGTTCCATTCGCTGGATCAAAGGTCACAGCGGGATCGTCGGCAACGACGTTGCAGATGCGCTCGCGAAGTCTGGCGCTGGATCTGACCTCCCGAGCTGCTACCGCCTCGCGCCGCTGTCGAAACTAGAATCCACAGCGCGCAAACTGGCGTGGGCGGCTTGGCAGAGCAGATTCAGCTCCACCACTCGCCCCATCTGCACCCGCTTTGGCCTCACTCCAATGAGTCTCCTAGACAAAAAGTATGCGTTCATTGTTCCCAGCGTGCACGCTGTTGTAGGTTTGCTGTCCAGACACACTTGGACAGACAGCTTTTCCCACAAAATGGGATTTATTGACGATCCCACTTGTCCCTACTGCGACTCTGGGGCGGAGGAAACTCTTGAACATATTTTGCTCGAGTGTGACAGTCTCGATTCCCTTAGAACTCGCCTGCTATTTATCGCTGGAAAGGAACTTGGTCATACGCCAAGATCACTCCGCGACTTCATCCACAGTAAATCAACCTGGCATGCCTGCGTTGATTTTCTCCTGGCTAGTGACAGATTGAAACCACGGATCCGCGAGGAGGATTCAGAGGAGGTCTCTGACTCTGTTTCTTCCTAATCACGAGTTGGTACTGTTACCAGTTTCTGCGTGCATGCACTTGGTGCGTGTGAGGTCAAACTCTTTGGTCTGCCATTCTTGGGCGGACGGATTTCGACAGGGCCGTCTCTAGTTACCCAAGAGCTAGAGAGCTTGGTCGGAATTGGACGCCGCTCTCTGATTGGTCGACTAATCGCGCGACGTCACCGCTGGGTCATGTGGCTCGACGGCCGCTCATTTTCATTGGCTGGCCGCCGTGAATTTTTTAAATTTTAATTTAAATTTACCCATTTTTTGATTTGGTTCTCTTATTTTCAATAGTTTCAATAGTTTAATCATGGGCACTCCCACCAGATATAGGACAATTTTCTTTTTGTTCCCCATAGACCATCATTTGTCTCACATGCACATTTAATTTTTTTTTTTTCTCGCCTTTTCTCTATTATTTTTATCATTAATTTTTTTTTCTCTCTAACTTCCCTTCCTCTCTCTCTTCGATTTATTTAATTACTATTATTATTACTATTGTTACTTTATTTTTCTTTCCCCTTTCAGCTCTTTTGCACCTTCTTCTCTCACTCCCTTACCCGGGGACACTCACCTGCGTTGCAGCACTGGTGGCTCGCCGCTGGCTTGGTTCATCGCCGCGGTGCATCTTGATCGGTCTGCTTGGTGCAGCCAGTTGACGGACTAGAAGACCATTCTCTTATGGCCAATTAGTCTCAACAACAACAACATTCCCCGTTAGAGTTTCAACGGGAGCTCTCGAAAGATACTAGCCAGACTTCTGATCTCTGATGATCCCCTATTTTTGAAAGCCTTGGGTGCTTTGGAGCTCTAGGTGTGCTTGGCGCTTCCTTGGTTCCCTCGCAGGCGGCGCGCTGTTTCCAGATGCAGCGGGCTGTCTGCATGTGTTGTCCCTGTGTTCATAAGAGCCTTAAAATGCTTACTGACTAGCATGTAGAAGGCGGAATAATTGGCACATGTTGTTGTTCCCCGTTGGTCGGCTCAAAACTTTGTACATTATGTAAATAATCTTTTGTTTTCTTTGTTCACTCTCCTTAAGCCAGGCATTACTTTTTACCAAATTATGTTTTTATATATTCCTTAAGCACAATAAAAGCAATTACTGATCAAAACCATTTTTATTATTATTCTATCAAGAATTTAACCACGAAACCACGACTGCATTACCAATACTATTTAGTACCAAAAAGAACCAACAAATAACTGCATTACTCTATTCCTCAACATGATCTAAAATACAGCAGAATATATTTTTTTTATATAAGATATATATATATATATATGTTGATCCTATACATTTTTAAGGGATTGTTTAGTCAGCAGTGAACACAAAAATAAAAGAGATTTGTAGAAATTGCTCCAGAACTACACTTTAAGAACTAATATATATAAGAAACATAAAACCAATAAGAGAGAGCATGAATATTTCTTTTCTTTTTTTATTTTTCCATGTACAGGGATTATAATCATGGTGTAAGAAGTTGGCAAGATTGCTTTTACTCTAAGTGCACCACATGTCTACACACATGAAAAGCAGTTTGACTTTTGCACTTACAAAAGTACCAGAGCCCCGTTTGATTACTTGCTGGTGGGGTTAGACTTTTGAAAGATTTGGGAGCCATTGAAGCATTTTTTTTTTATTAGAGTAGAACCTCCCTGTAAAGGACACCTAATTTCAGAGCCAAAGTGTTCTTTAGGGAGAGTTGTCCTCTTATTGGAGAGTTGCTAAATTGTAAAAATGGTTATTTTGCAAAAGAAAACTGTCCTTTGTAGAGAGGTGTCCTCTCATAGAGGTTCTACTGTATTAGAAAAAAAGTGCCCAATGCCGAATTCAATCCTGAGTTAGGCTGTTGAAATCTGAGGGTATACGACTCAACTCGTTCACTGACCCCCTAATGTTATTATAATTAATAAAAATTAAACCTAGGTTCAGCTGGCCTGGCTGAACCCTATAAGGGCTCTAGATCCAGGGACAGAATGAGCAGCGTCTGTAGTAAGGAGCAGATGCACATGGAGTCTGTTCTCATATTGGTGGCGGCCATTTATTATTGTTGTTAAGATTTGGCCTGAGGAGTGCTCCCAATTTTCACAGCTAGAGCATTTTATTTCTCTCAATCCAGACATGATACCTTTATAGAATTGAGAGCCAAAAATTCTATCCATGGAAGAGTTTCTTGAAAAAATATTATTTAATTGACTCAAGCTTTCAGGCCTTGGAGCCCTTCTACTGGAGTAAGGCTAATTATAAGATTAATTATAACCTGTTATATTTAACCTTACTCACCTATAGAAGGGCTTCTAGGCCTGAAAGCTTGAGTTAATTAAATTACAGTATAACCTCGTTAATTCGACAAACGCAAATTCGACCATATTCTGATGTCCCGACCTCCGGCCTATCAAATAATAAACCGTATTTCGACAGCATTGATAATACGACAGTTCCGATAGTTCGACCATTTTAAAATTCGAATTTTGACAGTTGAATGTTTTTTACATACAACTTTACCGCTAAACGGTATTGCGGCGGCGGCGATCGGCATCGGCGTGCGCCGAACTTAAACTAACAGAAACCAAAAGTGCGCAGGCGCGATACTATCGGCACACTTTTGGTTTCTGTTAGTTTAAGTTTCACTTTGCAGTACAGTTACGCAATGTCGCGAGTGCTATTATTTTTTTTTTTCTATTTTTTTTTTTACGCGGGAATTTAGGCTTCGGGCGCTAATTATTAATATTATTTTCTTTTAATTTTCAGCTTTGAAATATTTTAGTTATTTTAAAATTTACAAAAATAATTTCTTTTAAATAAATAAATCTTCATAAAATGTAGCCACAATTATTATGATAACATTTTATTTCAATATTCCATTTCCGTGTTATCATAAAAGATTTAAACACAAAATCAATAACACCTGCAGCAGCAGTAGATGCTTTTAATACAATAAATGCTCTTTGTTATTTAAAAGACATTCCAGAGAAAGAAAGACATGCATGTTTTTTTTTTTTTTAATAGACCATCTGAAATACATCCTGAATAGGATTTCAGTGCAAAAACAGACATCTATAAAGACATTTTTAAAAAGATCTTCATGATTATTTTTAAATATTATTTTTAATTTTCTTTTTATTTTCCATATTTATTTCCCTTCAACTGCTATATTCTTCAAAAAAAAAAATTAGAATAAATAATTTTATTTATAATTATTTAGGTTTCAAAAATATGTATTATTGCCATTTTGTCCCTGATACTAAAAGTTGATCATCAAAATAAAAAAAAATAAATACAAAAAAGCACACATACAATGGTTTCAATTAATATCATTAATTTATATTACAAAGCAATTTTTTTTAATATATTTGTAATATAAATTAATGATATTAATTGAAACCATTGTATGTGTGCTTTTTTGTATTTATTTTTTTTTATTTTGATGATCAACTTTTAGTATCAGGGACAAAATGGCAATAATACATATTTTTGAAACATAAATAATTATAAATAAAATTATTTATTCTAATTTTTTTTTTTGAAGAATATAGCAGTTGAAGGGAAATAAATATGGAAAATAAAAAGAAAATTAAAAATAATATTTAAAAATAATCATGAAGATCTTTTTAAAAATGTCTTTATAGATGTCTGTTTTTGCACTGAAATCCTATTCAGGATGTATTTCAGATGGTCTATTAAAAAAAAAAAAAAACATGCAATTAGCTAATCATCTAACCTTAATTCAACACTTCCTTTAATTCAACCGAAAGCTCTGATCCCTTGGGGTGTTGAATTAAAGAGATTCGACTGTATATTTTCTTCCCTGAATAGAATCTTTTCTCTCAAGGGATATTATAGAAGGGATTTTATAAATACAAGGTAATAAGACCAAATTTAAATAAATAAATAGTGTGTTACACACTGTTATACACACTTTTGTATGATTTTTTTTGTGCAAAGAAACATTCACACTTTAATGTTTTCATTTGTTATAAATAAATGGCATGTTATTGCTTTGTATTGAATACACTATTTGGATTTGGTCTTATTACCTTGTGTTTATCTATATATATAAAAATGAATGTTTGTATGTTTGTCTGTTGGTTGGTCTGTATGTCCGGTATACAAATTCGCAGTTGTTCACTAATACAAACCAAAATTTCCATACATAGGTAAAAAAAAACGAGGATGACGATAGGCTATTTTAAAAAATATATAAATCAATTATTAAAACTATATATTCAAATTATTCTAAATAGCTCACGAGCAGCGCCCTTTAGAACGCGGTGGATCTGATGGCGGGGCGCGCCCATTGGCCGCCTGCGAGCACGTGGCTTCCCTGTGCGCGCGCATGCGCCGGGAAGCCACTTGCTCGCCGGCAGCCGACGGGAGCAGTCACTTGCTCGCCGGGAGTCAACGGGCGCAGACATTTACTCGCTGCCAGCCAACGGGCACATGTTTAATGTGTTTGAATTATACATTTAATCATGTAAACCCGGGCGTTGCCCGGGTCATTCGTCTAGTAATCTATAATCCAAATTGTGTGCGTCTTCTTCTTTCTTATCTCCAGATTGGGTGAAGTAGAATGCGTCTGCCTTAGTCATTAAGACTGGGAGCACTACTCAGTGGCAGGCCAACTTAGCTCCAAAATAAATGGTCACCTCTGACATGAGGTACAAACGCAGACACTCCTAACATGGAGTACAAACGCTGCTCATCCTGTATCCCTGGATTAGGAGCCCTTAGAGGGTACTATCAGCCGGGCCAGCTGAGCCCAGGTGTGTGTCTTATTATACGAAGGATTATTATTTTTGGAAATGATGCCTCTATAGAATTGAGAGGAGATAAAAAAGAAACAAAACTTTTTTATAGAGTGAATCAGTTTACTAACAAGATAATTTAAATAACATTACAATGGATCCCTTCACACATTGAATTGAATGGTAATGGAGGATGCCTTGGGCAGCTGCTCAGCCCAGCAACAAGCCTGTACTTTGACCATTTCAAGTCAAATCAGGTGAGGACACTGAAGGAGGACTTCCTCAACCTCACGGATGATACCTACCTGAAAGACCAGGGGAGATGATCAATACCAACTTGTCCAGTGGAGATGTCACTTGCTTGTCCTGTCTCAAAACGGTACACACTAGGCAAATCAGGTTTGAGAGCGGAGTGAAGACCTTTCCAACCTGTACCATCTGTAAGAGGCAGCCCCAGGACATCTTCTCTCATACATGGAGACATCTAGAGAATAATTCTCTCTTACATGATCTTAGTTAATCAATGTGTATAGCCCCTATGAGCTTGTAGGATGATACATGAGATATAATGAATAAATCTGAAACAAGAAAGTAAGATGTATGCTAATGGTTTCCTATCAACCAAACAATGATCTTTATTTTCCCAACAAAAACCTAGAGTAGCAATGCTATTGATATGGGTAGCAGAGAGCCTCCGATATATTGAGGAGAAACAAGACATTTGGTTATTGTGAAAAAATTATTTCATAGTGTAGAACCTCCATGAGAAGACACACTATAGGACACCTCTCTACAAAGGACAGTTTTCATCTGAAAAATTACCATTTTTACTATTTAGAAACTCTCTGGTAAGAGGACACCTCTCCCTAAAGGACAGTTTGGCTCTCCAATTAGGTGACTTTTACAAGGAGGTGTATATAAAATTAGACATAGCATAAAGTATAGATAAGGCACAATTTGGATTATAGATTATAAACACAAGGTAATAAGACCAAATCCAAATAAATAAATACTGTGTGACGTTTCGGTAACAGCGTTGTTACCATCTTCAGACAAAAGTATCGAATGAGAAATTTTACCACAGCATGTTTTTATTTATTCCCATGTATTTGGATAATAGGAACTATTTAAAAACATGCTGTGGTAAAATTTCTCATTCAGTTCTTTTGTCTGAAGATGGTAACAATGCTGTTACCGAAACGTCACACACTATTTATATATTTGGATTTGGTCTTATTACCTTGTGTTTATAGCATAAAGTAGAGAAGACAAAGATGTTAACATAATTAAAAATATCTCCTTACTATGCAACTAAAAGCCAATACAGTAGAACCTCCCTGTTTAAGGACACCTAGTTGCAGAGCCAAAGTGTCCTTTAGGGAGAGGTGTCCTCTTACTGGAGAGTTGTAAAATAAGTAAAAATGGTAATTTTGCAAATGAAAACTGTCCTTTGTAGAGAGGTGTCCTCTCATGGAGGTTCTACTGTATATATTGTTGAATTAACAAGAGCCAACAACACATATGCTTTCAGCTCTTGTCAGCAGAGCACACACTGTATGATAGCAAAAGAAGTGGGTGTTATTACTTCTTATTTAAGACAATGGTGAGGGAACATGCTCTAAAACCTGCTAAATATGGAGAAGACCTGGCAGGGTGCCTAATGGAGGAACATTTCATGATCATGTTGTTGCATAACCTCATCTACTTGAATAACAAGATGATCCAATCCAAATAACTGAATTATAGATGATGTTTGGGTAAAGGTATCGTGTTGCCATCTTCAGACAAAACACTTTCCATATACTATAGAAAAGTCACACAGAATTTAATTATTAGATTGGGTCTCTTGTGATATACTTATCTACAATTCTAATTGAACCTTATCTACCTGGAATAATGATCAACTAAACACACACATTTATTTTTTAATTTTTGGAAGATCTAACAAACTTTTTATTAATTATCAAAAATGATAAGACACAATTTGGATTAAATATTATAAACACAAGAAAATATGACCAAAACCATATAAATAAATAGTGTATGACGTTTCGGTAACAACATTGTTATCAAAATGTCACATACCATTAATTTATTTGGATTAGGTCTTATTTTCTTGTAGCTAAAATCTATAATAAAAATTGTGCTTTATCATTCATCTCTATCTGTACACAGCAGCATTAGAGAACTTACATTTTTTCTTGGCAAGCTGGAGTTTGTCTGGTAGAGGAAAACCAAAATACCAGAAATATACCTTCAGTTCACACACACAAAGATCTAACTGGAGAGAACAGATAACGGGATGATGTACATCTTTTATTGGTGGCTAAATTGTAAATTTTTGAGCACAATTCTACTGGATAAAGAGAAAAAAGAAGAGTATTGTTAATGAAAGTTTGTGATTTATCCACCAATAAAAGATAACACCTGACCCAACACAATCTACTCGATATATATAAGAAATGATAAGGCACAATCTCCTCAGTTTTCGTCTCTGTCACCGTTTGCTTTTTTTTTTTGGAATGGCGCCCTCCTATTGGTTGGCTACGGTCACGCCACCTTTGCCCCCCCCACCCCCCACTCGCTATTTCGTCTTTGTAACTATTGTGTTGGAGTGGGTCGCTCCCTAAATAAATGCATATATTAGATAATAACCAAATGGAATCCTCTCTTTCTTTTTCCCAGTAAGAGACGCCTACGGAAGCCAACAGTACATAGACAGATAAAGCACATAGGCTATAGTTATTAACTAACATATGCAATTATTTAAGGCGCCAATTTATAAGGCAATTGTAAGAAGGAGGCCTATATGATGGGTGAATGTATTAAGTCTGCTGTATTAAGTACATACTATTGCAGTCCAGGTTAGTTTCAGATGAGGTCATTCCTAACACAGAGAACAGACCTTTGCTGTCGACCCTGGCATGGGTTCATATGCACCTGTTGGTTGGCAGTGCCTATTTTTAATGGAGGCCCATAAATTTTCCATTCACCAGTATAGTCATGAGTTAGCCTTACCATACACTGTTGATGTGAGATGATCAGGTAATCATATCCAATGGCTGATCCCACAGTTGGTAGCTCTCCCTCAAGGTTGAAGCAACACAATTCTTTCTTTGTTGTGGGAGGAAGGAGCAGAGTAGGAATTCCTGGAACCTTGTAGAGCCTGGGCTATGTTACTTGGCTTTACAGTCACTATATAAAACTAGTAATGCTCTAAACACAAGGTAATAAGACCAAATCCAAATAAATAAATAGTGTGTGTTCATTGAAGTCTATAAAAAGGCACAATTTGGATTATAGATTATCTTGTGTTTATAATCTATAATCCAAATTGTGCCTTATCATTTTTATAGACTTCAAGAATATCCCAACTAATTTATTGCACCACCACCAGGTCTGAGTAAAAATATTAGGCCTCCAGGGAAAATTATATTTTCAAAACCTTTTTTTAAATCTCTAGATTTCAGGTACGAACGCCCTTCTACAGGAGAAAACACGGTATAATTATCCTGTAGAAGGGCGTTTATGACTGAAAGCTAGAGAATAAAAAGGTTTTGAAAAGATAATTTTCCCTAGTGGCCTGATATTTTTACTCAGACCTGGTGGTGGTGCAATAAATTAGTTGGGATATTCTTGAAGTCTATAAAAATGATAAGGCACAATTTGGATTATAGATTATAAACAGAAGATAATAAGACCAAATCCAAATAAATAAATAGCATGTGAACATACACTATTTATTTATTTATTTGGATTTGGTCTTATTATCTTGTGTTTATAATCTATAATCCAAAGTGTGCCTTATCATAGTAATGCTCTACTCATCCCCAGCAGACACTATCAAAAATATCAAGCTCTACAGGCTTAATACCCTAATATGATTGAGTGAAGATAAGAAAGAAGTAGAACTAGTAATTTTCAAAAAACTTTCTATTTGATAGGCTTAATTGAGAAGTTAATATACCTGTACATCACTAAACTATTGATGAGGCACAATTTGGATTGTAGATTATAAACACAAGGTAATAAGACCAAATTATTTGGATTTGGTCTTATTACCTTGTGATCACTAAACTATATACAAGTTGTTTCCCACCAGGGAGAAGAGTCCAGAGGAATGCAGATTGAGGAATGGCAGGTGTTTTTTTTTTTTGCTTATCCCTAGTACATGTGGTACAGGCCATGATAATCATGGTGGGTAGTTAGCGACTGCTTTTTACTGTAAGCGCACCACATGTCTACACATGTGAAAGCAATTCGACTTTGCACTTACAAATGTGCCAGAGCCCCGTTTGGTTACTTGCACTCGCTGGTGGGGTTGGACTTTTGCAAGAATGGGGGGCCATTGGAGCATTTTTTTTTTTTTTAAACAGAAAAAAGTGTCCAATGCGGGGATCGAACCCGGGTCGTAGTGGTCGTAAACCAAACGGTTTAACCAGCCTTCCACCGACCCCCTATAATCCCTCGTATCAATATTGAGTAAAAAATATCAGGCCTCCAGGGAAAAGTATATTTTCAAACACCTTTTTAATCTCTAGCTTTCAGTCATGGACGCCCTTCTACAGGATAATTATACTGCGTTTTCTCCTGTAGAAGGGCGTTCGTACCTGAAAGCTAGAGATTTAGAAAAGGGTTTGAAAAGATAATTTTATAAAATAAAAGGATTTAAAAGCGTGAATGTTTCTTTTATACATAAAACAAACTTCTACTGTCCTTACTGCGATGAAAAAATATATTGGGAAGGCTTGGCTCATCAGTGGTGAACCCTCCCAGCGGTTTCACCAATTTAATCCACCAGACCGCTTCTCAGAGCTCTAATACTGTATTGGATCATTCTGCTTTTATATGCTACACTGAAGGATGGAATCTTAGAAATGGTTTTCAAGTAAACTATGGACATAAGCTTATAGGACAGTAGAATTACATTCAAATATTTGCTTCGAGCAATGCTCTTCAGCAAACTATAAAGACAAGGCCAGTTAGGCATAAATTAACACAAAGCAATAACGCGCCATCTATATATATAAAATATTTCCCTGGAGGCCTAATATTTTTACTCAGACCTGGTGGTGGTATAATAAATCATTAGTAGGGATATTCTTAGGTTTTAGACGAGCTAGTTAAATATTTAAAGCAACTTGAATGAAGTGCTGAGTTTAGAACTTGCCCCTTATTTTCTTTTGACTGAATGGTTTGTTCTATAGTAATTTGACCTGGAAATTTATTCTGTCAATTGAGCTTGGCAATTTTTAAGAATGAAAATACATCCAAGTCTAAAATTTTGGTAAAATTATAAACCAAATTCCTTCGCAAGATAACAAAATCAGGAAATAATGTGACCTTTGGGCAACATGATGCAATTACCGAAACATCACATTCAAATTACTTATTGGATCTTGTTACCTTTTGTGACCTATAAATTGTACTTCAGTGAAAAAGTACAATTTGGATTATAGATTATAGCTACAAGAAAATATGACTGAATCCAAATAAATTAATAGTGTGTGTCATTTAGGTAACAATGCTGTTACTGAAATGTCACACTATTATTTTCTTATAGCTAAATTGTACTTCAAGAGTTTTTTCAACATTGATAAGGATTTCTCAAAGGTAGAATATGCAATTCAGAATATTTTAGGCTAAACTCAACGCTATTAGAGTACTCAACCCTCCCAACATTTCGGCATGAAACAGGGTGCGAGTTGATTGGGTACAACATTGGCCTCTCTTCTTTGTCATCAACTGTTGATTTTGTTGATAAAGCACAATTTGGATTATAGATACAAGAAAATAAGACCTAATCCAAATTATTTAATAGTGTGTGATGTTTTGGTAACAGCATTGTTACCATCATCAGACAAAATAATAAATGAGAAAAAATATCACAGCATGTTCTTAAATAGAACTATTATCACGTGTGTAAACAAGATAGTAGATAAGAAAAAAAAAATAGTTTTTTAAGACAACTTAAAATATTATTCTTAGAATTAAAAGTGGAATTTTTTAAAATAGAATTAAAGGCATATCTGTAAATATCATTTATATTTCCTCTTTCTTCCATTCTATTAATTGTAGCACATGTCTTTTTAATAATAAAAGGCTTCTTTGAATTGTCTCTTATAGTAATTTTTTCATAATCTCTAGTAACCTTGCGTTTTCTAAATTGAACTTATTATGTCCTGTGACCCTAAGTGCTACAATTAGGTCTTATTTTCTTGTATGTTGATATTGTTATTAGGTCAAGTTCAGGTTAGGTTTTCTGTAAACACAATATGGAGAGTTGAATTTCTATTTATCTACCAATTGATTATCAGTGCTGTTTAGAAAAGGCAGCACAAAGAATTCACAAGTTTTATTAATTGTATACTTTTAAACACAAGGTAATAAGACCAAATCCAAATAAATAAATAGTGTGTGACGTTTCGGTAACAACGCTGTTACCGAAACGTCACACACTATTTATTTATTTGGATTTGGTCTTATTACCTCGTGTTTATAATCTACAATCCAAATTGTGCCTCATCAATGTATACTTTTAACTAAATCAGAATTCACCAAATGGCATTTTAAATACTGTGTGACATGATTAGTTTAGTTAAAAAATACAGTAGAAAAGATATATCTGATTCTGGATTGGATTCTGCCCAAGTGAATGTTTTACTTACATATTCAAATAGGGGTTCCATATTATATTTCCCAATAGATATACAGTAGAACCTCCCTGTAAAGGACTCCGCAGAGCCAAAATGTCCTTTAGAGAGAGGTGTTCTCTTACCAGAGAGTTTCTAAAGAGTAGAAAACTATCATTTTGGTAATTAAAACTGCCCTTTGTAGAGAGGTGTTCTCTAGCGCGAGTGTCCTCTCATGGAGGTTCTACTGTAGTAATAATAGCAGCAATAATTGTCATAGACAGTATTCTCCCATGTGAGACTATAATCTGAAAAAAATGGTCTCTTCCTGGAGGTAGTCTTTTTATCAGAGAATCTGCCTGGTCAGGCCATGTCATGGGGAGTCAAACAGATTCTCTAATGAGAGATGACCTCTGGAAGGGACTAGGTTGATCCATTATTTTTAGGCAGTCTCTCACTACTATAGTGTCTGCCACATAAATAGGAGAGGAATGAAAAAGAGGTACAGTGGACCCTCGGTTTACGAGCACCTTGGAGTACGAGCTTTTCGCAGTACGAGCAAAATTTTTTGAAAAATTTTACCTCGGATTACGAGTGAAATTTCGCATTACGAGCAACTCGTGATGGTTGCCCGTAATCGTGATGAATGAAAATTCACTGGGATCCCTCCCTTCAGATCAGATTCGGAAATATGTAAAATGTGGGAAACTGCAATTGTTTGTAGCAAGAAGAATTGCCAGAGTTTCAATTATTAAAAATTAGAAATTAGTTTCGCACTACGAGCGTTTTGGAGTACGAGCATGGCTCTGGAACGGATTATGCTCGCAAACCGAGGGTCCACTGTAATTCAAAAACAAAAAGACCATTACAAGATTTGAAATGGGGAAAGATAGGTATAGGTTTAGTAGAGGAAGAAACAGAAACGGATCAAAACATTTATTCCAGGAGAGAGAAAGAAAGATAGTTTTAAAGAGGTGTGGAGGGAAGGGGGAAAAGAGAATAGTTAGGTTCTATTTGAAAAAAAAAAAAAACTGCTTATTTGTGGAATTTGGCATCTTAGATAGACTTCTCAATCTTCTCTGTACAGTCCTGATATCTTCTAGCATAAACTTGGGAAATTTTCTTCTTTTTGATGGTAGTGTTTGAATTTCTCTGTATGATATATGTATATAAGGTCGATCGGTCATTATTTACATATAAAGAAAAATATTTCAAAATGAAAATATAAGAAAATCATTAAAATTGGAATAAGTATTCTATATGTACATCACATGTAAACTATATACACAGAACTTGCCTGGATGCATTAAACTTATCTAAACACATATTTCCCCCCTTTAAAAATAATAGTTTTCTTTGCTTTATATACAATTTTTGTTGTTTTTTTAGATATACACATATATTTGTTTAGATAAATATACCTATATTTTTTGGCAGGAAGAGGACAAAACAATTAAAACGTATGGAGTAGCATAATCTTTAGGGGTTATTCCTAATGAACAACATTCTCCTGCACTTTTACTCTATATACCCATGTATTAAATATGAAGTGCTTATCTTCGATCAAAATAAGTTTCCTTGTTTAAATCATCCAATATTCTGACATTGTTGGTCACCCAACCTCTTCAAGAACTCTGCTAGGAACATTGCTGGAATTTAAAAGGCTTTTTATATAGGTAGAAAATCAACTAGTTATGCTAATATTCTTGTTTCTCAATGCATTATTCTGGTTCGTTTTAATGTTTTAAAGATTCAATGAAGGTTTTCCCACTATGTACTAAGTGCAATTCTCAACATGCAACCCCAAAACACATTATTGACTGTATTGACTGATCCATTGATGAGCTCTACTCATCCCCAGCAGACACCATCAAAAGTCTCAAGCTTTACAAGCTTGATACCCTAATATGATTGAATGGAGATAAAGAAGATGAAGATTCAATGTATCGATTTTAGCATTCACCAGTTACAGAAGTTGAAAGAATAGCCAGAACTCAAAGTATTGCATAAAATCAAGATATCTCTACCAATCTGAGAAACATCCTCCGCTATCTGGTCACACAAATCATAATCCTTGACAAGAAACAGAATACAACCTCATGTCTAGAATTCCATGCAAATCTTGTAGAGTCTCTTACATCAGCAAAACACTGGGTAAAAATATCCCTAGAAGGGGACCAGCATAGGGCAGATTTTCAAAATCATAGTTTCTTATCACTCTTAGTTGACTATATAATTAAGCAAAGCCACAGACTGAGCTTTGAGAATACCAAAATAATTTCTAACACTATCATAAACATGATTTTCCTCAAAAGCTCAGGGCACCTAACAAAAACATGATCAATAGAAAAATCAAAATTCCACAGCTATATTTACAGCTAAAACTGACACATTGAATATGCAAATAGTTGATTCAACTCATTCTGCCAATATAAAATCCTAATTCTCTTGGATTCAGTGGATAGTGTTTCTAGCAGAGTTCTCTAGAAGTTGGATGACCGGCCATGTCAAAATATTTGAAGATTCCAATGAGGAATCTTTTTTGATCCATGATAAGCACTTAATGTATCTAATATGGATTGCTTCATCTCTTTCACACTATATACATATGTGTGCGTAAATAAAAAATAAATAAGATGTGGGAGCAAAAGGACTAGACATACTCAGAACTTCCTCGAACAACCATTCTAGATAGCAAAGTTCTGTCTATTGGAATATATTGCAACTAAACATCAACTTATTGGCCAACCCATTTTCTTGATAAATCAAGAAATGCCAACCACTATAGGTTCCATGCTTATAAAACATAGCGAATTGGCACAATGGCTGTCAAGTAACGCTGATCAATGAAGCTTCTAAGTGGGAATGAAATCCAGATTTGCATAACTATAATAATCCCCCATGAAGCAAAGTTTATTTTGGAATGGTATAAGTGAATCCACCTCCTCACACTCAGTGCCGTCTATACGGTAAACTACAAGGTTTTTTACATTTGGGAATAACCTCTTTAGAGCTTCTCCAATAAATTTTGCCTTATTGCCCAATGTAAGGAAATGAAGAGTATGCAGTTTGGGAAGGTTCTGGAAACAAGCAATCAATCTGTCAATTTTGATTTTTCCATTGTGATAGGAGATTATACAAAGTTCCTTGAGGTTGTGGCAGTTACTTAGACCTTGCCATACTTCCTTGAGAATATGGTGATAGGAATTGTTATCATATCGAAAGGATTCAAGAGAGGTGTTGGCAGCCAGGCAGCCTGCAAGGGATAAATGGGTAATTGGAATCAAACATGGCATCCTGATTAGTCGAAGCTCCTTGATCACCTGCTTTTCTAACACGGGTAAAAGAAATTTGTATTCCATAATGGATCGTAGGTCTAATAAGGTAAGAGATTTAAGATTATCAAACCTGTGTAGGTTCTCTAAATCCTGTTGATATGGGCCTGTCTCATAGCAGTCGTGCAAATTGCCATAAATTCCAAGTTCCTCTATGAAGAGACAGCTGTCTGCAAGTTCACTTAAAGGATTGATTTGTCTCACTACTACACTTTCTACATTCCTTCTTTTTATTCTTTCATATAATTCTGTTTCATTGAGTGTTATTATGCAAAAAGCACATCCTGGTATAAACAATTTTTTTAGATTCTTCAGCAAACCTATTTGTGGGATAAGGTTGGAACAGGAAGTCAAATGAGTATAAGACAGGTTCAATTCTGTAACATTCTGACAGTGATTAAAAAAATTTACAAATGTTTGGTTCTCAACCTGGTAAAACATACATTGGTAAAAATCTAGTTTTTGTAAAGAACTACCAGTGCACTTCTCCAAATCTTGTATTGATTTATTATTTAGGGTCAAATATTGAAAATTTAAACTTTGGTATGTGGTTTTAGTGTTATTTAAAATAGGGGCAAAAGATGTTTGGCATAAAGATAAATCTTTAGCTGTTGAAAAATGATGTATGATTTGGTCTTCAAAATTTGCTTTTTCTAACAAGACTTTCATATAAGGTATCATTAAATTTTCCCATGGAGTGGTTAAATCCTTTTGTAAAATTATTTGAATGAAAATATCCAAAAAATTGGGAATTACACTTATATATAAACTTGTAGAGACATCATATAATGATATTATAAATGAATTTATATTCTTCAGTGTAAAATCCATATTATTCAAATTTTTATCATAAAAATTTATTCCAAGATCAGGATCTTTTATGTTATGAGTCTGTCTATAAAATTTTAAATGGAGGCTTTTCAAAGTTGGACATATTTTCAATAAAAATATTAAGTATAGTTTTGTTTGCGAAATAAGTGGAGCTTTAAAAGATACTTTCTCCATTTTCTTAAAAAAACAGTTAGGAAATTCTGTATCTTCACTAAATTCTGTCGTCGGTTTGTCAAATGACCAAAATAATTCTGACAAATTGGGAAGATGAGGGCAAATACGGGATAACGATGTAGCTGTCACCAAACAATTCACTATATTCAAGCTTTTTAAATTTGTGCATTTAATAATGCAATTTTCCAATGTATTTGAAGGTATGGTATACATGCCCATTAAATTCAAAATTTTAATATGCTGGGCTCTCTCTCGACACATAAATCTTTCAAGTTCACTGGATTCAATTTCAGGATCTTTAGTAAAATCAATCTCAGTTAATAAATTCTTATCATATGTTAATTGGCGTAAGTGTTCCGTAACTAGACTTACTGGAAGTAGTTCCCTTGGCTTTAAAAATTTAAAAATATAGATATATATTTCATCTGGGATATTGTAAGCTGAACGACCACCTATAAAAGCCATTTTTAAAAGCGTCGTAAGAAACTAATGTTCATCATCATCACGAAGAATAGTATGTGTGTGTTGCCAAATAATAATTTTTAAAATTATATAATTTGTCTCGAGATATATATTCTCAGCTTATACAACCAATTAGTTTTTAAACGGGAGTTAACGACATATATTCTCCAAGAACTTGAGTTACACAAATAAATAATAGTATCTATTTTTTTACCAATATTACACGCTAGTTAACAAAATATTGTAGTAAGTTTACAGTGCTTACGAAAAAAAAAATTAAAATCATTAGTTTAAAATTATTAATATATATCATCTATAAAATTACTTGAAAACTTTCTCCATAGATTGTATAAACGATAAGGAAGAGTAAGGAGAAAAGATTTTTATTCAATTAAACTTGTGACAAGCTTTGGGCAGTCACGCCCTTCAACAGGTAATAAAAAGAACAATTGACTATTAAAATAGGAAACAAACTAAGCTTTAACCCTTAGTTACTGGCGCCTATTTTCCTTACACAATTACTGGCGTTCGGCCTCTCAGGCCGTCTTTCAAAATCAATAATAAACCATGTTATTTATAAAATAAAAAGAAATTAAACGTATACACATAATTTCCAAAGAATAAATATTTTGTTTTTTTCGAATAAACAGAGCTCTAAACAAAATTAAATGAAATTTTACAAGAAACTCTTTCTATCTAAATATTCTATATATATTCTAAAAATTTCTATCTAAAATATTTTATTCAAGATTAGGTGCACAATTCAAGCATATATCAATAGAATGATCTTTGCAGATTGGTTCTTTGCATTTTTTGAATTGCAATTGAGTTCGACGATCTTTTTTACATAGGTAGCATCTTTTGCGTTTTTTGGACCAAGGACTGCCGCTTGTGGATTCCTAGATAACACATATTATTGATATTTCGTTTGAATATCAAATATATATTTGCCTACCTCAAGTGATGAAGTTCCAGCATGCTTCTGAATTAATACTTGCAGATCTCTTGACAAATATTTGGCTTGATTTCTCATATTCAAGGCATCTCTCATTAGTTGTAGAGCAAGCTGCTTTATAAAATCTTTTCGAGCCATTCCACCGTCTTGCTTGACAGCCTTATAAATTCTGCTGAATTTATTGCAACCACATCCAAAAAGTTGAAAAATAAACACAGGGGCCATCTTTTGGTTCTTCTTCCAACTGAATACATGTCTGATCAACTACATCTACACCACCTTTAGTCATATTATAAAATGTGATTATCTCGGGCTTTTATTGTTCAGCAGTTTCTTGATCAATTGTTGTGGTCGAATGCATTGTGGAGACTAATATAACAGATTTTCCAATTTTAAGGACATAGGATACCAAATTTTTGTTTTTTGAAAACCAAAAATGGAACCGAACTTCTATTATATTATACAAAATTACAATCACAAAACACAATTTAGAATGCAGATAATTGAAGCAAGAGTAATAAAAAAACGAATGCTCAACTTATTTGTTGCGTTTGAAAGTCTATAAAACCAAAAGTGAAACGGCCAATAATAGGAGCGCTAAAATTCCCAGTGACGTAATTACTGGCGCTCGGCTTTAAAGGCCGTTTGATTTAATAACTCGGGATATACAAAATAGATTTCTCTTAAAATGAAAAGTTCTCCAAATAAATGCATTTTATTAAGATACCTAAAATTTTGATGAAAAATATTACATTTTGAAAATTTCGCAAACATTTTTAATTTTCACACGGCCTTTCAAGCTGAACGCCAGTAATTACGGGTTAAACAAAAATGATACAACTGCAGCTTGGCCGCGAGAAAACGTGAATTCAGGAAAGTAATGTGAGGTGGGGGGGAGGGGGTTTATCCGGTTTTTAATTTACTTTCAATAACCAATTTTTCAAACAGATTAGGGGCTCACCAATGGGTAGCCCGTTATCATCACCCTTAGCTGAAATAGTCATGTCTACCCTTGACGACTGGATCCAACGCCAATACACACCGGGCATTCACATGTGGAGGAGGTATATTGATGATATCCTTTGTATATGTGATTCTGATAGTGAGGTTGGCATTTTATCAGTTCTTAACTCCTTTCACCCTGACATTTCTTTCAGTTATGAATCAGAAGTTAATGGTGTTATACCTTTTCTCGACATACTCATTATTCGTACCCCATCACACTACCACACAACAGTATATCATAAAATCAATATAACCCAACTTTCTATACCAATTTCAATTCTTCCTGTCCCTTATCCCATAAAATTAATACAGTCAGAACACTTACCAAAAGATTGGTCACACATTGCTCCCTGCCCATATTTAGGTCAATAGAATTCTCCAACATCAAAAAACAGCTTGCCCTCTCACAATACCCTCTCCATTTCATACACAAATACCAATACAACTCTGCTAAGTTGAAACCCCTTACAGCCCATAGAAATACCTGTATTTTGCCTTTTTCATCACAATCCGCTACCATATCCCGCATGCTTAAATCCCACGGTATCAATACTTATTTTTAAAATAATAGAAGTCTGGCCACCATTCTTAGACATCCCATTACCCGCATACAGAGACCTACCACTGTTCGATCTTCTGGTGGCTCGGTCTATTCAGTCTCATGTAACGATTGTAGTGCAACCTACATAGGTGAGACAGGTAGGTCCGTGGCCATCAGGATGATCGAACATGGTAGATGCATCAATAATAAAGATGGCAGATCCTTCATATACAACCACACCCATAATACTGGCCATTCTTTCAATTTAGATTCTCCCACCACCTTGTACAATAACATTCCCAGTAAACACCAGAGATTAATCATAGAGGCCATTTTATCCATTTCTAATGACAGTATTAATCGACATATAGATTTACCTAAACAATATCATGATATATGTATTAACTTAAAAACCGGATAAACCCCCTCCCCCCCCCCCCCCCCACCTCACATTACTTTCCTGAATTCACGTTTTCTCGCGGCCAAGCTGCAGTTGTATCATTTTTGTTTAAAGCTTAGTTTGTTTCCTATTTTAATAGTCAATTGTTCTTTTTATTACCTGTTGAAGGGCGTGACTGCCCGAAAGCTTGTCACAAGTTTAATTGAATAAAAATCTTTTCTCCTTACTCTTCCTTATCGTTTATATATCATCTATCATAATCATCCTCTGCGAGGATATTTGTTCTTATGGTCGTCCAGAACTTCCAGAGATCCCTCCTGACTGTGTCCACGATAGCCCTGGAGGTGTCATCTATAAGTATTGCCACTCGGTCAGCGACGAGCCTTTGAGCAAAGCATTGCAGAAACTCAAGGCGAACTATAGAGCAGGAAGGTTTCCTAGTGAAGAAGGATAGCGGGTGATGTGGCTGGAGAGTCTGGATAGAAATAGAACTCTGTCAAACTGTTTCTTGTTAAAACTGCAACATCTTTGTACTCTCTTATTATCAGAAAATCTTTATTCTCTTTATAATGTCTGATATAGCTTTTTATTCTTTGTTTGCGAACCGCCAAAGTGACAAAAACAAATCAAAAAGAGATTATGATAACCTGCGTCTTGCAGTTAACATTTTCATAGAAACATACCGCTGGCTAGTTAGTCCTGGCGACAGCGACTCCATATAACCTCTGTCTCGTACAACCTCCTAGATTATGGCACTGGGACCTGCTCCTCTTGAGTGCTCGGGTTGACGCTCTTCATCTCCACTCTCATCTTCACCATTCCTCCACCAATCAAAATAATGTAGACTCTAGTTCCCTTTTTTCCCACAATTTTCCTGATATCCATTTATCACCACCTCTAAAGTTTTTACACCACACTAAATCATCTATCTAGAATTCTTCCAAATGGGTTCGCCGATCATACTTCATTTGCCTAGCTTGCTGGTCCCTAACTCTAGATGCCAAGCTGGGATGTATCAATGATACTCTGGTTCGAAGCGCACGCCCTCGGATGGAGTCTTTCCCGTTGTCACATGCGGGGTGCTTCGATATGCCAGAAGAACTTTTGATAAGGTGTCTTGAATGGTATACCCAATTTTTCTTTTATTTTTATCCAGAGCAGTCTTAATTGTTCTAACCGCTCTTTCAGCCAAGCCATTACTTTGCGGGTGGTACGCCGGGATCAATGTTTGTTTGATTCCATTTCCTTCCAGAAAACTTTTCATTTCACTACCAGTAAACTGAGGTCCATTATCAGACACAATATTATTATAATATATGAACTATGGACATAAGCTTTGGGGAGAGTAGAATTACACACAATTATAAGCGATTGCTCGATTCATATTATATATTTATAATTGTATGTAATTCTACTGTCCTTAAAGCTTATGTCCATAGTTCATAGAAAATACCCATTCCAAGAGTCTAGAAACAGTATCACTATAAAAGGAAGATCGAAAAATGCAATATAACAGCGGTATGGTAGATTAAACAGGAGAAACCGCTGGGAGGGTTCACCACTGATGAGCCAGGCCCTCCCATTAATTTTTCCATTGCAATAAGGACAGTAGAAATTGTTTAATTTCAAAAAGAATCTTACGCGTCTAAAATAGTTTCTGATTATATATAGTATATCATACAAAATATGGGGGGGGGGAGGTTGTAGCAAATAGGAGAGGTGTACATTTTAATAGAAGGGTATATATATAGGATCTTAAACTATTGACTCTAACTTAACTAATTAGAATATATGTCAACTATACTAACAGTATTATTATATTATAAATCTAAACATACTACCTATATATATGTATGGGGGAGCATCTCAAAATTGTTGAAAAACAATTGAAAAATCAACTGTTAAGATCGGGATGTTTTTATATGTTTTTACAACAACAACAACAACAAAAAAGCCTTTATTTAGGGTCACTGACCCTATACAGGATTCACCAGAGGTATGCATAAGAACAAAGCAGTGAGACAACGGAAATAGCGATATATACAGAGTAAAAAGAGAAAGAAAAAAAAAACAAGAAAAGGAAAAAAAAATAATAATAAGAAGAAAGAGGGAAGCAAGAAATCAACACAAAAAGAGTAGCAGTAAGAAAGTGAGGAGTGAGTATCACTTGGCCTTCTTCTGAGATATGGACTTGTGGAAACCATAAAACGCCGTAGCAATATACATATGTTTTTACTTTGCTGTTAACTTCAAAAAGTATTTTCTGATCTCTACAAGTCCAAATATTCGGGCGCCAGTGGCTGCAGAAAAGCAGACCACAAATTTATTCATCTATGGCACATGTAGAGACCTAAAGCTGTAGGCTAGCAATAAATATTGGGCGGGAAATTAATCAATCCTTTCTGGCTAGACATTTTTTATTTTAGACCAATAAAATAATCTTTCAGTGTATATTAGAAATATATATAAAACAAAAAGGATTAATTTATATATATATATATGGTTAAAAGGGAGGATTATAAAATATATAAACAAACTAAAAAGGCCTACTATGCCAAAATCCTATATATCCCACCTACCTCTGGATCCAGCCACCCAAGTCCAGGATTCGAAAAAGGGCGGCCTGAGCTTTCAGCAACTCCCAGTCCTCAGCTTCCCAGGAAAAAAATCAAACTAAACTCACTATTCCGCTTCCTTGCCCCAGTGTTGCTGGACTCACCCCCCCCCCCCCCCCCCCAAGGCTATCATCACCCTTCTTTCTATGAAAAAAAAAGTATTTTTAAAAAATAATAAAATTAAATTTAAGAATTATTAAAATAAAAAATCACAAAAAATAATAAAGATTCGAAAATATTGAATTTAAAAAATAATTTTAAAAATATATATATTAAGAAAAAGGCATCTCCTTATCGTGCAACTGAAAGTTGCTGATGGCTGGCGCCATCTATCGGAATAAATATCAACTATTCTCGTTGATTTTTAATTATTCCAGAATTGGCCAAATACCCATTCTTGATTAATCAAGAAAAACTAACCACGGACGCGTTTCGGGCTGTTGGCCCTCATCAGCGTGGTGCAAGCTGTACCTCAACGACCAGAAAAATTGGTCATTAAGGCATCCTGAAAAATCATGAAATGGGTATCTAAGGCCAGAATTGCGTGAGGACGCTACACAATGTGAAAAAATAGCACAAATGTAACAT
Source organism: Cordylochernes scorpioides (assembly GCA_030710605.1). Lineage (NCBI taxonomy): Eukaryota > Metazoa > Arthropoda > Arachnida > Pseudoscorpiones > Chernetidae > Cordylochernes > Cordylochernes scorpioides. The sequence continues at coordinate 27,036,858 of CP092877.1, forward strand.
TGTACTGGGATAAGGTGCATATATTAAGAAAAAGGCATCTCCTTATCGTGCATTTGTGCTATTTTTTCACATTGTGTAGCGTCCTCACGCAATTCTGGCCTTAGCTACCCGTTTCATGATTTTTCAGGATGCCTTAATGACCAATTTTTCTGGTCGTTGAGGTACAGCTTGCACCACGCTGATGAGGGCCAACAGCCCGAAACGCGTCCGTGGTTAGCTTTTCTTGATTAATCAAGAATGGGTATTTGGCCAATTCTGGAATAATTAAAAATCAACGAGAATAGTTGATATTTATTCCGATAGATGGCGCCAGCCATCAGCAACTTTCAGTTGCACGATAAGGAGATGCCTTTTTCTTAATTTATGCACCTTATCCCAGTACAATGTTACATTTGTGCTATTTTTTCATATATATATATATATATATATATATTTAATATTGCAGGATCTGGGAATCTTGGGGTCAGCTTGGGAATGGTTCTGGGCTGTGATAAAGCTGGTATTCTGCCTGAAGATGGTGATTTTAATACCCACCATGGACTTGTGGCTTGCCCATAGTCATGTTGGAGTCTGGCTTGGTACTGGTGGAGTTAAGTCAAGCACCATAGGTCAGTGACTTGGTTACAGGGAAGGGGTGTCTGAGTCCATCTTGGACGCTAGCTTGAGTTCAAGTCAGCCATCATGGGGCATGTGGAGGTTTGTGGCTTAGATGGGCAAAGGTGGGACATGGTTAGGTAAGGTGGGGTTCTGGGTGATTCTGGCATACTGTAGTCACGAGGTCTCCTAACACAACTATTTGCAAATGAAAATAACTTATCTCGCCCCACCTACCTTGTTCAGGAACTCATCACCAGAACAAGGTTAAGAATTTTTACAAGTCCAAAGCCGCATCCAGCAGCCACAACGCCATTCACTCTGATGTTTTTTGCGAAACTCCTCTTGTTTGCCTTTTATTCCCCTAATATAAAATCCAAATACCCGCTACTTGCTCCCAGTCTTACAAAACTTTTCGCTAAGCTTTCACAACTCTTTTATGCTTGAAAAATATCAAACAAAAAATTAGAATATTAAAATAACCATCGATAACATATATATGTTGTATTCCCGTTTTTAGACAAATGGGAATGGAGCATGTAAGATGTGACTTAGTAAAAATTTTCTTAATTAAATGTGTAAGTGTGACATTTCAGTAATAGTGTCGTTACCATTTTTTGGAATAGCGTGTGATATAGAGGTAAACAATGTAGAGCTTGAGCATCTAAAATTATAACTGGGAAAATAAAATACATACAGTATGGGGGATAGATGTATTCCTGAGATTACATAGTGCCAGAGCACACCAAGTTTTGCTTCCAAGCTACTGTGGGAGAAGTCCCTGAGAGGTGCAGATATGGGGGGGGGGGGCTGTTGACAGATCCCTTCCTGGAATGTATAGAGCGTCGGGCGTCCTGACGCTAACAAGGTCTCTGGTATGTGAAAATTCCAACGTCCCAGGGGTATCAACTTCCCTTTTGAAGAAAGGAGATAATGATGGGGCCTGGGGGGGTGTCAACTATCTTTTTAAGAGACTTCTGGAATAATGTCCTTTCTTGACTTTATCCGCGAAATCTAGTACGACTTTATTCTTTTACTATCCTCCCTCAATACACTTGTCTGGCGCCGATCTCTTCTAAAATTATTCATAGTCATTTTGTGGCATATACTGTGTAACATCCATGAAATCATTATTAGATTAGATAATCTATAAAAGACACCTTCTGGAGATTTAGCAACCCATTGAAGACGCTGGGAACTATTTCAGAGAGGGAAATTATAGCAATAGATCTCTATAATTTCTACAGATCAATTGTAAATAGATTCATACACAAAAGATATAGTGAGGAAAGTTTAGGACAGATGTGTAAAGAGATTCCTCATTAAACTAAGGCTCACGTGTACTTGGGAAAAAGGAGGGAAATGTTGAATTATTCTTGTTCCTACAATAAATTGAATAACCTATAAAATAATGGTCGGCTCTCCCATCAAAATAGACGCTGGAATTGATCGCCGTCTATTGGCCGTCTCTACAGACTAACGGACTCGGGTCAGTGACAAGCCCATATAGTTTCAAATTCTCTGAGATCATCCAACAGCTTTAAGGGATCTCAGATAAAGATGAGCATGTTATTATTAGAAACTATAAACCTGAATATAAGACCAAATTAACATTTTTTTATAGAAGTATAATATGTTGAAAATATTATTTCAAAATTAGATGTCGAGGAAGCACCAAGTTCAGATTTTATTAGTAATAAAATCTGATTAAACATGCAGGTACACTTTTAATCCCGATTCTTATAACAAAGATTCAACAAAATGCGTTGAATTAGGTTACTATCTGGATGTATGGAAGGACTCTATTTATAAAGATTATACTAAAACCTAGCAAAATAAGCTATGAGACAGGCAAAAATCTATAAACTTATACTATTGACATTGACATTTGTAATATATTTAAAACAAAAGGGTTTCAATAATATCACAAAGAGAACAATCTAATGAGTATAAGGCAACACGGGTCTTACTAAATTTAAAATCAACGAATAGTATAATGGTAGATATGATGGAAAACATACTGAAACACAGACAGGAGAACTGGCTTCTTTGATCACAGTGGGCATGACAGGCACTTTCGACAATGCATGTTGGCCAGCAATTATTAGAAGACTTGATTTTTAGTAGTATTCCCTCCAAATAGGTAAGAATCATACAATATTTCATTTAAACAGTGAAAGAAGGGCAAATCCCTCATATGGAAATACAAATATTACTAAAATCTGACAAAGAGATACCCTCAAGGTAGCCCTAATAAAGTCATATTTGCATCTTTTGCTGTATTAAAGTATCACAGCAAAGGTACAGTACACAACTCCATTCCATCAGAGTCGGTAGTTCTATATTACAATACAATTTGTAACAATAATAAGATGTGGGGGTAGCACCTTAAAACAAAAGAATGAAATATGTATGAGAGGAAACAGAAATTCTCCATATAAGTTATATACTAGATATTTATTCAAAATAAACAAAATTTGGGAACATTTCTATACTGGCGAGATATACTATTTATATAGTGATCTAGATAGAGGTGACTTGAAGTTACAAATTTGCCTTTACAAAGGGGAAAGCCTAGATCTCCATCTATTCTGGCGGGACAAAATATAAGAACCCTATCATTCCTTTTAAGTTACTTAAAGCCCTTTAGGGCCCATGCGAAATCTAAGTTAGTTTCTGCTCAAAAAGTGGGGTGCTAAGCCATAATGGCAAAGAGGCTTACCTTCTCTCGAAAGCGCCGGCAAGGTCTGGTCTCCTCCTTTCTGCGTCTCGAGCCCGACTGTCGATTGTCCTTCTGACTAAGCGACTCTGGTTGAATCTCTCCCTTTAGCAAAGAAAAACCCTCTTTTTTTTGCCTCTCTCCATTTTCATTCGCTGCTCGCGCCAAAGTTTCTATTGGTTGGCATTTTCATTCGTCGAAAGAAAACACGCACGTGATCATGACCACGCCTCCAATTTACCGTGTTGCCGCGAGAGAAAAGAAAAAAAACCATTGTAGATTGAAAAACAATTAATTCCTTTAGGAAATTAAATAATATATATATTCCGAGTGTTAAAAAAAATATTGATTTAAATGTTTATATGACAAATTGTTTTCTTTTGGTCACCTCTATCTAAATCTTAAATGAGGGGGCATATATGTACATATGGTACAGCAGCCTCCAGCACGGATGTCTCTGGATGTCACTGGTGTCTTCTTCTCCACCAGGCATCAGCTTTCGGCATGGAAGTCTGGTGTCATCAAGTGTCTAGGTTTCTGGGCAAAAAGGTAGTCTATAAGTCTATATGGGAGGGAAGCCATGTATCCAGTTGAAGTTGATCATACAACTTCTGTTGGGGTATAAAAATGTACCCCAACATACATTAATATTTAAAAAGTATTAATCGTTTAAAAAATCATAAAAAATGATTATGATGGGACTAGGCATCTCGTGGTGGAGCTAATGTTCTGACTGAAGATGTGTGATCGTGCCCAGCCACCATTGGACAATAGGTTCCAAAATCACTTTATTAGGTACCGCTCAACAAAGACAATAGGTCTGTGGCTTGTCCATAGGGATGGAGCTTTTTGGTAGAGTCAGGCTGTACTCTGGCTTGTACTAATGGGGTCGACAACAGGGAAGGGGCACTTGAGTCAATCTTAGACTCTGGCTTGGTGCTGTCAAGGCTGAAGGCTTCAGGCTCCATCTAACCTCAGTCACTAGAATTTTGCATCTTTGAGGGAAGAAAGGTGGGACATGGTTAGGTTAAGTGGGATTTTGGTTGAATTCGTAGCATATTTATAAAAAAATTTCATGAGAGGTATTCTAACAAAAAGGATCTGATTCTATATTTTGTTAGCATTCAGGCTATTTTTAAATAAAGAATATCAATTTTGGCAATTGATTTTAAATTTTAATTTACATCAAGTGTTGGCGGTTGTAATAGCACACTTTTCGTTGAAATTTTACCTGAGCTTGATGAAATTGTAGCCACGCGATATGGATTTAATGATGCCTGTTTCTATATGGATAATGCAAGAGCGCACAATCTGCCGAAACATGGGCATCTGTTAGTCTGCTAAGAAGCAGCGCGAAGTTTTTTCTCCATATGCATATATGCTAAATCCAATTGAATTTTCATTAAGCAAAATTAAAAAAATTGTGAGGTCGCTGCTTCCTCGACGTGACATCACGTTAGGCGAAGTTATCACTGATGCAATGAATAGAATTACATCAGGAGACTGTGAAGGATAGTTTGCTCGCATTCACAAAAATTGTTTCCTGGCCAGACGAGAACACCAATTTATCCATTAAAATCTGTTTATAATTTATTTCGTGGTTATTTTCTCCTATATTAATGTTTTGGACTTAATGTCAATTGTATTTAATTAATCTTTATGATATTTGTCTTTTGATTTTTACACATAACAAACATATTTTTAAAAGTGACGAATTCACTCTTATAATGCTATATGATAAATATAATATATAAACATAAATATTAAAAAGTTTTAATGGATGTTCGAAAATTGACCAATAAGTTTACATTTTATCCCCCCCCCCTCTTTCAAAGGTTGAACTTTGTGTTTATATATATTGCTATCTAATCTAAGGTCTTTCACCATGAATCTTGTTTTTTATAAAAACTTGGTAAGTCTTGCTAAAGTAACATCTTTTGTTAGAACCTCCAAAAGTTTAACAAATTTTGATTTTGTATTAATGTTATGTCTTTATAAATAGTTGTATAAATTGTGAATGTCATTTATAATTGAAATGATTTTTTATTTTAATTAGCTATTTAAAACTTAATAGAAAACCACATCTCTCTCATAAATCTTATTGAGAGAAATATATAATAGCAAACCAATTTATTTGAAAACAAATAAAATCTATATATGAGTTTTGTATTTTAGCAATCATAAGCTTTCATCAAAACAGTAAGACACGTCAAATTTGTTAATAAGATACTCATATCTGCAGCCAATGGTTGAATAATATGATATAAAATATGTATTAAAGAGAAATGCATGCATAATCTTAGAAAATTTGAAATCTGACATTGTGTGTGGATATAATGTTATTAGATAATGGTTTTGATGTTTACTTTTTTTTAAAGAGAAGCAAACAGCTTCAAATGGTACTTTGATGGACCAATGAAATTTTAACAATCATTTCCTTCAAGGATAACAGCCAATCCCTTGAGGGCTCTGTCATTCTGACAAGTTGTTCAAGAGTGTCGTCTCTTTTTTTCTGGAGCTCTCAACATGGAGGTGGGACAATATTGGTTTTTATTTTAAGTAGAAACAACTTCAAACTATTCATCTATTTATAGATTCCTGTTTTAGCTTACTCATATTTTACCTATTTTATTATTTAGAAACTCTCCGGTAAGAGGACACCTCTCCCTAAAAGAAACTTTGGCTCTGTAATTAGGTGTCCTTTACAGGGAGGTTCTACTGTATATATATATTTTTACTATTTTAAATATATAAATGTTTTTCTTTAAAAATATTTCTAAATTTCATATCATAGAAAGCATGAAATTAAATGTCAAACCATGTTTGTATTAATCGATAAATACTTCAAAAATGCATTTAAAATTTTAAGGTTTTTTCGAACTTTATTGAAAATTTTGAAATTTTAGAAACAACTTTGTAAAACCAATAAATTTTAAGCTTTAATAGCAACTTTTTAAAATTTATTAACAATTCGTCAAATTTTAATAATTATTATTTTTTGAATTATCCCTAGTACATGTGGTACAGGCCATGATAATCATGGTGGGTAGTTAGTGACTGCTTTTACTGTAAGTGCACCACATGTCTACAAATGTGAAAAGCAGTTCGACTTTTGCACTTACAAATATGACAGACCCTGTTTGGTTACTTTCACTTGCTGGTGGGATCGGACTTTTGCAAGAATTGGGGGCCATTGGAGAATTTTTTTAATTAGAAAAAAAGAGTGCTCAATTTGGGATTCAATACCGGGTCGTAGCAGTCGAAAAACCAACGGTTTAGACCACTCTTCAACTGACCCCATAATTTTATTGAATACAATTTTTTTTTAAATTTCATAAATATAATAATGTACAATTTGGATTATAGATTATGAACACAAGTGTTACGACTACTAGAGTAGTCAACTTTATTTTTATGTAAATTTGTAACTTAAAAACTAAGAAAGGGAAAGTATGTAAATTTCTTCTAATGTATAAATTGTTATGTAAATTTCTTTAATGTATAAATTGACCGTGTTTTTTAATAAAAATGAGTTCTGGTTAAGTTTTTGGACGTTTGGTAGTCGTCCTTGAGAGCCTCTTTCTTTGGAGTTGTGGAGCTGGTCAAGTAGCTGGACTAAAACACTAGTTTGTCTCTCAAGGTAAAGAGAGACACCAATCTATATTGAGAAGAAGACCCTCAATAACAAGGTAATAAGACCAAATCCAAATAAATAAATAGTGTATGACATTTCAGTAACAGTGTTGTTACCATCTTCAGACAAAAGTACTGAATGAGAAATTTTATTACAGCATGTTTTAAATAGTTACTATATATAATAGTTAAATAGTAACTATTTAAAATATGCTGTGGTAAAATTTCTCATTCAGTACTTTTGTCTGAAGATGCCGTTGCGCCATGTTGCGAATGTTATTGTTTTTTTTTTGTTGTTTGTTTTTTTCACAAGGGAATTTAGGTTTCGTGCGCTAAAAAATTATTAATATTATTTTCTTTTAATTTTCAGCTTTGAAATATTTTAGTTATTTTAAAATTTACGAATAATTTCTTTTTAAATAAATAAATCTTCATAAAATGTAGCCACAGTTATTATGATAACATTTTATTTCAATATTCCATTTCCGTGTTATTATAAAAGATTTAAACACAAAATCAATAACACCTGCAGTAGCAGTGGATGCCTTTAATACAATAAAAGCTCTTTGTTATTTAAAAGACATTCCAGAGAAAGAAAGGCATGCATGTTTTTTTCAAAATGACCATCTGGAATACATCCTGAATAGGATTTCAGTGCAAAAACAGACATCTATAAAGACATTTTTAAAAAGATCTTCATGATTATTTTTAAATATTATTTTTAAATTTTCTTTTTATTTTCCATATTTATTTCCTTTCAACTGCCATATTCTTCAATTAGAATAAATTTTATTTATAATTATTTATGTTTCAAAAATATGTATTATTGCCATTTTGTCCCTGATACTAAAAGTTGATCATCAAAATAAATACAAAAAAGTACACATACAATGGTTTCAATTAATATCATTAATTTATATTACAAAGCAATTTTTTTTTTAAATATCATTTTCATGAGTTAGATGATTAGCTAATCATCTAACCTTAATTCAACACTTCCTTTAATTCAACCGAAAGCTCTGATCCCTTGGGGTGTTGAATTAAAGAGGTTCGACTGTATTTATTTATTTGGATTTGGTCTTATTACCTTGTGTCTTCTTCTTCTCCTTCTTTCTTATCTTCACACTGGATGATGTAGAATGCGTCTGCCTTTGTCATTAAGACTGGGAGCATTACTCAGTGGAAGGCCGACTTAGCTCCAAAAGAAATGGCCGCCTCTGACATGAGGAACAGACGCCATGTGCAGCCGCTCCTAACATGGAGTACAAACGCTGCTCATCCTTTATCCCTGGATCAGGAGCCCTTACAGGGTACTATCAGCCGGGCCAGCTGAGCCCAGGTTTTTAGTGAGCTTGCTACTGCTCCCCCTCCTCCTTTTTCATCCGGGCTTGGGACTGGCAAAGGCGGAGTTACACAAGGTAAAAAGATAAAATCGAAATAAATAAATAATGTGTGAGTTGTTACCATCATCAAACAAAAGTACTGAATGAATAGAGGAGAGCTTCAAATCCTGAATTTTTAAAAATAGAATCTTCAAGTGATGGCATCAACATTGATATTCACTTTTGAATTCATTTTCTTCAGCTCATAGAAAGAATAACTTCTTAGGTCCATTGAAGTCTATCAAAAATGATAAGGCACCATTTGAACTATAGATCAGAAATACAAGGTAATATGACCAAATCCAAATAAATAGTGTGTGACGTTTGGGTAACAGTGTTATCATAATCAGAATATAGTACTTTCATCTGATGATAGTAACAATGATGTTACTGAAATGTCACGCACTATTTATTTGGATTTGTCTTGTTAGCTTCTAGTTTTAATCTATCATCCAAATTGTACCTTATCATAGCAGCATTCTGGTAAGAGGACACCCATCAAGGATACCTTGGCTCTGTAACTAGGTGTCGTCTTTTAGAAGGAGATTCTACTCTGTGTAGTCTAATAAGACTACTCTAATAACAGCTTCGCATGATTTTTCAATTGGTTTTATAATAATATTGTATTCTACAAGCTAATTTATTTTTAAAGTTTCTAATAAAATTTATAGCATTTTGTTAGCACAGTAGAACCTCCCTGTAAAGGACACCTAATGACAGAGCCAATGTGTCCTTTAGGGAGAGGTGTCCTCTTACCGGAGAGTTACTAAATTGTAAAAATAGTAATTTTGCAAATGAAAACTGTCCTTTGTAGAGAGGTGTCCGCTAAAGGGAGGTTCTACTGTATAAACTTTTTTCTTAAATTATGACTATAATAATGGAGTAAACTATAAAGGTTGTTCAATAACTACCAGTTTTAGAGAAAGATGGCTAAAGCAAGTTGTTGCTACCACTGTACTCTGGAATTCTTTAAATGTACATGCACTGAATTTGACAGGGATTCATTGTATGGTTTTGATTTGTTGGTCATCAGTAGTCCCAATCATCAGCAGTTCCAATCATCAGCAGTTCCAAACATCAGCGGTTCCAATCATCAGCAGTTCCAATCATCAGCAGTCCCAATCATCAGCATTTCCAATCATCAGCAGTCCCAATCATCAGCAGTCCCAATCATCTGTAGTCTCAATCATCAGCAGTTCCAATCATCAGCAGTTTCAATCATCAGTATTTCCAATCATCAGCAGTCCCAATCATCAGCAGTTCAAATCATCAGCAGTCCTAATTATCAGCTGCCCCAATCATCAGCAGTTCCAATCATCAGCAGTCCCAATCATCAGCAGTTCCAATCATCAGCAGTCCTAATTATCAGCTGTCCCAATCATCAGCAGTTCCAATCATCAGCAGTTCCAATCATCAGCAGTTCCAATCATCAGCAGTCCTAATTATCAGCTGTCCCAATCATCAGCAGTTCCAATCATCAGCAGTTCCAATCATCAGCAGTCCCAATCGATGATTCTATGTGAATTGATGAGACACTAAGTAGTTTAAACCTACGTTTGTATTGGGCTCACTCTGCTATATGGAACTATTCCCTTGACTCTCCAAAGAGAGACTTGAAAAAAGTCGACTCTGTTAGAACATAATGAGGAAGGGATTGGTGACATCGTGATGGTAGACAATGGCAACAACTATGATCTGGGATATAATCCTACATTGGACATTTTTTCTAAAAAAAAATAGCTTCAATGGCCCATGGTTATTTCACAAGTCCACCAACCAAACCCAACAGTAAGTGTAAGTAGCCAAACTAGGCTTTGACACCTTGTAGAGTCAAGCTGCATTCTTCATTTGTAGATACCCAACATGGGGAACTACAGATAATGATGAGGGCTAATGTTGTTCTACAGGCCACCGGGACAAGCCGGCATTGGTTCAAGCAAATGTCTGCTCTGGTCCGACCTTGCTCCACGCTCAGACTTCCTGACCACGTGAAGTCTCACCAGGAGGCCCTCCCCAAGTTGCCAGTTCCTCCCTTGAACCAAACCCTCAATAAGTACCTGGAGACTGTGCTGCCCCTCGTGTCTACAGAGGACTTTGATCGCACCAAGAAGGTTTGATATTTTCTCTGTACCAATGTAAGATGTATTGGTGAGCCAATCAAGCACCAGTTCTTGGTGTAGAGTCAATCGCACATCAATCACACACTCATGCCTGATGGCCTAAACCTCAACATTCATGTGGCAAACATGCACCAATTCTTGGTGTAGAGTGATTGATTACTCAATAGCCAATCATACACTCATGCCTGAAGGCCTAAACCTCAACATTCATGTGGCAATCATGCACCAATTCTTGGTGTAGAGTGATTGATTACTCAATAGCCAATCATACACTCATGCCTGAAGGCCTAAACCTCAACATTCATGTGGCAATCATGTACCAATTCTTGGTGTAGAGTGATTGATTACTCAATAGCCAATCATACACTCATGCCTGAAGAGCTAAACCTCAACATTCATGTGGCAAACATGCACCAATTCTTGGTGTAGAGTGATTGATTACTCAATAGCCAATCACACACTCATGCCTGAAGAGCTAAACCTCAACATTCATGTGGCAACCATGCACCAATTCTTGGTGTAGAGTGATTGATTACTCAATAGCCAATCATACACTCATGCCTGAAGAGCTAAACCTCAACATTCATGTGGCAATCATGCACCAATTCTTGGTGTAGAGTGATTGATTACTCAATAGCCAATCACACACTCATGCCTGAAGAGCTAAACCTCAACATTCATGTGGCAAACATGCACCAATTCTTGGTGTAGAGTGATTGATTATTCAATAGCCAATCACACACTCATGCCTGAAGAGCTAAACCTCAACATTCATGTGGCAAACATGCACCAATTCTTGGTGTAGAGTGATTGATTACTCAATAGCCAATCATACACTCATGCCTGAAGAGCTAAACCTCAACATTCATGTGGCAATCATGCACCAATTCTTGGTGTAGAGTGATTGATTACTCAATAGCCAATCATACACTCATGCCTGAAGAGCTAAACCTCAACATTCATGTGGCAAACATGCACCAATTCTTGGTGTAGAGTGATTGATTACTCAATAGCCAATCATACACTCATGCCTGAAGAGCTAAACCTCAACATTCATGTGGCAATCATGCACCAATTCTTGGTGTAGAGTGATTGATTACTCAATAGCCAATAATACACTCATGCCTGAAGAGCTAAACCTCAACATTCATGTGGCAATCATGCACCAATTCTTGGTGTAGAGTGATTGATTACTCAATAGCCAATCATACACTCATGCCTGAAGAGCTAAACCTCAACATTCATGTGGCAAACATGCACCAATTCTTGGTGTAGAGTGATTGATTACTCAATAGCCAATCATACACTCATGCCTGAAGAGCTAAACCTCAACATTCATGTGGCAATCATGCACCAATTCTTGGTGTAGAGTGATTGATTACTCAATAGCCAATCATACACTCATGCCTGAAGAGCTAAACCTCAACATTCATGTGGCAAACATGCACCAATTCTTGGTGTAGAGTGATTGATTACTCAATAGCCAATCATACACTCATGCCTGAAGAGCTAAACCTCAACATTCATGTGGCAATCATGCACCAATTCTTGGTGTAGAGTGATTGATTACTCAATAGCCAATAATACACTCATGCCTGAAGAGCTAAACCTCAACATTCATGTGGCAATCATGCACCAATTCTTGGTGTAGAGTGATTGATTACTCAATAGCCAATCATACACTCATGCCTGAAGAGCTAAACCTCAACATTCATGTGGCAAACATGCACCAATTCTTGGTGTAGAGTGATTGATTACTCAATAGCCAATCATACACTCATGCCTGAAGAGCTAAACTTCAACATTCATGTGGCAATCATGCACCAATTCTTGGTGTAGAGTGATTGATTACTCAATAGCCAATCATACACTCATGCCTGAAGAGCTAAACCTCAACATTCATGTGGCAAACATGCACCAATTCTTGGTGTAGAGTGATTGATTACTCAATAGCCAATCATACACTCATGCCTGAAGAGCTAAACCTCAACATTCATGTGGCAATCATGCACCAATTCTTGGTGTAGAGTGATTGATTACTCAATAGCCAATGACACACTCGTGCCTGAAGAGCTAAACCTCAACATTCATGTGGCAATCATGCACCAATTCTTGGTGTAGAGTGATTGATTACTCAATAGCCAATGACACACTCATGCCTGAAGAAGCTAAACCTCAACATTCATATCACAATCATGCACCAATTTTTGATGTAGAGTAATTGATTACTCAATAGCCAATTACACACATGCCTAAAGAGATAAACCTCAAAATTCATTCTCCCCGTGTTCAATCAGCATCACATGCTCGAGAGAGCTGCTAATAGTGTGGTTAAGTATAGAACCCAGTTATAAAGAAGAATATGATTTTTTAAATTTCTAAATTTTCTTATTGTGCAAAAATTTTTGCCATATAAAAAGTGAGTTAACATCTGTGAAAAGTGTATTTTACATCATGGCATCAGCAGAACGTCCCAGCAAACACATTGTTGAAGCAGTTGAATGATGAGTATCCCACCCACATTCTACTCACCTCTCTCCCTGACTTTTAAATACACAATTTGGTTACTAGATTAAGCAGTGAAAACACACAATTAAGTAAATATTTTCCCAACATTACTACTATTACCATCAATAGAGTATTTAGTAACTGCTATATACACACAGCCCAACTTCTTTAATTCAACACTTAAAGGATCACAATTTTTGGTTGAATTAAGGTCTGTTATAAACAAGATAATAAGACCAATTCACAATAAATAGTGTGTGATGTTTCGGCAACACCAAAGAACAGTTTTTAATTGCCAAAATTGCCTTTTTTTTTCTAATTAGCAACTCTCCGGTAAGAGAACATCTCTCCCTAAAGGACACTTTAACTAGGGATCCTTTAGAGAGAGGTTCTACTGTATTATTGTTCTACAGGAGAAAGCCCTATTACAACCTATATTTTAGCAGTCCTAATGATTTATTAAAATTTGCTATTGATGGCCCTGACTAGGCTTGGGATTAGAAGCAAATATTGATGAGACAGAGGCGGTGATGTAAGGCTCAGTAGGTTTATTTGGGGAAGTGCTCTATCATCTGATTGGGCCATGGTCACTAAGGCTGTCCAATGCTGGGTTCTTGGTCTGGTTCAGGAAGGCCATTGAGTTCTGGGTCTCATTGGATCAGTTGTAGGAAGGGTTGGAGCTGAGGCAGAACATGTTTAAAAAAATTCTTCTGACACAATGTATTCCAATCAAGGGGCTAAAGATAACTGGCACATTATCTCTAACTTGATACCACGAAAACAATGATCAACGGTCAAATACAAATAATACCCATTATCTCTGTAGGGCCATGTTTCTCTGATTAATATAAAATAAATAAAATAACAAAAGACTATATAAACAAAATAAAATAAATAACAACAAAAATAAAGTTTTTCCATGCACAATCAAGACAACATTGATACACAACAATCTAGTATAAATAGTTTCACTCCACAAGATGTTGTACATCAATGGAGCAAGATGTTTTCCGGCTGTCTAGAAGTTATCAGGAAGATTCCTTTGGGGTCATAGATAGTGAGGTCCAACCCTATTTTTCACCCTTTATCTAACACTCTTATCTTTGGTTCTGTGGCTGGGTTATATCACTGGTTACATTCCTCATCTCTACAAGAACCTTCTGATCCATGGCTTCTCTCCCATATGTAGTCATTTATTGAATTAGTAGGGACATCCCGCTAGCGAACACCTCTCTACAAAGGACAGTTTTCATTTGCAAAATTACCATTTTTACTATTTGGTAACTTTCCGGTAAGAGGGCGCCTCTCCCTAAAGGACACTTTGGCTCTGCAATTAGGTGTCTTTTACAGGGAGGGTCTACTGTGTACAAGAAAATATTAATAATTTAAATAATAAAAAAAAAAGGATACTAGATTATGAAAATAATTACTACAAGAAGCCTTTTTTATTCAAAAGAAATGTGCCACCATCAACAGAATGGAAGAAAGAGGAAATACCAATGATATTTACATATTTGCCTTTAATTATATTTAAAAAAAAAAATGTTCCACTTCTAATTCTAAGAATAATATTTTAGGTTGTCTTAGAAAACTATTTTTTAAAATCAGATTTCTTGTTTACACACTTGATAACAGTACTATTTAAGAACATGCTGTGATATTTTTTCTCATTTATTCTTTTGTCTGATGATGGCAATGACGCTGTTACCGAAACAGATTAATTTATTTGGATTAGGTCTTATTACCTAGTAGCAGAGAGAACTCTATTCTTCCACTTGATATACATGGGCCACATTTATATAGTAATACAAAGCAATAACTCGCCATCTATTCTATATACAGTTACGAGCGTCATGCGTCATCTCCTAACAACAATCAGTCATCAGTTTTCATCTCTGTCACCGTTTGCTTTTTTTTTGGAATGGTGCCCTCCTATTGGTTGGCTACGGTCACGCCACCTTTGCCCCCCCCCACTTGCCTTTTTTTTGGAATGGCGCTCTCCTATTGGTTGGCTACGAACACGCCACCTTTGTCCCCCCCCCCTCCCACTCGCTATTTCATCTTTGTAACTATTGTGTTGAAGCGGGTCGCTCCCTAAATAAATGCATATATTAGATAATAACCAAATGGAATCCTCTCTTTCTTTTTCCCAGTAAGAGACGCCTATGGAAGCCAACAGTACATAGACAGATAAAGCACATAGGCTATAGTTATTAACTAACATATGCAATTAATTAAGGCGCCAATTTATAATTGTAACAAATAGTATTTGAATCAAAACATTCAATCGGGTAAAACACGGGCGTTGCCCGGGTCATTCGGCTAATATATATAGAAAGAAGACATTAAGACGCGAATGTTTATTTTCACAAATAAATCAAACTTCTACTGTCCTTACTGCGAAGAAAAAAAATATTGGGAGGGCTCTTGGCTCATCACGTGGTGAACCCTCCCTACGGTTTCGCCAATTTAATCTATCAGACCAGTAAGGACAGTTGAAGTTTGAGTTATTTGTGAGAAGAAACATTCACGTCTCTTAATGTCTTCTTTCTACATTAGATATTGTTGAACATTGAAGGGTTAATAAGGTAAAAAGTGTTATTAACCCTCAGTTACTCACGCTCACTTTTGAGACGTAACTACTCGCGCTGGGTGTACTACACCCGGTGTTTTAAATTGGTGAAATATCACTTAAAACAAAATAATTTTTGAACTTTTTTGTATGATATAATTATTTTATTAACAGTTGAAATATTTTAATCGATAATTTGAGTGATATTTATATTTTAAAATATTTTAAAAACTAAAATGTAAATTTAAGCACCAAATCAATTTTGTTAAATTTGGGATACAATTTTTGAAATATTTACATACATTGCCTACACATTATAATAGAATGTTCTTTACAAACATTCATTTGGCACTTCTGGCATAATGTTTTGGTCTTACGATCTTTTTTATAAGAACAAAGATGGATCTTTTCTGAGCCTTTGAAAGAGGTTCTAGAATGTCTTCTTCCTAAAATATAAAACGATTAGAGATATATTTTTCAATTATATTTTGACATAAAACTTACCATAGTTTCTGGTGACATACCAGTATGTTTCCGGACAATACTTCGAATTGGTTTCGAAAAGGATTTGGTAGTGACCTGATACTCTGTTACCAATTCAAGTGATAGAGCTTTTAGGAAATCCTTTCTTCTTTTGTAAATGTTTTGGAGTTGATTCCCATCAAAAAGAAGTTTGGAATTAACTCCAGAAATATTTAAAAGTTCAAAAAAGATACACAGGGGCCATATTTTGGTACGTCGTCCCACAGAATAGAATGACGTCTTTTGATCCACTAGGTCCACCCCTTTTGTCATTTTGTAAAGGGTAATCATTTCTGGCTTCTTTTTTTCATTTGTCATTTCATCAATTGTTGCTGTTGAGTGAATTGTAGATAAAATAATGACACTTTTGCCCCTTTTAGGAACTTATGATACAAGGGAGACATTTTTTTGAAAACCAAAAATTGAGCTAAACACTTGTCGTGCGCGATTTGGCATAAATATAGGTGGTATTTCTTTTTTGTTCTTTTTGAATGGTTCTACAAAGGTCAATTTATGGTCATTCAAAAGAGCTACTGCAAGAGGATAACTGGTATACCAATTGTCAGTAGATATGTTGCGTTTTGACCCAGAGATTGAAGGTAAAAGTCTTTCAACAACATTGTTGGGAGAGTTACTTATATGATAAGGGCCTTCAGGTTGCTTGCCAGCGTATATTTCAAGATTCACCACATAGCTTTTGCGGGAACAACATAACACATAAGACTTTATGTCATATTTTGCGGGTTTATTGGGAAGGTACTGCTTGAAACTACGTTGGCCTTTGAATGGAATAATATTCTCATCTACTGTCAAATATTCTCCAGGATAATACATAGTTTTGCAGTTTGTAACGAATTCTTCAAATATTTCTCTAATTGGTGCTAGTTTGTCAATTTTTTTCTTATTTCACGTGTGGGCAAATCATCGGAACGCAAACACCTAAGTAAAAAGAGAAATCGCTCGTGATTCATTACAGACCGGAAAATTTCGAATCCGGTTCCATCATCAAGTCCAATAAGAGCCCACATTTCTACATCATTAGTATCTTTCGCATCCCTTTCTCGAGAAAAATTTCCTCGAATCCTTGAGATATATTGATTGGTGCTACATACTATTTTTTCAACTATTTTATTTGTGATAAATTTTCTGTACTCTCCAACAGCTGTTGTGATGTTCTTTCCATCTCTTTTCGGGCCAGGAAGGTGAGAATTATGTTGCAAAAGCAAATTCTTACCTTTGTACTTTGCCATTCACTGGTCTTCCACCGCGTTGTCTGGTCTCTCCCCACATAGAAACTGGAAGTTGAAGATTAACCATATTCTTCGTTTTCAGATTCCAACTCGGATTCAGAATCATGGTAGCTATATATTTCTGTATTTTCATCAGAAGATATATCCGATGTGCCACCACCAACTTCATTTTTGGAATCAGAATGAGAGAGAGTTGAAGTATCCATGAAGTATTTTAATAGCGAACGATAGTTTTTGGAGAGCTAGGAATAAAGAGCAAACAAAGAATATGTGAACAAAGACAACAGAAATACATCCGACTGAATCTGAAACCTAAAAAATATAGGCGAGCTGTCACTCACGGCCAGCCAGAAGTGTTACGTAAACACTCGCGCTGGGTGTAAACCCAATAATATAAAATAATATAATATAAAATAAATACAGTTAAGACCCTATCCAAGAGAATCTTCACCCATTGCTCATTGCCCATATTTAAAACCATCGAAAAATCTAGAATCCGTTTGATCCTTATGGCTGCAGGTTACCCCTTATCCTTTATAGACAAACACATGTTTGATCCAGGTGTCCATACAACTACTACAATCTATAGATCTACATGTTGGGAAACAGGCAGAACCGCACGTATCAGAATTTCAGAACATAATCGCAATATTCACAACAAAGACACAAAATCCCTAATCTACACCCATATCGCACAAACAGGCCACAGTTTTGACCTTGAACATCCACACATTAAATACAGACATATCAACCACAAATACAACAGACTATGCTTAGAATCCATTATTTCCTCACAAACCAACAGTTTTAACCGCAAAATAGAACTTCCCGATATATACAAAGTCCTTTATTAATAGTAGGTACTACTCCTCCCACCCAACCCCCCCACTTCCATCCCCCCCCCAATCCCCCCCCCCATCCCCTCCCCATTGGTTGTGACATTGAGTGGGGCCCCTGGTTGTGCCCTTGGTCTTTTACTCATTTGTTGCAACAATGTTGGCTGGTTTTACATATATTCATAATTTTACAAATCTTGTTTTCGGTTTTTTATATGTAAATATTCCAATTTTAAAGTCGGCGTCATATATTCTCTTTTAATCCATTAGCTTAAGTATGTAAATTTCCTCCTAGGTGTATATAAGGTCCCTGTGTTGCAGTACTTTTGTTAGTGTAAAAGCTATCCAAGCCAGATGAAGAACCATGTAGGTTCGAAAGCTAGCGAGAATAAATTGTGCATAAAGAAGCTCCTCTTTTTACTTTATTTCATACTAATTTGATCAGGATAAGAGTTATTCTATAAAAAAGTTAAATGTATATTTTTTATTTTCATTAGGCCAATCTATGCTTCACCACAAATAATTAAGCTACCGAGACACTCAAGCTGCTTTATTTAATATTTACAGTTTAGTATTTTACTGGGTGTAATATACCCAGCGCGAGTAATTAAGGGTTAATGGGAAGTTCCCCAGTCCAGCTTGGTATGATATTCAGGGATTATAAAGGCCTTGACTCTGGAATTTGGCTTTCTGAAAGACATTTGCCCACATTTTTATATGGGGCTAAGGTTTATTTCAAGTAAAACCTTACTTAGCTGAGTCAACAGCAAGTTTTCAACAAAATAATTATAAACAGATAATTCAACAAAAGATAAGGAAAGATCAAATAATGCAAAATAAACTCTCTCTGAGATAAGAATTACAAAAATTATAACAAGACTCAGAATGAAATACTATAAAGGAATGACACAGATGACACAAGAACCTACAGGACATGCAACAACTGTCCTGGTGTGGAACTAACACCTACCCACATATTCTCATGCCCAGCAATGGCCACAGCCCTGCAGAAAATAGACATGGACCCAGAACAGCAGCTTTATACACCCAAGATAAAGACATTGCAACTGCTGTGATAGAGATGCATGGAGATATCTGAGGCTCTTCATTGGACACAACAACAACAGCAAGGTCAGGTGGCAATGGTCCATGGTCAAAGTACAATATTTTATTATCTCTCTGTGACAGATAATATACAGCGTCTATAGCGCCTCCCTCTAAATAGCGCCTCCCTCTAAATAGCGCCTCCCTCTCTATAGTGCCTCCCTCTCTATAGCGCCCGATTTTAAATACGTAGAAGGATGCGATTTACATTAAAAGTGACCTGTCTATAACACCCTCTCTCTATAGCACCCTATTTTGGTGAGTCCCAAGAGGGGGTGCTATAGAGGTTTGTTGGTCAAATCGACTAAAAGTGCAACATCTGTGTGGAAGTTGATGCGACTATTAGACGATAGTGGGTCAACAATGGAATAATGCAACGCCAGAAAGGCAGTGGTCAATCAAGGGACACAACAGAATAGGAAGACAGAGCAATTGTCAGAACAGCTGTTGCAGCACCAGATTCGACATTTTCTCCTATCCAACATGTGACCAGCACACACTGTCCAAAATGGCCATCAACTGAGAGAGCGGAATCTAACTAGTGATGTTATTATAACAAGGTTCAACTGTCTATATTGTAGCGTAGAAATCAAGTCTTGAAATATCTTAAGATGTAAAAGTATTTATTGATGACGTCACAGCGACGAGTCGACAATTATTAACAAGTCAGCCCAACTATTTACCGCTAGGGAATCTTAAGCAAGCAAGCAAAGAAATATTTTAAAGATGATTTCACAAATACAGATTAATATATATTTTTATAATCTGTTGAATATATTTTCATTGAATAATATTAAATTAAATAATAAAATATTTCTTCGCCACATAGCCTCCTCCTATAGAGAGCATCGACCCGATGCTCAGCAGGAGACTTACGTCGTCAGTCTTAAGAACTACGAGGGTGTGTAGAAAAGTAAGGTCTCCTATTTTTTTTTTTTCATAGAAAAACACATTTAATCACAACTTTTTATACATCATTGGAAAGGTTGGACACTTTGCTATTTTTCTACATAGTTGCCTTGATGCTCAATCACTTTTTCATCCTGTCAACCAACTTTGTAATTCCGGTGTTGTACCACTCTCCCTCCGCCTCTTTGAGCCACTTGTCGACCCACCTGGCGGACACCTTTCTGTAGCCGAGGGTCTCAGACACAATCTTGTGCACGGAGAAGTGGCTGCAATCTTCATTCAGGCCATCCTCGATCTCTTCAAGGGTTATCCGCCGGTTTGCGCGCACCATTTCGTCGATTCGAGCCACGGTTGATTCCGGCAAACTCGGCCGCCCAGACCGCTGTTCATCGTGGACGTTTATCCGCCCCTCGTTAAACTCCCGGCACCATTTCCGCACATTTTTGATGTCCATGCACTTCTCACCATACACTTCCACTAACTGACGGTGAATTTCGACCGGAGAATTATTTTTCGCATTTAAAAAGCGTATAACTGAGCGCAACTCGCACTTGGCGGGAGAGCTAAGGGGAGGCTCCATTGCGAACGGCTGCCAGACAGCGACTGAGCGTCCCAAGATCACCGGGAAAGTTCTAGACGGTAGAGGGGGAACCAAGGAAGGCAGCGGTGTTGTCGGATTTCACCTAGCAACGCGCGTTCGGAAATTATCTCGTAGAAGACCTTACTTTTCTACTCACCCTCGTAGTACTATGGCCAGGGATATTTTCGGGTGACTGCGGTGGATGTCTTCTTTCAGTTGAGATATCTTCTTCATGAGGACTTGGTAGGTCTATGTTCACGTCAAGGTAGCTTTTTCTCATTTCTACTGTGGTCGGTAAGGGGGGATTTTATAACTTTGAGGCCTCATCTCCAATGTGGTCTATCATCTAGTTTTAATGGCGGGGCGTCCAGCTAGATCTTCTAGCAGGTGAGAAATGTTGTCTGTTTCGACCGCGATATGAAGTAGGGCTTCGGTAGCGAGTGAAAGTTTTCCTCGATGATTCGTCATTGGGGTCCTGAGATTCAGCTCGAGAGTTGTAGGATACCATTGCATCTTGCTTTCTTTGGAAATAGTCATTTCTCCTTTCCTCATTGTGTCTCTTCCTGTCACGGCAATAGCGGACGACGTGACCTGGGCGTCCGCAGTAGAAACAGATTGGCCTTCCCTCAGTTGTACGCCAATCATTGGTGTCGTGTCTTCCTCCTTGTTTTGGGTATCGAGGTTCAGGGTGCGGTCTTATCGTTTCGGCCTCATATCTAGTATTTAAAAACTGTCGGGGTCTTTCTTTATGAGGGGGACTTCTCCTAGACTTTGAGATTGGCGCCAGGGTTCTTCCAATCTCCTCCTTTACAATTTCTTCGATTGTAGCATTTTTTGGTTCCTCCCGAGGAGAGCCTAATGCCCGCTGTACCTCCTCACGAACAATTTGCCTAATCATAGATGACAGATCTTCTCCGTCATCTTGGTCACAAAGAGAGGCTACATTTGGTAGGCGCTCGTACCTGGTTGGAGTAACTCGCCTACAACGGAGCGCTTCGACACGGCGACATTCTGTAATGAATTGCTCGGTGCTCTGTACATCCCTCGTTAGGAGTGCTTGATAAAGCTCCTCAGCTATCCCCTTCATGAGGTGGGAGATTTTATCATCCTCACTCATTTGAGGATCAACCTCTTTGCACAAGCACAGGAGATCCTGGATGTAACATTCGGTACTTTCACCTTTTAATTGTGCCCGTGTTTTAAGTTTCTTCTCCGCTTGCAATTTTGAATTTTTTTTTTTTCCGAACACATTCTCTAATTGAGATGTGAATTCCTTCCAAGTCTGTATGCTTTCTTCATTGTTCTCAAACCATTTGAGAGCAGTTCCAGACAGATAAAAATAAACTTTAGTAAGACAAAGGGTTTCGTCCCAATGGTTGTACCTTGCCACACGTGCATACCCTTTTAACCATTTTTGAAGATCTTCACCATCCTCCCCGGAGAAAATGGAAGGGTTCCTTGGCAAATGTTGAACAACGTAGTTGCTTACTTGAGTACCTTCCTTCTTTACATTCATGGAAGTTTCTTCTGGTTCAACAGAATCAATTTTTCTTTTATTTCTTAATGGGTATCGGTCCAGTCTCTCCACCAGTTGTGGCGTAGAAATCAAGTCTTGAAATATCCTAAGATGTAAAAGTATTTATTGATGACGTCACAGCGACGAGTCGACAATTATTAACAAGTCAGCCCCCAAACTATTTACCGCTAGGGAATCTTAAGCAAGCAAGCAAAGAAATATTTTAAAGATGATTTCACAAATACAGATTAATATATATTTTTATAATCTGTTGAATATATTTTCATTGAATAATATTAAATTAAATAATAAAATATTTCTTCGCCACAATATATTAAAAAAAGGGAAAGAGATGAAGACTACAAACTAAAGAGAAGTGGAAACAACTCTCATGTAAGAGAGGAATACATGTGTGACTAGGCCATTTATTCAAAGTTTCCTGCCAGCTAATGACAGTGGGGAGGAGCAATGAGGTAATCCACTAGTGGTCACCACCGGCCGAGGTTGTTTGATGGATCTAGGAAGTCATTCAAGGTGCCAGAACACTGTCATCTTACCCCAGCAACATTATTATTATTATTATTATAGAAGGATGTCTGTTATAAAGAAATAATTGTGTTTCTTGCCTTGCTTACTTTTGGTATTTTCTATGTTTTAAAAAAGGAAGAGAATCCATCTCTATGTAGAAGTACTTGGAAAACAGTAAAGTCTTTGCTGTAAAATCAAAAATGCTCTGAGACCTGACAAAATGCAACTTCGAGATGACCAAGAGTTATGTATATTCTTTTTATCTGATGATATCTCATAAGAGGTTCTATTGCCTTGTGTTGGTTTATACTTCTTAATACAAACACATTTAATATATTCCAGGATCTACACAAAAATGACCAAGTAATGTTTTAAAGACTTAAATCACCAACAGATTTGAATACTTAACCAGCTTGATATCAGAGAGAGAGAAAAGACACCTCTCTCCTGTCAAAATAGACTCAACGATAGGATTTCCATAGATCTTTAAGCCGTTTTGAAAGATGGGAACGATAAGGTAACAACATTGTTACAAAAACGACACACACTAGTTATTTATTGGAGAGTGGTCTTATTACGGAAACACTTGTGTTAGAAAACAGCATTTATATACTAAAAATAAACTCTCTTCAATGGTCCTTGATCTTTACCCAAGTCAAACCTTACTTTGTAGCAACCAAAAAGGGCTTTTTGGCAACAGAACTTTGTAAGTCTAAAAGTCAAATTATATGTGTTTATAGATACATGTGGTCTCAAGATTTATTTAGGAAAAATGTGTAAAGTTTATATTCTCTAAGATGGTATTGCTGTGTGATGTTAGATTATTGGGGAATTTTCCAAGCCGGGTGGACTCGGTCTGAAGCTCCATTCCCTGCTAGAGGAGAAAGCTTCAAAATCTGATAATTGGGTGAGTTGTTGTCATTGGTCAACAATGGTCATTGTCCCTCCTTGGCCTTGTGCTGGCTGTACACTGAGGGTCACTTGGTACAATGTGTATCCTCTCTTACTTGTATCTTGGTGGTTGAATGAGTCAGTTTGTATACAGTGGTGGTAAATATTGTTTCCTGTGGTCTTGTGACCTTGTATGCTGGTAGGGTGGGCCGTACACTGAGGGTCACTTGGTACAATGTGTATGCTCTCTTACTTCTGTCTTGGTGGTTGAATGAGTCAGTTTGTATACAGTGGTGGTAATTATTGTTTCTGTGGTCTTGTGACCTTGTATGCTGGTAGGATGGGCCATGCACTGAAGGTCACTTGTACAATGTGTGTCCTCTCTTGTTTCTTAGTATTGGAAAGAATAAATTGGTGCATGATGATGATAAAAGTTATAATCCAAGGAGGATATTGCAAGAACCAACAGTTGATTACAACAAGGAACCACAGTTGAAAGTATAGGATCACATCAATGTATAGCAACATATGTGGGGTCCAGCTGACGGACTGGTGGCTCCACACAGCCTACCTGGAGTTCCGGCAGCCAGTGGTGGTGTACTCCAGCCCCGGCCTGGTGTTCCCGCCCCAGAGTTTCCACACTCCTGAGGAGAGGCTCAAGTAAGTGCCAGGCTGTTTCCAAACTCTTGCTAGATCTTGCTTTATTCATTAAGTTTCACACATTGCCAAGAATTTATTTTGATTATTTCTAAGAAATTTTCTTTGCTTTTCTATTATTCTTATTTGCGAGTTCAGTGTCTTGACTCCACATCTGTATAGATTCAGGTCTACCCACTCTCAGCTCCATCATCTGAAATATATTTAGGAATGGATTAAAACCCCTGTTGGTGTTTTCAGTGTAATATTGTTTCCAATTATTTTAGTTTATAATATTATGTTCAGGAGCCATTCCTTCATATCCAGTTCTTGCCAGTACTGGTAGTTCCTTCTGCCCTTTACGAGGATTGTTTATAAAATTTCCAATCTAGATCTGCCATGTTCTCTTTCTAAATTGCAGCTTACTTCACATTGAATCTACATCAAGTATTGACACATTCTTGGTAAAGTTTTAATACTATGGTGTTATAACAACATCATATATCTTCATCTTAAGTGATGTTTTCATAGGGAGATACGATCATATAAACTCCCAATTCACACCATGGAAGGTTTTCTTAGTAGTAGGAGGCCTTAAAATATTGTTCCATTATGACCAACCTTCATATTGGATGACTTTGTTGAGGTTAATTTTTGCTGGTCTTCTAACCTTTGACCAGATGCGACTCCAAAGGTTTCATATTGGATGACTTTGTTGAGGTTAATTGGCCAAATTTTTGCTGGTCTTCTAACCTTTGACCAGATGCGACTCCAAAGGTTTCATATTGGATGAATTTGTTGAGGTTAATTGGCCAAATTTTTGCTAGTCTTCTAAACTTTGACCTGATGCGACTCCAAAAGTTTCATATTGGTTGACTTTGTTGAGGTTAATTGGCCAAATTTTTGCTGGTCTTCTAACCTTTGACCAGATGCGACTCCAAAGGTTTCATATTGGATGACTTTGTTGAGGTTAATTGGCCAAAATTTTGATGGTCTTCTAACCTTTGACCAAATGCGACTCCAAAGGTTTCATATTGGATGACTTTGTTGAGGTTAATTGGCCAAAATTTTGCTGGTCTTCTAACCTTTGACCAGATGCGACTCCAAAGGTTTCATATTGGATGACTTTGTTGAGGTTAATTTTTGCTGGCCTTCTAACCTTTGACCAGATGCGACTCCAAAGGTTTCATATTGGATGACTTTGTTGAGGTTAATTTTTGCTGGTCTTCTAACCTTTGACCAGATGTGACTCCAAAGGTTTCATATTGGATGACTTTGTTGAGATTAATTGGCCAAATTTTTGCTGGTCTTCTAACCTTTGACCAGATGCGACTCCAAAGGTTTCATATTGGATGACTTTGTTGAGGTTAATTTTTGCTGGTCTTCTAACCTTTGACCAGATGCGACTCCAAAGGTTTCATATTGGATGACTTTGTTGAGGTTAATTGGCCAAAATTTTGCTGGTCTTCTAACCTTTGACCAGATGCGACTCCAAAGGTTTCATATTGGATGACTTTGTTGAGGTTAATTGGCCAAATTTTTGCTGGTCTTCTAACCTTTGACCAGATGCGACTCCAAAGGTTTCATATTGGATGACTTTGTTGAGGTTAATTTTTGCTGGTCTTCTAACCTTTGACCAGATGCGACTCCAAAGGTTTCATATTGGATGACTTTGTTGAGGTTAATTGGCCAAAATTTTGCTGGCCTTCTAACCTTTGACCAGATGCGACTCCAAAGGTTTCATATTGGATGACTTTGTTGAGGTTAATTGGCCAAATTTTTGCTGGTCTTCTAACCTTTGACCAGATGCGACTCCAAAGGTTTCATATTGGAGATGACTGTACTTTCCGATGATGAATGTTTCAGTCAGGTTATAGTGTTTATACAATCTATCAGAGGCAAGGTTAAGTACTCTAGGTGAGTAAGTACACTACCTACACTAGGTGAGTGGGTACACTACCTACACTAGGTGAGTGGGTACACTACCTACACTAGGTGAGTGGGTACACTACCTACACTAGGTGAGTGGGTACACTACCTACACTAGGTGAGTGGGTACACTACCTACACTAGGTGAGTGGGTACACTACCTACACTAGGTGAGTGGGTACACTACCTACACTAGGTGAGTGGGTACACTACCTACACTAGGTGAGTGGGTACACTACCTACACTAGGTGAGTGGGTACACTACCTACACTAGGTGAGTGGGTACACTACCTACACTAGGTGAGTGGGTACACTACCTACACTAGGTGAGTGGGTACACTACCTACACTAGGTGAGTGGGTACACTACCTACACTAGGTGAGTGGGTACACTACCTACACTAGGTGAGTGGGTACACTACCTACACTAGGTGAGTGGGTACACTACCTACACTAGGTGAGTGGGTGCACTACCTACACTAGGTGAGTGGGTGCACTACCTACACTAGGTGAGTGGGTGCACTACCTACACTAGGTGAGTGGGTGCACTACCTACACTAGGTGAGTGGGTACACTACCTACACTAGGTGAGTGGGTACACTACCTACACTAGGTGAGTGGGTACACTACCTACACTAGGTGAGTGGGTACACTACCTACACTAGGTGAGTGGGTACACTACCTACACTAGGTGAGTGGGTACACTACCTACACTAGGTGAGTGGGTACACTACCTACACTAGGTGAGTGGGTACACTACCTACACTAGGTGAGTGGGTACACTACCTACACTAGGTGAGTGGGTACACTACCTACACTAGGTGAGTGGGTACACTACCTACACTAGGTGAGTGGGTACACTACCTACACTAGGTGAGTGGGTGCACTATACCTACACTAGGTGAGTAAGTACACTACCTACACTAGGTGAGTGGGTACACTACCTACACTAGGTGAGTGGGTACACTACCTACACTAGGTGAGTGGGTACACTACCTACACTAGGTGAGTGGGTACACTACCTACACTAGGTGAGTGGGTACACTACCTACACTAGGTGACCTACTCCAGTGTGCTATGCTACCAACATTGCTACTCACACAAACAGTTTACCTAATTGTATTACCTTCTGATATCTCTTCATTTTCCTCAATAATACACAGAGGAAGTTGTTAAAAAATGGTTAAGTTTGGAGCAATAAGGAAAGTTGGGGAAAGTTCCTTCTTAATTAGGTGGGAACACATTACTCTGGAGTTCTATGGTCTAAGCCAGTTGTTCTTGCATTCTTCTTCTTTCTTATCTCCACTCAATCATATTAGTCGGTGGAAGGCTGGTTAAACCGTTTGGTTTTCGACCACTAGGACCCGGGTTCAATTCCCGCATTGGACACTTTTTTCTGTTTAGAAAAAAAAAAAAATGCTCCAATGGCCCCCGATTCTTGCAAAAGTCCAACCCCACCAGCGAGTGCAAGTAACCAAACGGGGCTCTGGCATTTGTAAGTGCAAAGTCGAACTGCTTTTCACATGTGTAGACATGTGGTGCGCTTACAGTAAAAGCAGTCGCTAACTACCCACCATGATTATCATGGCCTGTACCACGTGTACTAGGGATAAGCAAAAAAATATATATATTAGGGTCTCAAGCTTGTAAAGCTTTTTGATGGTGTCTGCTGGGGATAAGTAGAGCTCATCAATGGATGAGTCAATACAGTCAATAATGTGATTTGGGGTTGCAGGTTGAGAATTGCACTTAGTACATATTGGTTAACCTTGCAACCATTCACCATCATGACTGGGTGAAGTAGAATGTGTCTGCCTTTGTCATTAAGACTGGGAGCACTACTCAGTGGCAGGCCGACTTAGCTCCAAAAGAAATGGCTGCCTCTGACATGAGGAACAGACGCCATGCGCAGCCGCTCCTAACATGGAGTACAAACGCTGCTCATCCTGTATCCCTGGATTAGGAGCACTTACAGGGTACTATCAGCCGGGCCAGCTAAGCCCAGGTTTTTTAGTGAGCTTGTTACTACTCCCCCCCCCCCTCCTTTTTCATCCAGGCTTGGGACCGGCAAAGGCGGAGTTATTGCAGTGCAGGTTGAAGACACCTTTACCTTCCTTTGGTTCATGTAGAGGCATGCCAATTTTTCCAAACTTTTATTTTTATATATACACTTGAAACTTGTAATTTTTATTTCTATCAACATTAAGAGCCATCATTTATTTGAAAGTCGACCATCATATTTCGCAATCTCCTTCCAGTCTGAAGTGGGGCCAAATATTAGGCCATATATAAAACAGTAAATATTGATCGAATAAAAAGTATATGATTTCAATTTCCAATTTTGAAATACAAATAGATAAACTATTACAAATAAACATTTTGGTTTTAAATATAACTAATTAAAAAAGTTCAAGTGAATTTAAAAATTTGAACATCTTTGTCTTTATTTCAAATTTGTCTTAAACAAGACCAGTCTTTTTTTTTTTTCCAAAGACTTTTTTTTTCTTTTCCAAAATTGTATTTAGGAATTTGGGACTGTGTGTGTGTATGTGAAAATCGAGGGTCTTAAATGCCAGGACTCTTAAACCATGAATTGACTATAGAAGTGTATTCCAGAAATCCCCTCTGTAAAATCAATTTCCTGTAAATAAGCAGTCATTTAGGGGACTGCTTAGACTGATTAGCACAGGTACAAGTAAACCTATCAGATGGAAATATGTGTTTGTTTTTGCATACAACTGATTTTTACTTAGGATAGGTTATACTTCAAATACCATAGAATACATTCTTGAAAATCAAGACCTAATGCCTGCAGGAATGGAAATCTAATGCTGCATATGACTGGTACAGAGCAGGAGGGACAAGCATCGGTTCTGTCCTGTCAAGAGAAAAACAGTCTTCGATTTCCAAACTCAAGTCTGGTCATTTACAGAATTTTTTTTTCCAGAATGGTTGCAAGGTTTTCCCACTATGTTCCAAGTGCAATTCTCAACCTGCAACCCCAAAACACATTATTAACTGTATTGACTCATCCATTGGTGAGCTCTACTCATCCTCAGCAGACACCATCAACAAGCTCTACAAGCTTGATACCCTAATATGATTGAGTGGAGATAAGAAAGAAGATGAAAATTGTGGCCAATCAGAGTTTTGAACTCCACAACATACAGTAAAACCCCTCTATAGTGAACCCCAATGGGACAGAGCTTTTGGTTCACTATAGCCACGGTTCACTATAGCCACGGTTTGACCATTTTTTTTTAACTTTTCTAAATTTTTAGACAGTATAATTAAAAAACAGCCATACAAACAGGAAAAGGCAGCCACTTAATAATAGTCACTTTGTTTTAATTCCCTAAATTGACCTATTTCTTTACAGTAATGCTGAATATCAAAAAAAATCATTTGATAATAGGTTCTTCTTATCATTAGCATACATGTTTAGATATAAACCTATGTATTATTAAAAATTAAGCCAAATCCCCTAGGCAAAACATTATTAATTATTTATTTAAAAGGTATAAGAGTATTTTAGAACATCTTTCTCAAATACAACAACAACAACAATAGCCTTTATTGGGCACACGTGCCATACAGGATTCTCCCGGTAGGACAGAATAAATAAATAACAAATTAGCATCATAGTTATATACAAATATTGGGTATTGACCTCGACCAATTATCGAGTTGGATCCGGTATCTGTGCTAAATATTTTGATTGAGCTGATTTCCAGTATTTATAAAAAGCGAATGCAAAGGGTCTGGATTTTACGACTTTTGCCATTAAAACATAAGGCGAATTGCTATTATAGCCGGTCTCTTGACAAAGAATTTCTCTTTCTTCTTCCATTGCCGTACAGTAGAATATGTAGTGTGGAAAATAGAGACTAAATTCATCGTTGCATAAGGTGCATTTTATGGTCTCAGTTTTCAATAGTGAAACATGATTAATTCTCTGTACTACAAAAAGGCTTCTTACTTGTGCAATGATTCTCTTTAAGGTTAGGGGGATATTGTCATTCAGATAGCATTCCATTGTAGGTGATGAATGAAAGTATTTATAGTGAGAGTAGAGTACTGATTTTCTTATTCTTACATTATCCAGCTGCAAGGACTGATCGGTTGCCGTTCTAATAATTATGGGGATGTATCTTTGTAGAATATTGAAGTCTGTACTTCCAACAAGCCATGAGAAGCCGGTGTTATTAAGTAGCTCTGTTATACTTTTTACCAGTCCGATATTCTGTTTTGAAGAAATTGAAATGTCCCACAAATGTGCCAAACAAATTGAAGGTAGCCTGCTGCCGTCCATTTTCAGAATTCTAGTCCAGAATTTTAAAGTTAGTTTTTTCACTGTGATATCAAGAGAGTTTCTTCCTGTTTCGGCCCTCAAAATATAGCCCGGAGTATAGCTTGGAAGGCACAGAAAATGTCTGAGAAAGGTATCCTGGATTCTATCTAAGATTAAGGCTTGATCATGTGCCCAGATTGGAGCCGCATAGAGTAGGACTGTCAAGATCATAGAATCCAACAATCTCATACTTGCATGGAAAGATTTGAGCTTGGACTTCAGAATAATCTCCCCCACAGCACCCATCGCGGCCATGGTCCTGCCTCTATAATTTAAGGCAACTTGAGTGAAAGAAATTGAAGGAGTGAGCGGGTAGCCCAGGTACGTATATTTTGATGTAACACTTAAAGGACTTTGACCCCAATACCATCTTTCTGAACGCGCCACCTTTCCTCTATTACGGAAAACCATTATTCTTGACTTGTTTTTGTTCAGAGTTAGTAAGTTAGTTTCTAGATAGGTTTTCAGTATATTGATTTTCAATTGAAGGTTTATTTTAGAACTAGACGAATGGCCCGGGCAACGCCCGGGTTTTACCCGAGTGCGAATATATTTTAAAAACGTTGTCTTGGGTGGTCGCTATAGACAGGGTGGTCTGTATAGACAGGTGTATGTATCACACAGCTGATAACAGGGTTGTCTAGAGTGGCCGCTATAGACAGGGTGGTCTGTATAGACAGGTGTATGTATCACACAGCCGATAACAGGGTTGTCTAGAGTGGCCGCTATAGACAGGGTGGTCTGTATAGACAGGTGTATGTATCACACTGCTGATAACAGGGTTGCCTAAGGTGACCGCTATAGACAGGGTGGTCTGTATAGACAGGTGAATGTATCACATAGCTGATAACAGGGTTGTCTGGAGTGGCCGCTATAGACAGGTGTATGTATCACACAGCTGATAACAGGGTTTTCTAGAATGGCCGCTATGTACAGGGTGGTCTGTATAGACAGGTGGATGTAACACACTGCTGATTACAGGGTTGCCTAAAGTGTCCGCTATAGACAGGGTGGTCTGTATAGACAGGTGTATGTATCACACAGCCGATAACAGGGTTGTCTAGAGTGGCCGCTATAGACAGGGTGGTCTGTATAGACAGGTGTATGTATCACACAGCCGATAACAGGGTTGTCTAGAGTGGCCGCTATAGACAGGGTGGTCTGTATAGACAGGTGTATGTATCACACTGCTGATAACAGGGTTGCCTAAGGTGACCGCTATAGACAGGGTGGTCTGTATAGACAGGTGGATGTATCACACAGCTGATAACAGGGTTGTCTGGAGTGGCCGCTATAGACAGGTGTATGTATCACACAGCTGATAACAGGGTTTTCTAGAATGGCCGCTATATACAGGGTGGTCTGTATAGACAGGTGGATGTAACACACTGCTGATTACAGGGTTGCCTAAAGTGTTCGCTATAGACAGGTGTATGTATCACACAGCTGATAACAGGGTTGTCTAGAGGGGGGCAGGGAGGACACGTGTTCGCCGGCAGCCAATGGGCGCGCATTCTATCCGTGAGCTTCAGAATAAGGCAATTATATAAGTAGATCACCAATCAAAACAATATCGTCGGCATATAGGAGGAGGTGTATGTTTCCGAAATTGGGTAAGTATATTGCTGACAACCCCGAGTCACCAAATATTTTAATCAAATCATTAATAAAGAGTAGGAATAGGCATGGGGATAGTGGGTCACCTTGGAGCACCCCCGAACGAATTTCAATGAATTCAGTGATAGAATTGTTCCAACGAACCGCAGCTGTCATGTCTTCATAATAACATTTAATTAAGTTGACAAATCGGTGATTCAGTCCTATTTTGACTAGTTTTGTCCATAGCAATGCGTGAGTACCGTGTCAAAAGCTTTTTTTAAGTCTACGAAGAAGAAATAACATTTACCTCTTTTCTTCCTTAGGGCAAGTTGGATTACAGATGTCAATATGAAGATATGATCTTGACATGAGTGAGCAGATCTAAAGCCCGCTTGATTCTCTGGGATAATATCATTAGTTTCAATCCATTTGACTAGGCGGGACCTAAGTATTGCAATAAATAGTTTCGCGAAATTGCTCAGCAGTGAGATTCCGCGGTAGTTGGATGGATTATCAGAATCGCCATTTTTAAAAATCGGATGAATAATAGACTTCGAGAAGGAGGATGGGAATACAGCTGATCTTAGTATTCTGTTGTATAGATCCTTTAGTAACAGTAAGTAACTGTGGGGAAGGAGCTTAATTGCTTCGTTTGGTACCTCTTCGATTCCAGCTGCTTTACAGTTCTTTAAACGCGAGATTTCTTCTGTTATCTCCCTCATTGTAATTTCCGCCAATAAGCCTGTATCCACTGAAAGCGTGTTTAACATAGGAAGGATATATTCTGTTGATGTTTCAGATGAGAGTAGTTTGTCGTAAAATTGGTGCCATTCTTGAAGCGATATGTTTCCTTGAATGAAACTTCTTTTTTTATAAATGCTTATTGTTTTCCAAAAGTTTTTAGTCATGAGTATTGCTTGATAAATTTACATGCAATGATTGGTAGTATTTTTTCTTTTTATCTCTAATTAATGCAGCATAGAATTTCTTTTTTGAAATATAGTTAACACGGTCTGTTTCTTTTTTTGATTTCATGTAGATTTTAAGATGGGATTTAGTATTCTTTTTTGTTAGATAACATTCTCGATCAAACCAGGGCTTTGAATTTGGGTTCAATGTTTTAGATCTTCTCTGCATCACCACTTTGCCCATAGTATCAATGATTTTATCAGTTAAAAGCCTCATTGTACTATCTATTGAGTGATTCCAATTCAGGTGTATTTCATTTAGTGCCTGCGAGAAAAACTGTGAGTTCTCATGTGTCCATCTATAACTTGTTAAAGGTGTTGGATTTGTATGTCTCGAGTAATTCACCATCGACTGTAATGAAGTAATTCTGCGATCAGAACCGGGCACTATAAGGGCAGACAAGGTGATAGGGAGATGGTCCGAGTATGGAGAGCATTCGATTTGGAAGTTCTCAATTAGATCCAAAAGCAAGGGGGTCACCACAATGTAATCCAAGACCGAAGAGCCACGGTCTGAGATGTAGTAAAATTGCCATTTTGATCTGCCATCGATCTGCCATTTAATATTGTCAGTTAACTATTGTCAAGGAACTCAACAAAATGGGTTGCATTTGGAGAGATCATCTTATCACTGTAATTACGCTGCGAGAATATATTTGAACAGAGCGCAAATACATTGTGAAAACCGCCCATAGATCCGTTTCGAATGTTAAGGTCACCCGCCAGCATTATTTCATAGCCACATAATAATCTTTCCTGAATAAACCTAAATAGTTTGTTTAAGTTGAGTTTAAAAGTATCACCAGGTGGTAAATATGCGACTAGTATACATAGTTTACATATAGAGGTTTGTTTAAAACAAATTGAAATCCAGTTAGGCTCAATTGCTATTTTGTAAATATAATTTGCAAGCATTTTACTGATTCCGACCAGTATTCCACCAGACGGTCTTCCAGTCTTGCAGCATCTTGTAGCCAGCGATTCATAAATAGTAAATTCATGTATGTCAACTTGTATATTGCGGTCGAGCCAGGTTTCTGCAAGTGCAAAAATTTGATAATGTTTTACATAATCAAGAAGATCAAACAATGAACTAGCTCTCATGTATCCATTTATGTTCCAGTATAAAATGTCAATAGAATTTTTGCATTTAGTAGATTTCAATTGTAGGTCTGGTGATCTTTCTCAAATAATATAATACTAAATTTATTTGAAAAAATGCCTCTAATGCCTTGTTGTTTGAAAGTGAAAAGTAAAATTAGAAAATCTGAATTGTCTTAAAATATCGTTATTTCCATCAAAGGAATAAAGCTCTGTGTATTCTGAATCAATTGAGGATGAATCAAAAGTATCCCAATCAGAAAAATCGGACGCGAAACATGTTGATACGATAGCGCGATCAGTAAAATTGCAAATAAAAAACGCCAATTTACAAACACCAAATCAGTAGGGAAACGGCCGGCCAGAGGGAATATCCGCGAACCCTGAATGAGTCATATACCTAACAAGAATTCCATTCTAAAAATAGAGCTGTAGTGGTAGTTTTTGAGAATTTGTAAGTCGATTTGTTTGTGGCTCATGGGACACGGGGAACTTGAGGGAGCTGTTTTTTTTCTTCTTCTTCTTCTTCCAATTCCATTTTCCACATATTCTTCTGAAATTATATTAAATTTTGTTTTTAACCTGTTATTAAAACCATTTCTGGCTTTAAAATTATTTGGAATTATGTTTTAGCCTAGGTTAAACTTGATATAGAACAATTCTAAAAGGGCATGCTGCCACTGTTTTTTTTTAGAACACCACTCTTTATTTCTTTTCTTCATTTTGGAAGCCATTTGTATTTTCTTCTATTTCAAAATTGTCGAATGCAAAGATATTCTATTAAATAAAAGTATAATGTGTAAAAATTTATACAACATACAGCAAAAATAGAATGGAAATGAAAACAAACAATGCCGCTAATTTTTTGTTTTGAAATCGCGATCCGTGAGCTGAAACATGCTCAAAATTTTGTTGTTTTAAAAAAATTTTAAATCACAATTTTAAGTTCGTTATAAGCTTAGTATTTTTAATAGATTTTATCATTTTGAGACCGAAAATAGGTTCGTAATAGGGGTAGTTTGTTATTTTAAAAATCGCAAAGTTCGTTATAACGATGGTATTTTCAATGGAATGGAATTGGGAATCGCCGTGGGTTCGTTATAAGGGAAGGTTCGCTATATCCAGGGTTCGTATTAGCGGGGTTTTACTGTATTTCACTCAACTACCCACAGTTGAAAACTGACACCTGTACAATGGATCCTCCTTAATAACAGCAACATGGGTATAATTCACTGGTCCTAAGTTTCAAGTACAGATTGCTTTAAGGTTTTTTTTTTTTTGCTTATTCCTAGTACACATGGTACAGGCCATGATAATCATGGTGGGTAGTTAGCGACTGCTTTTACTGTAAGCGCACCACATGTCTACACATGTGAAAAGATGTTCGACTTTGCACTTACAAATGTGCCAGAGCCCCGTTTGGTTACTTGCACTCGCTGGTGGGGTTGGACTTTTGCAAGAATCAGGGGGCCATTGGAGCATTTTTTTTTTTTTTTATCAGAAAAAAGTGTCCAATGCGGGAATCGAACCCGGGTCGTAGTGGTCGAAAACCAAACAGTTTAACCAGCCTTCCACCGACCCCCCTATACTTCTCTCTAAAGGACAAGACCTAGTTGCAGTCAAATTGTTCTTTAGAGAAAAGTGTCCTCTTACAGGAGAGCAGCTAATTAGTACAAATGGTAATTTTGACCATGAAAACTGTCCTTTGTAGAGAGGTGTTCTCCAGCGAGAGTGTACTCTCATGGAGGCTCTACTGCAATATTTATTCAAAATGGTATGTGTATATATGTATCCACAGTTTTAAATAACTATAAGTATAATATATATATTTTTTAATATAGATGGTGAACAAAAATAAAAAAAATTAACAAATTTTAAGTTGAAATTTAAAAGTACAAGTAGCCATGAACAAAATTGCAACTCACTGTATATGATTACTGATATAACTTTGGCATTTGGCAAAACAAATTGACAGAGCCCAGCCACAAACTGAAAACACAAATATGATTAAGAATACAGATGGTACCCCAGCAACTAATGACAAAAATGCTGCTAATCTTTTAGGTAATTCATATCAAATAAGTAGTAAAATCAAATTTGAAATAAAATTGAAAAGACAAATATGATTAAGAATACAGATGGTACCCCAGCAACTAATGACAAAAATGCTGCTAATCTTTTAGGTAATTCATATCAAATAAGTAGTAAAATCAAATTTGAAATAAAATATAAGAAAGTTGAAAAAAAGGCCTGAAAGATTATCCATGACTGTAAAAACGTCACTAGCACTCATAATATTTTCCATGAAAAAATCAATATGAAAGAGCTAGATTATGCATTAGAAAACACTGACCTGAACAAGACTCCTGGGCCAGATGGAATCCATGGCCAAATGATATCAAACTTGGGCAAAAATGGCAAAGAAAGACTTCTTGATATTTTCAATAACTCCTGGAAAACTGGAAAATTGTCTCAAGACTGGAAAACTGCAACAATAATTCCTATTAAAAAACTTGACAAATCTGCTGATGACCCAAAAAACTACCGACCTATCTCCTTCACAAATATTTGCTGCAAATTAATGGAAAAAATTATACTCAGACGAGACTCACCTACAACCTCAACACAAGAAATCTCTTACCAGAAGAACAATATGGATTTAGGAAAGGACATGGGACAATAGACCAACTCTTATTTTTCACACAAAAGGTAAAAGATGCACAGAACAGAAAACCAACTAACCACACAATAGCTGATTTTTTAGGCCTTACACAAGCTTTTGATAAGGTATGGAAAAACAAGTTAATTACAAAATTATACAAACATTTCAAAATTGATGGAAAAGCTATCACTTGGATAAATGATTTCCTTAAAAATAGATACATCAGGGTCAAATATAATGGCACTCTATCTAAAACCTTCAAATTGTACCATGGATTACCACAAGGATCAGTCCTTAGCCCAACTCTCTTCACCCTATTTATTGCAGGCATAGAAGAAAAAAATTCACATAAAACCAATATTGGACTTTTCGCTGATGACATTATTCTATGGAGCAATACTAACTGGAAAAAACTAAAAGAGATTCGAACAAGACTCTTTTCCACCTAGAAAAATTTTCTAATAAACATAAATTAGAATTTAACCCCTAAAAATCTGAAACCTGTCTTTTTACTACCAATAAGAAACTATACAAAATAAGACCAAAAATTATTCTGAAAGAACAACAATTACAATATAATAAACATCCTAAATATCTCGGCTACACCCTGGATCCAGAAATTAACTCCAGTAAAAATATTGAAGAAGTTATTAGAAAAGGAAGAGACCGACTAAAAATCCTGAAATATATTTCAGGAAGAGAGTGGGGAGCCGATGCAACCACACTAAAATTAACTTACACATCTCTAATTAGACCTATCCTGAAATATGGATATCAAATCTATGGTACAGCATCTGAAACAAATCTAAAATCACTGGAAAGGATACAACTAAGTGCAGCTAGAATTATTACAGGTCTTTGAAATACCTGCCCTAATGATATTGTACTTTACGAGGCAGACATTATGCCCTTAAAGGATAGAAGAAGCTACAATCTGCCAAAATATATAAACAAAATCAAGAGTTATGGAAACAAACACAGAACTTCCAATTACATACTTAATTGGGAATCCAATATAAGACTCAAAAAGAAGGCCCTCTCCACCTGGCTAAAAGAAATGGATTTTTAAAATATAAAGTGGAAAAAAATTATTTAGCAGAAAAAATTTCTCCATGCAAACCACTACAAAATGTTATTTTTAATGCCACTTTAAATGAACCCACCAACAAACAATGCCAAAATCCAGAATACTTAAAACAATTATCATTAGAAATAATTAATAACATTCCTAAAAATGCAATAACTATCTATACCGATGGTAGCAGAGACGAGTTGGGACACACTGGCAGTGGCTTTCTCATCAAAACCACAAATGACATTGAGAAAATGAACAGAAGAAACCCAGATTTTTGCTCAGTCTTCAGATCAGAACTTATAGCCATCTATGAAGCCTTAAAAGCCATCAGAAATACTAATTATCAAGATATCTGGATTCTTACTGATAGTAGAAGTGCCATACAACACTTGAGTCACACAGGGGAACTCAGAGACAAAGTAAGCAGGAACATAATTGGTTATCTCCAAAAACTCTTAAAAACCTCAAAAATTCACCTTCAATGGATACCCTCACATGTTGGCATTGAAGGCAATGAGCTGCTGATGTGCTAGCGAAAAAAGGCACAAAAGAAACCTTGCCACAGAAAAATAAACTTACTTTTAAAGAAATAGAAACAATAGCCAAAATAAAAATAAACAAGACCTGGAGGATCCCACCTAAGCACAGTTGGTACATCCTAGGAGTAGTGGCCACCCAGACCTCGAAGGTCCACAAGCCTGCATGCGAAGCATGCACCTATGCTGCTAATATGGCCACCGTACCAAAAGGAATGATGCATTCTCCATGACTTCATTACCAACGTGTGAGGGTATCCATTGAAGGTGAATTTTTGAGGTTTTTAAGAGTTTTTGGAGATAATTAATTATGTTCCTGCTTACTTTGTCTCTGAGTTCCCCTGTGTGACTCAAGTGTTGTATGGCACTTCTACTATCAGTAAGAATCCAGATATCTTGATAATTAGTATTTCTGATGGATTTTAAGGCTTCATAGATGGCTATAAGTTCTGATCTGAAGATCTGGGTTTCTTCTTA
Organism: Cordylochernes scorpioides; assembly: GCA_030710605.1. Lineage (NCBI taxonomy): Eukaryota > Metazoa > Arthropoda > Arachnida > Pseudoscorpiones > Chernetidae > Cordylochernes > Cordylochernes scorpioides. The sequence goes on from CP092877.1 coordinate 27,075,855, forward strand.
AGTAAGAAGTGATTGTAGGCTCTGGTCTCGGCCATTGCTAGGTGGTAATCAGTTGTTCCTTCTTGACAAATTTCTTGACAGATATAATGTTAACAAGAGCTGTCATTGATTGTGTTCGCACATATATAATGGATTGGTCTGATAGTCAACAAATATATAACTGGATGAATACAATAATGTTTGATCAAGGGCTTCTTTTGGTTTATATAAATTCTATAAGGCCGCAGTCACCGTTCAGAGGAGATTAATAGAATCGCCGAATGTCATGGTCCATTTGGATGAGGAAAGCGAAGATTAGAACGCTGCTGATTCAACCCTAGATTTTTCAGTGATACGTTAACCTTGATGTATGCAGGAGTGGCCACTGGCCATGCGTTGGACCTGTAGGCTGTTGTTAGGTGCTGCGCTTCCTGGAGTACAGGAGCTCCATCTATGCTTCCTTTCTCCCTGTGGTGAAGCTGTATAAGACCGGTGTTCTTAATAAAGCTGTGTGTTTGTGATGGATTGGTAACTTGGGTTGGTTTAGGTTTTACAACTCTTTTAAATGTAACAATTTTCTAATCTGTCAATTTTGTATCCAAAAACCTGTGTAGTTTTCTCTAACTTTCTCCATATTTGTGTTTGAAGATGTTACTGATTGTGTCCGCACATATATACTAGATTGGTAACTTGGGTTGGTTTAGGTTTTTAGAATTTTTTTAAATTCAATGATTTTCAAATTTGTCAATATTGACTCCAAAAGCCTGTGTAGTTTTTCCTAACTTGATCCATTTTTATGCTTGAACATGCCACTGATTGTGTTTACATATATATAATGGATTGGTGAATTGGGTTGGTTTAAGTTTTAGAACTCTTTTAAATTAACACACACACACACACACACACAATTTTCAAATCTGTGTCAATTTTGATTCCAAAAACCTGTGTAGTTTTCTCTAACTTTATCCATATTTGTGTTTGAAGATGTTACTTACTGATTGTGTCCGCACATATTACTCTGATCAAAAAGTTTCGACACTTTGCTCATAATTAAAAAAAAACTTTATTATTCTACCAAATTCAAATTGTCCCCTTCAAAGTAGTCCCCGTTGGCCGCGATGCACTTCAGCCACCTTTTTTTCCAGTCAGCAAAACACCTCTGGTAGTCTGTTTTCGGGATCGCCTTCATGGCCTTCTTCAATTCCACTTTGATCTCTTCTATGCTCTGAAATTTCTGACCCTTTAACTTTTGAGCTTTCCAAAAAGGAATAAATCGCAGGGGGCCAAATCGGGACTGTAGGGGGGTGGGGGAACACAGAGGTTGAGTGGTCCTGCAGGAACTTCGAGATTTTGAGGGCTGTGTGCACCGGCGCCTTATCATTGTGGAGGATCCACGACTTGCTCCTCCACAGCTCCGGCCGTTTCTGCCTGATCGCTTCCCTCAATCACCTCAAAACTCCCAGGTAGGAGTCGGCAGTTATTGTAGAGCCTTGTTGATGAAATTCATGATGAACGATGCCTTGGTAGTCGAAGAACACCGTCAACATGACCTTGACTTTGCTGGGAGCCTTCCTCGCTTTCTTTGGTCTCGGCTCATTTTTGAAGCGCCACTCCGATTCCTGTTGGGTAGTTTCCGAATCAAAGCTGTAAATCCATGTTTTGTCTCCAGTAATGACCCTCTTTAGCAATTCGGGGTCGTCGGTTGTCGCTTCGAGATTGAGACTGGCTGTTTCTTTTTGGGCGTTCTTCTGATCAAAAGTCAAATCTTTGGGAACGAGAACGTCGTTGAGTCTTCTGACTCCCAAAATGTCCTTCATTATCGATTGAGTCGACCCGAATGATATACCTGCTTCTTCGGCGACCTCCCTGACAGTTATTCGTCGGTCTTCACGCACCAGTTCCAATACCTTGTCCACTTTTTCAGGTGTGGTTGATGTGGACGGTCTCCCGGAACGCTTGTTGTCGGCGGTCTCTTCCCGACCCTCCTTGAAGCGCTTGTGCCACTTGAAAACTCGTCTTCGGCTCATGAAGGCATCCCCGTAGGCTGTTTGCAACATCCAAAAAATTTTGGCACCCTTGAATCCATTTTGCACACAGAACTTGATGCAAATTTGTTGATCCTCCATTTCAGTGACTAACGAAATCGAAGCACAGGCAAAATGGCTTCACTTCGAACAGCCGCTGCTCGCGCTGTTGTGGCGCGTGATTTTTGAAAATTGGCAGGTCTCCAAGCCAAGGGCGACGCTTGCATTTGCCACAAACCGGGAGAAAATATATTGAGTTTTCAGGATTTTATGAACAAAGTGTCGAAACTTTTTGATCAGAGTAGTATATAATGGATTGGTAACTTGGGTTGGTTTTAGGTGTTCGTCAATTTTTTACTCCAAAAACCTGTGTAGTTTTCTCTAACTTTCTCCATATTTGTGTTTGAAGATGCTATGGTGATGACAAAAGGTTGACATTGTGTTCCGTTGCAGTGAGATAGCCTCCGTCAAATTGTATTTTCCACAAGTTTCCATCTTGTTGATCTGAGGTTTGTTGTTTACTTGGAACTCCCCTTGTTGCACACGGCTTGTCATTGATCCAAAAAAAAAAAAAAGTTGTTCACAGATGGCCATAAACTTTCATTAACCAAGACTACTCACTAGGAAAGCACAATTAACTTAATTATCAGTCGTTCCAATTAACACATGTGAGTTTTCAAAATTTGTTAATTAAGGATACTACTAATTACAGTTGGAGCTCCTTTACCTTGCCTAAAGAGCAGAAACAGCCGCAATTATCCCTATCTACAATCCAGGCAAGCCCAAGAACCACCCAACTAACTACAGGCTTATCTCTTTATGGGTTTTCTGAAAGTTTGTTCAACTTGGAGCAATCAATAGTTGGGAGGTCCATGGGCAATCTTTTCCAGGGTCCATCACAGCTGGCGACCACACAGGGGAATGTTATTGGATCGTTTGAGCTGATTGCAGAATTGTGAGAGTGAGTACAGTAGGACAATCCATCTGATGACCAACCTCTATTATATAAAATGGCTTGATTCAACCTTCAATAGAAAACTACCTCCAGTATCAATATATATTTCTCCACTTTCCTTTAAATCTACTAATTTTTTATCTCTCTGTACAAAAATCTTACCTCAGGTTAAACTCCTCCTCCTTCAATACCTTCCTCTACTGAGGGTGGGCCACATGGTCTCTCCATACTTCCTCCGCCATCCTCTTCATCTCCTCGTAGGTGTGTTATCCAGTCCAGGTTAAACTATGTCTGTAAAATGTCTATGTGACTACTAACTTCAGGAGTAGCCATGTCTTGGAGCGGTCCCTCTTGTTGTTTCTTATCCCCTTGTGTAAAGATTGCACAAATTCCATGACTCCCATGCTCCTCGAGCAACCCTATGTTCCTCTTGTACTGTAAATGGGAGAGAGAATTCAGTAATTGGTCTCTTTGATGTATCTACCACCTTCTGCAATCACTGCGATATCTGCGACAGGTATGCAGCCCGGATGGTGAGGGGAATTCTGGACTATGACATGATGATCAACCGGCAGTCCCTGCCCCTGGAGCAAGCTGGGGGCGCCCCCCTGGACATGTCCCAATACTACAAGCTGCTGGGAACCTGCCGTATCCCCCACATACCTGCAGATGCCCTGGAGTTCCACACCTCCTCCCACATTGTGGTCTGCCACCGCAACAATGTACGCAACCTGTGTTTTTTTAACAGCTGAGAGCCCTTAAAACTTTGAAAATAATTGTCAGATGACTTCCAACATGTCGAATTTCAGTAACCGGACTAGTGTTGCATGTCATCTGACATTCCAATAAGATGCCCTCTCATTAAATAACTTTTATCATTGCAGTAAGGTCTGTAGAGATAATATTTGATGATATTATAAAAAAAAAAAAACACATTACCACTAAATTTGATTGTTGAAAATTTTAAAATATGTTCTTTTTTATATTAAAAAAAAAAAACTATAATTCATTGTTCAGTTCTTCGAGATGGCCACCTGTCACCCAGACGGGGATCCTCTGACAGAAGGAGAGCTGCTCCACCAGCTGAAGGACATCGAGGCCAACTCCAAGCATGCTCAGGCCCCCATTGGAGTCCTGACCACAGAGCACCGGGACCGCTGGGCTAAGGCTTACAAGACTCTCTGCAGAGGTAACCAGCTCTTCATCCCTCTCTAGAGACTCCTTACTGCTGCCCCATTTTATTGGATCTACTGACAAAGAGGGACAGCACATGACCAAATAAGTAAACTAGGAGGGATGACAGTTTTATCAATTTTAGGTGACATTGTCATCTTCTTTCTTATCTCACATCATCATCTTCTTCTCTTCTTTCTTTTCTCACATTATTATCTTCTCTTCTTTCTTTTCTCACATTATTATCTTCTCTTCTTTCTTTTCTCACATTATTATCTTCTCTTCTTTCTTTTCTCACATTATTATCTTCTCTTCTTTCTTTTCTCACATTATTATCTTCTCTTCTTTCTTATCTCACATTATTATCTTCTCTTCTTTCTTATCTCACATCATCATCTTCTTCTCTTTCTTTTCTCACATTATTATCTTCTCTTCTTTCTTATCTCACATTATTATCTTCTCTTCTTTCTTATCTCACATTATTATCTTCCCTTCTTTCTTATCTCGCATCATCATCTTCTTCTCTTCTTTCTTATCTCACATTATTATCTTCTTTCTTATCTCACATCATCATCTTCTTCTCTTCTTTCTTATCTCACATTATTATCTTCTCTTCTTTCTTATCTCACATCATCATCTTCTTCTCTTCTTTCTTATCTCACATTATTATCTTCTCTTCTTTCTTATCTCACATCATCATCTTCTTCTCTTCTTTCTTATCTCACATTATTATCTTCTCTTCTTTCTTATCTCACATCATCATCTTCTTCTCTTCTTTCTTATCTGACATTATCATCTCCATGTAGTACAGTCAATACGGAAGTTAACCATTATGGAACACCACTCTGTTCTGTGCAATTCCCTTCATACTTCCACACCAATCTGGATCGAATCAATTCTTTCTTCTGATTCTTTCTTCAATTCAATCAATTCTTCTGACATGAGGAACAGACACCATGTGCAGCCGCTCCTAACATGGAGTACAGACTCATCCTGTATCCTTGAATCAGGATCCCTTACAGGGTACTATCAGCCGGGCCAGCTGAGCCCAGATTTTTTACTGAGCTTGTTACTGCTCCCCCTCCTCCTTTTTCATCCAGGCTTGGGATCGACAATGGCAGAGTTGCTAAACATTATAAGATCTAATCCACCTAGTGTAATTTCTAGAAAGAGGGATATAAACCACGACAAGAATACTTATATGTTATACTTGGTACTGTTCTTTAAACTATATTATATGGAGCAGGTGGGGAATGACCTTAGCCTATAAAACCACAGAATAGGAAAATAAAATAACACAGACTAAATGACTTTTTTTCAATTTACAAAATTAATTGAAATAAATTGCAATATTATTTTTTTCTAGCCTCACAAGAGAGATTGAATAAATAAATAAATAAAAAAAAGGCAGGTTGTGCTTGTGATGTTTCGCATTGAACTACCACATAACTTTTTGGGTTTGGTAACTTTGGATTATCAACTGTTATTTGAATTTTTATTATTTGGGGCTGTAACCTGTCTATAGCGCCCCCTCTAAATAGCGCCTTCCTCTTTATAGCACCCAATTTTAAACATTAAAATGTAAACATTTTACATTAAAAGTGACCTGTCTATAGCACCCCCTCTCTATAGCACCCTATTTTGGTGTGTCCCAAGAGGGGGCGCTATTGACAGGTTTAACTGTATATATCTTATATAAAGAAAATAGATTTGATTTTCAGCTTGAATTTAGATCATTAGAGCTATATAGAATTAATACTTGATGCTGATTATTTTGAGAATAGAGATATTTGTTGAGGATTATGTTAATGGAGTTATTTGCTGGTTCTTTTTAGTACTATATGGTATTGGTGATGCAGTCGTGGCTAGAATCTTGAAAGTATAATAACAAAAATGGTTTTGATCAGAGTTTGTTTTATTTGAGCTAAAGTAATATATAAGAACATAATTTGATTAAAGTACTGCCTGGCTTAAGGCGTAAGAATATAAAAATAAAAGTTATTTACATAATGTACAAATGTTTTGAGCCGACCAACGGGGAAGAACAACAACAAGAGTTTTTATAGGGGAAGCATGACCTCTGGCGGTCGATTTAACAGAATATTTGTATCTATGAAATATATTTCCAAATAAAATAACACCCTGATATAACATAATTCTAAATAAAATATTTTAATATAACATTTTAAATAATACCTTTATATAACATATATATAATGGGAGGTTCCAATACATTATCTCTAAGAAAATCATACAACCAAATAATCCAAATAAGCAAAGAGAAAACCATCTCCTGATCATGCAGCTAAAAGTTGAACCATCACGAGAGATCTCTTTCTCTCTATTTTTTTTTTTAAATTATCCCAAGTACACGTGGTACAAGCCATGGCAATTATGGTAGGTAGTTAGCAACTGCTTTTACTGTAAGTGCACCACATGTCTACACATGTGAAAAGCAATTAGACTTTTGCACTTACAAATGTACCCTCGCTGGTGGGGTTGGACTTTTGTAAGAACGGGGGTCATTGGACATTTTTTTTTTTAATTAGAAAAAAGTGCCCAATGCGGGATGTCTTTCTCTTAATGTATCCACCTGATCCCAGTACAGTTTATACTATTTTTCCAAATAAACTAATTTTATGTCATAACCGCTCAAGGAGCATGGCCTCATGGAATTTGTGTAATCTCTACACAAGGGGATAAGAAACAACAATGTATTGTTGCGTTGTTGGTTGACAAAGAATTCAGTTGGTACAAAGGATATTTAGGACTTTATTTAGGCCTAATAAATAAAATAATTACTGAAGAATGCTAAATAAAACAACAAAGAAAACAGAAGTTACATACTCACCAACTGTAGCCCATTGAGGGAAAGCAGGTGCAGAACAGGAGACAGAAGTTGGTAGAACTTTCTAGAATCTTCCACAAAGTACACCGGCGTCGACGATAAGCAACAGTCTGACCTCTGTAGACAGCAGCTTGCTTTGCTTGGAGTCCACCACGTAGCTTCGTTCTTCTACTCCCAGCATGAGTTTCTCCTCCCTATATATCCCGGAGTAGATCTTTCCAGAATGGTCATGGTTGGTCAGCCAATCAGAAAGCAGTCGGCACTAAGACCTTCCACAATCACTTTAGATTGGCCAATCAGTTGTTCTCCGATTTTTCTGCATTATTCTTGAACGTTTTGAAACATTTTATTCTGGAATGTGCTTTCTATTCTACATAACAATATAATAACCTATAAAAATACTTATGAAGTTCATATATACATCAACACAGGATCCCACCTAAGCACAGTTGGTACAGTGGAGCGAACCCAGGAGGAGCTCTGAACATCAGGAATAGACAGCATCAAACAACACTAACAAGATTTAGAACAGGCCATCTCAAGTCATTGAAGATAGAAAATAATAACAAAATCTACCCCACTTGCCCAAAATGTAGTTTGGTACCTGCAGCTCCAGAACACATTTTGGCTTGCATTAGATGCACTAAACAGGACCTTTGGGAGAGGCCGCTGCTCATCATAAAACAGCTCGAGGAGCATGAACTCATGGAATTTGTGTAATCTTTACACAAGGGGATAAGAAACAACAACATATTTACATGAACCTATTTTAATTTAATTCCAGACATTTCAGTGACTGGTTGCCATTCTCCTCAGGCTAGCCATTCCCCTGAGTGACAGAGAGTCACAGAAATGTCAGTAAATTGTTGATTGATGTAGCTATGCTGTTACTGAAACATCACATATACAGTAAAACCCCTCTATAGTGAACCCCAATGGGACAGAGCTTTTTGTTCACTATAGCCACGGTTCACTATAGCCACGGTTTGGCAATTTTTTTTACTTTTCAAAAATTTTTGACAGTTAAATTAAAGGACAGCCATACACACTGGAAGAGGCTGCCTTTTAATAGTGGTCAGTTTGTTTTAATTCCCTTTATTGAACAATTCCCTTACATTAATACTGAATAATAAAAGAAATCATTAGATGATAGGTTCTTCTTGTCATTAGCATACATGTACCTCTATGTCTAATTTCATGATCAAGACAAATCTTAGGCAAAGTTTTATTAAATATATATTAAAGATATAAAATAATTTTAAAACATCTTTATCACATTATATAATACAATGTTTACTTGAAAATATGGCTCTAATGCCTTGTTGCTTTAAAGCACTCTTCAACAAGCATTGTACCTTTCAAATAAAGTTAACGTTTTTCTTCTATTTTCTTTCATGTTTCCATATATTCTTCTTAAGTCTAAATTTCTTTTTGTCTTGAACCTGTCATGCAAACCATTGCTGGCTTTAAAATCGCCATAGTTAATGGCATAAAAAAAATAAATTTTGTTGCATCACAGGCCCGTTTATTTGGACTTTTTTTTTTTTTTTTTAGCCCTAACACGTACGATCGCGATCGCGGCAATAGTTGAGGTTGATTCCTCTTTGTAAACAATTATAATAGCCTTTTATTTTATCTCTTATAATAGAAAAGATTTATTTTCTTATTTTAACATGTCCTGAAATTTTGCCTGTATTGTTTCACTTTGAATTTTTTTTAAAGTGGCCTTTTTTTTTTTTAGGTAAAAACGTTTTTGTTTTTAGAATGCTTTTGTTTTCTCTATTTTGGAAGCCATTTGCATTTTTTTCTATTTCGAATTTGATGGCTGCAAAGATATTCTATTTAATAAAAGGTATAATGTGTGAAATTTTATACAACATACAGCAAAAATTTAATGTAATTGAAAACAAACAATGGCGCTAATTTTATTGTTTTTAAATCGCGATCCGCGAACTGAAACATGCTCAAAAAAATTTTTTTTTTTTTTAATTACCAATTTAAGTTCGTTATAAGCATAGTATTTTTAATAGATTTTATTATTTTGGGACCGAAAATAGGTTCGTTATAGGGGTAGTTCGTTATTTTAAAAATCGCAAAGTTCGTTATAACGATGGTATTTTCAATGGAATGGAATCGGGAATCGCCGTGGGTTTGTTATAAGGGAAGGTTCGTTATATCCAGGGTTCGTATTAGCGGGGTTTTACTGTAATTGACTTATTTGGTATTGTTACCTTGTGTTTCTTATCTAGAACCCAAATTGCACACCCCATCATCTCTAAGGGAAGAAAAAGACTGGTGGGAAAGGCTGGAAGAAGGTATATCTCACTACCAGGTGTGTTGGAAGAAGAACATGTTGTTTCTTATCCCCTTGTGCAAAGATTACATAAATTCCATGAGTCTATGCTCCTCTAGCAGAGGAGAACATGTTTTTTTTTTTGCTTATCCCTAGTACACGTGGTCATGATAATCATGCTGGGTAGAAGTAGGCGACTGCTTTTACTGTAAGTGCACCACATGTCTACATATGTGAAAAGCAGGAAAACATGTGATTGCAAGAAGAGACTTTCAAGAAGAAGACACATGCTTGCATGTGTTTACCATTGTCTTGATTGTGCTAGAAGATCTAGAGGTCTGTAATATACTGGCTGTGGGTGCAGACCCCACCAACAGAGAGAGTGTCAAGAAGATCCGAGAATGCCAGTTCCTGCTGTGCCTCGATGATGCGACACCTTCCTCAGACGACAAGATCACAGCAGCTGGACTGCAGGCCATCCATGGAGGCGGACCCAACCTCAATTCCGGCAACCGCTGGTTTGATAAGACAATTCAGGTAGCTTCAACAACCAATGACTTTCCAGAATGGTTGCAAGTTTTTCCCACTATGTACTAAGTGTCAACCTGCAACACATTATTAACTGTATTTACTCATCTATTGATGAGCTCTACTTATCCCCGACAGACACCATCAAAAAGCTTTAAAAGCTTGATACCCTAATATGATTGAGTGGAGATAAGAAGGTAGCTTCACCTGAATTGGTTTCTTTCAGATCTCTCAATCCTAATACAGAGAGACAAATCTCTTCTCACTTCTGTGAAATCTGTTCCATTTGTCACCAGCTTTAATTAATGCTTCCTTTTCTTACAATTTTACTCGTTTGTCGGTCTCCTGCGCCGGTCGTAAAACTGAATAATGACTTATGGAAGTTCCTTCTGGAGGAAATTACATTTTACAAAAGTTTTATGAATAATATAAATACACATTTGTTGATGGGGAGATTGCTGATAATTGGGACTTATGCTCATGGACAAAACTTAAGGAAGTTGTACCTTCTAGCAGGTATATCGGGATTCAGACAATAATCCTGAAAGATATTTGATACACAGTGACCTTTATTGATGATAAACGAGATAACAAAATGTGAACAAAATTGCCTCTGTCTCCTTCAATAAAAGAGACAACCGGTGACATCAAAGACTTTCCACTTCCTCAAGTATTTGAGTGCATTTTCCAGTAAGTTCAATTAATCAGAATCACCTTTATATAAATATTTAGCCCTAGTTAGTCACAGCTCAACCATTGATGCAGTAATTTGTGGTGAGAAAATTTCAGCCAGTTGTCAAGTTGTTCATCCTTTTTCCTTTTTGCTTGTCCTTTTGAGCACATTATAAAAGAATCAACAAAATATCAATATTAGTAAATTAAATTTTATTGCCCTCTATCGTTAAAATTTTACACAAATAAATTTACTGGCAATGCGTTTCTTTTTTTTTTTTTTAAATCTCTACAGACCTTACTGCAATGATATGATTTAATGAATTAAATCATATCATTGCAGTAAGGTCTGTAGAGATTTAAAAAAAAAAGAAACGCATTGCCAGTAAATTTATTTGTGTAAAATTTTAAAATATCAATATAAATATCTAAGGTAAAATTTTTTTTGTTTACCCCTAGAACACGTGGTTCAGGCCATGATAATCATGGTGGGTAGAAGAAGGTGACTGCTTTTACTGTAAGTGCACCACATTTCTACACATTTGAAAAGCAGTTCGACCTTGCACTTACAAATAAATGTGCCAGAGCCCCGTTTGGTTACTTGCACTTTCTGGTGGGGTTGGACTTTTGCAAGAATTGGGGGCCATTGAAGCATTTTTTTTTTCTTTAAATCAGAAAAAAGTGCCCAATGCAGAAATTGGACCCGGGTCGTCGTAGCGGTTGAAAACCAATGGTTTAGACCATCCTTCTACTGACCCCCTAAGGTACATATGAAATACACACTTGACTGCTGATTACTTCAATCACTACAGAATGGATGACCAACTTGAAGGAAGTATAGGTCGAGGAGGGACTGAGGCTGGTAACAAAATGGTCGAGTGGTCAAAATTTGATGAATCGGAATGTTCGTCTGGCACTGGTCAGTAAAGGGTTAAGGTGATTGGGAAACAAGCAGCACACACTCTTGTCTATCAATATTTTATAAATTAACACAATTATATGTAATTCTACTGTCCTAATGTCCATAATTTGCTTAAATACCATTTATAAGATTCCACCCTTCAATGTTGCATATAAAAGCAAAATGATCCAATACAGTATTAGAGATCTAAAGAAAGTTGTTGGTTGCTGTTTTCTATCCTAAAAATAAGGAAAAGATATGCAACCAAAATTAAAGTTTACTACCACTTTCCTTTTTAATTTTACAAAAAAAAAAATTTTTTTTAGAGTTCTAATATTTACATACATCTCACTTTTTATATCAACGAATTTCTCAATTCTACTATATACAAAACACAGAGTATAATACAAAATAGATTATTATACGACTACAAAGTGGTCTGGTAGATTAAATTGGCGAAACCGCTGGGAAGGTTCACCACTGATGAGCCAAGCCCTTCCAATATATTTTTTCATTGCAGTAAGGGCAGTAGAAGTTTGATTTATTTGTGAAAAGAAACGTTTTGGTGTTTTCATTTGTATTATATAGATGTTATTGCTATGTAACAATTTATGTGAGCAACAGTTACCCAGAAATTATTTGAAAAAGTAAAAATCAATATCAGGTAAAAAGTTTCTTTTCATTTAAATTTGCAAGCTTTCGAGCAAATATACTGTTCTTTAACGGGCTAATATTCTATGTACAATCTCTAAATAATATTTATACAGAATAATTGAAAACTTTTGTTATTAGCATGTGCTCTCGCGAGCTTGCATCAGACCGTTACCAGCTAAAGTACTAGATATTATATTGGGATTAAATATATATACATTCCAATAATTATTAATATTTAGATTATTTGTCAGGGATATATTGGGTTGGGAGGTCAATTTTTCTATTGATGCTATTTATTTTTGATGATACCAGTGCTTCCAGGAATAATCGTTGTTGCTTGCTTTCTATGTCTTGATAATGGGCTATTGCTTGTTTGAGAATAAATGTGTGTCCAGTGGTGTGTTGATATACATATTAAGGGTCTTTGTATCTTATGTTTCTGTCGTGCTCTGTTAGTCTGGTCTCTATTGTCCTACTGGTTTCTCCACTGTAGTCCCTCATCCACGGTAGTAGCAGAATTAGTCATGTCCCGTCTTGACCGCTGGATTAATTCACAACATCCGTCAGACTTAATATTTTGGAGGAGGTACATTGACGATATATTTTGCATTTGCTCAAAGGATAAGGTTACAAGCATTCTCGACACACTCAATAGTTACACACACACACAACCCTGAAATCTCTTTTACCTTAGAAAGTGAAAACAATAATGTCTTCCTAGATATTCTAATCATCAGAACACCAACCAAGTTTCATACGACAGTTTTTTACAAAAAGCACATGAACCCGTCCTATACCCCCTATACCTCATTTTGCCCCATTAGCCATAAAATCACTGTAGTAAAAACTCTCAACAAATGTATTTTCACCCATTGCTCACTACCATGTTTTAAAACGATAGAACAGACCAACATCACCAACCATTTAACAGCGTTAGGTTACCCGATTTCATTCATCCATAGACATTCCTTCAATCCAAACTTCTCCCGCCAACCCAAGACATACCGAACACATTGTACCATTCCTTATTCTAAAGTCAATACTACAATAGCTCATAAGTTAGATAAATATGGTATAGCCACTTATTTTAGCAACCATGCCAATCTCGGTTCTTTGCTGTGAAACCCAATTACCAAAAATATTAGTTCCAATCCCTTATCTAAATCAAATGCGATATATTCTGTCAAATGTAAACAATGTAATGCCACATTTGTACGAGAAACCAGTAGGACAATAGAGACCAGACTAACAGAACACGACAGAAACATAAGATACAAAGATCCTTAATATATTGTTGTGTGGGAGCCTGGAAGTCACAGGGCTGTACTAAGGGATGTAACTTTTATTGGTGCCAGGGTTGGGGCTGGTCCGGGGATGCATCTTCTCTGTAGCTTCTTGGCACTCGGGTCGGTCGGTGCGGGTCGGGCCGTCTTCATTTTGCGTTGATCCAAAAATGGAACTTAAGTCCCAAAATTCTCTACAAAATAAATAAAGAGAGCAGGCAAGTAAGTTGGTCCGTGGTCAAAGTGCAATTTCTCGCCGAACTCTGTTGTTCGATGACTCACAGAGAGAGTTTAAAATTAATTAAAATTAAAAAAAAAAATTAATTACAATAAAAAAAAATTTCAAAATCGTGAGCCTTGCTAGTTAAGATAGCGGGCGTGTGTTAGTCGCTCCCACGTGTCCGGCGTTCAGGGTCACGCCGTGGTTACACAACACCTTCCCCCCCCCACCCCCCCCCCCCCCCCCCCCCCCCCTTAAGGGCTGTCCCGGTCCTCTGGGATACCACCGTCTCTCGAAACAAACTCCTTTAGGCGAGACACGTGTGCCAACGTATTTCTTTGGCGTGTATTAACATTATGTTCTATTGGCCGGTTGGAGCTTTTACGTCGTTTCCTCGATTCGATCTGTTATTACGTACGGTCCTACGTATTTCGGCAGGAATATCTCCGTTTTCCCTGGTTTCCTGCGAGGCGACTCCAGTAGTACCAGATCGACCACTTCAAACTTCCGGAAGCGGTCATGGTTCGCAATGTCATGCTGACATTTTGTCATCATTGTCCGGTCTCTGTAGTTTTCATCGGTGATTTTTTTTAGTCTCTCGTTTTCCAAGATGCGGCTGGTCACGTATTTGTCATATGTTTTTACTGGCTCATCGACAGTTGGTATTCTTACGTCTAGGGTCGTCCTCGGTTCTATGCCAAATACCAACTTATGCGGTGTCACTTGTGTCGATGACTGAATGGACGAATTATACGCAAAAGTCGCCATTTTTACGAATCTCGGCCATTCGGCATGGTCGTCCTCGAGATAAACTCTGATGCCGTTGAGTTTTTTGCATAAGCCATTTGTTTGCAGGTGTGCCACGGAAGCCATAATGTGTTTAATGCCGTACAATCGTGTAAAGTCTCTAAAAGTACTCGAATCGAACGATTTACCTTGATCGGATATTATGCATTTCGGAGTACCAAAAACGTAGAAGAGATTGTCTAAGAGTGCGTTTGCATGTGGTTTCCGCCTTCATGTCTTTTACCGGGATTGCGAGTGCGTATTTGCTAAAATAGTCTACAATCGTTAAGATGTGTTCGTAGCCTTCTGCTGATTTTTTGAAAGGACCTTGGTGGTCTATTCCCTCTCGTTCCCAAATGTCTGTTACCGGTGGTAACGGTTCTAGCGGGGCTGTGGGTTTGAAACTCTGTGGTTTGAAGGCCTGGCATACTTTGCACGACCGAATGTATTTTCGCACGTCTTCTTCTAGACCTTTCCAGTAAAAGCGTTGCTTAATACGGTGGACCATCTTTGCTACCCCCATGTGTCCTGCCTCGGGTATATCGTGCGCTGTTTTCATTATTTCGAGTACGCTTTGCTTTGGTGCTACGACCAACCATTGGTTACCTTGTGTTGCATGATTCTTTTTATAAAGGATCCCGTTTATTTTCTAATATTCGTCCCGTGTTTTAGCGTTGATATTTTTTCGGTAATATCGCGGCTAAACGTGTCTTCATTTTGTCCGTTCTCGTCAATCCGTACTGTGCATGCCGTTAAGTCGTTAAAGTTATCTTCGACGTTCGTATCGTTTTTGTGGAACGGGTTGCATGAGAGTGCGTTCGGTGCAACGTTCTTCCTCCCTGCGCGGTGGACTATTTTAAAGTCGTACTCCATGAGTTTTAACTCCATCTCGTAAGTCTTGAGCACGGGTCACGTACGTTCGCTAGCCACGTTAATGCGCTGGTCGGTTACGACTTTGAATTCTCTCCCGAAGATGTACGGCCGTAACTTTTGTAGTGCCCAGACTATTGCTAAGCACTCTAGTTCTGAGATACCATATTTACTCTCGTGTTTCGATGTCTTTCTCGATAAGTAGTGGACCGGATGCAAAAACCCGTCGTTGTCCGGTTGCATTAGCACCGCGCCTAATCCTACGATTGATGCGTCCGTGTGTCTGGGTTGAAGTGCGCCAGTATTGAGTCTTCGGTGAGTTTTCTTTTTAGTGTCTCGAACGCCTCTATTTCAGCTGGTCCCGTTGCAAATTTTTTATTTTTCTCCGTTAAACACGTCAGCGGTTTGCTAATTTTGGCAAAGTTTTTGATAAATCTCCGGTAATAACCGCAAAGGCCGAGGAATGAGCGTACTTGTTTTACATTTTTCAGTATTGGGAATTCTTTAACGGCCTCGACTTTGTCTGTTGAAGGTTCGATGCCGTCGCTTGATACCACGTGGCCGAGGATGGGTAACTTCCGGTATGCGAAACGGCATTTTGATGGTTTAAGCGATAGCCCTGCCTCGCGGAAACACTGTAAGACCTTGCTCAAACGATCATTATGTTCGCGTAGGTCTTTCCCAAATATGATGACGTCATCCAAGTAAACTATGTACTCGGACCATTTTAATTCGGCCAGTAGCGTGTCCATAACCCTTTCAAAGTGGCCTGGTGCCCCCGCGAGTCCGAACGGTAATACCCCAAATTCGTATAACCCGTTGCTGGTCGTAAATGCCGTGATCGGTTTACTATTTTCTTCCAACGGACACTGCCAATATCCACTCACAAAGTCGGTGTGTGAAAAATATTTCATTCCTGCTAAACGGTCCAGGCAATCGTTTATATCTGGCAACGGGTAGGAAAACTTCTCGGTTACGTTATTGACTTTTCTATAGTCGACGCAAAACCGGTACGTTCCGTTTAACTTTTTTACTAACACGACTGGGCTGGCCCATGGCGATGTTGATTTCCTAATGATGCCCTTTTCGTACATTTCTTTTACCTGGCCTTCGATAATTTCGCGTTCTTTTGGGTTGCGTCTGTAAGCTTTTTGCCGTATTGGCTCTGCGTCCGCTTTGACCCTAATTTTATATGGTTCTATGTTCGCTACCTTTTCCCAGTCTTCGGAGAAGATGTCTCGGTATTTGTATAAAACCTCTAAAATGTTCATTTTTTCATTACTCGGCAGGTCGGGGTTAATGTTGAAATTTAGTGCCTTTTCACTACACGTGTTTTTTTTTTTCTTCTCACTGCTCTGCTTCTCATTCAGGTGTGCAATTTCGACAACATCACTCTCTAATCTTAGGATGCACGTTTTCTTGACTATTGTCCCCCCGAAGTTGATCCACTTTGCCGCAGTGGGGGGGCCCGAGTCCGACTTCCAAGTCGTTCCGCCAAGAGATCAACACCACAGAGGTCCGTACGTCTGACCTCACGGACAATAAAAAAGATAATTGTAAATACGCTGCTGTATCACCTCATAAGCATAAATAAATTGACTAGTGATACCGTTTCGTTTCTTGCATTGATAACGTCTATTGTGATGTCGCTCGTCGGTTCCGTTATATAAATCGCAGGGATGAGTAGTCCGGTTTTTCTTTTCGTCACAGGGTGTGGTTCCAGTACGCCTGCTGCTACGGTTGGTCCTTTTAGTCTAATCCTCGTTTTACCGCATGGTCGTATTTCCGTGTCGTTCATAAGGCAGAATTTTTGTTTACGTTGTCTAAGGTCGGGTTTGATTTTTTTATGTATTCGTGTGAATCGCTTACGTCATTTTCTTGTTTGGTATCGTCATGGTACGTCCTCGATAGCTCTACCGATTCGTCCTCGAATCCGATCTTGCACCCGTAGTTTGCCAGGACGTCTATTCCGAGAATTATTTTGTCTGTTCCGCCTGGTATTATTATAAATTTGCCTACCATGTAGAATCCGTCTATTTTTATTTCTAGGACCGTAACTGCCGTCGCTACTATAGGTTCTCCTACGCCCCGTATTCTCGTAATTGTAGGTCTTCTTGGGCAGTTAAGGATGTTTCCTAACCTTTCGTCGATGCAACACGAGCTCGCTCCGGAATCAAATATTATTCTCGCCTTATCTAGTTCGTTGAACCGTGTCGTCATGGTAAAGTTTTTCATTTTTGTCCAACGAATTCTTTCTGTGACACTGCCGTTTTCTCTGTTGATGGTTTTATCGTGTGGGATTTTGTGTGTTGTCTTTTGTTTGCCTTGCGATTCCTCTCTTACTATAAATTCGATTTCGTTAGTGTCTCCGCTGTCAGCGACCCCCTCAACCATACATGTATTACTTTTGTTGTTGTAGAAGGCGTTGTCATCGTACCCAGAGCCAATACGAAAATTGTTCTTACCGTATTTTGTCCTGGGGCAGTTGTTGTGTATGTGCCCCGGCTGGTTGCACGTGAAACATGTTGGGATCCCGTCGAGCGTCGTGTACCGGCGTGCCTTCTCTGCCGGGGTCTCCGTCCGTGGTTGAAGTCTTGGGTCGTATCCTTGCTCTCGTGGTCTGTATTCCCTCCGGTCCTGCCTCGGTGTCGCCACGGTTTCCCACTTGTCTTCAACGTCGTTTATTTCCTTCTCTTCAGCTGTGTCGAGGAAGCTTGCTGCCTTGAAGTAGTCCTCTACCGACGGGTCCAGCGCCTCCGCATCTTTCTTGCCTAATGACGCCGCTAGTATAAGGCAGTCTCGTGGGGCTAGTGCCATTAGGAGGTCGGTCTTGGAGGCGAACAGGGAGAATCTACCCGCTGTTGCGTGGGCTGTAACCAGGTCCATCAAGTATCTCCAGATTCCTCTCGTGAGTAGAGGCCTTCTTTTTCTTCTTAGTTCTTCGCCTCTTTTTCTCGCCTGGCTGTCGTTTTTTGGGTAGAGGGTCTCCAGAGCTTCCGTTATCACTTCCAAGTCTTCAGTAGGTTCGAAGCGGCACTTGATGAATTCCTTTTGTGGTAGGTATCTCATCAGTGTCTTCGACCATTCTTTTTTGGTACGTTCGATGTCCTTAGCATATTTTTATGTCTTCCACGAAATCTTCCAGGTCTCCCTCCTCGGGATTGAATTTCTGCAGCTCCATTATGTGGTTGTAGACGTTTTCACTCGGAGAGGTTGGATCGCCACTCATCTCCACCACGTGTTGTGTGGGAGCCTGGAAGTCACAGGGCCGTACTAAGAGATGTAACTTTTTATTGGTGCCAGGGTTGGGGCTGGTCCGGGGATGCATCTTGTCTGTAGCTTCTTGGCACTCGGGTCGGTCCTCTGTAGGGTCGGTCGGTGCGGGTCGGGCCGTCTTCATTTTGCGTTGATCCAAAAATGGAACTTATGTCTCAAAATTCTCTACAAAATAAATAAAGAGAGCAAGCACAAGAAAGTTGGTCCGTGGTCAAAGTGCAATTTCTCACTGAACTCTGTTGTTCGATGACTCACAGAAAGAGTTTAAAATTAATTAAAATTTTAAAAAAATTTTAATTGAAATAAAAAAATTCAAAATTGTGAGCCTTGCTAGTTAAGATAGCGGGCGTGTGTTAGCCCCCCCCCCCCTGTGTCCGGCGTTCAGGGTCGCGCTGTGGTTACACAACAATATCAACACACCTGCACCACTGGACACACATTTATTCTCAAACAAGCAATAGCCCATTATCACGACATAGAAAGCAAGCAACAACGATCATTCCTGGAAGCACTGGTATCATCAAAAATAAATAGCCTCAATAGAAAAATTGAGCTCCCAACCCAATATAACAATATCCCTGACAAATAATCTAAATATTAATAATTATTGGAATGTATATATATTTAATCCCAGTATAATATCTATTACTTTAGCTGGTAACAGTCTGATGCACGCCCGCGAGAGCACATGCTAATAACAAAAGTTTTCAATTATTCTGTATAAATATTATTTAGAGATTGTACATAGAATATCAGCCCGTTGAAGAGCAGTATATTTGCTCGAAAGCTTGCAAATTTAAATTAAAAGAAACTTTTTACCTGATATTGATTTTTACTTTTTCAAACAATTTTTATTATTAATAGGTTACAAAACCCATACCAAATAAGCAAACTTGTACATGACATTGCCCTCATTGGAGGGATGCTGCAGTAAAGCTTCCCATCTCTGTAGAATCAAACTTGACTTACCTATATTAACCTACCTTCTGATGAGAGGCCACCTCAAGGAGTGGCCTGGAGTATCCATGTTTTTTAGGCAGTTTCTTGAGGGAAGTTTTTCTCTAATTGAATGTGGTTTCGTATTGACTTTCCAATTGGTGCATTTTCCTAAAATTCAAATTAGATTTTCCTATGAGAAAGTTGTATGTGGCAGCTTATAGTGGGAGCCGATGGAGTCATCGGGCTGAACTACGAGCACAGTCCGGCGGAGGGCCAACCCATAGCCAGGATGGCGGACCACATGATGAAGTATATGTGAGTAGATATGGCCACAGTTGGGGGAGATGTTTGGAACACGTGGTATGAACAGGGATGCCCACACCCCAGACTACTCTGCCCCCTCCCACCTGCCCCCACCATCCAGGCTTGTCTTCCACATCTCCCCTGAGATCCGCAATGATCTGGAGGCCGCCAAAAAGAACCTGGAGGACCTCATCAAGGACCTACAGTTGCGGGCATTTGTCTACCGCGGATATGGCAAGGACTTCATCAAGTCCCAGAAGATGAGTCCGGATAGTTTCATCCAGATGGCTCTTCAGCTGTCTTTCTACAGGTGGGGTCAACACTTGGAGATATTCTGTCACTTGCTTAGCTTCAGCTCTCTTTCTACAGGTGGGGTCAACACTTGGAGACATTCTGTCACTTGCTTAGGTTCATCTGTCTTTCTACAGGTGGGGTCAACACTTGGAGACATTCTGTCACTTGCTTAGCTTCAGCTCTCTTTCTACAGGTGGGGTCAACACCTGGAGACATTCTGTCACTTGCTTAGGTTCATCTGTCTTTCTACAGGTAGGATCAACACTTGGAGACATTCTGTCACTTGCTTAGGTTCAGTTGTTTACACACTTAGCTGTCTTTCTACAGGTGGGGTCAACACTTGGAGACATTCTGTCACTTGCTTAGGTTCAGTTGTTTACACACTTAGCTGTCTTTCTACAGGTGGGGTCAACACTTGGAGATATTCTGTCACTTGCTTAGCTTCAGCTGTCTTTCTACAGGTGGGGTCAACACTTGGAGACATTCTGTCACTTGCTTAGGTTCAGTTGTTTACACACTTAGCTGTCTTTCTACAGGTGGGGTCAACACTTGGAGACATTCTGTCACTTGCTTAGGTTCAGTTGTTTACACACTTAGCTGTCTTTCTACAGGTGGGGTCAACACTTGGAGATATTCTGTCACTTGCTTAGCTTCAGCTGTCTTTCTACAGGTGGGGTCAACACTTGGAGACATTCTGTCACTTGCTTAGGTTCAGCTGTCTTTCTACAGGTGGGGTCAACACTTGGAGATATTCTGTCACTTGCTTAGCTTCAGCTGTTTTTCTACAGGTGGGGTCAACACTTGGAGACATTCTGTCACTTGCTTAGCTTCAGCTGTTTTTCTACAGGTGGGGTCAACACTTGGAGACATTCTGTCACTTGCTTAGCTTCAATTGTCTTATTCAGCTGTCTTTCTACAGGTGGGGTCAACACTTGGAGACATTCTGTCACTTGCTTAGGTTCAGTTGTTTACACACTTAGCTGTCTTTCTACGGGTGGGGTCAACACTTGGAAACATTCTGTCATTTGCTTAGCTTCAGCTGTCTTTCTACAGGTGGGGTCAACACTTGGAGACATTCTGTCACTTGCTTAGCTTCAGCTGTTTTTCTACAGGTGGGGTCAACACTTGGAGACATTCTGTCACTTGCTTAGCTTCAATTGTCATATTCAGCTGTCTTTCTACAGGTGGGGTCAACACTTGGAGACATTCTGTCACTTGCTTAGCTTCAGCTGTTTTTCTACAGGTGGGGTCAACACTTGGAGACATTCTGTCACTTGCTTAGCTTCAATTGTCTTATTCAGCTGTCTTTCTACAGGTGGGGTCAACACTTGGA
This sequence comes from Cordylochernes scorpioides, assembly GCA_030710605.1. Taxonomy (NCBI): domain Eukaryota; kingdom Metazoa; phylum Arthropoda; class Arachnida; order Pseudoscorpiones; family Chernetidae; genus Cordylochernes; species Cordylochernes scorpioides. The sequence continues at coordinate 27,097,186 of CP092877.1, forward strand.
GACATTCTGTCACTTGCTTAGCTTCAATTGTCATATTCAGCTGTCTTTCTACAGGTGGGGTCAACACTTGGAGACATTCTGTCACTTGCTTAGCTTCAATTGTCTTATTCAGCTGTCTTTCTACAGGTGGGGTCAACACTTGGAGACATTCTGTCACTTGCTTAGGTTCAGTTGTTTACACACTTAGCTGTCTTTCTACAGGTGGGGTCAACACTTGGAAACATTCTGTCACTTGCTTAGCTTCAGCTGTTTTTCTACAGGTGGGGTCAACACTTGGAGACATTCTGTCATTTGCTTAGCTTCAATTGTCATATTCAGCTGTCTTTCTACAGGTGGGGTCAACACTTGGAGACATTCTGTCACTTGCTTAGCTTCAGCTGTTTTTCTACAGGTGGGGTCAACACTTGGAGACATTCTGTCACTTGCTTAGCTTCAATTGTCATATTCAGCTGTCTTTCTACAGGTGGGGTCAACACTTGGAGACATTCTGTCACTTGCTTAGCTTCAATTGTCTTATTCAGCTCTCTTTCTACAGGTGGGGTCAACACTTGGAGACATTCTGTCACTTGCTTAGCTTCAGCTGTCTTTCTACAGGTGGGGTCAACACTTGGGGACATTCTGTCACTTGCTTAGCTTCAGCTGTCTTTCTACAGGTGGGGTCAACACTTGGAGACATTCTGTCACTTGCTTAGGTTCAGTTGTTTACACACTTAGCTGTCTTTCTACAGGTGGGGTCAACACTTGGAGACATTCTGTCACTTGCTTAGGTTCAGTTGTTTACACACTTAGCTGTCTTTCTACAGGTGGGGTCAACACTTGGAGACATTCTGTCACTTGCTTAGGTTCAGTTGTTTACACACTTAGCTGTCTTTCTACAGGTGGGGTCAACACTTGGAGACATTCTGTCACTTGCTTAGCTTCAATTGTTTGCACATACAGTTGTCTTTCTACAGGTGGGGTCAACAATTTGAGACATTATCACTTGCTCAAGATTACAGAAATCTTGGCAATTGTTGACACATTCATCTTTACAGAGAGTAATTTGAAGATACAGTGGTGACTGCTCCTATGAGGCATGCTCTTTAGTGAGGCATTAATTACAGTAGAACCTATGAGTGGCTGAGAGAGGGGTTCAGCGCTCGAGGATTTTGGCATAAGTATTAAAATAGAGGAAAATGTTTGAAATATATGTAAGTCAATTCTTGATTATAAGTCTACTGGATTTAAGACCATACCCTATTAAAGAGTTAAGATTCTTTGGTCTCAAATACAATAGAACCTTTCTGTAAAGAAAAATACCTAGTTGCAGAGCCAAAATGTTATTTAGAGAGCTGTGCCCTTTTACCAGAGATTTTCTAAAAAGTAAAAAGAATAATTTTGGTGATGAAAACTGTCCTTTGTAGAAAGGTATTCTCTCTTGGAGGTTCTAGTGTACATTAAATCTCACTGCAGTGATATGAGGAGTCCCCAATGATACATATAGTGAACCCTGGCTATAGTACAGCAAATGTTCAGTCTCATTGGGTTTGCTATAGCGATGTTCCACTGTAGCATGATTACTTTTAAGAACTATTGAATGCATGGCTTATTCGGATCATCTACCACTTGTCCTAAAATTTAATGGTCTAAACAATATAAAGGCAAAAGATGATACAAAGTTTCAGTCTGTGATAGCTAGATTACTTTTAAGAAATAAGGCCAAATCAAATTTAAGAAAATACCTTGTTCAGCAATTTTAAATTGTAAACCCATTGTAAACATTCATTGATACATCTATATATTCTGATAATTACTTTACACCTTGTTCACTTTTTTTGCTGTTCTTTATGTAAATAACACAAAGTTGTTGAAATAGAAAACAGTTGAACCTCCCTATAGTAACATCACTAGGTACCCAGATTGTGTTGTTATAATCATGTTGTTGTCATATAACAACAATCAAAACAATTGGGACTTTAGAACTATAATGCTGAATGTTGCTGGTATAATGAGATATACTGTATATAACTCTGGCATCCCAACATGTTGACTTTCTAAGTGTGACAATGTAAGGTTCTGTCAAGGCTCCAACTACATTGTGTTGTTATATTTATGTTGTTGCCATATAACAATGGTCAAAACAATTGGGACCTTAGAACTATAATGCTAAACTCAATGTTGAGGGTGAAGAAGTGGATGCTAAGTGAACCTGATGGCAGCGCAGGCTCCACGGGGTCCCAGCTCCCACGTATGAGTCTGCCTCCACCCGACAGTTCCTCCATGGCCGGACTGAGACAATCAGGTCCTGCTCCCACCAGGCCCTGGACTTTTGCAGACAATGGTTGGATCGCAGCACAGATCCTCGTGATCGGATAGTGTCCCTCCGCACTGCTGTGGATGCCCACAAGAAATATGCTCTTGAGGTAGAGCTCTTCCCACTCTTTATGTCGAGATGAAGCTTTGTGCAGAGGCAATATCGTAGCCAATTAGGATCTTATTGAATATGATTATTGCTAGTTGTTGGGGTACTGGGGCATTCAGAAACTATCTTTGAATATCAGGAAATATTAGATAGATAATCTTATCAAAGTGGTGCCGGCTGTACCATGGACAATTTTGAGGCTTCTTAAAAAATAAAGGAAAGGCTATACATTATCTTCTTCTTCTTTCTTATCTCCACACTGGGTGAAGTAGAATGCGTCTGCCTTTGTCATTAAGACTGGGAGCACTACTCAGTGGCAGGCCGACTTAGCTCCAAGAGAAATGGCCGTCTCTGACATGAGGAACAGACACCATGTGCAGCCGCTCCTAACATGGAGTACAAACACTGCTCATCCTGTATACCTGGATCAGGAGCCCTTACAGGGTACTATCAGCCGGGCCAGCTGAACCCAGGTTTTTTAGTGAGCTTGTTACTGCTCCCCCTCCTCCTTTTTCATCCGGGCTTGGGACCGGCAAAGGCGGAGTTATACATTATCTTAAATTGCTAAGACAACAGAACTGATGGATGAAAGATTCTAATTAAATCTACATGGAATGTGTGATGCTTTCTCTGATTGATAACTAGAACCAGGTTTGTGCACCATGAGGTGTTTGGGATGAGCAAGATGCAGGTTTTATTTATTCAGACTCTTTTTTAAAATTTTTATTATCCCTAGTACACGTGGTACAGGCCATGATAATCATGGTGGGTAGGAGTTGGCGACTGCTTTTACTGAAAATACACGACATATCTACACATGTGAAAAGCAGTTCGACTTGCACTTACAAATGTGCCAGAGTCCTGTTTTTTTTACTTATACTCACTGGTAGGGTTGGACTTTTGCAAGAATCTGGGACCATTGGAGCATTTTTTTTTTATTAGAAAAAAGTGCCCAATGCATGATTCGCTCCAGGGTCATAGTGGTCAAAAACCAAGGTTTAGACCATTCTTCCACCGACCCCCTCTTCAGACTCTCAATATGCCTGCACTTACATTGTGTTTCTATTGTCCTGTTTTCTGAGCCAACACACATCATGCCACTTTTGCACCATATCATATAACTCATAAAAAACTCAAAAATTCAACAGTTATAAAAAAATCTCTATCAGTGTATTCAATTTTTTTTTTCTTATCCCAGGTACATGTGGTACAGGCCATGTTAATCATGGTGGATAGAAGTAGGCAACTGCTTTTACTGTAAGTGCACCACATGTCTACACATGTGAAAAGCAGTTCGACTTTTGCATTTACAAATGTGCCAGAGCCCTGTGTCTATTTAATTTAACTGACTTTAATTCAACACTGACTCATACAGAAAATTCTGAAACCATGGGGTTGGACTCTATAATGCTAAAATCTTATAATTGTATCTCCATATGCACATACTTGCTGATACATTGTTGTACATTGCAGTCAGGCAAGGGCCTGGGAGTAGACCGGTACCTGCTTGGTCTCCGCAAATTGGCAGCTGCCAATGGCATTGAGCTTCCTGAACTCTTCCAGGACAGGAGCTACTCCGCCAGCACACACTTCCGCCTTTCTACCAGTCAGGTAACGTCTTCTAGCTGAGTCCCATTTCTTACTAACTAAAATTCACCATTATTTGTTTTTCTTCTTTTCCAGCCCAGTGCTGGGATAAGGCAGTTTCCCTCTTGATTTTACATTCTTCTCTAATTCACCTTCAATGGATACCCTCACACATTGACATTGAAGGCAATGAAGCTGCTGATGCACTAGCAAAAAAAGGCACAAGAAAACCCTTGCCACCTAAGCACAGCTGGTACAGTGGAGTGGACCCAGGAGGAGCTCTGAACATCAGAAATAGACAGCATCAAACAACACTAACAAGATTTAGAACAGGCCATTTCAAGCCATTGAAGATAGAAAATAAAAATAAAATCTACCCCACTTGACCAAAATGAAGCTTGGTACCTGCAGCTTCACAACACATTATGGCTTGCATTAGATGCACTAAACAGGACCTTTGGGAGAGGCTGCTGCCTATCATAAAACAGCTTGAGGACCATGAACTCATGGAATTTGTGTAATCTTTACACAAGGGGATAAGAAACAACACAACATTCTTCTCTAAACTTATAAAACCAATTTTGGAATCGTGTGGGGTTTTATCCTTCTGAACTGACCAAGAGTTTTGAAGATGCATTCAGTCTTGTTACCTCTTCACTTTGTTTTCCTCTACTGGTCCAATAGATAGTGGCAGGAGAGTCTTTCCTTTCTGTTCAGCCAGTTGTTTCATTTGGCCATTTGCCCAATTATTATTTTATATTCTAATCTTTATCCTCTTTCATCTTCTTTCCTCTTGATTATGTAAGTGCTCTGAAAATTTCATTGCAAATATGTGGGAGAATGCTGTTATTTGCAAAAGGAGCATTTCTTCGTATAGAAATATATTTTAATATAAGGCAATAACGCACTATCAATGCACAGGAAATACAAACATTAAGACTCAGATGTTTCTTTTGAACATATAACAAACTTCTCCTATCCTTGCTGCAATGAAAAAAAATATATTGAAAGGGCTTGGATCATTAGTGGTGAACTCTCCCAGCGGTTTCGCCAATTTTTAATCTACCAGACCGCTTCTCTCAGAGCTGAAATACTGTATTGGACGATTTTGCTTATATATGCTACATTGAAGGGTGGAATCTTAGAAATGGTATTCAATCAGTCTTGAACATAAGCTTTTAAATATATTAATTTATGCCTAACTGGCCTTGTCCTTATTGTTTGCAGAAGAGCATTGCTCGATGCAAATTCTTATACATAACTCTGCTGTCCTAAAATCTTATGTCCATAGTTTGATTGAATACCATTTCTGAGATTCCACCCTTCAGTGTAGTATATATAAGCAGAATTGTCCAATACAGTATTAGAGCTCTAAGGAAGCGGTCTGGTAGATTAAATTGGCGAAACTGCTGGGAGGGTTCACCACTAATGAGCCAAGCTCTCCCAATATTTTTTTTTATCGCAGTAAGGACAGTAGAAGTTTGTTTTATGTTAAAAAAAAAACATCTGTGTGTGCCTTAAAGTTTGTATCTCCTGAGAAATGTATTTTGTTGATCTTTTCTGGGCAAGGCATGAAGACTCAGATCAAGCTTCGGCAACTTTGTATACCCTGGTTTCAATCCATGACTCTCAATACAAAGACAGATATGATTTTGTGACATGCTAGGGCAAGGGGATTTATGAAATTGGTTGAGTTTGCCAAAAAGTTATTTAACTAATGGGGTTGTGTCTTTTTGTTCCATTCTCCCACTATTCTGTTAGATCTTGTGATGCCTATTTGAAGAGAGCTCTTGCCATCCTGTGATGCTAAAAGACTACAAAGAGGAGAAGTGGGAGGCATTGAATAATGTTAGAAATGGTTTCTAGCTTAGAAAAACTCTGATGTTATGCAATTTCCAGGAACCAAAGCTGCCATAATGAGCATTTAAAAGTCATCTCAAGCCATTGAAGATAGAAAATAACAACAAAATCTACCCCACTTGCCCAAAATGTAGCTTGGCAACTGCAGCTCCAGAACACATTGGCTTGCATTAGGTACACTAAACAGGACCTTTGGGAGAGGCCGCTGCTTATCATAAAACAGCTCGAGGAGCATGAACTTATGAAGAATTCGTCTAATCTTTACACAAGGCGATAAGAAACAACAACAAAAATAAATTTTAAAATATAATTAGTCAATACTGTGTTGTGTGAAAAAAAGACTATTATAAATGATAGTCTGTGCAGGTGGCAAGTAGCCATTGGTCCTACACCTGCTACGGGCCAGGAGTGACAGATGGTTACGGCTGCTGCTACAACCCCTTCCCTCGCTACATCAACTTTGCTGCATCAGCCTTCCGCAGCTGCCCCGAGACAGACGCAGAAAAGTTCCATGAGGCCTTGGAGACCAGCCTGGAGGAGCTGCACCAGACTCTTAGTCACTTCCAGCAGTCCAAGCTCTGATTGGTTGGTCACATTGATCCAATCACTCGGCCAGTCCGACAATTCTTGCTGAACACTTTCACTTCCCCAGTATCACACAGTAAAGTTCTTTGTTATAGCACAATTTAGATTATAGATTATAAACACAAGGTAATAAGACCAAATCCAAATAAATAGTTTCATTCAGCACTTTTGTTTGAAGACAGTACACTCAATGCTGTAACCGAAACGTCGCACACTATTTATTTATTTGGATTTGGTCTTATTACCTTATGTTAGTAAAGCTCTTTTTGTTATAGCACAGCCGACCTATTCTAGGGTGTACAACAGTTGGCATTATAGTATCTATCTGATGGGCAACCCCCTCCCTGAACTTTGGTAAATCAACTTACTCTCATCTCAACCAACCTCCACTGAACACCTGAAAGATCAGAAGTTTCCATGTTCTCCATGTGGTCTCTCATGGGAGGTCCTATTTTTTATTGAGATAATCTATGACCTAAACAACGACAGAAGGTATGTAGCATTTCTAATAGTAGGTGATTTCTAACAATGTTTCAATGTATTGTGGAACTTAACTCTTCTATAACATCTTCAACTGGGTAGTTTTTCCATGAAGTCTTTTCTTGCCTGATAAAATCTTCAAAAAAAGAAGAAGCTTTTTTGGAATAATCCAAGTTTTATCTTATCAGAGTCCTTAATTAACTTAAAAGCTACAGATTCCTGTAGATAAGTTTCCTTATCTCTATTAAACGTGACCTTGAGCTTTCAGGCTTCTCTGCCTTACTACAAGAGTACATAGGAACAAATAAATGTTTATATGTACAGTTAAACCTGTCTATAGCGCCCCCTCTTGGGACTCACCAAAATAGAGTGCTATAGAGAGGGGGTGCTATAGACAGGTCACTTTTAATGTAAAATGTTTATATTTTAATGTTTAAAATCGGGCGCTATAGAGAGGAAGGTGCTATTTAGAGAGGGTGCTATAGACAGGTTTAACTGTATCTATATACTTCTGTAGAAGGACAGAGATGCCTGAGAATACATTTAATAAAGATAAACTCATCTCCAGAAATTTGTAGCAATATCCAGGAGATTTAAATCAATTGATATCAGAGTCCTGTGACCTGGAAGTTAGTCATGTTACTATCTGTACATATATATAAACTGTAGATGGACCCTGTAGATAGCACCCTATTTTGGTGAGTCCCAAGAGGGGGCGCTATAGACAGGTTTAACTGTATATATAAACATTTATTTGTTCCTATGTACTCTTGTAGTAGGGCAGAGAAGCCCGAAAGCTCAAGGTCACGTTTAATAAAGATAAAAAAAAACTTATCTACAGGAATCTGTAGATTTTAAGTTAATTAAGGACTCTGATAAGATAAAACTTGGATTATTCCAAAAAAAAGCTTCTTTTTTTTTTGAAGATTTTATCAGGCAAGAAAAGACTTCATGGAAAAACTACACACTGTGAATCTTTAATGTACTATAAAGTAAAGAAATATTCTACCCCACTATCAGGTTATTAGTATCTATTTTATTATCATTCAGAACAAAGGGTAAACAAACAGTTTCTCCTAACAAAAGTTGATGTTTTTTATATGAATTTAGAGAATTAAAGATTTATTTTATTTGGGACAACTGAGATATTTGGGATTATTATATTGGGGTTAAATTTTTGCTTTCCCCTTTGTGGCTAGTGCCATTTATAATGAGTTTTGGAAGCGTTATGAAATCTCCTACTCTGTGCGTCAATGCTGAATGGATTCTCCCATGGATTCTTCTATTTATATTTATACTAGCCGAATGACCAGGGCAACGCCAGTGTTTTACCCGATTGAATGTTTTTATTCAAATACTATTTGTTACAATTATAAATTGGCGCCTTAAATAAATGCATATATTAGTTAATAACTATAGCCTATGTGCTTTATCTGTCTATGTACTGTTGGCTTCCGTAGGCGTCTCTTACTGGGAAAAAGAGAGGATTCCATTTAGTTATTAACTAATATATGCATTTATTTAAGGAGCGACCCGCTCCAACACAATAGTTACAAAAACGAAAAAGCGAGTGGGGGAGGCATGATGGGGGGGGGCAAAGGTGGCGTGATCGTAGCCAACCAATAGGAGGGCGCCATTCCAAAAAAAAAGCAAAGGGTGACAGAGTTGATTGATTAGGAGATGAAGAATGACGCTGATAACTGTATAGATTAATATTAGTAGTATTCTCTTCTCTATAAATACAATCCATCTCTCTGAAATACTTAAAGGCCTTCACTATCTAGAAAAAAGAAACTCCAGCACATATCCTGAACTGTATTGAAGCTAAGAAGGAAGACCTATACAAGAACCCCAAAACTATAGTAGAAAAAATTATTGCTTTCAACCTTCATGACTTGGTGTAATCTTACCCATGGGATAATAATAATAAAAAAACTATCTAGAGAAATTATATTGTTTTTTTTTTGCTTATCCCTAGTACACGTGGTACAGGCCATGATAATCATGGTGGGTAGAAGTTAGCGACTGCTTTTACTGTAAGTGCACCACATGTCTACACATGTGAAAAGCAGTTCGACTTTGCACTTACTAATGCCAGAGCCCCGTTTGGTTACTTGCACTCGCTGGTGGGGTTGGACTTTTGCAAGAATCGGGGGGCCATTGGAGCATTTTTTTTTTTTTTTTAAACAGAAAAAAGTGTCCAATGCGGGGATCGAACCCGGGTCGTAGTGGTCGTAAACCAAACGGTTTAACCAGCCTTCCACCGACCCCCCAATTATATTGTAATTGCAAAATATAGCTTTTTAAATTTATCATAATCCAACTATTTTTAAAATCTCAAGCAAATTAATTAATGTAACCAACTACAGTGTAACCTCCATATAACACAACAACAACAACAAAAACCTTTATTAAGACACTATTGTCTTACAAGGGGATTCCCCTAAAAGGTTATATATGTACATGAGTGAGGAGGAAAAGCAATTTAGAGGGGAGGGGGAGCAATCAGCTGTTGTCTGTGGAGTTGAGCACCTCTTCTCTCATTTTATCAATCGCCTTGAAAATTTAAAATATTTATAAACAAATATTTTATCCAGCAGGAGAGCGGTAAAGATTTTATATACATGTTGTTCATTGTGGAAGTTAGCTCCGAAATTTCGCGAATTTCCATTCTCTTTTCATGTAGGAATGGGCAATGGAATAGATAGTGGACCAAATTGTCTTGGATGCCAACATTGCAGAAGTACCAATTTAAAGGGTCGCTGTTCCAAAATCCTGTGATATCCTCGCGGAAAAGTAGCCATAGAGTGTAACCTCTATATTTCAACACCAACTATAATTCAACACAGACTCCCTTGAAAATGATTTGCTTTGTTTGGAAGTTGATTCAGATAATATATAGCTTCTCATCAACCAATGATTTATTTAACTCCCGACATTTCAGTGACTTTCTGTCACTCTCCTCAGAGTGATATAGTAGAGATAATATATATAGAATGTATAGTTCCGTAGATCATTTGTTGGTTGGAAGTTGATTCAGATAATATACAGCCATATCAACCAATGATTTATTTAACTCCCGACGTTTTAGTGACTTGCTGTCACTCTCCTCAGAGTGATATAGTAGAGATAATATATATATAATGTATAGTTCCGTAGATCATTTGTTGGTTGGAAGTTGATTCAGATAATATACAGCCTCATCAACCAATAATATATTTAACTCCCGACATTTCAGTGACTTTCTGTCACTCTCCTCAGAGTGATATAGTAGAGATAATATATATATAATGTATAGTTCCGTAGATCATTTGTTGGTTGGAAGTTGATTCAGATAATATATAGCCACATCAACCAATAATATATTTAACTCCCGACATTTCAGTGACTTGCTGTCACTCTCCTCAGAGTGATATAGTAGAGATAATATATATAGAATGTATAGTTCCGTAGATCATTTGTTGGTTGGAAGTTGATTCAGATAATATACAGCCACATCAACCAATAATTTATTTAACTCCCGACATTTCAGTGACTTGCTGTCACTCTCCTCAGAGTGATATAGTAGAGATAATATATAATAAATTATAATGTATAGTTCCGTAGATCATTTGTTGGTTGGAAGTTGATTCAGATAATATACAGCCATATCAACCAATGATTTATTTAACTCCCGACGTTTTAGTGACTTGCTGTAGCTCTCCTCAGAGTGATATAGTAGAGATAATATATATATAATGTATAGTTCCGTAGATCATTTGTTGGTTGGAAGTTGATTCAGATAATATACAGCCATATCAACCAATGATTTATTTAACTCCCGACGTTTTAGTGACTTGCTGTAGCTCTCCTCAGAGTGATATAGTAGAGATAATATATATATAATGTATAGTTCCGTAGATCATTTGTTGGTTGGAAGTTGATTCAGATAATATACAGCCATATCAACCAATGATTTATTTAACTCCCGACATTTCAGTGACTTTCTGTCACTCTCCTCAGAGTGATATAGTAGAGATAATATATATAGAATGTATAGTTCCGTAGATCATTTGTTGGTTGGAAGTTGATTCAGATAATATATAGCCACATCAACCAATAATTTATTTAACTCCCGACATTTCAGTGACTTGCTGTAGCTCTCCTCAGGAATAATTATTTTGAATCCTAGTTCTACTTATATACATACACAATGGGATGTACATGAACTAGGATTTAAAATAATCATTCCCTTGAAGGGAGTGACAGCAAGTCACTGAAATGTCGGGAGTTAAATAAATTATTGGTTGATGTGGCTTCTAACTCCCTATAGGTGTTGACATACTTTAGCCACGTTTTAAAAGTTAAAAGAGAAAACGAAAATATAACGTGGTGAGTTTCTTTTTATTGAAAATACAAGCTTTCAAGCAAAACGCTTTTCTTCAGGTAATCCAAGAAAATGTGCGGAGAGGTATATATACCCAATTAAGTAAGATTTGAATATTGAAGCGGAATTGCCACGAACAAGCACGTATCAACACACCTAGAGAGCGAGCAAGAAATCCAGTTTAAAATAAGTTTAAAATAAATAAAATATATACATAAATCGGGAAAACACTTGAGGTTAAAATTCCTTATGCGGGATCCATGCTATTACAAAAAGCTATGTACTGCGGGGGTAGTTCAATTTTTCTATTGAGGCTCGGAATTTTATTGGAAACCAATAATTATAAGTGTTGAATTGAAGAAGCAGGATTGTCTAGGGTTCAACCCTGATTTCAAATCAACAGAAAGTACTCGGAGGCATTAAACTGAGGTTCACTGAGGTTTGACTAGATACTAGTTCTTAATGCCACCAAGCCTAACTAAATGGATCATTGGTTTTATCCTTGTATTTTAAGAATATTGAGCATGTGTTATTCTCTCATAGCCTGGTATTAAAGCTTTACATTATAATGCAACTTCTTATTTCACCTTTATGATAGTGTTACCTCTGTTATATTGATACTTTTCCCAGATGGATTTGAAGATGAAGTGGAGAAATCCCCAAGACTGATCCAACCAAGTAGAGTAGGAGTTCCCATGGGAGACCAATGGAATAACATGGCTTTCTTCTGGAGGTGTTCTGTCTATCAATTTGGCATATTGTCAGGGAGTCATTTTTGACTCACAGATAAAGTTGCTCATATGGGATCTTAATGTTCTATCATGGCATTTGAGATAAAAACACGGATTTCGTTATCAATAACTAGTCACTTGATATTCAATTCTATAGTTAATTGTTCCTTAGCTACCAGAGTGATTAATATACAAATACCATGTCTTCCAGGAAAGAGGGGTTGCAAAATTTGATGGCCACCTCAGTGATTCAGTTGGAATTTTCTATTTTCCTACATTTATTCTTATATTGTGACTACAAAACTGTTGTGTAGTACATTGTTACATTTTTAAAATCTGCTTTTTACATGTGGTGCACTTATAGTAAAAGCAGTTGCCAACTTTTACCCACCATGATTATCATGGCCTGTATCACATGTACTATAATAAGGATAATAATAAAAAAAAAAATGTTTAGAGTGTAGATAAGGCACAATATGGATTATAGATAATATATAACCTATAGATTATTACCTTGTGTTTAGAGTGTAGTTAAGGCACACTTTGGATTATAGATTATAACCTATAGATTATTACCTTGTGTGTTTAGAGTGTAGTTAAGAAAAAAAAAAAACTATATAATTCTTTGATCTCTTCAAGCTATCGTTAAAAATTTCCTGTTGTATTCCATGCTATCGGAAATGTGTTGGTAAATCAACCTATTTCAACTTAGATTAAACACCTCTTTGGTATTATTTAGTTTATTATTGCACTCACAGTAATTCCATGTGCTTTTGCATACACACAACACATACTTTATCCTAAGTTTTTTTTTTCACTTATTGAACTATATCTTTTATATCCGCATGTAGTTTGTTGGCAAGGAAGAAAGAAACTTAATTTTACTTCAAATATATCTCCTATTTTTATCGTTGTTTTGTTAAAGATATTTTTTTAAAAAAGGTTTTGTCTGCTTTTTTTTATGTTAACCTACTTTAACAAATATATTGAGTTGTTGGGTGGAGTCTAGAAATGTATTAATAATGCCATTCTCTGTTTGAATCTTTGCATGGGCCCATTGGGACGATCTTGGAGAGAATTTTCTTGTTGGCTGAAAATAATTTAAAACAAAATATATTTATATACAGTAGAACCTCCCTGTAAAGTACACCTAATTGTAGAGCCAGAGTGTCCTTTAGGGAGAGGTGTCCTCTTACCTGAGAGTTGCTAAATAGTAAAAATGGTAATTTTGCAAATAAAAACTGTGCTTTTTAGAGAGGTGTTTGCTAAAGGGAGGTTCTATTGTATATATATATATATATATATATTTATAACTAGACGAATGGCCCGGGCAACGCCCGGGTTTTACCCGAGTGCGAATATATTTTAAAAACGTTTTAATCTTCATCTTGTCTACACCATGCTTCCTAGGGTTGTCGGCGCCCGTTGACTCCCGGCGAGCAAGCGACTGCTCCCGTCGGCAGCCGGCGTGCGAGTGGCTTCCCGGCGCATGCGCGCGCACAGGGAAGCCACGTGTCGCAGGCGGCCAATGGGCGGGCCCCGCCATCAGTTCCACCGCGTTCTAGATGAGCTATTTAGAATAATTTGAATATATAGTTTTAATAATTGATTTATATATTTTTTAAAATAGCCTATCGTCATCCTCGTTATTTTTTACCTATGTATTGAAATTTTGGTTTGAATTAGTGAACTACTGCGAATTTGTATACCGGACATACAGACCAACCAACAAACATACAAACATTCATTTTTATATATATACAGTAAAACCCCTCTATAGTGAACCCCAATGGGACAGAGCTTTTGGTTCACTATAGCCACGGTTCACTATAGCCACGGTTTGGCTATTTTTTTTTACTTTTCAAAAATTTTAGACTGTATAATTAAAAAACAGCCATACACACAAGTAGAGGCTGCCTCTTAATAGTGGTCACTTTATTTTAATACCCTTAATTGACTAATTTCCTTATATTAATACTGAATAATAATAGAAATCATTAGATAATAGGTTCTTCTTATGATTAACATACATGTACCTCTATGTCTAAGTTAAAAATCAAGACAAATCCTAGGCAAAGTTTTATTAAATATATATTCAAAGATATGAAATGATTTTAAAACATCATTATCACATTATATAATACAATTTTTACTTGAAAAAATGGCTCTAATACCTTGTTGTTTCAAAGCATTCTTCCAAGCATTGCACCATTCAAATAAAGTTAGTGTTTTTCTTCCATTTCATGTTTCCCCATATTCTTCTAGGTCTAGATTTCGTTTTGTCCCTTTTAACCTGCCATGCAAAACATTGCTGACTTTAAAATCACCATAGTTAATGGCATAAAAATAATTTTTGTTTCATCACGGGACCGTTTATTTGGACTTTTTTTTTTTAGCCCTAAAACGTACGATCGCGATCGCGGCAAAAGTTGAAGTTGATTCCTCTTTGTAACAATTTTTAATAACTTTATATTTTATCTTTTATAATAGAAAAGTTATATTCTCTTATTTTAATATGTTCTTAACATTTTGCCTATGTTGTTTCACTTTGAAAAGTTCTGAAAATGGCCTTTTTTTTTTAAAAAGAAATAATGCTTTTGTTTTTAAAATGCCTTTGTTTTCTTCATTTTGGAAGCCATTTGCATTTTTTATATTTCAAATTTAATGGATGCAAAGATATTCTAATTAATAAAAAGTATAATGTGTAAAAATTTATACAACATACAGCAAAAATAAAGTGCAAAAATCAAACAAACAATGCCGCTAAATTTATTGTTTTGAAATCGCGATCCGCGAGCTTTAAACATGCTCAAAATTTTGTTTTTTAATTTTTTTTTTTAAATTACAATTCTAAGTTCGTTATAAGCATAGTATTTTTAATAGATTTTATCATTTTGGGACCCGAAATAGGTTCGTTATAGGGGTAGTTCGTTATTCTAAAAATCGCAAAGTTCGTTATAACGATGGTATTTTCAATGGAATGGAATTGGGAATCGGCGTGGGTTCGTTATAAGGGAAGGTTCGTTATATCCAGGGTTCGTTATAGCGGGGTTTTACTGTAGATGTTGGCTTTCTAAATTTATGATTTGATTCCATAGTCACTCTTCCAATGAATCTCCTTAAACATTGGGGCAACAAAGAGTATTTTTGCTTATTGTTTAAATTTAATTTTTTTAATAATTTCAACTTTTCCTAACTATATATCTCAGGGAGTGTTTATCCCATTGTTAAAATACTTGTGTGAGTGGGAAGAATGATCAATAAATAATTGATGGTCAAATCAATTTTGACTTTGGGGTTAAATCAAGCTGCTCTATGATGATTATACAATGGTCAAGTGTTTTCAAATGTTGGAATATTTTCAATCAACAAATTTGCCTATTTATTTTCATACCTACCTGATATCTAAAAAAGATGTTTTAAAACTCTTTATTCAGACAATACTATTGTAATCTATAATCTATGATTATACAATGGTCAGGTGTTGTCAAATCTTGGGATATTTTCAATCAGCAAATTTTTATTTTCAACCTACCTGATATCTAAAAAAGACGTTTTAAAACTCTTTATTCAGACAATACTATTAACTACATAGCATTATTTACATAGTAGTATTTACATAAGAACAATAGCTATATACATGTAGTAAAGTCAGTTTTACATGGGTCAATGTTTCAGTTCAACAAGTAAAGATGAATATAGACACATTGAGAGTGTATATATTTACACCATTTATACATTAGACATTAGCCTCTAAAAGTGAGTCAAACTCGGTTTCGCTGTTATAGTCATAGTTAAAATCGATGCTTATCCAGAATTTGTACATTACATACATCCGTTGTTTCACATGATCAAAAATGAATTTCCCTCGATCAAAAACAAAACGTGAATCACTACTCACACAGATATGTTTTAATTTTACATAAAAACGTGCATAAAAACTTCTACAAAAGACCTTTTTTTAAATCACTTTTGCCACTTATTCAAAAAGCTTTCATTTTCCCTCATGGTTAATTTTGTTTTAAAGAATGCATCCTTTGCTAGTTAAGTTTTTCTGTTAAATTTGCAATGTTTTTATTTATTTAGCTCTCTCCTTTTTAAAATAATGTTTTTTTATTTTTATGATAGAGGCAAAACACTTAACAAGGATATTAAAACATGTTTATCTGTACACTTTTATCTATCATGATCACCAATGAAAGGGTAGTAGACTTTGTTTTTAAATGTCTGATAAAAGTTGAGCTTATGGAATGGAGCTAAGTGTACAGTCAATTCTACTGATGTCATTTTCTATATAATGGACCTGTTTATTATCACCTTCGCCTTTGCCGGTCCCAAGCCCGGATGAAAAAGGAGGAGGGGGAGCAGTAACAAGCTCACTAAAACACCTGGGTTCAGCTGGCCCGGCTGATAGTACCCTGTAAGGGCTCCTAATCCAGGGATACAGGATGAGCAGCGTTTGTACTCCATGTTAGCAGCGGCTGCACATGGTGTCTGTTCCTCATGTCAGAGGCAGCCATTTCTTTTGGAGCTAAGTCTGCCTACCACTGAGTTGTGCTCCCAGTCTTAATGACAAAGGCAGACGCATGCTACTCCACCCAATCATGATGGTTGTCAACTTTACAAGCTTGATACTGTAATATGATTGAGTGGAGATAAGAAAGAAGAAGAAGAAGACCTTGTGCAAAGATTACACAAATTCCACGAGTGATCTCATGGAATGGGGTGTAGGGGTGCAGCTTTCACTGATCATAGCACCATGATCCAGGCACACTTTAGTGAAAGTCTGACTTTACCTGTAATTTGAGGCCATTCCTAACATGAAAGCCTTTGCTTCTAACTCTAAACATGAGAACAGACCTCTGTATCCTTGGAGAAGGAACTCTTGCTGAGGTCTTTTAACCGGGTCAGTTGAACTCAGAATTTTTAAAAAGGTCTTTCTCCTCTCTCTCTTTCTAACAATGCTACTGTTGGTCTGCGAACCTTGTTGGTAAAGTTAATTGATAGTTACACTGTATATTGAGACAAATACAGCGATCAAAATGTTTATTCCAATTGATATTTTTGACGGGGAGAGAGAGCTAATGCTTGCACTGTATTTTTATATGCAATTATATATGCACAATAAGCACAATTTTTATACCTTTTATAAAGAATAGCTTTGTTTCTATACAGTAAAACCCATCTAATACATAAACCGATGTTTATTACAGTTTTATCTGTTGAAAATGACAAGGTGGCTTTGTTATTAAGGTCTCAAAACTCAGTTCAACTGAAGATCTCATTAGAGGGGTTTTACAATATATTGCTTTTTTTAAATACATTTTTTTGTAGTCTAGCTGTTAGATTTTTTTTTTTTAGTTTTGTGGTTCTTTGGATTGCTTATAGTGAATGTTTTGTTTGGAACCTATATTTTCTTATTCCCCTAAAATTTTAGTCAATTTATTTTGTGTTTTCCCCATTTTTAATGGAAGCACATTCCTCTATCCTATACCAAAATATACATATTGGGTCTAAAGTGCCTTTATAATAAATACCATGTGCTATTTTGCCAAATGTACGATTTAATTTGGAAAGTTTTTTTTTTTTTTCTTTCTATATTGGAGATGAAAATAAAATATTTTTGTACTATGATATCCTTGTGTGATTTTTTCAATAAAATATTTATTGTTGTAATTGTTGTTTCTTATCCCCTTGTGTAAAGATTATACGAATTCCATGTGTTCATGCTCCTCGAACTGATCTCATAGAATGGGGTATAGGGGTGCAGCTTTAGTTGATCATGGCACCATGATCCAGGCACACTTTGATGAAAGGCTGACTATACCTGTAATTTGAGGCCGTTCCTAACATGGAAGCAGATGCCTTAGCTGCCGACTCTAACATGAGTACAGACGCAGCTCCTCCGTATCCCTGGAGAGGAATCCTTGCTGAGGTCTATCAACTGGGTCAGTTAAACTCAGGATTCTTAAAGAGGTATTTCTCCTCTTTTAACAATGCTGCTATTGGTCTGTGACTGCTTATTTGTCAGAGTTTTCTGCTTGTTTTGCAGCTGGTTTTCATATCTGAAGGTTATTCCCCTATCCGTCACCTGGGGATGTGCCCTGTAGCAGTCAGCTCTGCTGAGGGACCTATGACTTGGTACAAAGAAGAGAAACCAGGAGAACAAGTCTATCCTTCCATACCAGACATCTAGATCATCAACAGACATGCAATGTCAGCAGGGTTGTTCTCCCACACAAGTGTTAACTACCCACTCCTAACTACGCTATTCATGCCATCAGCTCATCAATTGGTGAACACAAGATTTCACACACTTTTATTTATTTATTTAACAGTTGGGAGAGACACGCCATATCCACAATTTGGATAATTGCGTGTATATTTTAAATTTTATATACAATTAATACAATTGAACATTGGGAATCATGAAAATTAAAAGTTCGATGTCAAATTTTGCATATAGTAATTATAAATAGTAGCTTGAAATATGTACAGTCAATACTTTCGCCTCAAAATATACATCCTGCAGAATCTATTAAACTTTATGTATTGGTCTTTATTGCGCAAGCAGCTTGTTTTGTATTAGTCAGGTAAAGTTGGTTTTCTTCCCTTAGATCAGAAGTTAATGGACAGTCTATCAGAAGATGTTCAGGGGTTTGTTGTTCGTTTCCACAAGTGCATGCAGGTGAACCAATTTTGCCAATTCTAAACAAATATGTGTTAAAGTCACCATGTCCAGTAAAAAATTGAACGTTATAAAAGTTGGGTTGAACATAGTTAGGTACTTTTATAAGATTATGGGCTGGGGAGGTAAGAAAGTTAAAGAGAGGAATTTGACTGAGCTGTTTTTCTAAAGTAGTTGCAGAGTCGATTTCATGTAGAATTTTGCTGGGAGGAAAGTGCAATCAATCTCATGATTTAGAACTTACTAAGAAAGCAAACATTGTTTTTTTATGAAAATTTATGAGCCTGTGGATGTTCCAGATCAAGATTCACATAGGGCTGGTGGAAATAATTTGCGAGATTAAGAGAATAACCAATTGTGAGCAAAATTGTCTCGTTTCCTTCAAAAAATAGATTAAAGATTTTCTACTTCCTTAAGTTTTGTCCATGTGTAGTCCCAATTATTTATAACTGACTATAAGAAAAGGACACCTCTCTTCTGTCAAAACAGGTGTCAAAAACCTTGTGCCATCATTTCAACAACCAATTTGATCTAAACTCTGAATTTACACCAGAAAAACCTTTTTATTCTTAAGATTTAATGAGTTTCTTTCTAAGACCTTGTGAAACTGCCCTGTACAGACTAGGGTCGTAGCCAAACCATGATCTTCATATCTATACAATCTATTTCCCCCTCCTATTGGATTTTAAAAAGCTGGAGATTGCCACACTAGAAGTCTACTTAAGCTAAAATTTTGTCAATTTCTTTTATAGTTCAGCATATGGTTTCTAGGCCTCACATAATTCATGAGGGGGTCGGTGGAAGACTGGTTAAACCGTTTGGTTTTCGACCACTACGACCCGGGTTCGATTCCCGCATTGGACACTTTTTTCTGTTTTAAAAATAAATTTTAGAAAAAATGCTCCGATGGCCCTCGATTCTTGCAAAAGTCCAGCCCCACCAGCGAGTGCAAGTAACCAAACGGGGCTCTGGCACATTTGTAAGTGCAAAGTCGAACTGCTTTTCACATGTTTAGACATGTGGTGCGCTTACAGTAAAAAAAAGCAGTCGCTAACTACCCACCATGATTATCATGGCCTGTACCACGTTTACTAGGGATAAGCAAAAAAAAAAAAAAACATAATTCATAAACCAAATATCTCAACAGAGCATGCACATTTCTTAAGCTACCTCACTATCAAATTAACATTTTTATATCGTGAATGTAATTAGGGAAATAAAAAGTTCCATAAATGGTAACAGCTTGATTCAAGATATAGATGGGAATTTTTCAGGGAAGAGATTGATCTTAAGAAGCATAGGGCTTCCTCTCCCATCAAATTAAACGTCAAAACTAGACGCCATCATAGGGCTTCCTCTCCCATCAAATTAAACGTCAAAACTAGACGCCATCATAGGGCTTCCTCTCCCATCAAATTAAACGTCAAAACTAGACGCCATCATAGGGCTTCCTCTCCCATCAAATTAAACGTCAAAACTAGACGCCATCATAGGGCTTCCTCTCCCATCAAATTAAACGTCAAAACTAGACGCCATCATAGGGCTTCCTCTCCCATCAAATTAAACGTCAAAACTAGACGCCATCATAGGGCTCCTCTCCCATCAAATTAAACGTCAAAACTAGACGCCATCATAGGGCTCCTCTCCCATCAAATTAAACGTCAAAACTAGACGCCATCATAGGGCTCCTCTCCCATCAAATTAAACGTCAAAACTAGACGTCATCATAGGGTTCCTCTCCCATCAAATTAAGCGTCAAAACTAGACACCATCATAGGGCTCCTCTCCCATCAAATTAAACGTCAAAACTAGACGCCATCATAGGGCTCCTCTCCCATCCAATTAAACGTCAAAACTAGACGCCATCATAGGGCTCCTCTCCCATCAAATTAAACGTCAAAACTAGACGCTATAATAGATGGCCATCATTGATGTTTAATTTGATGGGAGAGGGGTCCTATGCTTTTTAAACTTGATTAAAGAGCGAATATGGCACTGATAGACATAATTTTATAAAATATTAGATAATATTAAGGAAAAGGCATCTCCCTATCGTGCAACTGAAAGTTGCTAACGGCTTGCGCCATCTATCGGAATAAATATCAACTATTCTCGTTGATTTTTAATTATTCCAGAATTGACCAAATACCCATATTTATTCCGATAGATGGCGCAAGCCATTAGCAACTTTCAGTTGCACGATAAGGAGATGCCTTTTCCTTAATTTATGCACCTTATCCCAGTACAATATTACATTTGTACTATTTTCTCACATTAGAGAATATATCGGAATGTTGTGAGTTAATAATGTAAAACCCTATCCATATAAACCCTGTCTAACTGTGTATAGAAATTTTCAGAAGGTTGAGTTAATGAAAAAAGACATGTTGGAAGTTTAGGAGTAACTCACACAAATATTTGATAAATTTAACTTTATTCAGAGAACCCATGGGAAGTTTGCCGCAGGACACGTTTAGTTGAAGTTAGCAGATCGGCCAATTCTCCCATCGTGGACATAATGGTCTCGACGTACTGCTGGCCCGAGGTCTCCGGGCATTCGTTGAAGCAGCAAGCTCCGAAGTTGATGTAGTTGGGATAGATGAGGTAGTTGGCTCCGTAGCCATTCTTCTCTCGCGGTCCGTACACCCCTGTGCCGTCCTTGGTCACTGGAACCTGGAGTCACCATAGTATCAACCTCAGCGCCATGATAGAGTTCATATATTCTGTGAACTATCTCTTTCAATTATGATGCATTAGCGCGCTATCTGTTATAAAAATTTGAAACTATTATAGACGCGTATGGTTCTTTTTAAAATTAAACAATTTCTACTGAAAGGGAAAAAAATATAACAGCGGTATGGTAGATTAAACTGGCAAAGCCTCTGGAAGGGTTCACCACTGATGAGCCAGGCCCTCCTATTAATTTTTCCATTGCAGAAAGGGCAGTAGAAATTGTTTAATTTTAAAAAGAATCATACGCGTCTATAATAGTTTCAAATTTTTATAACAGATGGCGCGCTAATGCACATAATATAATTGTTCTAATAAAAGACTCAATTTGATGCTTGCGGAAGAGCGATTGCTTTAAGCATATTATATATTTATAATTGTATGTAATTCTGCTGTCCTCAAAGCTTATGTCCATAGATAATCTAAAATACCCATTCCAAGAGTCTAGCATCAGTATCACTATAAAAGGAAGATCGTAAAATGCAATATTTGAGCCTTAAAATGCTTACCTGTTAGCATGTAGAAGGCGGAATAAATTGTTACGTAAAATGCAATATAACAGCGGTATGGTAGATTAAACTGGCGAAACCGCTGGGAGGTTTCAACACTGATGAGCCAAGGGCATTTTAAAAAGAATAATATGCGTCTATAATAGTTTCTAATTATTTCTTTCAATCATATAAGACAAATGTCTTGAACCACTAGATAAAAGATCTAAACTGATCGACTTGTTCTCCTATGCATGAGGCAGTGCGCTGTTGATTTGGCTTTGAGCTATTTTAATTATTGATTTGGTTTATAATTTGTCGTATGAATTTAGAGTTGCTGAATAAACACATTTTACTGAATTTCTTTAATTCATAAGATAGTGTTTGGTTGGCTATAATGAATACTTTAGGTAACATGCAATAAACTCGGTTTTTTTTGTTTTTAGGTGGGGGAGCTGTGGCTAAGCATGATGTATAAGTAGACCAGTTTTCAAATAAATAATGAGTAATTTGAATATTGGATGATTCTTTAAATATGGAAACTCTTTTTTTACTTCTATTTATAATGTATAAGCATTTGCGAAACAATTGGCCTGAGGATGAACTAACGTTTGAAAGCTTGCTGTTTTAAACTAATGAAGAAACTTGTTGCAAATATCCTGATTGACATATATCTTTTCAAATATTATATAAACTTGAATAAAAATGGAGTCGCCTCTATGTGATCTATAGAAGTACAAAAGAATTATCTTTCGCAAATCCCTCCAGCTTGCCAGATGAAGTCGTAATTTTAAATTCAATCTTCTGTGCGCCAACGGATGCATACCTCCATTGCGTGTTAAAGATCCTGTTAAGAATCATTTTCCCAAAGAATGGTGGGTGAATTGAAGAAGAAGCTCCTACAGGCGAGATTAAGAGGATGCCGTTCCTAGATCAGATTCCTTAGCAAAACTATTAAACAACTACTAGTCTTGGTGTCAGTTAAACTCCCCATGTGCGATTTGACATATCTATTTATAGAAATCTCCATATAATATATTTTAAGAAACTGATAATTTTTATTATGTTGATTGTACATATTGCCAGACACTTCTTTCTTTTATACACAGTTCTTTTTTCTCGTTTTTCTCTCTTTCTCCTTGTTAATATGATATGATTATTCTCTTTATGACCTAAAATTATTATAAATATACATGTATAGACAAATGTAAAGGCATACATGTATGACAGCGCAAGTGTCCCTATGGGGACATAACGCTTCAAATTGAAATAAATAAAGTCAAGAAACGAGGCTAATAAGAAGCATTAAACTAAATTTTCGACATTGGTCTAGGAAATATACACATTCCCGTACAAGAATTTATCGAACTCAATATTGCCGATACCCAACTTTCTGATAACCAATTAAATATTCTAAACAAAGGCCTCAAGTTCAGGATCTCCAGTCGAACTGATAATTATCTAACGATAGGCAGCTATAACTTCCTTCAATAACTGTGAAAAGAACGAGATTAGAAACTTGGGTTGCATAAGTATTTTAAAGAAACAATGGATGGCAATTTCTTTATTGATTAATTGTCAATATCAGGCTCGTTACTTCAGTTGTCTCTTGGACAAGTATATGACGCCCTAGAAGCCGAGCTGGGTTCCATTGTCAACTCTTGCTGCATAGCGGCTTAATGTGAAGAAACTTTACGGATACCTTGTAGAGTTTGAAGCTCGGAAAATATATTAAAGGAACATATAGATAAAACATTTTCTCTATGAGATAGTTTCGGTTTTTAATTTATATTTCTGTCAGATCACATTGCTTGTTATGAGTAGAAGCTCTTGATTTTTAGTTACATAGAATCCCTAAAAATCTGCAACTAAATAGTTTTTGAAAAGTAATAAATTCGAGCGGGTGCGCGAAAATGTGATTTTTGGGTACATTACTTTTTTGACACTTTAGAATTTATTCTAAACGAACAAGGCAATAAAAGGGGGGTTATTTTGATTTCTATTGACATGTTAAAAGTAGGTTTTAAAAATATATAATAAATTTTAAGCATCGAGATAAATTTTAAAACCTGAAATCAGTTAAATTAGACATTATAAAGAAGCACGGCCAAAAACTAGCCGTACCGGTCGAGAATCTGGGCATAACAGGAAACCCGGGTGAAGTACTAGAGCACATAGGGAGAGAACTTACCTGGCTACTGACGACTCTAAAGTTAGCTGCAGCCCGGAAGCCAGTGTCGTCGAAGAGCAGGGGTAGGGGCAGGCCCATCTCTTTGGCAGCCTTCTTGTAGCCTTGGATCAGGCATTCTATGCCCTCCCCGTTGGTGGCCTGTACAGGCAGACCTTCGTTACTGCATCAAAAGGGCGTGGTAGCAACTATCGATATAGAACAAGCAGAACCCGGGGTGGAATCCCGCATTCAAGCGATTTGTAAAATTGATTTAATGGTTCTTGATTATTTCACCGTCTATTCTTATCATGAGTGCATTTCCGAGTTCTGGCACCTTGTTAATGCAAAATTCGAACCGGTTCTTCATGCTTCGATATATAATATACTTAAAGTATAAATAGTCTCAAATCTCTACTCAACACTTTTTCATGGCATGTAACATGCGTATTTGGGTCAATCTAACAACAGAGTAGCTTGTCTGTCCCCGAAGGCTAATCTGTACTGCAGACCTCGCCATAGGGTGATTTCGCCACAGAATGAACACAGATAACAAAGAGAGCTATCTACCTCGGTAGCTGCCAGTTTGTGGGAGAGGACGGCCGCTCTGAGGGCGGAGAGCCGCTCCAGAGGTTTGCTAGATGGGTCCGTCAGTAGGTCACACATGTAGGCCGAGTCCTCGCTGGTCCCGCGGATGATCTCCATCCTTCCATGGAGGAACTTGCGGGCGGTGGCGACCTCGTACATAGAGGTTGGACCGTGCATCCTGCCGCACATGAGGACATATGTACTACCATCTCTTTATAGCATCTCTCATTCCTCAGTTTTTCCACAAGAATCTACAAATAATTCATCCTCAAATCTCTGTATTTTGACAATGGTTCTCAATGACATGATCGACAACAAGGCCCCGGAATCGAATCCCATATTGACCCGTTTTTTATTTGAAAATTGCTCTACAAGAGTCTCACGACTTCAAGTACATACCCACCAGTTAGTTACCAACACCTTGTAAGTGCAAAGGTCAAACAAATGTCTACATGTGTAGACATGTGGTATAAATGAATTGTCGCAGTCCTCAAGTTAATTTACAGACCGCTCTACTATTGTATGGAGGTGCTTGGCCTACATAGTGTGCAATTAGTAGAGAATACATAGTGGGGAATTCAATATACAAATATCAGAGTCATCAATCAATTCTTAATCAATTCTGTCACCGTTTGCTTTTGTGAATGGAATAAATACCCAAATATGGTCATTTCTTATAAGCATCGGTAATTCAATGGCGAGAATGCTCGCCTGCCACGCGGGCGCGGGCCCGGGTTCGATTCCCGGCCGATGCATTTTTTTTTTTACAATTTTTAAAACTCATTTATTTAAACTATATTAATTTTGAAACAACTAAAGTTGATTGCAAAAAAAATAATTAAATCAAATACCTAAACACTAATATAATACAATTTTTGCCATTACACACTTTTTTCTTGTAGTTTATGTCTTTCTTCTGTATTGCTATTCTATGGCACTTCTACTATTTATTATTGATGTACTTTCAGTATGAAGGATACTTCACTCGGGGGATTTCTCGGGCGAAGCCGGGTCATTCTTCTAGGGTATATAAGGAAAATATAGGCACGTTCGCTTCTAGAGATGCATATATACAAGTAAGTGCACAGATAAATACTATTCAGTAAATAAAAACATCATCCTAGAGTCTAGTTCTTTAAAGTCGCGGGGACGTTATTGGTAACACCGCAGAAAAGTTTATTGATACAAACTTTCAGTCAACGCTTTTAACAGGCCTTGGCTACAAAATAAGAGAGTTAAATTGGTGGAACTTTATACAAAAATAGGGATATGATACTATTTGCATTCAAATTGTTTTAACAACAATTTAAAATGATAATCTATTTACGCGTGATTCTTTTTTAAAATACCTTTTCCTACTTTACCTTTACTATGCACAATAGAACCAGGCCCTCCCAATATTTTATCATTGCAGCAATGGAAGAACGAAAAAAATATTGTTTATTTAAAAAAATATGAAAGTAAGTAGTTTATCATTTAGAATATATTTATTTATTATTAATTCATTGCTATTTTTTAAAACACAAGGCAATAAGACCAAATCCAAATAAATGTATAGCATGTGACGATTCGGTAACAGCGTTGTTACCATCAACAGACAAAAGTTCTGAATGTGGTCCATTGAAATCTATCGAAAATGGTTAGGTACAATTTGGGTTATAGATTAGAAGCATAATGTAATAAGACTAAATCAAAATAAACAAATAGCGTATGACATTTCGGTAACAAAACCTGTTACCGAGAAATCTCACACACTATTTTAATTTTGAGATAATTACTTTGTGTACAATTTGCAATTTTATACCTTTCATTTTTTAGCCATGGCCTCCTAAAGGTTCTCACGAAAGTTTGTCTTTTGGTATCAATAAAGAAGGAATCTCTTGCGCAGTATTTTAAAAAAAATCATAGACGTGTCCATACACACATATATTGAGTATATATATAGAGTGTCCAGTAACAATTATGTTTTAACTTTTAACGCGCTATTAAAAAGAAGTGTTAAAATGTTCAAATACCATCGTTAAATGAGCTATGATGGACCTGCCTTTTTTCTGGTCACTTTTAGAGTTCCAATCTGCATCCTATCTGTATTCAACGATGCCTGAAAATTTATACTTTAAAATTTGAATAATATTTTGGGGGATCTCTTAAATATTAAAAGTTATTACATTTTCCCAGTTTTTTTTCAGAGTTATGAAGACTTTAATCTTCAATGTTTTATTTTGAGAGGTCTTAAAAGAAAATTCCTTCTAATTGATATCAGGTAAAAATGCAAAACGTTTAATATCTTACTTATTCAACACAACACACATAAGGAGAGAAGATGAGTCGCACTATGGGGAATTGGTCATACTTATAGAAAGCCAGCTGCATGGCCATCTGAACGAAGCTGTCTGGACTGAGGTCATGGGACTTGATGAAGTTCTTGCCGAACCTGGAGAAGCGGCGACAGGCCACGTCTGCATTCTCAATGATCCTGGAACAACAGAGCTTCAGCGTATCATGTCATGGATCTGAGGAAGGTATTTGTTAAGGTGAATTCATCAGGCTTTCAGGGATAGGTTTCTTTTTTGAAACATTTAATTTAGATCTCGTGTTACAAAAAAAAAAAAAAAAAGGCATAAGATGCCACAACTCTTAATAAAAATGAGTTACGACGTCTTATGCCTTTTTTTTTCTAATTTGTCGAAATCCGAAAACCTGTGATAATCAATAGATCTCGTGAAGGGCTTGCATGCCTGAAAGCTAGCGATCTAAATTACATTTTCAAAAAAGAAACGTATTCCCGGAAGCCTGATGGATTTTACCTTAATAATTGATATAGGAGATTGTTTTCTTGAAAGGTATTTGTTGTTTTGTCGTGGAATAATGAGCATTATGTTTGAATGAAGCCAATTTTTCTCTTTTTCTTTTTATTGTAAAGAAATCCATAGATAGATATATATGTCGTGATCGAATGGAAGGGTGCAACCGTTATTCATGCAATCAAGAATTAGCTACAGCCAATTGAGCAAGGCACTCGCGACTTGCCGTAGCATTCCCCCGCGATGTCTGCCACGTTTATTTTTGTGCCCTTTTTATAGATGGATGAATTTGCATATTTACATTTTAACACAAGCTTAACATATTCACATACTTATTTTGGCGAAAAGAAATTTTACATCTTTGATATTATACAAATTATGACATATATATGAGAAACAATTTTAAAAATAAAATAATAAAATGGTCAGGTGTTGGTATTAAAGTAAAAAAAGGCATATCCTGACCACGCTCACATGAGATTTTTAGATGGCAGAGCGCCATCTAGTGGAACAGAAATCAACTAAACGTTGATTTAGCCTGTTCCCTGATATTTGACCAATCCATTTTCTTGATGAATATTTTTGATAAATCGTTGTTGGATTTTCTTGATTTATCAAGAAAATGGGTTGGCCAAATATCAGGGAACAGGCTAAATCAACGTTTAGTTGATTTCTGTTCCACTAGATGACACTCTGCCACCTAAAAAAAGAGATATCTACTTATATATTTGCCTTATTCTGTCTGTTTGTTTGTCTGTTTGTCTGAAGCTCACGGATAGAATGCGCGCTCATTGGCTGCCAGGGAACACGTGTCCTCCCTGCCCCCCTCTAGACAACCCTGTTATTCAAAAACCATACATCCAATCGCCATGAAATTCTGGGATATTATTAGGTATATCCCCGGAAAGGTTTTCGAAAAATAATTTCTTGAATATCTTGAATATCCTTAGAGTTATTTGCAGAATTGTAGATATAACTCGCATGCAGCGCCACCATTGCGACGACGGAGATAGGCTTAAGTTTGCTGCTCCACCCCTGTTGACCTTGGGTCATCGTGTGAGTCACAGCATGATGCAACAAAAACACTCTCTCTGGGGATTGCGGCGTCAACAACCTGTAAGTTTGCCTCTCTCATAAACCTGTCTATACAGACCACCCTGACTATAGCGACCACTCTAGACAACCCTGTTATCAGCTGCCTGTCTATACAGACCACCCTGTCTATAGCGGTCACCTTAGGCAACCCTGTTATCAGCAGTGTGATACATCCACCTGTCTATACAGACCACCCTGTCTATAGCGACCACTCTAGACAACCCTGTTATCAGCTGTGTGATACATCCACCTGTCTATACAGACCACCCTGTTAATAGCGACCACCCAAGTCAACGTTTTTAAAATATATTCGCACTCGGGTAAACCCCGGGCGTTGCCCGGGCCATTCGTCTAGTATATATATATACGAGGGGCATCCAATAAATAAGTTTCCCTATTTTGTAACAAATAAACAACTTTATTTACAATTATGCAGTTATTTTATTTTCATTATACAACTCATAGACTACTTCTCTACATAATCACCATTTCTGTCCAAACATTTTTGGTACCATTGTAGCGATTTTTTGATACCACTGTTGTACCAAGCCGTGTCCTGTCTTCGTAGCCAGTGGTTCGCCTCCGCCTGTTTTCAATTCAAATTCAAAACATCTGACATTATTGTTCCAATCGAAGAGCATCCAATTTCGATTCCAGGAGGCAGTCGAATCATTATTTCGTCAATGGTGACGCGGCGATTTGCTTCCACCACATTCCGAACAGCAGCCACGGCTGCATTGTCCGTAGCAGTAACGGGCCTGTCGCTTCGCTCGTCATCATGCACGTTTTGCCGTCCTTCCAAGAACCATGAACGCCATCGGCGAACCATTTGGATGCTCATACATCCTTCACCATACACTGACACTAAATTGCGATGAATATTGACCGCAGTTTCATTTTTGGCTGTGAAAAAACGAATTACAGAACGGAGTTCGCAAGTGGACACGTTCACCAGTGGTAGCTCCATGGAAACTGAAGCGCTACGGACTTGCGCGTACGAGTAGAGTGATTTTGAAAGGTCACCAGCTTCCAACGCATCCTAGTGACCATTTCTTACCTACTAACTAATTTTTACAACGTTTCGTTCGCCGAAAAAAAAAATAGGGAAACTTATTTATTGGATGCCCCTCGTATATATATTAAAATATTTTTGTGGTTGTAGTGTGTGCCTACATTTTCACAATCCTTATATCTATAAAAATGAAATGCGAAATCGATGTTTGTTATCGCATCACGCAAAATCTACTGACTCAATCATTATGGAATTTCGCATGTAGGTAGCTGAAGATTTCGTTTAACATATAGGCTATTCAAAAAACGAAAAGGTTTAATGTGCTATTTTTAAAAAATGTTAAACCAAAATTCCTTAGTTCAAGCCTTTTACCGCTTGGCGGCGCACTGGTCGCGACGATAAATGAATTTGATTGGTTAATATTTTTACACGTTGTTGTTTTGTAATTTTACCCGATTAATGTGTCTTTAAAAGGTAAGATTATTTTTATATATTTAATCTCTTTGAAAATAATTTTAATCGATCATTATCAAATAAATACGCCCCCGGAACCTGGGTTAATTAAAACTGTATTGTGAAATTTCGCACGTAGGGAGTTGAGGTTTTGGTTTAACATTTAGGCTAAAAGCACAAAAATTGCATTTCGAAAAACTTTCTTTTCCTTTTTAGAAGGTAGATTTTATTTAATCATTTAGTAATATTTTTTAAATTTAAATTAATTGGAATTATTATTTATTTCGCAGCTTATTCATATATTTTGCTTCGTTTACTTTTAATTAGTGTAAATATAACGATCTACATTTTTAAATATAAGTGTAGTATTTTATCTCATTAGGTATATTATTTTTAGAACAGTATTCTATTTTTTTTCTTTCTTATATTTAGAGTGCGTATAAATTTTATTAAAGTTGTAAAAAGTATATTTATTGAAAAAAGTATGTTTTACAATATAACTTGCTACATATATTTTACTATATGTTTGTTCCATGTAATATGTTTATGCTCTAATAGCATTTATATTGTAAGCAGCAGCTATGAATTTTCAGTAACTGCTTTATTTGAGGGTTGGCTAAACATTTAATCATTTTGTATTATTTTTTCAATTTAAATTAATTGGAATTATTATTTATATCGCAGCTTATTCATATATTTTGCTTCGTTTAATTTTAATTAGTGTACATATAACGATCCACATTTTTAAAGATAAGTGTACTTTTTTATCTCATAAGGTATATTATTATTTTTTTATTAAAGTTGTAAAAAGTATATTTATTGAAAAAACCTAAAGTCTTTGGAAACAATATTGCTTTTTTCCTATCCTGCAGGTCAACAGTACACTGCAACATGCTATCATAACTCTGGCTTTTGGCCACATAATTCGTTTATTTTTTATTTGGTCTTGCTTTTTTGGTATTTTTAACATTGCCCTTGACTATTAGAAAATGATGCAAATTTCCTAATTATTTTATGCCATTTTAAAAAGTACATTCTTTTGTAATAATATATAATTTCCCACATTTTTCTAAAACTGCCAACAATAACCTAATAAAAAAATAATCCAAGTCTGGGTATTTCAGTATTGCAGATATATTACATTTTTAAAAGTTGTTTAACTATAGATGTACATGCCGGATTAGGTGCCCTTAAAAATGTTTAATCTGGCTGTTTCTTCTTGAACTGCCGAGAGTGAAGTGGAGAAAGTGAAATTTTCAGGTTGCGAGGCCCATTTCCCTTAATTTACACTAATCATTTGATTTTTTTTTCATTTTTTAGATACCAAAGCCCAGTTTGGTTACTTGCACTCACTGGAGGGGTTTGACTTTTTCAAGAATCAGGGGCCATTGGGGCAATTTTTTTTTTTTCAGAACAAATTCCCCAGAACTGGATTCGATGATCCCGGGTCGTGGTTTTTAAAAATCAACAGTTTAGACCACTCCTCCAAAAATGCACTCTATTCATTCGATGTGTTTGTGAAATTGATCTTATATTTCAGATTATTTTTACCAGAATTTTTAATTTTGATATTTGCAGTTTATCTCCATTGTGCTGAAAGAAAATTCTTTACTTTAAGTTTTAAAAACAGTTGGGGGCTCTATTCATTCAAGAGTAAACCACACTCGAACAATACCCGGCCGAGGCCGGGTCCATATATCTATATAGGCTCAATTTATTAGGCAGTTTTTTCAACCAAATTAGACTTTTTTTTTAGGCCTTCTTCCATTGTCTTTTTTTTTTTTTTTGTTTTGCTGTCATTTGTTTAGGTAGTATTTAGATCAGTGATTCTCAACCTTTTTTTTTTGTTGCGGCATTATTTTAAAGATTTGAAAATTTGGCGGCACAATTTTAGATTTTCGCGGCACACTTTTGCTAACTTGAATGCAAGAAAATTCAAATTATGTATCAATATTTTTATGCAAAATATAAGTAATATACATCTCTAACATTCAATTTGCTAATTTCGTTATTTTAAAAAGTAAAAAAATGAAAAAGAAAAAAAGAAAAACCAATCCAAACGTGAACATAATCATATGACTAAAATTCGGCGGCACATTTTTAGAATTTCGCGGCACACAAAATTACCGCGGCACATTGGTTGAGAATCACTGATTTAGATTTATCTGCTTCATAATATGTAGCTGCTCATATATATCTATGTATGTTCTACTCATATTTATTGTGCATATTTTTTCAGCTAATTATACTTTTTTTTTTACATCTTCTTCCATTTGATTTTTTTTAATCAGTTGTTTTACGTTTTCACTGAGTTTTATGCATTTTTCCCCTCCTTTCAGATTATTTCTATGCTTTTTTTTATTTTGGCCTTAGTCATGAGTCGCGCTTATTTTAATACACTATTTTTGAATTTTTTTCTTCAATCTCAGTCCTTTATGTTTTACATTTTTCAGTTATCCTTATTTTTATTTTTACTAATGCTTTGTGTTTGTAGGTATGCCAAGCCATAGGAGAAGCAATCTTTCTCAGCGTTCCAATAGCTCTAGGGTTCAGCATGCTTCAGGGTCAAACATTGCAAGTAGTTGGTGTGCATCTTGAGTCTCCCTGTTTCTCGCATGGGCAACTCTATGTAGCATGCTCCCGTGTTTCCAGCCCTAAAAATTTATTTGTCTTTCTACTTTTAGCAAGACACGCAATATTGTTTATCAGGGGGCTTTGATATAGATTTTGACAATTTTGAAAGAGATTTCTTCGAATAATGATTTTGGGAAGCTTGACTTTTGTAACTACATAATTTGTGAATAATTTGTTATCATTATTGCTCTACTGTAGTTTCATCAATAAAGCTTTTTTTACTTTATATCATTTTAATTTTTTCACATTTAATTCATTTACATAACTCTATTCTTGAAAATTGTTTTTTATTTTTTTATGGTATCAACATTTCTGGTTCAATTAAGGTTTTTGTTAGCCTGCAACACACCTTATCATAGCTCATTGCATTTATCAGGATAACTTTGCTGTTTTGATTTTTACACCATTGGTATTTTCATGCCTCTATAATATTATATTTGTTTGCAGAATTTTATAGACAATTTGGTTTGGGTTATATACATTAAGAATTTGTAAAAATATAAAGGTCAAAGTTTTACAACACAAAAAAATTTTGGAACACCATTTCTCTCCCATTTAATTTAATGATGCTTAATTTATGATTTTAAGCATTGCATTATTTTTATGCATGTTATTTTTAAAATTTGTGTTAGCAAGACATGGAATATTGTTAAGTTAATGTATTATTAACATAAACTTTACCAACCCGTGAAACGTTAGCTCCAGTCTTTTACCACTGGGGGCAGCACTGTTAGAGCTAATAAATGCTTTCGATTGGTGCTTACTTTTACATGCTGTTTGTTTTTAGACTAAATTAATACACATCAAGTTAGCATTTTTTCATTCTTCGAAAGTTAAGATTATATTTTTAACGTTTCATAATACTTTTAAAATTAAAGCCGGAAATAATATTGCTTTTTCCCATCCTGCAGGTCTACATTACACTGCAACAGCTATCATAACTCTGGCTTTTGGCATTGATATTTATATAATGTGAAAGTACTGTTTGCTACCTTAGGCTCTGGAGAGATTATAATGTGTCTACAGATCCATCATGTGGAAATCACACCATAGTGAAAATGCATTTAGCTGGTAGCAATGTATCACATTTGTAGACATGTGGTGCGCTTACAGTAAAAGCAGTCGCTACCTACCCACCATGGTTATCATGGCCTGTACCACGCGTACTAGGGATAATTAAAAAAAAAAGGAAGCAAGACCGAATACAAATAATTACATTATGTGTGGTTTCAGTTACATTTTGGCTATCTTCAGACAAAGGTACTGAATACATTCAGTAATTTTGTCTTTATATGGCAACAATGCTGTTACTGAAACATCACACATATATATATTTTTTTATTTGATCTTGCTTTTTTGGTATTTTTAAAATTGCCCTTGACTATTAGAAAATTATGCAAATTAACTATTTAGATATGTAAATGCCGGATTAGGTGCCCTTTAAAATGTTTGCTCTGGCTGTTTCTTCTTGGACAGCCGAGAGTGAAGTGGACAAAGTGAAATTTTCAGGTTGTGCCGACCATTTTCCTTTATTCAAACTAATCATTAGATTTTTTTTTAAATTTTTAAGAATAAAAGCCCAGTTTGGTCACTTGCACTCACTGGAGGGGTTGGACTTTTTCAAGAATCAGGAGCCATTGGGGCAATTTTTTTTTTCAGAACAAAGTGTCTAAATCTGCATTCAATGATCCCGGGTCATGGTTTTTAAAAATTAACAGTTTAGACCACTCCTCCAAACAGCACTCTATTCATTAGATGTGTTTGTGAAATGGATCCTATATTTCAGATTTTTTCACAAGCATTTTCGATATTGCTGTTTGCAATTTATCTCCATTTTGCTGAAAGAAAATTCATTACATAGAGTTTACAGACAGTTGGGGCCTCTATTCATTCATGAGTAAACCTCGCTCGAACACTACACAGGCGAAGCCGGGTCCAGTCGGGTAAAACCCGGGCGTTGCCCGGGCCACTCGGCTAGTATATATATATTTGACGTATCACAATACCAGGTTTGAAAAATACAAACAAAGACTAAACTAGTGATCCATGATTTTAAGTAATGGCCCTTATCAGTATAGGAACGGCTATGATTTGAAACATCTTACGGAAGGGAATCTGAACTCGGCCAAATATGAAAATAAAAAAAATGAATGTTGAGGACATTGGGTTGTCTGAATCTAAGCAGTAAAGAAAAGATTCAGAAAACGTTTTAACGAATTTTCAAAATCAATGTAATTAGTGTGCTAACATTTATTAGAACATAGTTAAAACATCAATACAAAGCGCATGTATTTACATTAGGGAAAGTAAATGCCATGTCGTCCTAGTTAGCATGTGATAGATCAACAATATGCGTGCGGGTGGATCAATTCCTATGGCAACAATTGATTGATTGTTTGTCCCCTGGAAAATTTATTTTAGAAAAGTCGTGCTTTAATTTTCACCCAGAAATCTACAGACACACTCGGTCATTCGAACCTATCCTTGGAATCTGACGTTCAATACGACATGATGAAGAAAGAAGGTTAGCATCACTTTATATAAACACGGCGTGAAGCGATAGATTATGGTCCTTAAGGAGGAAGTAATCCAAAACTGCCCTGGTGAGCCCAAAACTACATATTCGTTAGCAACTGTATTCTTGTAAGTATTCTACATTGGCATCTTGCCTCAATATTAAATTGCTCATTTTGTGACATGATAGTGTTCCAGGTTCGAGTATGAGATAAAACGTTTCCAGTAGACAATAAAGAAGAAAGATGAGAACAGTCTTGGAAATATAGGAAAAACTTGCCTCGCTGTCTCACGCGTAAGTGCGCTCCAGTTCTACCGAGTTCGAAAAAAAGGAATGTTTACCATCTCAATTACTTACCATAAATAAAGGTAGTAATATATGACAATATACACTAGATTTTCATATGCATCATACTTATAAATAGTGTAACAGCCTCAAAATGTAGATACAACACTCCAGATTGGCGACATCATGTAAAGCTAATAAAGTTTATTGAGATAGCCGCACCCAAGGCAGAGAAAGGTCCAATTTCGTCAAGATTATGTCATTTCCTCCCTGAGGAACATCCATAAGTCGTTAGTCAGTTTTACGACCACCGCCGGACACCGACAAACAGGTCGGGCAATGGCAGATCATATCTTTTACTCTTGTAGATCAAATACCCTCCTGGACCTTGCCGCGTATTTGTTCGCTGGCCTCTCTCAGGTGTTATTCAACCTGCCTCGTTCTTTGTATTACCCATAGACGCCTGACAACGAGGCCCCATGACTGCTAGCGCCTAGAACCAATGAAATTACAGTTTCAAATATATAAAAGGTGAAAAATGAGGTATTTAATATAAAATATTTCTATAGACTATTTTAAAAAAGGTAAAACCTGATAACTACAACCTGGCTATGTATTCCTTGCTTCCTTGGTTTTTTCTGGTGGCCTATATTTATTCATTTGTTTGTCCTCTTATTAGAGATATATATATTTTAAATATTTTGTCTCAATTTGTATAATAGTTAATATGTAAAAATAATATTTTTATATCTTCATAAAAATATGTAAAATAGTATCCGATTATATTTAACTCGTGTTCTATTGGCGTGTCATTATACCATGTTTTCTCCTGTAGAAGGGCGTCCGTGCCCGAAAGCTAGAAAATAATAAAATGTTTTTGAAGAAGACACTCTTCCCTGGAGGAATGACTGATTTTGCTCAAAACCTTTCGTATTAAGTTTAAGTATCTTGAAGATAGAGGTTGTCTGGCCGGCATTCAATGTTCTTGAAATAAAATATACTTCGGCCAGTTTTATTTTGTCCTGACGAGGAGAAAAGATTCTTGTCGAAACGTCGAAATAATAAAAACTCTCCTGTCCGAAGTGTCCCTTATTTCAAGAACAAATATAGCGAAAATTTATAGTTTTTAAACTCGCTTCCAAGATCTCAGTTCTTTTGAATAAAGTTATAAATATTTTCACCAAACAAGTATTTGTTTATTATTATTATCATCATCAAATCAGACGTCATATCCCCACAAGGGATGTTTGCGTCAAACAACAAAACTAAATTCAGAGTGTCAAATTATATTGACAAATATTTGAACTTTTTTAAAAATCTTATCTCAGGTTTTAGTGGGAAGGATTTTGTTTTCGTTTGATAGTGAACTAATCTCTCCCGCCTTCTCATTGGACGAATGTGGCCATGTCTGTATATATAAGGGGGCTATGGCATTGCGAGAGGGAATGTGGTGGATTATCGTGTGGAGACGCTTAAAGTGTTCTCTGCGTGCTTTATCCGTGTCTGGCTATCTCCTCGCATACCTGTGTAACCCCGGTCCGATCCCTACCAACGCAACAATAAAGATAAGTACTGTGTGTGTGTGTGTTTTTCTTTATTTTATTTAACAATTTGTGAGTTATTATTTACCTTTTTTGTGTTGTACTCTTTAGTGCACGATTTTTGTGTGTTTAGTTACTATTACTCTAGGCCCTAGTAATTTACCACTTTGTGTGTTAACCCGTAGTAGTAACATTTGTCAAGAGAACTATTTTACATAAACAATTGGTGAATTACAAGGTTTAAGTAGAAGTTAGTAATTTTAGAAAATAGTGTGAATAATACGGTATGAGACACTACTAAAACTTTTCACTTTTTAAAAATATAATTATAGCCATGTTTTTTTCTCTTCTCTACTCCTCTCAGACAATCCCAACAATGAAGAAAACAACAATGAAGAAAATAATATTGAGATAAAATTGTAAGCAAAGAGCTCCACTATGAGGTTGCTATTTTTGAAGTGTTATTCAGTTCTATGGTGGAGCGCAGGGTTTTGTTCGCTGCTTGATTAGTCGAATGGAGGTTATGCGTGAGAAAACGGCCAAGTAGTTGTAAAACACATCCATAGAGTGAAAAAAGTATTTAATAAACAATCTGAATATAAGTACAATTTATTAGAAATCTTCTTAAAGTTAAGGGAATAAAAACAACTAATTATATGTAAGTATTAACACAAAGCAATAACGCGCTATCTTTATATATAAAATGAAGGATTTGCGCACGAATGTTTCTTTTATACACGATACAAACTTTTATTTCACTGCAGTAAGGACAGTAGAAGTTTGTATTGTATATAAATGAAACATTCGTGCTTAATTCCTTTCATTTCATATATGTATTATATTCACCTATATTAATCTAATTAATTGAACATATTTGTGTAAGCTTGATTATTTTCTTAGGTTTTTTCATTATCATAAGATTTTTTATTCTACTGAATGCTATTTAAAATAGAGGATATTCCAATGAGGTCACGTTTCATTTTTCTAGGGTGATTTTCAGAATATATGATCTACAGATAAACATACTTGTCCAGGTTCCTCCCAGCTGCTGAGATGGCTTCTTTAATCTCAGGGGAGATGTTGAACTTGAGCTCTGTGGGGGAGGAGGGTGGATCTGATGGAGACCAGTCATACTTTTCGTAGCTCTCTCTGTAACATACGGTACACGGTACTGTGCTACAATTTACTGTAGATACTCTTGGTCTATCCTAGAGGTGGTTGTTCACCATAGTTTGGATTACATTTTAGGACAAATACTTTTTGTTTTACAAAAGGTATTTATCAGGAAGGTCGTTACTCTACAAATGTGTCGGTTACAAAGTGTTGTACTGGGAGTAGAGCCAAAAAATATTGATTATGAACTAAATAAAGGTGTACAGAAAATCTTAAACGAAACTATGCTGTGTACGGGTATAACAGCGTGATCCCGTTTTTATCTTCATGTTTACTGTATTGTCCGGACATTATGTCTCAGTATTCCTTGTATTCTTTGGATAAAATTGTTAATAATTATTAAAAAATTAATAAAAAATTAACAGTTCGTATATTTTTATTGTGAAATAAGCGAGCATTTGAGCAACGACGCTCTTCTACTGGCTTAACTATGTCAAATGAAGAAATACAGACGGCTTTGTGAAATACAAATGTTCACCTGCGCACGTGCAGACGTGTATAAGGAATCAAAACTTTAAAACCTTTTAAAACATTAAATTATTCCCCCCCCCATGTATTTGTAATTTTGAAATATTATATTTAGTAAGAATAAATTTGGGGTTATATGTATATATGTATAGGGATGACTTTATTGTTAGTCAAATCTATTTGTTCTAATGAATCTGAACTTTGTAGGTAACTAAATTTTCCTATGAATGCTATTGGAAATCTTTTGATAGAAGGGATTCTAGAAGAAATCTTTGGTATTTTCAAGTAATATTCTGATAATGTGGTATCTGAAATCTGACATATTTTAGCCGGTTTATGAAGAATGTTGATATATGTTGAGTGTGTATGTCAGTTTAAAACAACATCTACAGGAAACGTAGATCGATAATTCAATGTAGGGGACATACACTTCTTCCATGACAGTGTCAATCATCCTCATGGTGGGGTATCCCTCCGCCGGACTGTGCTCCACCGTCAATCCCAGAACTCCGTCCTCGGACACCAGGAACTGCACGTCACACCATCACTTTTTTTTGCTTATCCCTAGTATACGTGGTACAGGCCATGGTAATCTTGGTGCGTAGAAGTTGACGACTGCTTTTACTGTAAGTGCACCACATGTCTACACATGTGAAAAGCAGTTCGACTTTGCACTTACAAATGTGCCAGAGCCCTGTTTGATTACTTGCACTCGCTGGTGGCGTTGGACTATTGCAATAATCGGGGGTCATTGGAGCATTTTATTTTAAATCAGAAAAAAGTGCCCAATGCGGGAATCGAACCCGGGTCGTAGTGGTCGAAAACCAACGGTTTACACCATCCTTCCATCGACCCCCGTACACCATCACTGATGATGGCCGACACACATTGTATATTGTTATGGACTGGAATTGTTGAGAGTGAGCCTATTAGAGTTTACAGAATTATTTACAATATATTTTAATATATTTAAAGGGCTACTTTCCAGTCAAGGCTCTTTAACGGGGTTTTTGCTTAACTACAAGATGCCCTCTCTATCAGTTTGTGATATTATTCTCTAAATTTGTGATTTCATTCTCTACAAGTTTGCAATTTCATTCTCTACAAGTTTGTAATTTCATCTCTACAATTTCTGATTTCATTCTCTACAAGTTTGTGATTTCATTCTCTACAAATTTGTGATTTCATTCTCTACAATTTGTGATTTCATTCTCTACAAGTTTGTGATTTCATTCTCTATAAGTTTGTGATTTCATTTTCTACAAGTTTGTGATTTCATTCTCTACAAGTTTGTGATTTCATTCTCTACAATTTGTGATTTCCTTCTCTACAAGTTTGTGATTTCATTCTCTACCAGTTTGTGATTTCATTCTGTACAAGTTTGTGATTTCAATCTCTACAATTTGTGATTTCATTCTCTACAAGTTTGTGATTTCATTCTCTACAAGTTTGTGATTTCATTCTCTACAAGTTTGTGATTTCATTCTCTACAAGTTTGTGATTTCATTCTCTACAATTTGTGATTTCCTTCTCTACAAATTTGTGATTTCATTCTCTATAAGTTTGTGATTTCATTTTCTACAAGTTTGTGATTTCATTCTCTACAAGTTTGTGATTTCATTCTCTACAATTTGTGATTTCCTTCTCTACAAGTTTGTGATTTAATTCTCTACAATTTGTGATTTCCTTCTCTATAATTTGTGATTTCATTCTCTACAAGTTTGTAATTTCATTCTCTACAAATCAGTGTACAGGTGTGAGGGGTAGGCATTGTAACGATCAGTCATCTGTTGATGGTCATTTTGGACACCTGTGTGCCGGTCACATGTTGGATGGTAGATAAAGTCGTATCCGGTGTTGCGACAGACGTTCTGACAATAGCTCTGTTCTCTCGTTCTGTTGTGTTTCTTGGTCGACCGCTGCCGTCCTGACATTGTAATCTTCCTTTGTTGACCCACTCTTGCCAACATCGCCTAATAGCCGCAACACTTCGACAAAGATGTCGCGTGTTTAGTCGATTTGACCAACCGGCCTCTTTCAATCCAATGCCACGACCTCTTTCAAACTCTGACATACAAGTCAACACTTGTATGTTCGTAATGAGCACGAATCTTTCGGCGAGGCATTGATACAGTAGAAATAGGCTTACTAAAAATAATAAACGCAAATTTTGAAAATCAGCTCGTGCTGCGCCGAATAATAATTCTAAAATACTCGTGTTAGATGCGCAGTTCAGATGTGCTGTTGCTTTGTATAAATCGGCCACCAAATTTCAATCATTCACATGTTTGGTAGAAACGTCTTTGTATACGTATCAACATATATAGTCACGACCGTCATGGGTTCTGTCACGGATGCGCGCGCATCATCATTATGATCATTATCATTATCTAATGATAATAATAATAATAATAATAATAATAATAATAATAATTATTATTATTTTATTATTATATAGTCACGACCGTCTTTCCTCAATTCCTCATCGGCCGCTGTCACGGATGCGCGCGCACAGGGAGGTCACGTGCTCGCCGGCAGCCAACGGGCGCGCGCCGCCGGCATTACGTCATAGATTATAAACACAAGGTAATAAGGCCAAATAAAAAAATAGTGTGTGATAAGGCACAATTTGGATTATCTACTTATATAATTGCCTTATTCTCTCTGTGTGAAGTTCACTGTGTGAAGTTCACGGATAGATTTTGTTCAGAATGGATAAAATAAAAAAAGTGTCAAGGGATGGGAATCGAACCCACGACCTTCCGCTTACCGGGCAGATGCCATGACCACTAGGCTACCCTGGACATATTTTTCCGTTCACATTTTTATTTTTATATTTTCAAGACACACACAGTTTGGGGCGGGACGTTTCACAAGAGAGACATCCACGGCGCCAATTTATAATTGTAACGAATAGTATTTTAATTAAAACATTTTTAAAATACATACGCACTCGGGTAAAACCCGGGCGTTGCCCGGGCCATTCGTCTAGTTTTCATATAAATTCGACAACTCCTCAGTGCGTCGATATTTTGTTATAGAGTGTACTTTAAAACGAGAAAGTTTGGGCTTTATAATTAGAGGAATGGGGATTACAGCACTAAAATGTTTTGAAATGTAACCCTACTATGATATATGTATTCAGTACAAGTCGGTCTACCTGAATGCACTTGTCGTACCACCGGTTGCCCCCGTTGAGCGTACTTCCCGCGCCTGTGAAGCAGGATTTGAGAGCATGGGTCCTATGGTCACCATCCATGGGTGGGACAGGACGATCCAGACACATCATGAAGATGGACTTCTGGACCTGGTCTAGGGACCGTCGGTTCTTGTCATCTGCACCCAGCATTTACGCGATAATGTTTGATACAAATTAATTCCCTGTAATTTTTCTGGAATATATATGGATGTACCTAGAGGGACACTTCTCCCTTTAATTATGCATCAGAACGATGCACTGAAAATCACCCTAGTAAAAAATATACTATGGGTGATAAAGAATGAGCCACAACACCAGTTTTGACAAAAAGCCAACAACCTGTATATCATGGTTTCGTGCCTTAGTTCTCATCAGCACAGGGGCGGCTTCGATTTCATAACATCTTGCGAGAAGGGTAATTAATTCGGTCGAAATTACCAAACAGGTATTTAAACTGGTGAAGTGGCAAGGGCTGTTTTCAGGCTAGAATACAACATAAAGTTGCGGGAGTATTATATCTGTTGGGCTATAAGTTGAAGCTGGACTAGATGATATAATAATGGAAGGAAGTAGTCAATTATCCCACTACATCTGCCGATTGAAATGGATAGATTAGAAGCACGCGGAGTCGACGCGAACAACAGGCAAATGTTAAGCTCCTTTATTTAGACTAATGGGGGAGGGAGGATGGACTGCCCCCTGGGCAGCACGGTGATTGGCTGGCCGTGACGTAGTGATGAGTAAGTCCTCCCCGGCAGAAGTAGGCTTATCCAACGTCTTCAATATCCATGTACAATAAGAGGCACCTCTCCCTTTAATTTATGGATCACAACGATGCACTGTTCATTACCCTAGTAATTCATGTTGTATACATGTAATGAGAGCTAAAATGAAATGGCTTCACATATGCACTGCGCTGTTTGGATGCCATCAATGGTTCCAGGGAGTGCTGGGAAGCAGGGATGAGCCATTTATAGCAAACTCTACTAACCGATTATACCGTCCGACATATTCAACTATGAAGTACATATGTGCATATTATAACAACACAACAGACAGACACACCTTGTTGCAGAAGATGATGACTGCGTGCCCAGACATCGCGGTTCTCCGAGGTGAGCAGTCCAAGAGGCTCCCCCACCTCAGGGGACATCTTCACCACCTGGGAGAGGGCCGTGAAGAACTGGTTGGGGCTCAGGGGACTGCCGTCGGGGTGGTAGGCGTCGATCCGGAAAAACTGCAGCAACACATTCATTTTGGCTGAAACCCCATTTTACTGTTTTTGTCAAGAATAATAAAGATGGTCTTGAAACAAAGCATTTTTGGCAAGCATTGATTTGTCATTAATGATCCTCACCACCTTTCGGATAAAGCAACAAAATTTACAGATCTGGAAGTATGTACGCTAGCCTTCGCTTTAGCAAGACCATCTGCATCTGACCTATGTCAAGGGCAACTATTCATA
Organism: Cordylochernes scorpioides; assembly: GCA_030710605.1. Lineage (NCBI taxonomy): Eukaryota > Metazoa > Arthropoda > Arachnida > Pseudoscorpiones > Chernetidae > Cordylochernes > Cordylochernes scorpioides. Next base: position 27,140,501 of record CP092877.1, read on the forward strand.
ATGAGAATGCAGTGGATCTGTGTTTGTGGACGTTTTTAACGATGGAAACTCTATTTGGTATATAAAGTATATAACAGGGAAGTTATTGAGGTTGGGCAACAACCTTTACCTATGATGCTATAACAACATTGTGAGCGGACTGGGTTATAGTTCACAGATCAGCTGAAGTCCTACCCTGTTGTTGTGGACCACCACAATGTGTCGGGGAGGGTCAGGTCCAGATCCGTAGAGCACCAGCTCGTCTGATTCGAGTCCCGGGACCCGGCAGCTGGAGAAGATGTTGAAGTACTGGTTCATGTCGAGAGGCTGGCCGTGGAGCAGGTCGACATCCAGTTGATGTCTGCAACATCACATCTGGTGTTGATTTCTCTCTAGCACTAATGCTGGCCGACGTGTGCAACATTTTAGTTACACAATTTGATATTGGAGCATTGATTATCCTTCACTGACTGGCCTTAATTATTGTATCAGTATCGCAGTTATTGATGCTGAAGCACTGAATTTACTCCTACCAACTGGTCCTAACGCTGGTCTAACTGACGCCATCGCAGGTACGGCCCTTGACAATGAAAATTAACATATTTTTATTGACATCTTGTCAATACATGCAAAAGTGCACAGTATGCACTATTTCAAATACGGTACGGCCCTTGATGTGAAGGCACTCTAGCAACTGGCTCTGATGTTGGTATAGCGATTTTCAATACAAGTATCTGCAATATCACAGCTACAGCTCTGGTTTCCCTCCAAAATATAATTATGATGCATGCTGATGTTAAGTGAAAGAGATCGCAGTTACAAAATCTGAATGTTATTTGTTTATTAACTGACCATAATGCTATCTGTGAAATTAATCTGATACCAACACTGTATCACAGTTACAACATCCGATCTATAGATACTAGTTTATCTCTAATATAACTGCCCCCCTTAATACATTAGTTTTCGAGCTTTAGCTAATGTCAAGTAGATTGTAGAATTTTAACAACAAGGCGTTTGTGAGGCAAAGAGGAGAATGTGAGATTTCTTACTCGTCAATCTTCTTCTTCTGCTTGAGGCCAGCAGAGATGATGGTTGCAGGCACACCTGTACACGACATCACAGAAATGTGGACGGATTCAGTACGCATGTTGTTGAATTTGCCTAGAATATTTAATGAAACTGATTCCAAGAATATTAATCAAACATTAATTTTATTGATTTACAAGATAGAGAACAAATATAAAAGAGAAACTAATATTAAACAAAGGAACTTTTTTTCTTAGGTTAGCGCCTATTAACTTGGGATCTTACACACATACTCTGTGGGAATAATTAATAAATTAAAATATATATACACAACATATGTACATTTTATTTAAGAATAAATTGACTTTAAGATAACCACCCTTTATAAATTGAAATTTTATTTTCTGGACCCTATTGATAAATTCTCAATGATCAAATTCAAATAATGAGAAATATTTCATTGTATTATATATTATATGAAAAATATAGAGACATATGTGAAAATGGTAATAAATTTTATGTAATTAATCGATGCTTTTGATAAAGTGTTTCACTCTCGTTGCTCCTGAGTGCCTGTCCTAGAAACATTCATCGTCTGATACAATCGTTTCTAGCTAACCGTGTTGTGAGAATGTCTATGAATAGTTGTACTGTGTTAAGACGATTTTCCAAAGGATGTCCCCAGGGCTATGTTCTCGGCCCTTTCCTTTGGAATTACGTCTTTGATGTATTCCCGCAAGCCTACGCGGATGATTATGGTGGTCTCGGGACGTTGTTCCACTCAACTTCCCGCGGCCCAACATACTATCAATAAGATGGCCAGGTGTTGTGGATTACATAAACTGGAACTCAGCGTGAGGAAATGTCAGGCCATGGTTCTCCTCAGACCGCGTGTGAGACTACTTGTACCGCTCCGGAATTTGATTATCCACGGACGGCCAATCCAGTGGTGGGACCCAATGAAAGTGCTGACCGCCGTCTAACCAGCATGTAGTTGAAGCATGCGCCCGCGGTATGCTGCCGCGTTTGACTGAAGTCGCTAACTGAAACTTTGGTTTTGTTCACCCCACCTTGAAAACTCTGTATTTGCAGGTGGTTGTACCTGTCATCGATTACGCCTCGGCGGTCTGGTTTCCCAATCTTTCTCAGCGCCCAATAGACGTCCTGCTGAAGGCTCAGACGCATTTTAAATTAAGACCTGCAGAGAATTCAGCTAGACCAGTAATGCTTCCCTCATCTCTCTTTATCGAGTACTTCCCCTCGATTTGGAAATCGCGGATAAAACCAAACTGTACTTTAAAAAGTACAATTTGGTCGACGCTGAAGTTCCAATCGAACCTCCTCCCTTACCCTTCCTATTATTTCGCTCCAAGTAACATTCCTGCTCCTTTCTTCCAGTTTTTATACTATACAGATGGCTCCAAAACAGAGGTGGAATTGGCGCTGGCGTGTACAGGATATCTGGACTTGAGCGTGCCCCTGAACTACGCGAATATTTTGTCCTGTGTCCACATTGTTCTGTCTTCCAGGCGGAAGCTCTTGAATTGGTTGAGGCACTCGAAAACGCTACCTACTTGTCGGACTACTTAACTATTGGAATTCTCCTGGACAGGAATGAGACTTTGACGCATATCATGCTAGAATGTAGTAGCTTCGATGCCCTTAGAACTCGACTTCTCTCCATCTGTGCAGTAGAGTTGATTTACACACCGAGGTTACTCACTGACATTAGCAGAACCACTTGACGTGCAAGCCTTAAGTTCTAACGGTCTCGGACAGACTAAAACCTTACATTTGCATGGAAAATTAGATCACTATAGTGATTCCTCTTATCTCCCTGGCCTGGGGAATCTCACCTTGCTTAACAACCTTGGTGACACGCAGTAACTTGGCGTATTGTAACAGTGCATTGTCTGCTTGCTACGGTCATTTGAAAGGGTCCAAAATAAACCCAATTGGTCATCAGCCTAGAAAATAACACATTATTGATCCGTGCTATTGTGGCTGTTCCTACATGAAGAATAAACATTCTAACAACTGGTTTTATTGCTGTCATTGTGATATTTCGTAAGGATACAGGGGCCGACCTCTGGATATATTTATTAATATTGTAGCGTAGTTTATTTATTATTATGTTAATTTACATAATTTTGAGTTTCAGATTTTATTAGATTTATTTGCATAGATTGGTTTCATTGTCATTGATAATAAAAAGTTGCGTATCTTTAATTTTAGAGGAGACTGTGTTCGTTGGTACTAAAGAATAAATCTCTATTTCTACTTCCCTATTCCGACAACTATTTTCTAACGTGACTATATTATTTATTTGACATTGATTCAATAGGCATTTGAATATTGATATTACATAGAGATATTTAAAAAATAAGAATGAGAAATAAGAAGTAAATACGAAAAAATTGCTGCAGATAGAATTTCTGAAATTCCATGCAATCAGCACCATACTTCTTCAATTTCAGAAAGATAAATGTTACATATGACGAGCAATAAAAGTTGAGAAATAGAACTTGATGAGATCTCATAGTCCTCCAGTTCAAATACCTGCCTCAACTGATCATCTTTGGAGGTGAAGGACTTTGTGCCCATGGTGCAGCTGGGGCTGGAAAATAAGACCAGAGGATCGCGGTAGTCCAAGAAGTCGCATTGCAGCCACCAGTCTGCGATCTATCACAGAACACCGTCACATTCCCAACTCTCATGACAGTTAGAACACCTACCCAGCTCTCCTTCAACTTGGCCTTGTTCTCAATGTACTTGTGGAGTCTTTCACCCTCCCCATCGGGCTTTCTGAACTCTCTCACAATCTGAAAAAAATATAAGGAAATCAACACAAATCACTTTGTTTTTTTTTGTGAGTAACTTTGCTGCATAAACACAAGAGGTGCAAAAATCGATATAATACAAGTAACAATGTGATATTTGAATGTCAAAGAAATTTAAAGTAACCAGTCCTGCGTATCAAAATATTTGAGATATTAAGTCAACGATAATATTCTTATTCACTAACTCAAATCGAGGAGAAGAACTTCTTTTATAAGAGGGCAATTTTAAATCTTTCGGGCAAGACGTCCTTTTTGTGCCAGTAGAACGGTGTCTTGCCCGAAATCTTGTAAGATCGTCCTCTTATAATAGAAGTTCTTTTCTCCCCGACTTCTGTTTCTTCTAAGCTAGAGATATATTTCTCAAAGTGACCATTAGGCACAAACCTGTTAATATAATTCTCTTTATTATAGCTGATTAATGTAAGCTTCTTGTCTTCCAAGTCGCTTTTTGGTTTTTGTAACTATTGTGTTGGAGCGGGTCGCTCCTTAAATAAATGCATATATTAGTTAATAACTAAATGGAATCCTCTCTTTCTTTTTCCCAGTAAGAGACGCCTAGGGAAGCCAACAGTACATAGACAGATAAAGCACATAGGCTATAGTTATTAACAAATATATGCATTTATTTAGGGCGACAATTTATAATTGTAACAAATAGTATTTGAATAAAAACATTCAATCGGGTAAAACACGGGCGTTGCCCGGGTCATTGGCTAGTGTTATATATATGAGGCAAGTACGTAGCATACATTAAAACACATATAATACAGATTGCTACCATTTTTCTCAATACAAATTTCTGATACGATACATTAATTTTTATAACTAGGATATATAGGGCATATGATTAATCAAGAGCTCAAATGAATTAAGGAATTGACTAACATGTCTACTTCCTCATCCTAACAAAGGTTTGCTCAAAGTTGGTAGTAACTTTTCAACGAAGGAATAGGCCACAAGCTACTGGAATTTCTTTGTGAGATGGTTCAAGAATCTCGAGCTCAAAGTAACTTTCCGACCAAGGCTTCCTTCTTATGCAGGTGTTCAGAACATCGTGTCTTCCCTAGAAATATATAGTCTTTAGAATAAATTTGAGAAATAAAATGTATTTTTCGAAGATTCATTTTTATTTTAGGGTATGAAAAGAAGAAGAAGAGAGATGGACTTATGGAATTCGTGTAATCTTCACACAAGGCGATAAGAAACAACAACAACAGAGGAAGAAGAAGAAGAGAGAGAGTAATAAAATGGACCTCAGATCGACGCCCGTAAAATGCGAATAAAAGTTTGGCACGTGATACTTTCTCAAGTAAAAACTCACCCATTAACTCAGACGTGGCTCTGACACCTTGGAACCCCATCTACATGTGTAGACTGTGAGGTACGTACAGTACAACAACAGTCAAATTTACCCACCATTATCTTCATTTATTGCGTCTAAATGTAGCAAGTAAACAATAAATACAGTACATAGTGGCTATAGCACACCTAGAGGCTATAAATACTTTAGTATACATACAGACTAGAGTATATCTAGATACTCTAGTATACCTATAGGCTAAGGCATACCCAGACACTATATAAAGTCCATAGTATACCTAGAGGCTAAGGCATACCCAGACGCTATATAAAGTTCATAGTATACCTAAAACTATAACATAACTATAGACGTTATATAATACATAAAGGCTATAGTATACCTAGGGACTATATAATACATTGTGTATATATAATACCAAAAGGCGCACGCTATAGTATACCTAGTGTCTATAGAATGTATGTTGAGAGGTGATAAAGGCAGGTACCTTCTCAGTGTCTATAGTATACCTATATAGAGGCTATATAATGCATAAAGTCTATAGTAGACCTAGACGCCACATAATATATAAAGGCTATAAAGTAGTAAGTATACATAATGACTATAGTATACCTAGTGTCTATAGAATGTATGTAGAGAGATGAGAAGTACCTTATTGGTGTCTATAGTATACCTAGTGTCTATAGAATGTATGTAGAGAGATGAGAAGTACCTTATTGGTGTCTATAGTATACCTAGTGTCTATAGAATGTATGTAGAGAGATGAGAAGTACCTTATTGGTGTCTATAGTATACCTAGTGTCTATAGAATGTATGTAGAGAGATGAGAAGTATCTTATTGGTGTCTATAGTATACCTAGTGTCTATAGAATGTATGTAGAGAGATGAGAAGTACCTTATTGGTGACTATAGTATACCTAGTGTCTATAGAATGTATGTAGAGAGATGAGAAGTACCTTATTGGTGTCTATAGTATACCTAGTGTCTATAGAATGTATGTAGAGAGATGAGAAGTACCTTATTGGTGTCTATAGTATACCTAGTGTCTATAGAATGTATGTAGAGAGATGAGAAGTACCTTCTTGGTGTCTATAGTATACCTAGACGCTACATAATATATAAAGGCTATACAGTAGTAAGTATACATAATGACTATAGTATACCTAGTGTCTATAGAATGTATGTAGAGAGATGAGAAGTACCTTATTGGTGTCTATAGTATACCTAGTGTCTATAGAATGTATGTAGAGAGATGAGAAGTACCTTATTGGTGTCTATAGTATACCTAGTGTCTATAGAATGTATATAGAGAGATGAGAAGTACCTTATTGGTGTCTATAGTATACCTAGTGTCTATAGAATGTATGTAGAGAGATGAGAAGTACCTTCTTGGTGTCTATAGTATACCTAGACGCTACATAATATATAAAGGCTATAGTAGACCTAGACGCTATAGTATACCTGGAGGCTATATAATATATAAAGGCTACATAATACATAATGACTCTAGTATATCTAGTGTCTATAGAATGTATGTAGAGATATACCTTCTCGATGTCTATAGTATACCTAGACGCTATAGTATACCTAGAGGCTATACTATACCTAGAGGCTATATAATATATAATGGCTATAGTATACATAATGACTCTAGTATACCTAGTGTCTATAGAATGTATGCAGAGAAGTACCTTCTAGGTGTCGGAGTAGACCTGAGGAGACACCATACTATATAAAGGCAATAGTATACATAATGACTCTAGTATACCTAGTGTCTATAGAATGTATGTAGAGAAGTACCTTCTAGGTGTCGGAGTAGACCTGAGGAGACACCATACTATATAAAGGCAATAGTATACATAATGACTCTAGTATACCTAGTGTCTATAGAATGTATGCAGAGAAGCACCTGCTCGGTGTCGAAGTATACCTAGACGCTATATAAAGACTATAGTATGCACACATAATGACTATAGCATATCTAGTGTGTCTATAAAATGTATGTAGAGAGGTACCTTCTAGGTGTCGGAGTAGACCTGAGGAGACACCATACTATATAAAGGCAATAGTATACTTAATGACTCTAGTATACCTAGTGTCTATAGAACGTATGTAGAGAAGTACCTGCTCGGTGTCGAAGTATACCTAGACGCTATATAATATATAAATACTATAGTATGCACACATACTGACTATAGTATACCTAGTGTCTATAGAACGTATGTAGAGAAGTACCTGCTCGGTGTCGAAGTATACCTAGACGCTATATAATATATAAATACTATAGTATGCACACATACTGACTATAGTATACCTAGTGTCTATAGAACGTATGTAGAGAAGTACCTGCTCGGTGTCGAAGTATACCTAGACGCTACATAATATATAAAGACTATAGTATGCACACATAATGACTATAGCATATCTAGTGTGTCTATAAAATGTATGTAGAGAAGTACCTTCTCGGTGTCGAAGTATACCTAGACGCTACATAATATATAAAGACTATAGTATGCACACATAATGACTATAGCATATCTAGTGTGTCTATAAAATGTATGTAGAGAGGTACCTTCTCGGTGTCGAAGTATACCTAGACGCTATATAATATATAAAGACTATAGTATGCACACATAATGACTATAGTATATCTAGTGTATCTATAAAATGTATGTAGAGAAGTACCTTCTCGGTGTCGAAGTATACCTAGACGCTACATAATATATAAAGACTATAGTATGCACACATAATGACTATAGCATATCTAGTGTGTCTATAAAATGTATGTAGAGAAGTACCTTCTCGGTGTCGAAGTATACCTAGACGCTATATAATATATAAAGACTATAGTATGCACACATAATGACTATAGCATATCTAGTGTATCTATAAAATGTATGTAGAGAAGTACCTTCTCGGTGTCGAAGTATACCTAGACGCTACATAATATATAAAGACTATAGTATGCACACATAATGACTATAGTATATCTAGTGTGTCTATAAAATGTATGTAGAGAGGTACCTTCTCGGTGTCGAAGTATACCTAGACGCTACATAATATATAAAGACTATAGTATGCACACATAATGACTATAGCATATCTAGTGTGTCTATAAAATGTATGTAGAGAAGTACCTTCTCGGTGTCGAAGTATACCTAGACGCTATATAATATATAAAGACTATAGTATGCACACATAATGACTATAGTATATCTAGTGTGTCTATAAAATGTATGTAGAGAGGTACCTTCTCGGTGTCGAAGTATACCTAGACGCTACATAATATATAAAGACTATAGTATGCACACATAATGACTATAGTATATCTAGTGTGTCTATAAAATGTATGTAGAGAGGTACCTTCTCGGTGTCGAAGTATACCTAGACGCTATATAATATATAAAGACTATAGTATGCACACATAATGACTATAGCATATCTAGTGTATCTATAAAATGTATGTAGAGAAGTACCTTCTCGGTGTCGAAGTATACCTAGACGCTATATAATATATAAAGACTATAGTATGCACACATAATGACTATAGCATATCTAGTGTATCTATAAAATGTATGTAGAGAAGTACCTTCTCGGTGTCGAAGTATACCTAGACGCTACATAATATATAAAGACTATAGTATGCACACATAATGACTATAGCATATCTAGTGTATCTATAAAATGTATGTAGAGAAGTACCTTCTCGGTGTCGAAGTATACCTAGACGCTACATAATATATAAAGACTATAGTATGCACACATAATGACTATAGCATATCTAGTGTGTCTATAAAATGTATGTAGAGAAGTACCTTCTCGGTGTCGAAGTATACCTAGACGCTACATAATATATAAAGACTATAGTATGCACACATAATGACTATAGTATATCTAGTGTGTCTATAAAAATGTATGTAGAGAGGTACCTTCTCGGTGTCGAAGTATACCTAGACGCTACATAATATATAAAGACTATAGTATGCACACATAATGACTATAGTATATCTAGTGTGTCTATAAAATGTATGTAGAGAGGTACCTTCTCGGTGTCGGAGTATACCTAGACGCTATATAATATATAAAGACTATAGTATGCACACATAATGACTATAGTATATCTAGTGTGTCTATAAAATGTATGTAGAGAAGTACCTTCTCGGTGTCGAAGTATACCTAGACGCTATATAATATATAAAGACTATAGTATGCACACATAATGACTATAGTATATCTAGTGTGTCTATAAAATGTATGTAGAGAAGTACCTTCTCGGTGTCGGAGTATACCTAGACGCTATATAATATATAAAGACTATAGTATGCACACATAATGACTATAGTATATCTAGTGTGTCTATAAAATGTATGTAGAGAGGTACCTTCTCGGTGTCGGAGTATACCTAGACGCTACATAATATATAAAGACTATAGTATGCACACATAATGACTATAGTATATCTAGTGTGTCTATAAAATGTATGTAGAGAGGTACCTTCTCGGTGTCGAAGTATACCTAGACGCTATATAATATATAAAGACTATAGTATGCACACATAATGACTATAGTATATCTAGTGTGTCTATAAAATGTATGTAGAGAGGTACCTTCTCGGTGTCGGAGTATACCTAGACGCTATATAATATATAAAGACTATAGTATGCACACATAATGACTATAGTATACCTAGTGTCTATAGAATGTATGTAGAGAGGTACCTTCTCGGTGTCGTAGTATACCTAGACGCTATATAATATATAAAGACTATAGTATGCACACATAATGACTATAGTATATCTAGTGTGTCTATAAAATGTATGTAGAGAGGTACCTTCTCGGTGTCGGAGTATACCTAGACGCTATATAATATATAAAGACTATAGTATGCACACATAATGACTATAGTATATCTAGTGTGTCTATAAAATGTATGTAGAGAGGTACCTTCTCGGTGTCGAAGTATACCTAGACGCTATATAATATATAAAGACTATAGTATGCACACATAATGACTATAGTATATCTAGTGTGTCTATAAAATGTATGTAGAGAGGTACCTTCTCGGTGTCGGAGTATACCTAGACGCTATATAATATATAAAGACTATAGTATGCACACATAATGACTATAGTATATCTAGTGTGTCTATAAAATGTATGTAGAGAAGTACCTTCTCGGTGTCGGAGTATACCTAGACGCTATATAATATATAAAGACTATAGTATGCACACATAATGACTAAAGTATATCTAGTGTGTCTATAAAATGTATGTAGAGAAGTACCTTCTCGGTGTCGGAGTATACCTAGACGCTATATAATATATAAAGACTATAGTATGCACACATAATGACTATAGTATATCTAGTGTGTCTATAAAATGTATGTAGAGAAGTACCTTCTCGGTGTCGAAGTATACCTAGACGCTATATAATATATAAAGACTATAGTATGCACACATAATGACTATAGTATATCTAGTGTGTCTATAAAATGTATGTAGAGAGGTACCTTCTCGGTGTCGGAGTATACCTAGACGCTATATAATATATAAAGACTATAGTATGCACACATAATGACTATAGTATATCTAGTGTGTCTATAAAATGTATGTAGAGAGGTACCTTCTCGGTGTCGGAGTAGACCTGAGGAGACACCAGCGGTCTGACGGCTCGCAACAACTTGTCCATGGAGGACTGGAACCTGGGGACTGGGTGGTGGGGGATGAGGTGCTGGTGTTCCATCATGGGGCCGCGGACCCCCGCCCGCCGGTGGAGACATCGCTGGACAGCACAGGTACCGACGGCTGTTTATACACTGGACTCGCCGAGTTCATTCAACCACTCGTATAGCGCCATCTGTATTGTGGTGATAGAATTGTATGGCGCTATTTCACATCATCAAATAGAACACTGAGTGCTAAACCTAATATATTCAAAAGGATTGAGAAGGTATGGTTCATCAGTGGGGACCCTTTTTAGCGGTTTTATCAATTCAATATACCATAGAGTACAGTTATGTAGCTTGAAACGCATTACAAAAGAAAGCTCAAGCACAACATGAGTAAAAAAAACATCTGCATAATTTAGGGTGAAACAAGCCCTAAAATGTCTATTGTATTAGAGACGCTTGGTCGTTACTTGGGTGTGTTTTTTTCGAGAAAATAATTATTGGTTAAATTATGATAGTATTGAAGAAAACATTGAAGGGTTTAAATGCCGGTCGCGTTATACATCCCCTGATCATGGAACGGAAGGTTTTTGATAGCTTGCGCCATATAACAGAATAAAGATAAATGTATATTCCACACACACACAAAGTAACCGAATAAAGAATACTTTTGTAAATTGTGTGTCTATTACTTGAGACATGTACTTTTTGATCGGGCCGGGAATATTTCTTCAATTCCCCAATTGGAAAGATTGGAGCATTGTGTTTGATCAACTCTGTTCATTTTTAGGTATTGCCCCCCTTGTGACGTATATGTCGTGAAAATGAAGTACACACACAAAATTAAACCATTATTTAATTTTTATTCAGATAGATGGCTTAAGGCATCAGCAACTTTCAGTTACATGATAAAGAATTTTAATAATTTTCTCACTCTGATCGTTTTTCTTCTTTGTTATATATCTCTATCATATAATATTTTCACGTTTATCTCGAAATTGAAGATTCATTGTTACTTTTTCGCTTTTATTATGTGTTTTATTTAAATGTGCATTTTTATGTATTAGGGTGCTAAAATTCGAAACTATTATAGACGCGTATGATTCTTTTAAAATTAAACAATATCTACTGCCCTTACTGCAATGGAAAAATTAATGGGAGAGTCCATTGCAGTTAAGGCAGTAGATATTGTTTAATTTTAAAAGAAACATACATGTCTATAATAGTTTTGAATTTTCATAACAGAAGGCGCGCTAATGCATCATAGTACTAGGGTATGTTAACCGTTTTGGCTGAAAAATTTACATCTTGTGATTGAAAATTGAATATTATTTTGAAAAATCCATCAATATTTTGCTTTGAAATTCTTCAAGTTGGTGTTCAGTTGTTAAGAAGGATTAAAAAAGGATATAGGAAGGGAAAGGCCTTGTGAGAAAGACCGAGATATAGCATAACAATGGATGTGCACTATGTAATTGCTCTTCCATTGTGTTCCTTATGATAAGTGATGATGAATTTAAAGATGATGTTACATTGTGCGTGGTTAAAATGAACTGATCTTCTTCTTCTTTTTATATCCACTCAATCATATCAGGGTATCAAGTTTGTAGAGCTTGTTGATAGTGTGGGTGAAGTAGATTGCGTCTACATTTGTCATTAAGACTGGGAGAACTACACACTCAGTAACAGGCCGACTTACCTCAAAAAGAAATGGCCGCCTCTGATATGAGGAACAGAGGCCGTGTGCAGCCGCACCTAACATGGAGTACAGCAGACTCATCCTGTATCCTTCGGCCAGCTGAGCCCAGGTTATTTAGTGAGCTTGTTACTGCCCCCCCTCCTCCTTTTTCAACCAGCGAAGGCGGTAACTTTTTAAAATGTGTTGCTAAGGATATGATGTTGTCACAGAAGTCTACAATCAATGCTATATATCGTATATTGTGAAATATCAATGGATTGAACTGATATTTGGATATAGATGGAAATTTTGCCGGGAGTATATTGATATAAAGAGACAAAGGTCGCCTTTCCCGTCAAAATATTTGGATACTAGGAAACTTCAACATAACAAGGCTTTTTCAAGATATCATCCACGCTACAAGATCAAGTTATATACTATTCAAAGGATCGATTTTTATAATTTAATATTGTCACAGGATAATCGCTAATATTTCTTTTAATAATATTTATATTAAAGATTGATTCCCACATGGAGAAAGTTTTTGGAAAACCGCGACAAGTTGAAAAAACGGCGCAAAAAGTGGGAAAACCTTATAACGAAGTTTTACTATATTTTAAACGTATATAAAAAACGAGTTTTTTAAAATTGAGAAAATTTGTTTAAAATAAATTGTCTTATTGCGATTTTCTCCAAGATATATTTTCAAAATGTGACATAAAAAAACTTTCTTAGATATTGGGACGCACAGTTAAGATAAGATGACAATCAACACATGTTCGTTCCCACAAGGATTCTTTTTAAAAAGTCAAGAACAAAGTGATGTAAGCAACAGTATCTTTATTTTATGAAAAGTGAAAATATTTTCTTATATCAATTTCTTTAAAACATCTTCAATCCTTCGAACGCTGGGTTATATAGAATACGTTTCTTGGTTATTTCAACTTTGGATTTAGTCTTGAAAGAGTTAAAAGAGCAATCCACATGATATAGAAGGAAGCGCTATTTATATATAAAGATCCGTATTTAGAGTTATTACAATGATATGAAGGCATTGAACATTTCAGAAAGATTCGTTGTGAAAGACAATTTTGAATTTATATGATTGTCTTTTCAACTCATGCCCTATTGGACGAAATTGTCCTTTGGCTTTCCATTATTCTTTGCCAATTGTTATTTCCCTTTATTCCATCCATATTTATAGCAAATCTAATATTTACTGGGCTAATTATCCTGGAACAAATTTCTGGTCTTCCTATTGAGATTGGTCTTGTTATTATTTTCATCTCTTCTTTGTAGCAATATGCATATTTCTATTATTTCTTCAAATTTTTTTATTTATCTGTCAAGTTATCTTGCCATTGACAAATGTGTATGTGGAACTGTAGATTCTAAAAGGTTAATGGAAATTTAAAAATTCTCCTTTTCGACTAGTCTCAAATCCGAGTTTCACTTAATGATATCATGCCTAAAATGGCCTTTTCCATCTTTGATTTTTATAACCATTATAGATGGAAGACGTTGTTCTCTCTCACAAATACCTGCCCATAAAGAAATCATCAGGGACCGAGAACGAGGATTTAAATAAACTATGATAATTGAACTTGCCAATCAGTGCTCTCCAACACGCATGTTTTTACAACAGCATATTCCAGACAAACGGCATAACGGAGAAATATTGACTAACACGCTGACGATGTATGTAAGCGTTGAACAAAACTACTGGAATATTATCCCTCATTTCCTTTCAACACAAAAAACAAAGACAGGGTAGGTCTCGTTTAACGTGATGAATCGACGTGAAGCTGTGCAAAACAATATTCTCAAATATGAACTCCAAAAGAATATATTCAGAAGATTAAAAAATATTTGATGAATGCGGCAGATTGAAAACTTTGAAAGTGTAAGATAAAGACAAAGCAACATATTATATCGTTGGTGATCTCGTGTGAAACTTCATTCCAATAAGAAAGATCGGCCTTTCAGGGAAAATAATAAAAAGATTCTCCGGATGTTAGGCGACATGAAAAGTATCCGATATAAAACTTCTTAATCGTGCATCTGAACTCTACTGATGGCCCATCTATCGGAAATATACCAATCAGTGCTCTCCAACACGCATGTTTTTACAACAGCATATTCCAGACAAACGGCATAACGGAGAAATATTGACTAACACGCTGACGATGTATGTAAGCGTTGAACAAAACTACTGGAATATTATCCCTCATTTCCTTTCAACACAAAAAACAAAGACAGGGTAGGTCTCGTTTAACGTGATGAATCGACGTGAAGCTGTGCAAAACAATATTCTCAAATATGAACTCCAAAAGAATATATTCAGAAGATTAAAAAATATTTGATGAATGCGGCAGATTGAAAACTTTGAAAGTGTAAGATAAAGACAAAGCAACATATTATATCGTTGGTGATCTCGTGTGAAACTTCATTCCAATAAGAAAGATCGGCCTTTCAGGGAAAATAATAAAAAGATTCTCCGGATGTTAGGCGACATGAAAAGTATCCGATATAAAACTTCTTAATCGTGCATCTGAACTCTACTGATGGCCCATCTATCGGAAATATACCAACTGAACATGATTTTCTTGAATTAACAAGAAAAATCAAAACACGTTTTAGTATGTTTTTTTTTCTAAAAAAAAAGTTCATTCTAAGTTGGAATTTTTTCGATATATGGCATTGGGTCATTAACAACATTCAGTTGCACGGTAAGAGCATGCTTTTTTTCTTTAATTTAATAACCTGATCCAATTTTTACGTGGTTGGCTTTTTATTGATATTTCAATAAAATGTTGACTCAATTTTTCTGAAAGATAAAGATAATCAACCTTATAATACAAGCAGTTAACATTTCTTTCGATATATTTCAGTGGGTCATCAGCGACATCAGTTGCACAATCAGGAAAGATTTGTTCTTTAATTCAAGACTTCTGATCCATCTCGTATCTATTTCAAACTTTTCAAAAGCATATCCGACGTCATTTACGTAGTCGAATCTACTGATCCATACATTATCCAGCTGATTTGAAACTGTAGTACGTTCCAAGAGTAAATCTGTTCAAACGACGAGTACTGCGAGAACCATAGAAATGGGGCGATGTCAGCGACTAATTATAATTAAAATAATTAAAGTTGACCATGAACCTACTTGGCAACACTACTGCGTGTAAATGTAGAAGCTTGTAAATAAACTAGTTATGCTGTAAATTAATAGATCTTGTCGATTCCTAGATATTAAATGATATTAAACAACTTTCTGAAATAGAGTATAGTAAAGGTTTCTTCAGTTTTGTTTAAAAAATGCTAGCTCTCTTTCGAGCCACATGTGGGTCGAACCTAGTGGATCTTCGATAGATGGTTGTTTTATATACGCCTATTTATTGATATTTGTTCACATCTCTCTCTCTCTCTCTCTCTCTCTCTCTCTCTCGATGACCCACACTCCTCGTCATATTGCTAATGCGATATTTATTCAAGCTCTATTTACAACTATTTACAAACAAATTATCCACGTGTGTGTTTTCTTAAGCCTGAAACACACCTCTTTAATAATCCGAATAGTTTTGGAATTCCGTGTTGCATACAAGTTGCGTATATAAAGCGTGACAAAATGTTACTTGCAATGTTGACACTCAGCGCGCGCTGGGCAGCTTAGTTTCGGTTTCAGATTACACTAAATCTTGGTTTCGCTTTAAGTTAATAACTTGGTTACCGCCGGATTTCCCAAGTGGATTTCCTTTTCTCTTACATATCGAATATTCTATATACTTTGATATTTAAATGTTGGATTTTAAGAATTTTAACAATTATGTTGACAATATCTTATATACACATAAATAAAGTGAAAAGACTTATAAGAAATTTCTCCTGAATTGGTTATAATAGATGATAAAATAAGGAGAAAAACGTTTCTTTAATGAACGGATTCGTGACAAGCTTTCGGGCTGTCAAGCCCCAGGATTGTACCTGTTGAAGGGCTTGACAGCCCGAAAGCTTGTCACGAATCCGTTCATTAAAGAAACATTTTTCTCCTTATTTTGTCATCTATTATACATAAATGAAGTATTGCTAATAAAATCGGCCAAATTTTTAATAATATAAATGGTTGGTCAATTCTCTATTTTTTTATGTTTCGACTATGTGGATCATTAAAAATATATTCCAAATTGTAACCTGGCACAGCCAATAGGATTACACTTTATAACTTAAATAGGGGATATAAAAATAGAAATTATTTATAATTTTATAGAGTAATTTATTGAGTTGAAACTAGCACATGAGAGATTATAAGGAAAAAGTTGCGACCTACTTTTGCTCGTGTTTTCTACACCAAGATAAACCCAGAGATATGAACGATTGAAACTTACGAGCGTTAAGACCTAGTTGTATTGAAGAGAGTGAGGCTCTGGTGGACGGAGTAGTAACCACAATTACAGCTTGAAAACAATATGTAAATAAAACCACTCATCTCTTCAAGGATCGATATTAAAAAAAAAAAAAAACACCGTTAAAATTTCCATATTTAATATTAGTAGTTTTTCAAGAGCATAATGCATTATATGTACAAATTTCAAATTATTTATATTTTAAATATTATATAGCTAAATTTTTGTGTGCTGTTGAAATTGGTAATACTACTTTTTTTTTAATATATCTTATATATAATAGAAAATACAAAAATACTTATATTTTAAAAATCTCCTAAACCTTCTTTATTATTTATTTGTTTGGCCAAATATATATATATATTTTAAGATTAACATGGTTGTCTTTTCTCTTTTTCTTATCCTAATATCTTCAATTCATCCCCCCCCCCCTATGTTTTACTCATATGACGCGTAACTGCCGAAGCCACAGCGTGAACTTGTTATAGCCCTATATTGTTACATAAAACCTTTTTGATACCTTAAAATATCATATTTATCTAATTTCTTTATAACTATCAATACTCTTTCTCTTATACCAATTATATTTTATATATTATAGTTATAACTCTATTATACATATCTGGCCAAACACACAAATAAAGAATAAAGAATGTTTAGGAGATTTTTTAAAAATATAAGTATTTTTGTATTTTATATTTTTAATTATAAAACTTATACAGAACTAATTATGTTATCTCCAATTTGCTTTAATAATTCTTATTATAATATAAAAGTTAGGTTATAATAAGAATTCTTAAAGGAAATTGGAGATAACATAATTAGAATATTTTGTATATTTTAAAATGGAAACCATAATGGTTCAACCAGGGTGTGAAAAAAACAACAACAACAACATATAATAACCTCTCAAATTAGCTAATAACATTTTGAATTATATAATTCCTTATACAAATATGTAAAATATTTGAATAAGAGAGAGAGACATTCAAGATATTTCAAGAGCTCATAAAAACTGATAACAAGGGTGACCGAACTCTTGACCTGATGGGTTATCAGAGTATCAAAAAGATACTCTATTTACTCAGGATGGTATCAAGAACAAACAATACTAGTGAGTGTACGTTGAATGTGTCTATAGAACATAGTGAACAAACAATTGAAAATAAAAGTCGTTAAAATGCACTATTTTACAACAGGTAATTGCATTTGTATAATAGACATTCAAGTGTTACTAAGCAGTAAGATAGCTGTTACATATTCAAGGGCTGTAGCCAATCCCTAAGTAAAGAAGGTAGCCAGTACCTGCAGAAACTTGGTTGGTAGCCGCCTCATGGCCGTGCGTGTATGCTTATCTCCGAGGTTCGATTGTCCTGCTAAGATAAGTTGCCAGCGACAGTGTCGCCCTCTGTCACACTTACGTCACCGCGGCCTTCTGTCAACTTCCATTTTACCTGACAGCCCGTAGTGCTACCGTGTTTTCTGAGCGACTACATTTGTCAAAATGATTTGTTCTAACCTTCTATTATTTTATTTATTTATTAACCAACCAGGCGCGATATTGGAATATTTGCGCCTATTACAGAGAAAACAAACAAAACAACAAACAATATTATGATACGATGCACTAGCGCGCCATCTGTTATCAAATTATAAAACTATTTTAGAGGCGTAATATTCTAGTTAAAATAAAACAATTTTTACTGTCCTTACTGCGATGGAAAAATTAAAGGGAGGGCCTGGCTCATCAGTGGTGAACCCTCCCAGCGGTTTCGCCAGTTTAATCTACCATACCGCTGTTATATTGCATTTTTGGAACTTCCTTTTATAGTTGGTATTTTTGGTAGATTAAACTGGCGAAACCGCTGGGAGGGTTCACCACTGATGAGCCAGGCCCCTCCCTTTAATTTTTCCATCGCAGTAAGGACAGTAGAAATTGTTTTATTTTAAAAAGAATATTACGCCTCTAAAATAGTTTTATAATATTATGATAGGATAATGGGAATTATGATAGATTGGTAATTCATTAGAATACGTTCTACCGAAATCATCCTAATCGAAATTCACACTATTAATCATGAGAGAAACCACTTAGACAAAAGCCAATATCTATATCATGGTTTCGGATTATTGCCCTCATCAGTACTGGGCGGGTTAGATTCCATATCCTACGGTGAAGTGGCAGGACCGATTTTCAGGCAAGAATTCTATATACAGTTACGAGCGTCATGCGTTCTTAATCAATTCTTCATCAGTCGTCTCTGTCATCGTTTGCTTTTTTTTTTTGGAATGGCGCCCTCCTATTGGTCGGCTACGATCACGCCACCTTTGCCCCCCCCCCCCCATCATGCCACCCCCCCCCACTCGCTTTTTCGTTTTTGTAACTATTGTGTTGGAGTGGGTCGCTCCTTAAATAAATGCATATATTAGTTAATAACTAAATGGAATCCTCTCTTTCTTTTTCCCAGTAAGAGACGCCTACGGAAGCCAACAGTACATAGACAGATAAAGCACATAGGCTATAGTTATTAACTAATATATGCATTTATTTAAGAAGCCAATTTATAATTGTAACAAATAGTATTTGAATCAAAACATTCAATCGGGTAAAACACGGGCGTTGCCCGGGTCATTCGGCTAGTAGAACATAAGAGAGAGAGAGAGAGAGAGAACACAATAGACCATAAGAACATAACATACAATAAAGTACCACCTGACTTAAGGCGTGAAAAATAAGAAAATAAAAGATTACGTATTTACATATCTACAAAAAGTTTTACAAAATAAAACAACAATAATTTGTTTATATAATGCAAAGCGGCTATATCTGGAGGCCGACTTCTCAAAGTTGTTCTAGAATAAATAATTGAAAATAAAATACAATTTTAAATATATATATAGTATATTTCAAACTGTATAATAATGACACTTTTGGTATATTTCACATATCTTCCAATTAGTTAGAGCAGATACTTTATAATAATATACCCTGCTATTAAAATGTACACTGTTCCTATTTACTACCACCCCCATATTTTGTATATATGCTATATCTTTATTAATATAACCTCTACACCCCTATTTGTATTTAAATTAAAAATGGTGACGTCAAAATAAAAAGCTAAAGAGTGGTCGGTCAGCTGGTGGCATCTGGGGGCAGAGGAGGAAAAAGACAACGTCCAGCCCAGGTGGGGGCCCCCTCCAGGGACTTTTTATAGATGACACCTGTAAACAGAACAGGTTTTGGCAGGGGTCAGCGGCAGATGTTCTAGAGTGTGTCCATCGGCAGACCACTTCTGTCTCTCTCGGTCTTTCTCTCCATGTCTCGGTGTTAGGAATCCAGGTTTATGTCATGGCCTCTACCTCTGTCCCGTGGGCTGTCCCTGATCACTCTCGGTGCTAACATCTAGCCCTACCTCTGCTTCTTGTTGTCCACGTGTGGGAAGAACATCAACACTCGCCTCACGTACACGACGGCCAGTTTATCCACACGTCGACAAGATCATTTGCAACAATATTAAATATATATAGAGATTTTTTTGACAACGGCCATTAGCCTGAAACCATGGTTTTTAGGTGGACCATCCTCAGTTTGCCAAAGTTAGTGTCGTAGCTTCATAGGCGACATGAGTCCTCTAGTTTGCGGACATGTTCAAAATATGGCGCTCAGTTTTAGCGTCTATTTTACCGGGAGAGGCGACTTTTATATAAAACACAATAAAAAAGTTTAAGTAGCCTAAACTACCGCCCAAGTCTTTTTCTGAAGAGGCCCACCTGAGCACCATTTCCTTTTCAATTGGTCTATTCTTTAGGGGTTTCTCTCATTCCTCCTTTTAGTTGTTATTAAAATAATAAACCAATGGCACAAGGAAAATAGAATATTCACAAATTGAGAGTAAGTTTGATAACAAAGGCTTCACTATATTTGTTCAGTGCTTACTCTTTGCAAGGTTTTCTACCTTTGCTTTTGTTGTTGCATTCTCTGTTTCAAGTCAACCATTCTACTAAAATCAATGCCGTAAATTCCATCCCCGAAGATGACTGGTGTAAGTGCTTCGATAATTGGTTTTCACAGATGAAATCTTTCATAGGTGCTAAGGGTGAATACTTTGAGAAACTATGAAAAATTGAAATGTGCAGCTTTAATAAAAATAATGATTGCAAAAACCTTCGAAGTGACCCTTTTAACTGATAGTGTTATAATAAAATGTATAGATAGTAGATAGGGCTACTTTAATAGATTTTATGTTCATTATTTGCTTCGGCTTTATTACCGACATATAATAGGTAATTTAAAACTCATTATAACTAGGATATTATATTGGATTATATGAAATTCTATATCAGCATCCTAACTCTTTATATTCAATTCTTCTCCATAAGAAAATATTTTATCTTCACTCTAGCTAGTCAACACAATGAGGTATTTGTATTGTATAGAAAACGCATATAAATATTTTGCTTACAATAAACTCGTTAATTATACTTGATTGGATATTTAAATAGGATAGATTTTAGGTTTTTATTACAGTAGAACCTTCCTGTAAAGGACACCTAATTGCAGAGCCAAAGTGTCCTTTATAGAGAGGTATACTCTTACCAAAGAGTTGCTAAATAGTAAAAATGGTAATTTTGCAAATGAAAACTGTCTTTTGTAGAGAGGTGTCCGCTAGCGGGGTGTCCTCTAAAGGGAGATTCTATTGTAATAATATAATATCTTATATTGTATTCCTCTATTTTATACTATATAGCCATTAGTATAAGCTTTAAAAACCACAAAATTAAATTTAAAAAGTTAAATAAAACTTTATCATCTCTCCTCAAAAGTTAGGAAAAAATTGCTTTCTTTCTTCACCTTAGCATATATTTAATTATTGGAAAATTATTATCATAGTTCTGTGTCTATGCTCTCTTTTATATAAACTTCTCCTCTCGCTTATTCCTTTTTCTACCCGGTATATGACGCGTAATTGTCGAAGCCTCGCTCTGGTGTTTTTCTCCATTTCAATTTAACTAATCATTTATTATATAATTAAAAAATATTTCTCTCTAAATGCTTATAAATTTATAATACAGTGGACCCTCGGTTTGCGAGCATAATCCGTTCCAGAGCCATGCTCGTACTCCAAAACGCTCGTAGTGCGAAACTAATTTCTTATTTTTAATAATTGAAACTCGGGCAATTCTTCTTGCTACGAACAATTGCACAGTTTCCCACATTTTACATATTTCCCGAATCTGATCTGAAGGGAGGGATCCCAGTGAATTTTCATCCATCACGATTACGGGCAACCATCACGAGTTGCTCGTAATGCGAAATTTCACTCGTAATCCGAGGTAAATTTTTTCAAAAAATTTTGCTCGTACTCCAAGGTGCTCGTAAACCGAGGGTCTACTGTATATATAAATATGGTATTATATATATTATTTAACACACATAGAGCGCTTCAAATTATTAATGGAATAATTAATTAAATCTTATTGAAATAAAGACCCTCGCAACATTTCTAGAGATATGTTGTGGAAGTCTTCCAGTTTACAAAAGTCAAGGATTCTGCAGCGTCCTGGTGATATTTTCATTTGGTATTATTTCCGCTCTAATTCCGAGTTCTTAGTTTGAATATGGCTCTATTGAAGTAAATTGGTGGATTCAACTCTCTTATCATTAGTTTCAAAATGTCCCTTAGGATGTCACCAAATTGGCGCCCTGATTTTGCAAAATTGACACCCTGATGTTACAAAATTGGTGTCCTCATGTTACAAAATTGGCACCCTGATGTTACAAAATTGGTGTCCTGATATTCCAAAATTGGCACCCTAACTTTTCAAAATTGATGTTCTGATACTCCAAAATTGGTGTCCTGATATTCCAAAATTGGCACCTTGACTTTTCAAAATTGATG
Source organism: Cordylochernes scorpioides (assembly GCA_030710605.1). Classification (NCBI taxonomy): domain Eukaryota; kingdom Metazoa; phylum Arthropoda; class Arachnida; order Pseudoscorpiones; family Chernetidae; genus Cordylochernes; species Cordylochernes scorpioides. The sequence continues at coordinate 27,163,322 of CP092877.1, forward strand.
TCCTGATACTCCAAAATTTGTGTCCTGATATTCCAAAATTCGCACCCTGATGTTACAAAATTGGTGTCCTGATGTTCCAAAATTGGCACCCTGATGTTTCAAAATTGGCACCCTGATGTTACAAAATTGGCACCCTGATACTCCAAAATTGGTGTCCTGATATTCCAAAATTGGCACCCTAAGATTTCAAAATTGATGTCCTGATACTCCAAAATTGGTGTCCTGATATTATAAAATTCGCACCCTGATGTTGCAAAATTGGTGTCCTGATGCTACAAAATTGGCACCCTGATGTTACAAAATTGTCACCCTGACTTTTCAAAATTGATGTCCTGATACTCCAAAATTGGCGTCCTGATATTCCAAAATTGGCACCCTGATGTTACAAAATTCGTGTCCTGGATTTTAAAAATTGATGTCCTGATGTTCCAAAATTGGCACCCCGATGTTGCAAAATTGGTGTCTTGATATGTTCCAAAATTGGCGCCCTTATGTTGCAAAATTTGTGTCAAGATGTTGCAAATTTGGCGCACTTATGTTGAAAAATTGGCGTCCTGATGTAAAATTGTCCCCCGATGTTCCTAAATTGACGCCCTAATGTTCCAAAATTGGTGTCCCGCTATTCCAAAATTGGTGTCCTCATGTTCCAAAATTGGTGTCCTGATGTTCCAAAATTGGCGCCCTGATTTTCCAAAATTGACGCCCTGATGTTCCAAAATTGATGTCCTGATTAAAACTTCTCCCAAAGAAGGTTAAGATAAAAGAATACAAAACAACCGATTTATTTTTAAAGCATGTTTTGTAGATGTAAGGCTTAGATAAGGAACACGACTTATCTTCAGCCAGTCATGGTGATAAGACGGTTTGCGACAATACCTCGTTCTCTCAATAAGTACAGCGTCTTGAGGGAAATAAAAACTCTTATCTTACTTACAGGAAATATGCTACTTTTTTATCTACAGGCATTAAAATGAAGGGAAACTCTTGATGAAAATTCATATCAAGTCTTTAAAGCAGTTATTGAAGAATGAACATAATGTTACGACGTTTTCAGCCGTCGTTGTTTGCGTTCAAGGCTTCTAAATAACAAGGGGGGTTCTATATAGGTTTAGCTTATCGTGACGCACTTTATTACCAAAAGCTGATAGAGAGTAAAATTAAGGATTAAGCCCACTTGCCTCCATTGTCCATCACCAGAAGGATCTTCCTCGTCAGCAGCCGGCTTCTCTGGCACCCTCTTTCAGGACCCTCCACACAGCTATATTCGCGGAGTTAACTGTTTCTTCTTCTCGCACCGCCGATGTCACCAGATCCACTCCCCCCCTCCCCCGCCTGTCTCTTCGTCAGCTGACCCCTTCCTCAATCCCACGGTCCCCCCTGGGCCAGTAGGTAGTACTTCCTTGACTATCACCCACGTTGTCTTGGCTCTTGTGAAGAGGGGAGCCAGATGTAACAATAATTTTAATGTTACCACAAGATAATTTTAATTATTGCAGTTTGGAAAATAGAAAAAAAATTGTTTAATTTGTTTTATTTTTTAAAGAAACGAACGCCTGGTAAATAGTATATGTTTTCAACTACAGATGGCACGCGCCACAGTGCATCCTATTATAACTATAAAAGGTAGGGCTTGTTGTGGGCGCTTTTAAATGGTGAATGGGATGAATGGATTGACGAAGAAGTGAAGTTCTAGGGAGAGAAATGGAATGAGAACAGCAGTATGAAGAAGATTGACTGGATGGGAAGTTATGAAGAGATCACGGTAGATCAGGACAATGCCAACTGAAGGCTAGAACCTGCTAAATAGCAGAAAAAATTAAGAATACTGTAATTAAAGCAATTATTACATGGACAAAAATGATTATATTAATATCAAAAAGCAGAGCATCAACAAGAAAATAGAAATCCCGGAGATTTACCATTCATGGGTATGAATCACAATATTCTATTTCAGATGCATCCCTCATTTGCTTATATCTAAACTTTATACTAAGTTTGTTTAACTTACTCTAATACAAGGATTTACATAACTGGTTCATTTCTCAATTTGTAATTCTACCTTCCATTATGTTAGTTATGAATTTATATATATCTTGGCTCTCAATGTACGTTATATAATTGCATACATCTCACATCACACCTTGTCTTTACGCCCGTTGAAGAACGATGTCATTTGAAAGCTAGCGAAATAAACATGTATATAGAAGAAGCTCCTTTTGAGTTTATAATCTTACAATATATTGATTGCTACTCGAATTACCCGGATTCTCCCGGGTTATTCCCGAGTAAATATTTGAAACCAACGAATATTGTTTTAACACAATTTAAAATACTATGATGACTACCGCAAGTTCATTTTAATTTAATTTTTACTTAGAGGTTTCGTGTCTTGTCCTTTCTCGACCTATAGTTAACATAAATTGAAGCTATATACATCGGAAAATGAAATGTATACACCGATCACCCAACACAAAAATTGTAATACCTAGAAATACTTATGTAAATTTTCTGAAAATTAGTGAGCTATATAATGGTAATGTGGAAAAATAATTTATTGAAAATTTCAAAAAAATTGAGATGTAAATTCATTGAGATATACAGAATTTATCAATATTTGGTGTGTCCTCCTTTGGCACATTTACAAGCAGCTACATTGTGAGGCATAATGTCATGCAGTTTTTTTATAGATTCTTGTGAGATGCTAGAGACCACAAGCCGTTTCAATTTTTTACCGAAACTTTTGAAGATTAATTGGCTGTGGAGATTGTCAAAATTTCCTCCCCATCATGTCCCATACATGTTCAATTGGGGGAAGTTCTGGGGAACATGCAGGGAAGGAAGGATATCAACATTTTGAAGGAAGTTTAATCGTGAAATGTTGGCTCTATGTGGTCGGGCATTATCTTGTTCGAAAATGACATTATGAGTCTGCTCAAGAAATGGAAACACAACAGGTTACATAACATCTGCAATGTATAGCTGAGTAGTCATCCACGGAGGTGGAAAGTGGCCAGTGGTTAAACACTTGTTGAAAATATTCAGAAAAAAAAAGAACGGAAGGGTTTAACAAGTATAACTATCATAAGTGCTGACATACCATCACTGCCAGAAGAACATAAGCACACCTTATCCGCTGTCAACAATAGCTCGCTTTCTGTAAAGAGAGGGTCGTTATCAGAATTGGTTGACTTTACTTAATTTACTGTGTCCTTGTATGGTATCGGGCGGGACGCGGCCAAATAATATTGCAATACGTGGTGTCCCGCGGACCTTCAGTGAAGCCGCTGCCAACTGGGAGTGTAAAGAGAGGCTTGGGTCTAAAATCTTCCCTAGATGCAGCTGTAGATTCCAGTGTGTGAGACAGGTTACTACAGACAAAGCATGGGAATACGCGTATAATCCGGCAGCTGCGATTGACTACGATTTCTTTGGGTCGGATCCCTTTTAAATAGGTCCAATCATTGTTGCGAATGTCGTTTGCGCATTGATTTTGATCTGCATTCAAAGCTTTCGCATCCCTAATTCTTCGTGCAAGATGTTCCGCACCCTTCTTCCGATACTTCCACGGCCTCAGCTATCTCACAACCTTTACTCGCCTATGGTCCATCAAGATATTGTGTACCTTTTGTGGTTTCAGTTTTTGACTGTCCTTCACGTGGGTCATCTTCGAGTGACCTGCGACCACGTTTAAATTCAGCTGCCCACTTTTTAACGGTTGAAATTGAAGGAGAAGAGTTCCTGTAAACTTTTGTCAACTTTGGATTAATTTATTCAGGGGTTAATCCATCCAAACGAATAATTTGATAAATTCACGAAATTCAAGTTTATCCATTTTAACGAAACACGCGCAAGACGTGTACTGCAAAGACTCGTTTACACAAACTACTTAAGCCAAGAAGCTGAAACTTGTCATACGAACTTATGACATAAACGCGAAGGTAGGAAACGTAATATCTTTTGCCAATTGGAATGCCATCTCTTGGCAAGGCCGAGAACTTTTTACCTTCTTCAAGTAATTAAAAAATATTTCTACCGAACTTATACTGCAATGAATAAAAATCAAAATGAGAGAGCATGGCGGCTTTGCCAGTTCAAACTCCAGACTGCTCAACTATTGTATTATTACCTTTTTCATATATAGTCTTTTTGTGAATGTGTTATAGGCTACAATAAAAGGTTTTTATGAGAATTATGAATATTTTCTTCTCTAGGAGTGTCGCTAGAACGGCGTTGGAATACTGGAATCAGTCTCAGAAAATATAAATCACAGAATCCATGGCCTCAAGGTCTGGTCGACGATCTTCAGTTTGTCTTCCCTAATCTACCCAGCATCTCCACCAAAACGTAACTTAGAAATATCAGGGAAGGCAAAGGTGAGAATGACTGAACAATTTATTTTGATCCAAACATTTCAACCACATTTAAATAAAATAAAGTTAGGTGCAAAGAAAGAAATTTTCTGAGTGAAAAATATCAAAATTAAAATTCTGTGGATAAAATAATATACAAGTATATTCCGTTATAATATCTCGGAGAAATATTCTACTAGATGTTTTTATCAATGGTAATAAAATTATATTTATGAAATATCCTCAAATTTTATAAAGAAGGAAATGGATAAGTAAAGTAAAAAAGCGCTGGTGGAAAGTTCTCTCGAGGAAAATTATCTGAGACAGTATCGTACCTCTCCAGATAAATCTATCTGCCCTTTGTCCCGGGCTGGGAAGTCGGAGTCGCCTCGATAGGAACATCTGGACATGAAATAATAGCTTGGGCAGGAAATCTTCGTATTCGCTGATTTCTTACGTCAGTAAATCCTAGCATTCCTCTTGCCAATGATAATTTTGGACACCAATTATAGGCTCTGATAGAAATTCGGAGTTAAATATACACTGCGTGATCTTAAATTTGCCACAATAAGAATTACTGCGAAGAAAATATTCAAATTTCAGGGTAACTCTCACCATAACTCTCACCGAGTTATGTAAATGATACAAATTGCGTAGCTATTGCGCATGTTGATTGAGATATAAAAGAAGGAAATTTCCAACTTGCCAATATTAACACCTCTCTGTCTGACAAAAAAAAAGCATTTGAAAATTTTGATTTTTTGACTCGGAGAAAACGTTTAGTAGCAGAGGATGCCAGGCCGTCGACAACTGAGGCAGTTCCAACAGACAGATGAATACAGGAGAGGTACGGTGATTGGACTCAGAAGGGCAGGTTAGTCCATATGCACATACATCTTCGTTTGAAAATATTGTCGGGATAGAGCCACATAGACTGCGGAATGGCACATGTTAATGTTTTCAGATGAATATAGCTTCTGTTTTATCAATGACAGTAACTAAGTCCTGGTGACAGGTCCGATCCGGCCGCAACTGTAGAACGCCGCGCCCCAGGACAACGCGGAATTATGGTTTGGGGAACCATCGCCTATGATAGCAGATCACCTTTAATTCGTATTGAGGGCACTATGACGGCCCAACGATATGTGGATGACGTGCTGCGGCCGGAGACGCTATCTTTCCTTCAGGAGGTGCCAAATCCTATTTTCCAGCAGGATAACGGCCAACCTCACACAGCACGTATCATTCAACATGCCCTGCATGAAACCTCGGTGCTTCAATAGCCACCAGTCTCTCCTGATATCTCACCTATAGAACACATCTGGGACATAATTGGACGTCGCTTGCCTACTCTGCCACAACCGCGTTCAGAAGATGAATTGTAGCAGATGGTTGACAGGGAATGGGCAGCCATCCCTCAGAACACCATCCGCACGCTCATTGAGTCAGTACCAAGAAGGGCTCAGAAGGGCAGGTTAGTCCATATGCACATACATCTTCGTTTGAAAATATTGTCGGGATAGAGCCACATAGAGTGCGGAATGGCACATCTTAATGTTTTCAGATGAATATAGCTTCTGTTTTTGCAATGAGACAGTAACTGAGTCCTGGTGAAAGGTCCAATACGGCCGCAACCGTAGAACGCCTGCGGTGGTCCCACAACATATTGAGTGGACGACGATAACGCTCAGTGTATAGATGCATTCTGTTCTAATAAAGATCATTTATTGTTCGTTACTGGTATTCTCTTTCTGCAGATTTTCACAACCTTTTGCTCACAAATACATAGTGTTGCGAAATCAGTGTCACGTAGTGTACATATCAAGCGAGAATAACAGAAATATTTGGAATACTTGCAGCTGTTCAGAATTATATTGCATGAAATAGTTGTTCGAATATCATGTCCGAAATACATTTTCATATGTGCAGCTTTCATAGAGGAAAGATAATAATCTTTTTACTGAGAGAGAGAGAGAGAGAGAGAGAAGCACACAGGACTAGGTTTAATAAAACCGTCTTAAAATGACAGATGTCATTCCAACAAGGCTGCAAGTTGGTCTTGAAAATCACACGTAGAAAATTGATTTTCCGATTTTCTTGGGCTCCCCATCTTCGGGAATCTCTATTTTGATGTGAGGACATCCTTCTCGTACTTTCTTGTTTTCATCAAGAGCAGTCCTCCTAGGGACTCCCCGCAGGACTATCCACAGGATGGCCACAGCCAGAATGGTCAGAATCAGGACCATTATTGGGAAGGTCCAATTTTCCCATATTCCGTAGTTTTTTTTCTTTATCCGATGTGGAAGAGCATTGTTTTGTCATCGTGATGAATAGGCAGATTATCGTTTCCAGTTCTATGTTTTTTTTCTCAGTACTCTTAGAAGCTTCTTTACACAGTCGTAACTTGGTTACTTAATAATAATTGTTGTACCAAATAGAGGGGAATCAAACGACCGGTCGATATAATCCAATAAAATTTTGATATCATATCTCAGATTTCAGTTAGCATTCCATCTCCAAAGAGAAGTATTTTTCTCTTCCATTTGTGGCCGACTTCGACAGGTCCCAGTATATCGCTACTAGCAGCTGGGACCAGGTATAGCCTGGTACTTCAGAAATGGGGGAAGCGAAAGATATACAGATTTTTGAGGTAGAAATCATCGTAAAAATTATTTGCTAGTTACACATTACTTCTTCAAAATTTGATTTGAATTTGAAATCTATTGCATGAGCTTTTGGGGATCGTTGCAAACGACTCTCGAGAGGGCGTAGGGCTAGAGAGAGAGATATATTCCTATGGACACAGATTATCACTCAATACATTCTTATTTATAAGAAATGAAGCTATTCTAGATGCTGATTCTTTTTAAAATAAAATAATTTCTACTACCCTTACTGCAATGAAAAATAAAAGGAGGGTTCACCACTGATAAGCCAGACTCTCCCATATATTATCATCACAGTAAGGAAGTAGAAACTTGTTTAATTTTAAAAATAATCATATGCGTCTGAAATAGTTTCAATTTTTGTTAACAGATGGCGCGCTAATGCATATTATTTAAAACTCTCCTATTTAGTTGATAGGGACAATTTCGCTTTGTCATGATTGAATATAATTTTCATAAAGCTGCTAATTTGAAATATTTGAATATGTTTCACTTATCTTCTTAAATATTTTAAAATCTTTCTTTTCTGTTTTGTTTTGCCCTCTTTTGTAAAGGGCGTATGCGTGAATGATGTCTTCTCTAGTACGCACTTTTCTATATTGCTCTTACCAAGACCTAAATATTCGTTAAAAGCCATACATGCTCTTTATTTGATTGTTTACGAAGAGGTGCCTTTTTGAAAAAATAAAGAGTTTGATGTCAAATAAGATAATTAAAAAAAAACTGTGGGAGAAATATATTAGAAATCTAAAATATATATCATATCAATCTATAATTTTTTTAGGAATGCATAGGTCTTATTCCCGACTGGCTACCATGTAATAAACGTTCTTCCCCATATTTATAATTTGATAAAGTCAATAAAGCATCCAGAGAGCTAAGTTTCTTGTCATATATACGATTCAAATTATGTAAATAGAATACATTTTAGCATGTTAGGTTTTTTATTATTATTATTATTGTATTTTATTAATTATAATTCATATTCATAGAATTTTATTGTTACTTATCATAATTCTTTTTTGTTGTTTTTTTTTCTTCTTCTGTTTTCTTTTTGTGTTATAAATACAACTAAATCGCATTAAATCGTAGTGTAATTATCTTTTGTTGTTGGAAATAAATCAATTGAATCGAATTGAGTCAGCTCGTTCTTTCTAGAAGAAAATTCAAAGAAAACGTGCTAACACAACTTGTAATAGATATTTAATTTTTGACGTGTATAGTTAGCGCTAGAAGTCATACTCCTTGTTGCTCCTATTGAAGAGTATGTTACCCCGAAAGCTAATACAAGAAACTTAGTTCTGGATGTTTTATTGATTTTATTAAGTTAGCATAATAAAATTTTATTTGAGATTTTGGAATCAGGAATCTTATTTTCAAATTAATTCACGATTTAATTCTTGTAGGGGTCTAAAAGAAGATAAAATCGACTATGTGTTCGGTCAATTTTTACATTAATGATGAGGACATTTAATAATATTTTACTTTTAGTCTTATACATTAATCCCTATTTTCACATTCACTTTGACTTTAGCCAATAAAACTAATTCAATTATCACGAGATTCAATTTTCAGGGTATTTCACGGATTGTTGGACGTTGGATTCTTTTGTTGGAGCAAACCAAGACCGCCAGTTCATCCATAGTAGCTAGGATGGTATCCATGTAGTCCTTAGTGGAAGTTCCAGGGTAGTCCTTGAAGCTGCAGGCCCCGAAGTTCACGTAGTCGGGGTAGACGAGGTAGTTCACTCCGTAGCCGTTCATGTCCCTCGGCCCGTACACCCAGATTCCGTCCTTCTTCACGGGCATCTGGACATGCAGGAACATGGCACAAACAATGGAGCACCAGAATGGCAGGTGGATAAAGGGGAATATCTTGCCGGAAGAATGAATATCAACGAAAATTTGTTTTTTATTCCCCAATATTGTCACAATGTAGTGATTATAAAAAAAATGATAAGAGACGAGTTCGCCGCAACTCTTTTTATTTACCATAATTAAAGGAAGCTTTCGGGTAGACCCTTCTTCAGCTAACTAAAATGTTTCAGTATTAATTAGCTCAAGAAGGGCCTACCCGAAAGCTTCCTCCAATTGAGGCAAATAAAAAGATTTGCGGCGTCTTATATTATTTGTAATTTGTCGAAATCTACAATCAAGGAATAATGAATGTAGTGATTAGCTTGGTATACATCCGCATAGTCACCTTTTAGAATATGAAAACATTGACTCTCGATTTGAATACTTCCCCCACCCAGAATATCAGATGAAATCTAGAAAAAAAAAACATGTTGACAGGCAGAAAGGGAAAATTGAGAGGGAGAAAATCAATCTCCAAGGATCACAGAAATATTTATTTTGTTTATCAACAGAATTCTGATAAATAAACAACATTCATAACATTTTTAATTTATTCATAAGGGGATAAGTTATAAAAATTATATTCTATTTGAATAATGATAAAATGATCATTATAAGAATATTCATTTATGAAATATAAACTATTTGAAGGGCAAATATTTCTTTTGAAATAAAATAATTTTCTACCGCGCCCTTACTGTAATGATATTAATATTGAGGGTGTCTGACACATCAGCGAGGAACTCTTTCATCGGTTTCGCCAGTTTGAATGATCATAAAGCTCTGATATTGTATTGAGATGCTTTGTTTATTTGTCCGGTACTGTAGATGAACTTTTGGAAAAGGTATTTAAAGGAACTAAGGGCATGATATTTTAGGACATTAGTATTAACCTTCTCTCTCGAGATTTATATGTATCTCTACTGTCCTAAAAAAGGTTACGTCTATCGTTCATTCAAATACCTTTCCAAGAATTCGTCTACAGTACCGGTAGTATAAGTAAATCAGCTCAATGCGATATTAGAGTGGTATGATAACCGGCGAAACCGGTGGAATGATGAATGAGGTACAAACAATATTTTGATTATTGCAACTAGGGTAAGTTGAAAATTATTCAAAAAGAAACGCTCGCGCTCTAAATAGTTTATATTTACGAATACAGATGGCGCTCTAATTAGCATTATGCTCACAGTACCAAGTAGAATGTGAATTACCTGACTACTCGATACTCTGAAGTCGGCCGCAGCCCGGAAGCCAGTGTCGTCGAAGAGCAGGGGTAGGGGCAGGCCCATCTCTTTGGCAGCCTTCTTGTAGCCTTGGATCAGACATTCTATGCCCTCTCCGTTGGTGGCCTGTACAGGCAGACTTTCGTTAGTTGTGTTTTTACTGTTTATTGGTCAGCTTTCCTACAGAAAACATTTGCAACGTGTGAGAAGAAGGTACTGACTGACCTCTATGGCAGCCAGTTTATGGGCGAACGTGGCTGCCCTGAACGCCGAGAGCCGTTCCATGGCGCTACTCCCAGGATCTGTGAGGACATCGCACATGTAGGCCGAGTCCTCTGTCGTCCCACGGATGATCTCCATTCGTCCATGGAGGAACTTGCGAGCTGTGGCCACCTCAAACATGGAGGTTGGCCCGTGCATCCTGACACATCCCAAACAGAATATTTTCTATCTCTTCACTTATTTTATTTTGTATTCTCTCCCACCTCGTATATACGCACAGACACATAAAAGTACACACATGCACACGCGCCCATACTGGCACGTACGAAAGCGCACACACATACAGGTTAACATTTTCATCAATTTATTTATTTTTTAAAATACTGACTGAGTTCTCAAGGCGTCTTTTTATGTCGTAAGCTATTGATGAATGTGCGAACCTGTATGTGGTGTGTTTTCGTTCGTTTTCGATGACTAAAACCTGGTTTTGAAACCCGAATCAAAATAGTTAAATAATAATAAAAAAAAACTGAGTGAGGGAGAGTTAATATTGGCCCCGATTCACGTAAAAGTCCAACGCCACCAGCAAGTTTAAGTAACCGAATGGTGCTTTTGTCAAATATAAAGTTGAGCTGCTTCATATGCAGGCAGAAGAGCACCTACAATGTCGGTCTTAATAAACATCTAAAACATTGAAACAACGGGGAATTTCCATGTCATTCTCTATTCCCTTCTGTGCCAACGTTGGACCTTGCACAACGTGTTGAGGATGTAAAGTGTCCCCAGGAAGAGAACCTACTTGTAGAAAGCCAGTTGCAGGGCCATTTGAATGAAGCTGTCCGGGCTGATATCTTGGGACTTGAGGAAGTTCTTGCCGAACTTCAAGAACCGGCGACAGGCTACGTCGGTATTCTCGATAATTCTGGAGCAGGTCAAAACACGTTAGTCTTAGATGGAATATATAGCTCTCAATTTCTGTCAATCTTTGAGGAGTAAGTGTGTTATTATTTATAACAATGGTATCTTTCTATTTGATACACTGGACATTGAACGATGACTGCCTCTATATATCTTTCGGAGAGAATAAAAATAAATTAAATTATTACTCCAGAGCATTGATTCAAAACTAAAACCTGATCCATTAGTGACGAACAGCCCAGCGGTTCCACCAGTTTAATCTATCATACCGCTCTAATATCGAATTGGGATGCTATATTGTAAAGAAAGTTCGTTCGGTTTTATTCGACAATTTTATTTAGACAAAAAACATTAATTATAAAAATTAATTAATCAATTATGTATTCTCCGTTATTATTTACGACCTTCTCTTAACGTTCGACTAGTTTGTTGATGCCGTTCCGCCAAAAATCGCTCGGTCTGGTGTCGAAGAATTTTTTGAGCCAGGTTTTAAGGTCCTCTTCATCATTGACGGTAGTGCCTCTCATATGGTTTAACATTGAGCGGAAAAGGTGGTAATCTGTTGGTGCAAGGTCCGGAGAGTACGGCGGGTGCTGTAGAACTTTCCATTCGAGCTATTGAAGCGCGGCTTTGACGACTTGTGCAACATGTGGCCTAGCATTGTCGTGAAAGAGAATGATTTGACCTTGTCGATCGGTTCTTTTCTGTTGAATAGCCTCATTCACGCGATGCAATTGGGCAATGTAGAGGTCCTTGTTGACCGTGGCATTCCTTTCGAGCATTTCCCAGTACAGCACAGCTTCGCAGTCCCAAAAAAACGCAGATCATAGCCTTTTGTGAGTGAATATCTTGCTTTATTCTTGGCTTCGGCGTATCCCCTGGAGCCACCCACTCTTTTCTTTGCTTCATAATCACGTATAGACACCATTTTTCATCTCCCTTAACGATTCGGTAAAAAACTTGTTGTTTATGACCCCGTGTTGATTGATGGCGTGTGAGATGTTGAGCAGCGATTTGAAGGCGATTTGCTTTGTTGGTTTCATTAAGCTCGTGAGGTACCCAAGCTCCGAGTTTTTGAGAAAAACCTATTGATTGAAGATGGTTGGAGATGGTCACAGCACTAAATTCATTTTTCGGCTAACTCACGGGTTGTTTGGCGACCACCTTCCTTCAACAGGGTCTTTAGATGTTCCTCATCGAATTCTGATGGTCGTCCACTTCGAGGCGTGTCTTCATGATCCAAGTCGCCGTTTTTAAACTTTGCAAACCATTTTTGTGCTGCCTACTCTCCTATGATACCTTTTCCATACACGTTGCATATGTTCCGAGCTGCTTCGGCTGCTTTTTGACCTGGCTCGATGAAAAGCGAAGAAAAGCAGATGTCGAAATTTTGATTTTTGCCTCCTGGATATTCCATTTTCAAGCCTGGAAAAAGAACAAAAAATTACGCATTTCAAAAACAATACAGGTTTGTAGAGCAGAACAAGTACTATTTAAAGTAAAAAAACACTTTACCGTTAAACAACAAAAACTGTTACGAAACAAAGGGATACAAAAACCGAACGAATTTTCTTTACAACCCAATATTATATAATGTGGTACTTTAAAGGAATTCTGGGTAAAATTATTTAAGAAAATTGACACGAACAAATGACATAAACGCGTGCGGCGGTACCTTTTGAAAACGATAGAAATATGAACAAATACTATATATTCTTCTAAAATATTAACATCATATGTTTAGTTAATTCCGTTTCAAAATATGTGATTTATTATAGTTCACTTTTAAAATTCTATTTGATATACATATGTCATAATATATGCTCTTCCAGGATTAATAAAACAAATCTACAGTCGACCAGAGAGAGAGAGAACGCAGCTAAGGCCGGTCACTTGATATAGCAGTCACATTCCAAGGGGGCGACCGCAGGGCCTTTTCTTGGAACCTGAGTTCTATGTTTACTCAGTCGGGGGGGTGGTGGCGACACAAGACGTTTTTTTTCGGCGGTGGCAGCCCGCTAGCGCTTCCTCTCTCCCTCGGTTTGCTGGGTTCCATCTTCCAAACTTGTTGTTTCCTTATTTCTCACTCACCACATTATTATCACTATAGTGCCACATCGAAAGTCGACAGGATCATATCACAGAAGAGTCGACAGGATCATATCTCAGAAGAGTCGACAGGATCATATCACATATATATATATTGAGAGACGAAGAGGTATATATGGCTAAAGATAATAAGTCTATATAAGGCCAACAATGGGGAGAAATAAAGATGATAAAAATTGGGCAGAATCTCTCCTCCTCCTTCATTGCCTTCCTCTACTGAAGGTGAGTTACATGGTCTCTATATACTTCCAGGTTCTCCGCCATCCTCTTAATCTCTTCGTAGGTGTGTCGTCCAATCGCTGAATCTCTAGTCAGTTTGAAATGGGCTAGAAAGGAACAGCGTTGAAAAGATCTGTCGAGCGGGAATCTCTCATCTACCATCAAACTATGAACTTGTAGAGAGGCCTTCTTTACCGAATAGCTGACCATAATAACGGATAACATCCGGCGAAGTAAGCCACTCAAACGCTCCCGCACAATAGCATTCTCTAGAGAACTGGACGGGCTTGGGCTTGAGGAGGACGGACCACTATCTCCACCACGACCGACATCCCGATGCCGGAGACCGATGGAGTGGACTATGAAGTTCCCTTATCCCATACCCGACTCCCCGGCGTCTCTTCTACTAGAGGAGGAGGGTTCAGCCATCATATAACATCAGGAAACATCTCAGTTGCGCGGCGGTTAAACTGCGACCCATTAAAGAGAAGAGGGAACGTAAGGTATAGCATCGCTTGGAAAATATTGAGAGATGCGTCAGGCAGCCAGAACTGCTGAAAAATATTGATTGGACGATCCGATAAATTCCTAAATTTGACTTTAGTACTAAGTGTCCAGTCTAATATTATGGCGTTTGTGTAGAGGACTGCTGGGCCACTATCAATCAGGGTGACCGACAACCCTATTACCTTCGCCGCTCGTGACTCCTCGTTCCGTCCGCGCCACCCGTTCTGGACCCGACTCCCGCCACTCTCCCCCAACGTCCTTTCACTCCCACTGCTTCCGACGAACCTCTTGTCTCAGTATCTGCGGTACGCACTTTCTTCATTTTCACGGTGTTGCTTCGCCCAGCGGAGGCCATGCCCTCCCACCCTTCACTGAATCCTTCCTCTGGTGGGTAAATCGCCACCTTCCGTCTAGCGACACCATGGAGACCCTCGTACATACCAGACCAGCTGCTCCATAATGTCACCGCCGCTCGACAGTACAAAAAGAAAGAAAGAGAGAGATTGAAACACTTTTTATTGACATCTTGTCAATTAATTAAAAAGACATATATTGGATTAAAATATCATTTATTTTACCAATATTTCAGTTGGCTGAACGCCAACCTTTATCAAGGTGTTATAACATTTAAAAGTATGTCAACAACAAACTCAGCGCCACATAACGTCAACAGAATTAAATTTTTAAAATATTTTGTTATATTCAATTGGGGAGAAAAAATATGATATATATTTTTATATTATGGACAAAATAATTTTTGTAAAATATAGGTGTGAATATTTTGAAAATTAACAATAACGCCTATTTTATATTTAAAAATTATTTGTACTATGTGTAAAAAGATTTTTCGTATAAAAATGAATAAAAATAACAAAATATATATTAAAAAATGTCCATAATTATTTTGTCCATAATATAAATATATATATCAAATTTGTTCTCCCCATTGAATATAACAAAATATTTTAAAAACTTAATGCTGTTGACGTTATGTGGCGCTGAGTTTGTTGTTGACACACTTTAAAATGTTATAACACCTTGATAAAGGTTGGCGTTCAGCCAACTGAAATATTGGTAAAATAAATTATATTTTGATCCAATATATGCCTTTTTAGTTAAAGATTTATTTATGGATTACTCTATTTTCAAATCTTGTCAATTATGTTTTACAAAATTAATTAAGAATAATGGGAATATTTACAATGATTTATGAGTGAGGAAGGCTCCACCATCTTGATAGGGTCCTCCTCCAGACCAGGAGAGGGTCCTCTTGGAGCCACCGCAACTCCAGGACCAGGAAGTATTTGTAGATGCGGGTCTTGGCAGATGCCATGATGGCCAAGGCGTTGTCCTCCAGGTCATGCCCGAAGATCCATCCCTGCAGGTCAGGGGGCCGCTGGATGATGGTGAAGGCCTCCACGATGACAGGCCTGATCCGCCTACATGACCAGTAGCGGTGGGCCAGTGACAGGTCTCCGGACCCACAGCGATGCAGGACTCCCGGGCTGAGGCCGGATGCGCTAGATGGGGAAGAGCGTGCAGGGCCAGCCGCACAGCAACATCGGCATTGTGCTCCGAGAAAGCACTTCGCCGGAGAGAAGACCAGCTGATGGAGATGGGAATGCTGAGTGAGGGAGCCGCCGGCCCAGCAGCTGGGTGATGGGAAGTTCAGTCAGGCGTGGACGCTCCAGCATGCGTCGGGCAGTGCGGGTGGTTAGGCACTGGAGGGGAGTGGCCGTCCCGCGCAGCACAATGACATTCTCGATGTTGTCAACACGGTGGGTGTGGTTTCGGTTCTGCTCTGCAAGCCGGCTGCAGAAAATAGTGAGTGCCGCGACGTCAGCTAGGGTGGCGCGGGTGGTGCGCAGAGGGAGGGATGATAAGCTGGTGATGTCACCAACAGGCAACCCCGCCCACCGTGATGCGACCAAGAGATCTGGAGGCCGAAGGAAGCTGCAGTCCCCGATGACATGGAGCTCCTGGAGCTGATGTGGCGGCAGCACTTGGTGGTTCAGCTCCAATATCTCCGAGACGGCCTCCCAGTGCCGAAGGAGCCTGCGGCGCCGAGGTGGAAGCCAAGTCCCAGATGTCGGAGGAGACAGCCACGTCCCACTCACGGCGAGCCAAGAGTAGGCGTTGAGGCTTCCGCGCAGCGCGGCTTGCTAGCCCTTCAAGCACGCAAGGCGAAGCTGTGTCCCTATATCCAGGAGTCCGAGGCCGCCCACGGAGACTGGCCTTGCAAGGACGCCGCCCGGCAGCCAGGCAGTACGCCGAGGTCCCCAGACAAAGCGCACCAGTCGGGCTTGCAGCTTGGCGATGGTGGAGTCTGTGGGCAGGTAGCCGTGTAGATGGTGCACCACGGCGGATAACACCAGCGAGTTGGCGGCTCTGGCTAGACCGACTAGGGAGAGGCCGCGGGTGAAGGGGACCCACCTCGTTATAGCACCCTCGAGCAGTGCGAGGAGATGTTGTTCCTGGGCGGAGGATGACACTGCAGGTGTTAAGTTGCAGCCCAGTACCCAAAGCTGCTCCGATGTCCAGGAGATGCCAAGTTGCGCGTCGGTGCGGGCTCGCCAGGCGCCGCACCATAGGCCTCTGCTCTTCGCGAAGTTGACGTCTATTCCGGAGGCGCGCCGGAAGACCTCGAAGATGATTCTCACCACGTCGAAGAGCTCGTCGCGCCTGATGAGCAGCACGATGTCGTCGGCGTAGGCGAGGACGTTTCCGGGGTCAAGCGCTCGCTCGAGGCGCACCAAGAGAGGGCCAGTGGCGAGACTGAACAAAGCGGCGCTGACGGCGCAGCCCTGCCTCATCCCGTTCAGCAGATGGAAGGGCCTTGTGTGGAGGCCTTCGGCTCGTACCGCCGCACCCGTCCCGGCATACAGGATGAGGAACCACTCGATGAAGGCTGGTGGCAGCCGCAAGGAGACCAACAGGGACACTAGAAAGCTTCGGTCCAGGGTGTCGAACGCCGACTCTAGGTCCGTCGAGATTACAGCCAGCTCCGACCCATTCCTCGTAGCCATGTGGATCTCGTCGGCTATTCTCGCCACGTTCCAACTGGGAGACTTCTCCGGGACTGCGTATGTCTGGCACCGAGGCACCAAGACGGGGAGATGGGGCCGCAGACGCTTGAGGAGGATGTTGCCCAGGACGCGGTAGTCTGCCGTGGGGAGAGAAATCGGCCCGTAGGCGCTGAGCCCAGGGCCGCCGTTGGACTTGGGGACGAGGCTGATGGTGCTGCGCCTGATCGATGAAGGCAGAACCCCGCGGAGTTTGGAGGCCTCGAAGATGCGCCTGAGAGCCTCGACGAAGAAGTCTTCGTAGGCGATCAGAAACTCGCAGGGCAAGTCGTCCCACCCGGGGGCCCTTCCGAGCGGTAGTCGGCGGATGGCCGCCGCGATATCTGCGCCGGTGATAACAGGGCGAATCAGTGGATCATTCTCTTCCAGGGTGAGGGGGGTGGTCGTCCCCTGGATGAACTCAGCGGCGGCGATGGGGTCGCTGGGTTCACGGGCAAAGCGGCGCTGGTAGATGGAGTATGCTCGTCGTCGCAGCTCCCCGCCCTCGATGATGCCGCCATCCTCATCCCGGATGTTCGTGCAGGCGGGCCTTCGGTCGCGAAGCGAACGCACAAGGTCGGGCAGCGATGGGCAATCGGCGGCTGACAATGCTGCCTCCAGCTTGGCCTGCAGAAATCGCCCGGCGCGCGAGATGTGGTCGTCGTCAGCGACGGTTGACACATGGAGTGATCTCACCTCCGCCAGGAATTCGGCCTTGATCTTCGACCATCTTATCCACAGAGCTTCGCTGGACATGTCCGCAATAGATTCAGCTGTTCTCTCTATTGTTGCCAGCAGATATTCATCCACCAGCACCGAACGAAGCATAGCGGCCGCGCAGGGCTGGCGAGGGAAAGGAGGCGAACCCAGCTGGACGAGGACAGCTCGATGGTCAGAGAGTCTGTAATAGATGGTTTTGTACAGTGTCATTCTCTCCAGGAGTCTCGATGGCAGGATAATTCTGTCCAAGCGAGCGGTGTCAACTCGACGTCTGCAGCTGGCCACTCTAGTTGGAAGGTTTGCAGCGCGTCAAAGAGGGTGGCTACATCAACGAGGGCTGTCTGTTCCATAAATTCCGTGAGGGCCTCCACCGAGCCGGATGCCGTGTCGCTCGCGTTCTGGTCGTCGATGTTGAGGTCGCCCACCACCCAGGCGTCCTCCTGGATCGCGGCTGCCGTGATGGACTCCAGCTGCTCAAGCCGCTCGCGAGGAATGTGTGATAGGTGGCAGTTGATCACGCGCACTTCCTGGCCGCGGACGTCGATGGAGACGATGGAGATATTGCCCGGCCACAGGACGCGCTGCCGCAGGACAGCGACCCCCGGGGCGAAGAGGCATGCGAGGCCCGAACCTCTGAGGGCTGCGGGGGGCACGATGACGGCGCTGTAGCCCAGACACATATATTGTTTGGCGTCCATCGACGAGGTGTTGGTCTCCTCGACAAAGGCGACGTCTATGCGATGTTGACGCAGGAAGTGGCAGAGCTCAATGCTCCTCTCGCGAGCGGCGAGCCCGCGGGCGTTGATGGATGCCAGACTGAAGCTCATTGGGCGCTCCTCGTCTGGGCACGAACGTCCGATAGGCGCTTGTAGAGAGCGCAGTTGGAGTCGGGCAGGAAGTCGATCA
>CP092877.1:27193631-27208528 GCA_030710605.1 Cordylochernes scorpioides
CGCACATGGAGTAAGATATAAGGGAAGGAACTTGCAGAAAGGACAGTATTCGTGTCGTTATTTCTTCAAGGAAAATCATTGTAGAAATTTTGTTCTTGTGTCAAAAGACACGTGTAATAACAGAGAATGCCAGGTCATCGTAAACGGAGGCAGTTCAAGCAGACAGACGCTTTTACGAGGGGCATGGTGATCGGACTGAAAAGGGCAGGTTGGTCCATACGTCAAATCGCAGCTGATACACACCTTGGTGCGTCCACGGTGCACCGACTGTGGAGAAGATGGTTGGAACAAGGAAATGTGGCAATTTATAGGAATGTCGGTGCAACCAGAGTGACGTCAGCACGTGTGGATCGGCGTATCCTTCGACAAGCAGTGGCGGCCCCACAAGCCACTTGTACCGCCATCCTGCAACATGTGCAAGACACCCTAGATCATTCCATCTCGACCAGAACCATTTCCCGTCGATTGGTTGCTAATGGCTTGCACTCATGCCGTCCGCTAAGAAGACTGCCATTGACCCCACCGAATAGGCGCCAACGTTTGGAATGGTGCCAGGCTAGATCGACGTGGATGACGGAATGGCACAGGGTCGTGTTCTCAGATGAGTCGCGTTTTGCTTGTCCAGTGATAGTCGCCGTGTATGCGTGTGGCGTCGACGTGGAGAAAGGTCCAATCCGGCAGCAATTGTGGAACGTCCCACCGTGCGACAACGTGAAATCATGGTTTGGGGCGCAATCGCGTATGATTCCAGGTCACCTTTACTTCGTATTCAGGGCACTATGACGGCCCAACGATACGTTGATGATGTGCTGCGACCGGTGACACTCCCCTACGTTCAGGGGGTACCCAATGCCCTTTATCAGCAGGATAACGCCCGACCGCACACTGCTCGCATTAGCCAACAAGCTCTGCAAGATGTACAGATGCTTCCCTGGCCACCGTACTCTCCTGATCTCTCACCAATCGAGCACGTCTGGGACATCATTGGACGCCGTTTGCATGCCTTGCCACAGCCGCGTTCAGAAGACGAACTGTGGCAAATGGTTGAGAGGGAATGGAGAGCCATCCCTCAGGACCCCATCCGTACTCTGATTGACTCTCTACCTAGACGTGTTGCTGCGTGCATCGCCGTCCGCGGTGGTCCTACTTGCTACTAAGCCGACGCCGTTCTCGCTCTGTATTATGACTATCATTTTGAAATAAAGATCACTTATTGTTCGTCCCTGTCTCTCTCTGTCTGCCGAGTTTCATCACTTTCTGGCCACTATTTCTTGGTGTTCCATTTTCAATGTCACGCAGTGTATATAGTATATTTCAAATTGTATAATAATGACACTTTTGGTATATTTCACATATCTTCCAATTAGTTAGAGCAGATACTTTATAATATTATGCCCTGCTATTAAAATGTACACTGTTCCTATTTACTACCACCCCCATATTTTGGATATATGCTATATCTTTATTAATATAACCTGTACACCCCTATTTGTATTTAAATTAAAAAATGGTGACGTCAAAATAAAAAGCTAAAGAGTGGTCGGTCAGCTGGTGGCATCTAGGGGCAGAGGAGGAAAAAGACAACGTCCAGCCCAGGTGGGGGCCTCCTCCAGGGACTTTTTATAGATGACACCTGTAAACAGGACAGGTTTTGGCAGGGGTCAGCGGCAGATGTTCTAGAGTGTGTCCATCGGCAGACCACTTCTGTCTCTCTCGGTATTTATCTCCATGTCTCGGTGTTAGGAATCCAGGTTTATGTCATGGCCTCTACCTCTGTCCCGTGGGCTGTCCCCGATCACTCTCGGTGCTAACATCTAGCCCTGCCTCTGCTTCTTGTTGTCCACGTGTGGGAAGAACATCAACACTCGCCTCACGTACACGACTGCTAGTTTATCCACACGTCGACAAGATCATTTGCAACAATATTAAATATATATAGATTTTTTTTTTTTACGACGGCCATTAGCCTGAAACCATGGTTTTTAGGTGGACCATCCTCAGTTTGCCAAAGTTAGTGTCGTAGCTTCATAGGCGACATGAGTCCTCTAGTTTGCGGACATGTTCAAAATATGGCGCTCAGTTTTAGCGTCTATTTTACCGGGAGAGGCGACTTTTATATAAAACACAATAAAAAAGTTTAGGTAGCCTAAACTACCGCCCAAGTCTTTTTCTGAAGAGGCCCACCTGAGCACCATTTCCTTTTCAATTGGTCTATTCTTTAGGATTTTCTCTCATTCCTCCTTTTAGTTGTTATTAAAATAATAAACCAATGGCACAAGGAAATAGAATATTCACAAATTGAGAGTAAGTTTGATAACAATGGTTCACTATATTTGTTCAGTGCTTACTCTTTGCAAGGTTTTCTACCTTTGCTTTTGTTGTTGCATTCTCTATACATAATTAGTTTCAAGTCAACCATTCTACTAAAATCAATGCCGTAAATTCTATCCCCGAAGATGACTGGTGTAAGTGCTTCGATAATTGGTTTTCACAGATGAAATCTTTCATAGGTGCTTAGGGTGAATACTTTGAGAAACTATGAAAATTTGAAATGTGCAGCTTTAATAAAAATAATGATTGCAAAAACCTTCGAAGTGACCCTTTTAACTGATAGTGTTATAATAAAATGTATAGATTGTAGATAGGGCTACTTTAATAGATTTTATGTTCATTATTTGCTTCGGCTTTATTACCGACATATAATAGGTAATTTAAAACTCATTGTAACTATGATATTATATTGGATTATATGAAATTCTATATCAGCATCCTAACTCTTTATATTCAATTCTTCTCCATAAGAAAATATTTTATCTTCACTCTAGCTAGTCAACACAATGAGGTATTTGTATTGTATAGCAAACGCATATACATATTTTGCTTACAATAAACTCGTTAATTATACTTGATTGGATATTTAAATAGAATAGATTTTAGGTTTTTATTAGAAGTAGAACCTTCCTGTAAAGGACACCTAATTGCAGAGCTAAAGTGTCCTTTGTAGAGAGGTATACTCTTACCGAAGAGTTGCTAAATAGTAAAAATGGTAATTTTGCAAATGAAAACTGTCTTTTGTAGAGAGGTGTCCGCTAGCGGGGTGTTCTCTAAAGGGAGATTCTATTGTAATAATATAATATCTTATATTGTATTCCTCTATTTTATACTATATTTTATACTATATAGCCATTAGTATAAGCTTTAAAAACCACAAAATTAAATTTAAAAAGTTAAATAAAACTTTATCATCTCTCTCTTCAAAAGAGAAGTTAGGAAAAATTGCTTTCTTTCTTCACCTTAGCTTATATTTAATTATTGGAAAATTATTATCATAGTTCTCTGTCTATGCTCTCTTTTATATAAACTTCTCCTATCGCTTATTCCTTTTTCTACCCAGCATATGACGCGTAATTGTCGAAGCCTCGCTCTGGTGTTTTTCTCCATTTCAATTTAACTAATCATTTATTATATAATTAAAAAATATTTCTCACTAAATGCTTATAAATTTATAATATATATATAAATATGGTATTATATATATTATTTAACACATAGAGCGCTTCAAATTATTAATGGAATAATTAATTAAATCTTATTGAAATAAAGACCCTCGCAACATTTCTATGAGATATGTTGTGGAAATCTTCCAGTTTACAAAAGTCAAGGATTCTGCAGCGTCCTGGTGATATTTTCAGTTGGTATTTTTTCCGCTATAATTCCTAGTTCTTAGTTTGAATATGGCCCTATTGAAGTAAAAAGTCCCTTAGGATGTCACAAAATTGGCGCCCTCATTTTCCAAAATTGGCACCCTGATGTTACAAAATTGGTGTCCTGATATTCCAAAATTGGCACCCTAACTTTTCAAAATTGATGTCCTGATACTCCAAAAAATTGATGTCCTGATATTCCAAAAGTGGCACCTTGACTTTTCAAAATTGATGTCCTGATACTCCAAAATTTATGTCTTGATATTCCAAAATTGGTGTCCTGATGTTCCAAAATTGGCACCCTGACTTTTCAAAATTGATGTCCTGATACTCCAAAAAATTGGTGTCCTGATATTCCAAAATTGGTGTCCTGATGTTACAAAATTGGTGTCCTGATGTTCCAAAATTGGCACCCTGATATTACAAAATTGGTGTCCTGATATTTCAAAATTGGCACCCTAACTTTTCAAAATTGATGTCCTGATACTCTAAAAATGGTGTCCTGATATTCCAAAATTGGCACCTCGACTTTTCAAAATTGATGTCCTGATACTCCAAAATTTGTGTCCTGATATTCCAAAATTGGTGTCCTGATGTTACAAAATTGGTGTCCTGATGTTCCAAAATTGGTGTCCTGATGTTCCAAAATTGGCACCCTGATGTTTCAAAATTGGCACCCTGATGTTCCAAAATTGGCACCCTGACTTTTCAAAATTGATCTCCTTATACTCCAAAAAAAAATTGGTGTCCTGATATTCCAAAATTGGCACCTTGACTTTTCAAAATTGATGTCCTGATACTCCAAAATTTGTATCCTGATATTCCAAAATTGGTGTCCTGATGTTCCAAAATTGGCACCCTGATGTTCCAAAATTGGCACCCTGACTTTTCAAAATTGATGTCCTGATACTCCAAAAAATTGGTGTCCTGATATTCCAAAATTGGTGTCCTGATGTTACAAAATTGGTGTCCTGATGTTCCAAAATTGGCACCCTGATATTACAAAATTGGTGTCCTGATATTCCAAAATTGGCACCCTAACTTTTCAAAATTGATGTCCTGATACTCTAAAATTGGTGTCCTGATATTCCAAAATTGGCACCTCGACTTTTCAAAATTGATGTCCTGATACTCCAAAATTTGTGTCCTGATATTCCAAAATTGGTGTCCTGATGTTACAAAATTGGTGTCCTGATGTTCCAAAATTGGCACCCTGATGTTTCAAAATTGGCACCCTGATGTTCCAAAATTGGCACCCTGACTTTTCAAAATTGATCTCCTTATACTCAAAAAAAAAAAAAAAATGGTGTCCTGATATTCCAAAATTGGCACCTTGACTTTTCAAAATTGATGTCCTGATACTCCAAAATTTATGTCCTGATACTCCAAAATTGACGTCCTGATACTTCAAAATTGGCGTCCTGATGTTCCAAAATTGGTGTCCTGATATTCAAAATTGGCGCCCTGATGTTACAAAATTCGTGTCCTGGATTTTAAAAATTGATGTCCTGATGTTCCAAAATTGATGTCCTGATTAAAACTTCTCCCAAAGAAGGTTAAGATAAAAGAATACAAAACAACCGATTTATTTTTAAAGCATGTTTTGTAGATCTACAGGCTTAGATAAGGAACACGACTTATCTTCAGCCAGTCATGGTGATAAGACGGTTTGCGACAATACCTCGTTCTCTCAATAAGTACAGCGTCTTGAGAGAAATAAAACTCTCTTCTTACTTACAGGAAATATGCTACTTTTTTATCTACAGGCATTAAAATGAAGGGAAACTCTTGATGAAAATTCATCTCAAGTCTTTAAGCAGTTATTGAAGAATAAACATAATGTTACGACGTTTTCAGCCGTCGTTGTTTGCGCGTTCAAGGCTTCTAAATAACAAGGGGGTTCTATATAGATTTAGCTTATCGTGACGCACTTTATTACCAAAAGCTGATAGAGAGTAAAATTAAGGATTAAGCCCACTTGCCTCCATTGTCCATCACCAGAAGGATCTTCCTCGTCAACAGCCGGCTTCTCTGGCACCCTCTTTCAGGACCCTCTACACAGCTATATTCGCGGAGATAACTTGTTTCTTCTTCTCGCACCGCCGATGTCACCAGATCCACTCCCCCCCCGCCTGTCTCTTCGGCAGCTGACCCCTTCCTCAATCCCACGGTCCCCCCTGGGCCAGTAGGTAGTACCTTCTTGACTATCACCCACGTTGTCTTGGCTCTTGTGAAGAGGGGAGCCAGATGTAACAATAATTTTAATGTTACCACAAGATAATTTTATTTATTGCAGTTTGGAAAAAAATATAAAAAAATTGTTTAATTTATTTTATTTTTCAAAGAAACGAACGCCTGGTAAATAGTATATGTTTTCAACTACAGATGGCACGCGCCACAGTACATCCTATTATAACTATAAAAGGTAGAGCTTGTTGTGGGCGCTTTTAAATGGTGAATGGGATGAATGGATTGACGAAGAAGTGAAGTTCTAGGGAGAGAAATGGAATGAGAACAGCAGTATGAAGAAGATTGACTGGATGGGAAGTTATGAAGAGATCACGGTAGATCAGGACAATGCCAACTGAAGGCTAGAACCTGCTAAATAGCAGAAAAAAAATTAAGAATACTGTAATTAAAGCAATTATTACATGGGCAAAAATGATTATATTAATATCAAAAAGCATCAACAAGAAAATAGAAATCCCGGAGATTTACCATTCATGGGTATGAATCACAATATTCTATTTCAGATGCATCCCTCATTTGCTTATTTCTCAACTTTATACTAAGTTTGTTTAACTTACTCTAATACAAGGATTTACATAACTGGTTCATTTCTCAATTTGTAATTCTACCTTCCATTATGTTAGTTACAAATTTATATATATCTTGGCTCTCAATGTACGTCTATATAATTGCACGCATCTCACATCACACCTTGTCTTTACGCCCGTTGAAGAACGATGTCATTCGAAAGCTAGCGAAATAAACATGTTCTATAGAAGAAGCTCCTTTTGAGTTAATAATCTTACAATATATTGAGATTACTACTCGAATTACCCGAATTCTCCCGGGTTCTTCCCGAGTAAATATTTGAAACCAACGAATATTGTTTTAACACAATTTAAAATACTATGATGACTACCGCAAGTTTATTTTAATATAAATTTTACTTAGAGGTTTCGTGTCCTGTCCTTTCTCGACCTATAGTTAACATAAATTGAAGCTATATACATCGGAAAATGAAATATATACACCGGTCACCCAACACAAAAATTGTAATACCTAGAAATACTTATGTAAATTTTCTGAAAATTAGTGAGCTATATAATGGTAATGTGAAAAAATAATTTATTGAAAATTTAAAAAATGGGGATGTAAATTCATTGAGATATACAGAATTTATCAATATTCGGTGTGTCCTTCTTTGGCACATTTACAAGCAGCTACATTGTGAGGCATAATGTCATGCAGTTTTTTTATAGCTTCTTGTGAGATGCTAGAGACCACTAGCCGTTTCAATTTTTTCCCGAAACTTTTGAAGATTACTTGGCTGTGGAGATTGTCAAAATTTCCTCCCCATCGTGTCCCATACATGTTCAATTTGGGGAAGTTCTGGGGAACATGCGGGGAGGGAAGGATATCAATATTTTGAAGGAAGTTTAATCGTGAAATGTTGGCTCTATGTGATCGGGCATTATCTTGTTGGAAAATGACATTATGAGTCTGCTCAAGAAATGGAAACACAACAGGTTACATAACATCTGCAATGTATAGCTGAGTAGTCATCCACGGAGGGGGAAAGTGGCCAGTGGTTAAACTCTTGTTGAAAATATTCAGAAAAAAAGAACGGAAGGGTTTAAAAAGTATAACTATCATAAGTGCTGACATACCATCACTGCCAGAAGAACATAAGCACACCTTATCCGCTGTCAACAATAGCTCGCTTTCTGTAAAGAGAGGGTCGTTATCAGAATTGGTTGACTTTACTTAATTTACTGTGTCCTTGTATGGTATCGGGCGGGACGCGGCCAAATAATATTGCAATACGTGGTGTCCCGCGGACCTTCAGTGAAGCCGCTGCCAACTGGGAGTGTAAAGAGAGGCTTGGGTCTAAAATCTTCCATAGATGCAGCTGTAGATTCCAGTGTGTGAGACAGGCTACTACAGACAAAGCATGGGAATACGCGTATAATCAGGCAGCTGCGATTGACTACGATTTCTTTGGGTCGGATCCCTTTTAAAAAGGTCCAATCATTGTTGCGAATGTCGTTTGCGCATTGATTTTGATCTGCATTCAAAGCTTTCGCATCCTTAATTCTTCGTGCAAGATGTTCCGCACCTTTCTTCCGATACTTCCACGGCCTCAGCTATCTCACAACCTTTACTCGCCTATGGTCCATCACGATATTGTGTACCTTTTGTGGTTTCAGTTTTTGACTGTCCTTCACGTGGGTCATCTTCGAGTGACCTGCGACCACGTTTAAATTCAGCTGCCCACTTTTTAACGGTTGAAATTGAAGGAGAAGAGTTCCTGTAAACCTTTGTGAACTTTGGATGAATTTATTCAGGGGTTAATCCATCCAAAACGAATAATTTGATAAATTCACTAAATTCAAGTTTATCCATTTTAACGAAACACGCGCAAGATGTGTACTGCAAAGACTCGTTTACACAAACTACTTAAGCCAACAAGCTGAAACTTGTCATACGAACTTATGACATAAACGCGAAGATAGGAAACATAGTATCTTTTGCCAATTGGAATGCATCTCTTGGTCAGGCCGAGAACTTTTTACCTTCTTCATGTAATTAAAAAAATATTTCTACCGAACTTATACTGCAATGAATAAAAATCAAAAAGAGAGAGCATGGCGGCTTTGCCAGTTTAAACTTCAGACCGCTCAACTATTGTATTATTACCTTTTTTCATATATAGTCTTTTTGTGAATGTGTTCTAGGCTACAATAAAAGGTTTTTATGAGAACTATTGACGTGTATTCATAGTATTTACTATTTAATTATTTGTGACTATTGACCGGAATGCAGAATTTGCATAGTTAATTATTATTATTATTATTAGAATGTAGCTTGTGCTGTAAAGACAATTAAATCTTTAGTAGCTTAAATAAATGTCTGATCCTTAAATCTTAAATACACCACAGTTGGCGACGAGGATAAAAAAGTAAGTTTAACTATGTCAAATATAGTTCCATTTCCTGCTTTTACGCCAGATCAAGACTTCGAAATTTTCGTGAAATGTTTACGTTTTGCGTTTGCTGCGAATGATACTTCGTTAGCTAAACAAGTACCAGTTTTACTGGCGGTGATAGGCCCAAAGTTATTTAAATTGGCCGAAGATTTGGCAGCGCCTGAAAAGCTGGAAACGAAGTCATTTGATGAAATAGTCGCACTTCTAAATAGACATCTCGCGCCTACACCTAGAGTGATACCTGCTAGATATAAATTTTTTAAATCAAATCAAGAAGATGAAACTATATCTCAATTTATGGCAACATTGAGGGGTCTAGCAGAGCCTTGTAAATTCGGAAGCATGTTAAACGAAATGCTACGAGATAAGTTGGTGGTTGGCGTTAGATCCGAAAATCTACAGAAACGCCTATTGCAAGAAGGCGATGATGCAACATTAGACAAAATTTACGAAATAGCATTATCATACGAAGCCGCAGAACGAGATTTACTATCAATGAAAAATGTAGATTATGCAGATGCAAATATTCATGATGTTAAAAAATTAAATAGTGCATGTTCTCATTGTGGTAGACAAAATCATCTATCAAATAAATGCTTTTTTAAAAATGCAAAATGTCATGAATGTGGAAAAATTGGACACATAAAGCCGGCTTGTAGAAATAGAAAAACTAAATATGCCAAAATACAGCACGGATCAAAAGCTACTGGAAAAATAAATGTGGTTGAAGCAGGTAATAACGGAAAATATTTTATTACTCTAAATGTGGACAACAAAAATATACAGTTTGAATTCGACACAGGTAGTTGTCACACGTTGATGCCAATAAATTTATATAAGAAATTGTGGAATAAGAAAATATTTCCTATAAATTTACATCTCAAATCTTATTCAAATACGAAGATTGATGTTATTGGCAAAAGAGAAGTGTTTGTAGCAGAGGCAAATAAAACTCTTCCATTAATTATAACTGAAGCAAATAGGTCTGTATTGCTTGGCACTACTTGGATCAAGTGCTTGCCTGCTAAATTTTTAAAATTCTCGGACATAAATTTAGTCCAAGAAACAACATGTTCCTTTTTGGTAAATAAATTTACAGAAGTTTTTGACACTACAAATGTAGGTGTAATTAAGGATCATAAGGCGCATCTAATTCTTAGAAAAGATGCTAATCCTAGATTTTTCAGGGCGAGAAATGTTCCTTATGTAGTGAGAAACGCCATTGAAAAAGAATTGGAAAATCTTGAGGCCCAAGGAGTAATCACAAAAATAGAAAGAAGCGATTGGGCTACGCCTATAGTTCCTATAATGAAAAAGAATGGCCATGTCCGTATTTGCGGAGATTTTAAAATAACACTAAACCCTGTACTTAAAATTGATCAATATCCACTACCTAAAATAGAGGACATTTTTGCCATTCTCGGAAGAGGAATAAATTTTAGTAAAATAGATTTGTCCCAGGCATATTTGCAATTAGAATTGGACGAAAAATCAAAAGAAATGGCCGTAATAAATACACATAAAGGACTCTATAGATATAATAGACTTCCCTTTGGCATTGCTTCTGCACCAGCAATATGGCAGCGAATAATTGAACAAATACTGTCCGGCATACCAGGAACTCTTGTCTATCTAGATGATATACTAATTACCGGAGAGTCTGAGGCTGACCATCTTAGAAATTTGGAGGCAGTCTTAAATAGATTAAATGAATATGGCCTCAAGGCTAACAGAGACAAATGCAAATTTTTTCAAGAAAGTCTTGAATATTGCGGTCATGTGATCGATAAAATGGGTTTGCATAAAACAAATGATAAGATAAGGGCTGTTTTGGATGCTCCAAAACCACTAAATGTAACCCAGTTACGAGCGTTTTTGGGATTAATTACCTATTACCACAAATTTATCAGAAACGCTGCAGATGTTTTATCGCCCTTATATGCTCTTCTAAAAAAGGGAACAAAATGGCATTGGTCAACAGAATGCCGAAAGGCTTTTAGGGAAATCAAAGAAATCATCTCTTCAGATCAAATATTGATCGCTTACGACCCTAAATTGCCAATCCGTCTGTCGTGTGACTCAAGCAGCTACGGACTCGGTGCTGTGTTGTCTCAAATTGATGTCGACGGAAATGAACGCCCTATATATTTTATCTCGAGGACCTTATCTCAGGCTGAAAAGAAATACTCACAGATTGATAAGGAATGTTTGAGTATAATTTGGGCTTTAAAGAAATTTAACAATTACCTTTTTGGAAGAAAATTTGAATTAATAACTGATAACAAACCCTTGCACCACATACTAAATCCCAAGCGGGAAATATCATCGAACATGTCTGCACGACTACAGCGATGGGCATTGATCTTGTCTTCATATAACTTCACAATTGAGTGCAGGAAAACTGGAGACCACGGCAATGCCGATGGCCTTTCTAGATTGCCACTGAAACAATATGAAGAAATGGAAGAAGATGCTGTAAATACAGTTCACATGATTAAACAATGTGAAGAATTGCCGCTCACATCGAGTCACATTAGGCGAGAATCTTGCAAGGACTCAATCTTAAAAATAGTATACCAGAACACATTGTATGGTTGGAAAGATAAGCCATCAAATACCGAATTGCTCTCGTATTATGTGCGAAGAGAAGAGTTAACTGTAGAGCAAGGAATCCTACTTTTGGGAACACGAGTAGTTATTCCAAGGAAATTCAGAGCGAAAATTAAAGCTGAGTTGCACCAAGGACATCTAGGTGTTGTAAAAATGAAAGCACTAGCACGAAATTTTATTTGGTGGCCTGGAATAGATCGTGAAATAGAGGAAATTACTAGAGTCTGCAGAGAGTGTAATATAAATAACCATACGTTAAAGCAAGAAAGTGTTCACAGGTGGGAATCTGCTCCTACACCTTGGTATCGAGTTCACTTGGATTTCGCGGGTCCATTCATGAACAAAATGTTCTTAATTGTCATTGACAGTTATTCGAAGTGGCCGGAAGTTATTATAATGAATTCCACGACCGCGGGAAATACTATCCGAGTTCTGAGAGACTTATTCTCGCGCTATGGTATTCCTGACCAAGTGGTCACGGATAACGGCCCTCAATTCGTTTCGGAAGAAATGAAATATTTTTTAAAATCAAATGGAGTTCATCATTTGAGGTCTGCTCCTTACTTTCCAGCTACAAATGGTTTGGCAGAACGCTTCGTACAAACTCTGAAAAGAGGCTTAAAGAATATGAGAAATGAAGAATTAAATAAGAGTTTGGCAAATTTTCTGTTCACATATAGAACAGTACCACATTCGAGCACTAGGGAAGCCCCAGCAGTACTTTTTTTAAAGCGGATGCTTAAATGTAAATGGAACCTATTGAAGCCAAAATTGGAAGTCAAGCCAGGATTTAAAAAGGGATATTCCCCTGATTTTGAGGAGGACGAAAATATTTTGGTCAGAGACTTTCTGGGTCCCTGGAAGGAAGGAAAGGTTATAAAGAGACTGGGAAAGTGTTTTTATACAGTTAAATTAAATGACGGCAGACTGTGGAGACGGCACGTATGCCAATTGAGAAAGAATTACATCGTGCCTAGTCCGGCTCCCGAGATATTTCTGCCGGAGCAACTGATAAAGTGCCCAAGTAATGAGAGCCGTGCAGAGGATGGTTCTGTGGAGATCCCCAGTAAAGAGAACATTCCCTCCTCTCCAGGAATCCCTGCACCAGAGGAGCCCGGTCCCGCAGCTTCGGACCAGGATAGAACGCCTCAGCGAAGGTATCCTATGAGGGATAGGAGACCTCCTGAAAGATTTGGATTTTGAAGGAGGGGAAGGAGCTGACGTGTATTCATAGTATTTACTATTTAATTATTTGTGACTATTGACCGGAATGCAGAATTTGCATAGTTAATTATTATTATTATTATTAGAATGTAGCTTGTGCTGTAAAGACAATTAAATCTTTAGTAGCTTAAATAAATGTCTGATCCTTAAATCTTAAATACACCACAACTATGAATATGTTCTTCTCTAGGAGTGTCGCTAGAACGGCGTTGAAATACTAGAATCAGTCTCAGAAAATGTAAATCACAGAATCCATGGCCTCAAGGTCTGCTCGACGATCTTCAGTTTGTCTTCCCTAATCTACCCAGCATCTCCACCAAAACGTAACTTAGAAATATCAGGGAAGGCAAAAGTGAGAATGACTGAACAATTCATTTTGATCCAAACAATTAAACCACATTTACATAAAATAAAAGTTAGGTACAAAGAGAGAAATTTTCTGAGTGAAAAATATCAAAATTAAAATTCTGTGGATAAAATAATATAAAAGTATATTCCGTTATAATATCTCGGAGAAAGATTCTACTAGATGTTTTTATCAATGGTAATAAAATTATATTTATGAAATATCCTCAAATTTTATAAAGATGGAAATGGATAAGTGAAGTAAAAAAGCGCTAGTGGAAAGTTCTCTCGAGGAAAATTATCTGAGACAGTATCGTACCTCTCCAGATAAATCTATCTGCCCTTTGTCCCGGGCTGGGAAGTCGGAGTCGCCTCGATAGGAACATCTGGACATGAAATAATAGCTTGGGCAGGAAATCTTAGTATTCGGTGATTTCTTACGTCAGTAAATCCTAGCATTCCTCTTGCCAATGATCATTTTGGACACCAATTATAGGCTCTGATAGAAATTCTGAGTTAAATATATACTGCGCGATCCTAAATTTGCCACAATAAGAATTACTGCGAAGAAAATATTCAAATTTCAGGGTAACTCTCACCATAACTTTCACCGAGTTATGTAAATGATGAAAATTGCGTAGCTATTGCGCATGTTAATATAAAATTAGAAAGAAATTTCCAACTTGCCAATATTAACACCTCTCTGTCTGACATAAAAAGCATTTGAAAATTTTGATTTTTTGACTCGGAGAAAACGTTTAGTAGCAGAGGATGCCAGGCCGTCGACAACTGAGGCAGTTCTAACAGACAGATGAATACAGGAGAGGTACGGTGATTGGATTCAGAAGGGCAGGTTAGTCCATATGCACATACATCTTCGTTTGAAAATATTGTCGGGATAGAGACACATAGACTGCGGAATGGCACATGTTAATGTTTTCAGATGAATATAGCTTCTGTTTTATCAATGACAGTAACTAAGTCCTGGTGACAGGTCCAATACGGCCGCAACTGTAGAACGCCGCGCCCCAGGACAACGCGGAATTATGGTTTGGGGAACCATCGCCTATGATAGCAGATCATCTTTAATTCGTATTGAGGGCACTATGACGGCCCAACGATATGTGGATGACGTGCTGCGGCCGGAGACGCTATCTTTCCTTCAGGAGGTGCCAAATCCTATTTTCCAGCAGGATAACGCCCAACCTCACACAGCACGTATCAGTCAACATGCCCTGCATGAAACCTCGGTGCTTCAATGGCCACCAGTCTCTCCTGATATCTCACCTATAGAACACATCTGGGACATAATTGGACGTCGCTTGCCTACTCTGCCACAACCGCGTTCAGAAGATGAATTGTAGCAGATGGTTGACAGGGAATGGGCAGCCATCCCTCACCATCCGCATGCTCATTGAATCAATACCAAGACGAGTTGCTGTCTGTATAGCCGCCCGCGGTGGTCCCACAACATATTGAGTGGACGACGATATCGCTCAGTGTATAGATGTATTCTGTTCTAATAAAGATCATTTATTGTTTGTTACTGGTACTCTCTTTCTGCAGATTTTCGCAACCTTTTGCTCACAAATACATAGTGTTGCGAAATCAGTGTGTGTACATACCAAGCGAGAATAACAGAAATATTTGGAATACTTGCAGCTGTTCAGAATTATATTGCATGAAATATTTGTTCGAATATCATGTCCGAGATACATTTTCATATGTGCAGCTTTCATAGAGGAAAGATAATAATCTTTTTACTGAGAGAGAGAGAAGCACACAGGACTAGGTTTAAT
>CP092877.1:27208628-27221287 GCA_030710605.1 Cordylochernes scorpioides
GTGTGTATGCAAAAGCACATGGAATTACTGTGAGTGCAATAATAAACTAAATAATACCAAAGAGGTGTTTAATCTAAGTTGAAATAGGTTGATTTACCAACACATTTCCAATAGCATGGAATACAACAGGAAATTTGTAACGATAGCTTGAAGATATCAAAGAATTATATAGTTTTTTTTTTTTCTTAACTACACTCTAAACACAAGGTAATAATCTATAGGTTATAATCTATAATCCAAATTGTGCCTTATCTACACTTTAAACATTTTTTTTTATTATTATCCCTAGTGCATGTGATACAGGCCATGATAATCATGGTGGGTAAAAGTTGGCAACTGCTTTTACTATAAGTGCACCACATGTAAAAAGCAGATTTTAAAAATGTAACAATGTACTACACAACAGTTTTGTAGTCACAATGTAAGAATAAATGTAGGAAAATAGAAAATTCCAACTGATTACTGAGATGGCCATCAAATTTTGCAACCCCTCTTTCCTGGAAGACATGGTATTTGTATATTAATCACTCTGGTAGCTAAGGAACAATTAACTATAGAATTTAATATCAAGTGACTAGTTATTGATAACGAAATCCGTGTTTTTATCTCAAATGCCATGATAGAACATTAAGATCCCATATGAGCAACCTTATCTGTGTATCAAAAATGACTCCCTGACAATATGCCAAATTGATAGACAGAACACCTCCAGAAGAAACCCATGTTATTCCATTGGTCTCTCATGGGAGCTCCTACTCTACTTGGTTGGTTCAGTCTTGGGGATTTCTCCACTTCATCTTCAAATCCATCTGGGAAAAGTATCAATATAACAGAGGTAACACTATCATAAAGGTGAAATAAGAAGTTGCATTATAATGTAAAGTTTTAATACCAGGCTATGAGAGAATAACATATGCTCAATATTCTTAAAATACAAGGGTAAAACCAATGATCCATTTTGTTAGGCTTGGTGGCATTAAGAACTAGTATCTAGTCAAACCTCAGTGAACCTCAGTTTAATGCGCCTCCGAGTACTTTCTGTTGATTTGAAATCAGGGTTGAACCCTAGACAGTCCTGCTTCTTCAATTCAACACCTATAGGGAGTCAGAAGCCATATCAACCAATAATTTATTTAACTCCCGACATTTCAGTGACCTGCTGTCACTCCCCCTTCAAGGGAATGATTATTTTAATCAGGGTTGAACCCTAGACAGTCCTGCTTCTTCAATTCAACACCTATAGGGAGTCAGAAGCCATATCAACCAATAATTTATTTAACTCCCGACATTTCAGTGACCTGCTGTCACTCCCCCTTCAAGGGAATGATTATTTTAATCAGGGTTGAACCCTAGACAGTCCTGCTTCTTCAATTCAACACCTATAGGGAGTCAGAAGCCATATCAACCAATAATTTATTTAACTCCCGACATTTCAGTGACCTGCTGTCACTCCCCCCTTCAAGGGAATGATTATTTTAATCAGGGTTGAACCCTAGACAGTCCTGCTTCTTCAATTCAACACCTATAGGGAGTCAGAAGCCATATCAACCAATAATTTATTTAACTCCCGACATTTCAGTGACCTGCTGTCACTCCCCCTTCAAGGGAATGATTATTTTAATCAGGGTTGAACCCTAGACAGTCCTGCTTCTTCAATTCAACACCTATAGGGAGTCAGAAGCCACATCAACCAATAATTTATTTAACTCCCGACATTTCAGCGACTTGCTGTCACTCCCTTCAAGGGAATGATTATTTTAATCAGGGTTGAACCCTAGACAGTCCTGCTTCTTCAATTCAACACCTATAGGGAGTCAGAAGCCACATCAACCAATAATTTATTTAACTCCCGACATTTCAGTGACTTGCTGTCACTCCCTTCAAGGGAATGATTATTTTAATCAGGGTTGAACCCTAGACAGTCCTGCTTCTTCAATTCAACACCTATAGGGAGTCAGAAGCCACATCAACCAATAATTTATTTAACTCCCGACATTTCAGTGACTTGCTGTCACTCTCTTCAAGGGAATGATTATTTTAAATCCTAGTTCATGTACATCCCATCGTTTATGTATATAAGTAGAACTAGGATTCAAAGTAATTATTCCTGAGGAGAATGACAGCAGGTCACTGAAATGTTGGTAGTTAAATAAATCATTGGTTGATATATATGGCTATATATTATCTGAATCAACTTCCAAACAAAACAAATCATCTTCAAGGGAGTCTGTGTTGAATTATAGTTGGTGTTGGAATATAGAGGTTACACTCTATGGCTACTTTTCCGCGAGGATATCACGGGATTTTGGAACAGCGACCCTTTAAATTGCTACTTCTGCAATGTTGGCATCCAAGACAATTTGGTCCACTATCTATTCCATTGCCCATTCCTACATGAAAAGAGAATGGAAATTCGCGAAATTTCGGAGCTAACTCACCACAATGAACAACATGTATATAAAATCTTTACCGCTCTCCTGCTGGATAAAACATTTGTTTATAAATATTTTAAATTTTTCAAGGCGATTGATAAAATGAGAGAAGAAGTGCTCAACTCCACAGACAACGGCTGATTGCTCCCCCTCCCATCTAAATTGCTTTTCCTCCTCACTCATGTACATTTATAACCTTTTAGGGGAATCCCCTTGTAAGACAATAGTGTCTTAATAATAAAGGTTTTTGTTGTTGTTGTTGTTATATGGAGGTTACACTGTAGTTGGTTACATTAATTAATTTGCTTGAGATTTTAAAAATAGTTGGATTATGATAAATTTAAAAAGCTATATTCTGCAATTACAATATAGTTTCTCTAGATAGTTTTTTATTACCCCATGGGTAAGATTACACCAGGTCATGAGGGTTGAAAGCAATATTTTTTTCTACTATAGTTTTGGAGTTCTTGTATAGGTCTTCCTTCTTAGCTCCAATACAGTCCAGGATATGTGCTGGAGTTTCTTTTTTCTAGATAGTGAAGGCCTTTAAGTATTTCAGAGAGATGGATTGTATTTATATAGAAGAGAATACTACTAATATTAATCTATACAGTTATCAGCGTCATAATCAATTCTTTCTTAATCAATTCTGTCACCGTTTGCTTTTGTGAATGGAATAAATACCCAAATATGGCCATTTCTCATAACCATCGGTGGTTCAGTGGTAGAATGCTCGCCTGCCACGCGGGCGGCCCGAGTTCGATTCCCGGCCGATGCATTTTTTTTTTTTTACAATTTTTAAAACTCATTTATATATTATACAAGAATGACATCCACGGCGCCAATTTATAATTGTAACAAATAGTATTTGAATAAAAGCATTTAATCGGGTAAACCCCGGGCGTTGCCCGGGTCATTCGGCTAGTATATATATAAATAGAAGAATCCATGGGAGAATCCATTCAGCATTGACGCACAGAGTAGGAGATTTCATAACGCTGCCAAAACTCATTATAATTGGCACTAGCCACAAAGGAGAAAGCAAAAATTTAACCCCAATATAATAATCCCAAATATCTCAGTTGTCCCAAATAAAATAAATCTTTAATTCTCTAAATTCATATGAAAACATCAACTTTTGTTAGGAGAAACTGTTTGTTTACCCTTTGTTCTGAATGATAATAAATAGATACTAATAACCTGATAGTGGTAGAATATTTCTTTACTTTACAGTACATTGAAGATTCACAGTGTGTAGTTTTTCCATGAAGTCTTTTCTTGCCTGATAAAATCTTCAAAAAAAGAAGAAGCTTTTTTTGGAATAATCCAAGTTTTATCTTATCAAAGTCCTTAATTAACTTAAAAGCTACAGATTCCTGTAGATAATTTCTTTATCTTTATCTTCATTAAACGTGACCTTGAGCTTTCGGGCTTCTCTGCCCTACTACAAGAGTACATAGGAACAAATAAATGTTTATATGTATAGTTAAACCTGTCTATAGCATCCCCTCTTGGGACTCACCAAAATAGGGTGCTATCTACAGGGTCCATCTACAGTTTATCTATATATGTACAGATAGTAACATGACTAACTTCCAGGTCACACTGAAAAGGACTCTGATATCAATTGATTTAAATCTCCTGGATATTGCTACAAATTTCTGGAGATGAGTTTATCTTTAATAAATGTATTCTCGGGCATTCAGGCATCTCTGTCCTTCTACAGAAGTATATAGATACAGTTAAACCTGTCTATAGCACCCTCTCTAAATAGCACCTTCCTCTCTATAGCGCCCGATTTTAAACATTAAAATCAAAATTCAAAACTATTTTAAAGGCGTAAGATTCTTTTTGAAAATAAACAATTTCTACTGCCCTTACTGCAATGGAAAAATTAAAGGGAAGGCCTGGCTCATCAGTGGTGAACCCTCCCAGAGGTTTCGCCAGTTTAATCTACCATACCGCTGTTATATTGCATTTTTGGAACTTCCTTTTATAGTGATACTGTTGGTAGACTCTTGGAATGGGTATTTTAGAAGAACTATGGACATAAGCTTTGAGGGCAGAAGATTTACATACATTTATAAATATATTTGTTTATTTTCAAAAAGAATCTTACGCCTTTAAAATAGTTTTGAATTTTGATAACAGATGGCGCGCTAGTGCATCATATTATAAACATTAAAATATAAACATTTTACATTAAAAGTGACCTGTCTATAGCACCCCCTCTTTATAGCACCCTATTTTGGTGAGTCCCAAGAGGGGGCGCTATAGGCAGGTTTAACTGTACATATAAACATTTATTTGTTCCTATGTACTCTTGTAGTAGGGCAGAGAAGCCCGAAAGCTCAAGGTCACGTTTAATAAAGATAAAGAAATTATCTACAGGAATCTGTAGATTTTAAGTTAATTAAGGACTCTGATAAGATAAAACTTGGATTATTCCAAAAAAAGCTTCTTTTTTTTTTGATGATTTTATCAGGCAAGAAAAGACTTCATGGAAAAACTACACAGTTGAAGATGTTATAGAAAAGTTAAATTCCACAATACATTGAAACATTGTTAGAAATCACCTACTATTAGAAATGCTACATGCCTTCTGTCGTTGTTTAGGTCATAGATGATCTCAATAAAAATAGGACCTCCCATGAGAGACCACATGGAGAACATGCAAACTTCTGATCTTTCAGGTGTTCAGTGGAGGTTGGTTGAGATGAGAGTAAGTTGATTTACCAAAGTTCAGGGAGGGGGTTGCCCATCAGATAGATACTATAATGCCAACTGTAGTAAACCCTAGAATAGGTCGGCTGTGATATAACAAAAAGAGCTTTACTAACACAAGGTAATAAGACCAAATCCAAATAAATAAATAGTGTGCGACGTTTCGGTTACAGCATTGAGTGTACTGTCTTCAGACAAAAGTGCTGAATGAAACTATTTATTTGGATTTGGTCTTATTACCTTGTGTTTATAATCTATAATCCAAATTGTGCTATAACAAAGAACTTTACTGTGTGATACTGGGGAAGTGAAAGTGTTCAGCAAGAATTGTCGGACTGGCCGAGTGATTGGATCAATGTGACCAACCAATCAGAGCTTGGACTGCTGGAAGTGACTAAGAGTCTGGTGCAGCTCCTCCAGGCTGGTCTCCAAGGCCTCATAGAACTTTTCTGCGTCTGTCTCGGGGCAGCTGCGGAAGGCTGATGCAGCAAAGTTGATGTAGCGAGGGAAGGGGTTTGTAGCAGCAGCCGTAACCATCTGTCACTCCTGGCCCGTAGCAGGTGTAGGACCAATGGCTACTTGCCACCTGCACAGACTATCATTTATAATAGTCTTTTTTCACACAACAGTATTGGCTAATTGAATTTTAAAATTTATTTTTGTTGTTGTTTCTTATCGCCTTGTGTAAAGATTAGACGAATTCGCCATAAGTTCATGCTCCTTGAGCTGTTTTATGATAAGCAGCGGCCTCTCCCAAAGGTCCTGTTTAGTGTATCTAATGCAAGCCAATGTGTTCTGGAGCTGCAGTTGCCAAGCTACATTTTGGGCAAGTGGGGTAGATTTTGTTGTTATTTTCTATCTTCAATGGCTTGAGATGACTTTTAAATGCTCATTATGGCAGCTTTGGTTCCTGGAAATTGCATAACATCAGAGTTTTTCTAAGCTAGAAACCATTTCTAACATTATTCAATGCCTCCCACTTCTCCTCTTTGTAGTCTTTTAGCATCACAGGATGGCAAGAGCTCTCTTCAAATAGGCATCACAAGATCTAACAGAATAGTGGGAGAATGGAACAAAAAGACACAACCCCATTAGTTAAATAACTTTTTGGCAAACTCAACCAATTTCATAAATCCCCTTGCCCTAGCATGTCACAAAATCATATCTGTCTTTGTATTGAGAGTCATGGATTGAAACCAGGGTTTACAAAGTTGCCGAAGCTTGATCTGAGTCTTCATGCCTTGTCCAGAAAAGATCAACAAAATACATTTCTCAGAATATACAAACTTTAAGGCACACACAGATGTTTTTTTTAACATAAAACAAACTTCTACTATCCTTACTGCGATGAAAAAATTATTGAGAGAGCTTGGCTCATTAGTGGTGAACCCTCCCAGCAGTTTCGCCAATTTAATCTACTAGACCGCTTCTCAGAGCTCTAATACTGTATTGGACAATTCTGCTTATATATGCTACACTGAAGGGTGGAATCTCAGAAATGGTATTTAAGAAAACTATGGACATAAACTTTTAGGACAGCAGAGTTATGTATAAGAATTTGCATCGAGCAATGCTCTTCTGCAAACAATAAGGACAAGGCCAGTTAGGCATAAATTAATATATTTAAAAGCTTATGTTCAAGATTGATTGGATACTATTTCTAAGATTCCACCCTTCAATGTAGCATATATAAGCAAAATCGTCCAATACAGTATTTCAGCTCTGAGAGAAGCGGTCTGGTAGATTAAAAATTGGCGAAACCGCTGGGAGAGTTCACCACTAATGAGCCAAGCCCTTTGAATATATTTTTTCTTCATTGCAGCAAGGATAGGAGAAGTTTGTTATATGTTCAAAAGAAACATCTGAGTCTTAATGATAAAGCACAATTTGGATTATAGATTATAATAAAAGAAAACAAGACCTAATCCAAATAATTTATTAGTGTGTGACGTTTCGGCAACAACATTGTCACCATCATCAGACAAAAGAATAAAATTTATTCTTTTGTCTGATGATGGTGACAATGTTGTTGCCGAAACGTCACACACTAATAAATTATTTGGATTAGGTCTTGTTTTCTTTTATCTGAGTCTTAATGTTTGTATTTCCTGTGCATTGATAGTGCGTTATTGCCTTATATTAAAATACTATTTCTATAGGGAGAAATGCTCCTTTTGCAAATAACAGCATTCTCCCACATATTTGCAATGAAATTTTCAGAGCACTTACATAATCAAGAGGAAAGAAGATGAAAGAGGATAAAGATTAGAATATGA
Organism: Cordylochernes scorpioides; assembly: GCA_030710605.1. Classification (NCBI taxonomy): domain Eukaryota; kingdom Metazoa; phylum Arthropoda; class Arachnida; order Pseudoscorpiones; family Chernetidae; genus Cordylochernes; species Cordylochernes scorpioides. The sequence continues at coordinate 27,216,061 of CP092877.1, forward strand.
AATAATAATTGGGCAAATGGCCAAATGAAACAACTGGCTGAACAGAAAGGAAAGACTCTCCTGCCACTATCTATTGGAGGAGTAGAGGAAAACAAAGTAAAGAGGTAACAAGACTGAATACATCTTCAAAACTCTTGGTCAGTTCAGAAGGATAAAACCCCACACGATTCCAAAATTGGTTTTATAAGTTTAGAGAAGAATGTTGTTGTTGTTTCTTATCCCCTTGTGTAAAGATTAGACAAATTCCATGAGTTCATGCTCCTCAAGCTGTTTTATGATAGGCAGCAGCCTCTCCCAAAGGTCCTGTTTAGTGCATCTAATGCAAGCCATAATGTGTTGTGAAGCTGCAGGTACCAAGCTTCATTTTGGTCAAGTGGGGTAGATTTTATTTTTATTTTCTATCTTCAATGGCTTGAAATGGCCTGTTCTAAATCTTGTTAGTGTTGTTTGATGCTGTCTATTTCTAGAGTTCAGAGCTCCTCCTGGGTCCACTCCACTGTACCAGCTGTGCTTAGGTGGCAAGGGTTTTCTTGTGCCTTTTTTTGCTAGTGCATCAGCAGCTTCATTGCCTTCAATGTCAATGTGTGAGGGTATCCATTGAAGATAAATTAGAGAAGAATGTAAAATCAAGAGGGAAACTGCCTTATCCCAGCACTGGGCTGGAAAAGAAGAAAAACAAATAATGGTGAATTTTAGTTAGTAAGAAATGGGACTCAGCTAGAAGACGTTACCTGACTGGTAGAAAGGCGGAAGTGTGTGGTGGCGGAGTAGCTCCTGTCCTGGAAGAGTTCAGGAAGCTCAATGCCATTGGCAGCTGCCAACTTGCGGAGACCAAGCAGGTACCGGTCTACTCCCAGACCCTTGCCTGACTGCAATGTACAACAATGTATCAGTGATAAGGCACAATTTGGATTATAGATCATAAACACAAGGTAATAAGACCAAATCCAAATAAATAAATAGTGTATGACGTTTCGGTAACAGCGTTGTTACCATCTTCAGACAAAAGTACTGAATGATTACCATCTTCAGACAAAAGTACTGAATGGTTTCAGTTCATTCAGTACTTTTGTCTGAAGATGGTAACAACGCTGTTACCGAAATGTCACACACTATTTATTTGGATTTGGTCTTATTACCTTGTGTTAACAATGTATCAGGAAGTATGTGCATATGGAGATACAATTATAAGATTTTATTATTATAGAGTCCAACCCCATGGTTTCAGAATTTTCTGTTCAATATAAGTCAGTGTTGAATTAAAGTCAGTTAAATTAAATAGACACAGGGCTCTGGCACATTTGTAAGTGCAAAAGTCGAACTGCTTTTCACATGTGTAGACATGTGGTGCACTTACAGTAAAAGCAGTTGCCTACTTCTATCCACCATGATTATCATGGCCTGTACCACATGTACCTGGGATAAGAAAAAAAATTTGAATAGACTGATAGAGATTTTTTTTTATAACTGTTGAATTTTTGAGGTTTTTTTATGAGTTATATGATATGGTGCAAAAGTGGCATGATGTGTGTTGGCTCAGAAAACAGGACAATAGAAACACAATGTTAAGTGCAGGCATATTGAGAGTCTGAAGAGGGGGTCGGTGGAAGAATGGTCTAAACCTTGGTTTTTGACCACTATGACCCTGGAGCCAATCATGCATTGGGCCACTTTTTTCTAATTAAAAAAAAAAAAAAAATGCTCCAATGGTCCCAGATTCTTGCAAAAGTCCAACCCCACCAGTGAGTATAAGTAAAAAAACAGGACTCTGGCACATTTGTAAGTGCAAAAGTCGAACTGCTTTTCACATGTGTAGATATTAACACAAAGCAATAACGCGCCATCTATACATATAAAATAAAAGGATTTAAAAGCGCGAATGTTTCTTTTATACATAAAACAAACTTCTACTGTCCTTACTGCGATGAAAAAATATATTGGGAGGGCTTGGCTCATCAGTGGTGAACCCTTCCAGCGGTTTCGCCAATTTAATGGCATGTAAATACATGTAATTAAATTGGCGAAACCGCTGGGAGGGTTCACCACTGATGAGCCAAGCCCTCCCAATATATTTTTTCATCGCAGTAAGGACAGTAGAAGTTCGTTTTATGTATAAAAGAAACATTCGCGCTTTTAAATCCTTTTATTTTATGTGTAGATATGTTGGGTATTTTCAGTAAAAGCAGTCGCCAACTCCTACCCACCATGATTATCATGGCCTGTACCACGTGTACTAGGGATAATAAAAATTTTAAAAAAGAGTCTGAATAAATAAAACCTGCATCCCAACCACCTCATGGTGCACAATCCTGGTTCTATTTATCAATCAAAGAAAGCATCACACATTCCATGTAGATTGAATCTTTCATCCATCAGTTCTGTTGTCTTAGCAATTTAAGATAATGTATAACTCCGCCTTTGCCGGTCCCAAGCCCGGATGAAAAAGGAGGAGGGGGAGCAGTAACAAGCTCACTAAAAAACCTGGGTTCAGCTGGCCCGGCTGATAGTACCCTGTAAGGGCTCCTGATCCAGGTATATAGGATGAGCAGCGTTTGTACTCCATGTTAGGAGCGGCTGCACATGGCGTCTGTTCCTCATTTCAAAGACGGCCATTTCTTTTGGAGCTAAGTCGGCCTGCCACTGAGTAGTGCTCCCAGTCTTAATGACAAAGGCAGACGCATTCTACTTCACCCAGTGTGGAGATAAGAAAGAAGAAGAAGAAGATAATGTATAGCCTTTCCTTTATTTATTAAGAAGCCTCAAAATTGTCCATGGTACAGCCGGCACGACTTTGATAAGATTATCTATCTAATATTTCCTGATATTCAAAGATAGTTTCTGAATGCCCCAGTACCCCAACAACTAGCAATAATCATATCTAATAAGATCCTAATTGGCTACGATATTTCCTCTGCACAAAGCTTCATCTCATCTTGACATAAGAGTGGGAAGAGCTCTACCTCAAGAGCATATTTCTTGTGGGCATCCACAGCAGTGCGAAGGGACACTATCCGATCACGAGGATCTGTGCTGCGATCCAACCATTGTCTGCAAAAGTCCAGGGCCTGGTGGGAGCAGGACCTGATTGTCTCAGTCCGGCCATGGAGGAACTGTCGGGTGGAGGCGGACTCATACGTGGGAGCTGGGACCCCGTGGAGCCTGCGCTGCCATCAGGTTCACTTAGCATCCACTTCTTCAACATTGAGTTTAGCATTATAGTTCTAAGGTCCATATTGTTTTAACCATTGTTATATGGCAACAACATAATTATAACAACACAATGTAGTTGGAGCCTTGACAGAACCCCACAGATTGTCACACTTAGAAAGTCAACATGTTGGGATGCCAGAGTTATACAGTAGATCTCATTATACCAGCAACATTCAGCATTATAGTTCTAAGGTTCCAATTGTTTTGATTGTTGTTATATGGCAACAACATGATTATAACAATACAATATGGTTGGAGCCTTGACAGAACTCCACAGATTGTCACACTTAGAAAGTCAACATGTTGGGATGCCAGAGTTATACAGTATATCTCATTATACCAGCAACATTCAGCATTATAGTTCTAAGGTCCCAATTGTTTTGATTGTTGTTATATGGCAACAACATGATTATAACAACACAATGTAGTTGGAGCCTTGACAGAACCTTACATTGTCACACTTAGAAAGTCAACATGTTTGGGATGCCAGAGTTATACAGTAGATCTCATTATACCAGCAACATTCAGCATTATAGTTCTAAGGTCCCAATTGTTTTGATTGTTGTTATATGGCAACAACATGATTATAACAACACAATGTAGTTGGAGCCTTGACAGAACCTTACATTGTCACACTTAGAAAGTCAACATGTTGGGATGCCAGAGTTCTACAGTAGATCTCATTATACCAGCAACATTCAGCATTATAGTTCTAAGGTCCCAATTGTTTTGATTGTTGCTATATGACAACAACATGATTATAACAACACAATGTAGTTGGAGCCTTGACAGAACCCCACAGATTGTCACACTTAGAAAGTCAACATGTTGGGATGCCAGAGTTATACAGTATATCTCATTTGTAGGCGCCATCCCGACCAGAGAGCCACAGATAAACAGATTATAAACGCATAGAATATAGAATCCGAGCTCCCCAGTAGAAGGAATACCCGGAAGACGACGGTACTCTCTGTTATATGTGTTGTTCACTATTATGATTTTGTTTTAATAAACGCTACTAAATTATTTCATTGGATCCTCTCTTTCTTTTTTCCCAGTAAGAAACGCCTACGGAAGCCAACAGAAATTCAGAAGTGGGATGGTCCTGAAGAAAATTGAAGATTCACTGGAATAATTTGGAAACGAGAAGGACGTGGCGCGGTGACCGATCAACGTAAGAGGAGTTGCATGGTATGTACGAAATTTAATTACCTATTCCTAAAAGTATTATTACAAGTCACCTCGACAAAAGTATTATCGCAAAGTATCGCGGTAAAAGTATTATTGCAAGTCATCTCGACAAAAGTATTATCGCAAAGTATCGCGGTAAAAGTATTATTGCAAGTCATCTCGATAAAAGTATTATCGCAAAGTATCGCGGTAAAAGTATTATTGCAAGTCATCTCGATAAAAGTATTATCACAAAGTATCGCGGTAGAAGTATTATTGCAAAATAATCTCGATAAAAAGTATTATCGCAAAGTATCGTGGTGAAAAAAGAAAAAAAAAAGTATTGTCTCAAAATTTCTAAAGAAAAGTTGATTTCGGTTAAAGAAATAATTGAAACAGTACGTATCTGGTTTAGTCAGTTTTATTTGTTTATTTTAAAATTTTTTGCTTTATTTATTTTTCCTTTTGAAAAACATGACTTATTTAGCGAAAGTAAGGAAATGCGATTTGAGCAAGTTGGCGTATGAACTCGGCGAGGTAGTACCGCCAGAGAGCAGGATCGTCGACTTAAAACACCTTATTTTGAATAGCCAATCTTACGAAGAAGAATTCGCAAAGCAACTGTTGGAGACTCTGATCGAGGATCGGGAACGAATCGAGGAGCGGGAACGAATCGAGGATCGGAAACGAATCGAGGATCGGGAACGAATCGAACGGGAACGAAAAGAACAAATGGTAATGGAATTCGAGCTTGAGAAGCTGCGCATCCAGACTACACGCGGAAACAACGATACGTCTCGAAGTACCAGCAATGACGCACATTACGAGATACGTAAACTGATGCCCA
>CP092877.1:27221387-27241222 GCA_030710605.1 Cordylochernes scorpioides
ATCAAAAGCTTGTGTAAGGTCTAAAAAGCAGCTATGGTGTGGTTAGTGGCTTTTTTGTTTTGTGAATCTTTTACCTTTTGTGTGAAAAATAAGAGTTGGACTATTGCCCCATGTCCTTTCCTAATCCATATTGTTCTTCTGGTAAGATTTCTTGTGCGGGTGGTAGGTGAGTCGTCTGAATATAATTTTTTTTCCATTAATTTGCAGCAAAATATTTGAGGGAGATAGGTCGGTAGTTTTTTGGGTCATCAGCAGATTTGTCAAGTTTTTTAATGGGAATTATTGTTGCATTTTTACATTCTTGAGGCAATTTTCCAGTTTTCCAGGAGTTATTGAAAATATTAAGAAGTCTTTATTTGCCAATTTTGCCCAAGTTTGATATCATTCGGCCATGGATTCCATCTGGCCCAGGAGTCTTGTTTAGGTCAGTGTTTTCTAATGCATAAACTAGCTCTTTCATATTGATTTTTTTCATGGAAAATATTATGAGTGCTGGTGACATTTTTACAGTCATGAATAATCTTTCGGGCTTTTTTCAACCTTGATTTTACTACTTATTGATATGAATTACCTAAAAGATTGGCAGCATTTTTGTCATTAGTTGCTGGTGTACCATCTGTATTCTCAATCATATTTGTGTTTTTCAGTTTGTGGCTGGACTCTGTCAATTTGTTTTGCCAAATTCCAAAGTTTTGTATTTGGTTTTCTTGGGTTCAGGTTTTCACAAGTTTGTTTCCATTTTTTCCCCTTTTCACATTTACGTATAATCTTTTTATTTTTGCAATCCACAATGTTCAGTTCAGTTCTACAATTTGTTTGGTTTTGGGTGCACTTTTTTGTAGTTCATTTCTTTTAGTTTTAAGTGTTTGAATATTTTTTGCCTGGTGTGTATAATTTGGAATCCATTTCTTAATATAACCTCTTGGTATTGAAACTTTGGCTGCTTAATAATGGTTGTTTTCGAAAGATATCATATTAGCCTTTTTGAAGTTCCATAATTTTTCTAAATTGAGCTAGTTTTGGTCTTGGTGCTAATTTCTATCAAATTAGGCAAATGATCACTTTTAAAACCTTTTAATATTTGCTATTTGCATTTGTGGAAAATGTCAGGATTGTAAAAACTTATATCAAAGGCTTGTGCAGTATTTTAGCTGTAGGAATGATGGGTAGGATTCCCATCATTTAAGCACATGAGAAGGCATTTTCGTCAAATATGTTTGATAGTATTTTGCCTCTTGGGTTTGGCGTAGAACATCCCCATAGTTGATGTTTGGCATTAAGGTCACCTAAAATAATAGTGTTGTCTGTAAGAAATTGAGCCATTGTTCCATCGTCAATAATGTATTGTTTGGAGGGTGATACATATGTATATGTTGATGGCTTTGTTTTGATTGATGTAGACTTTGATACCTTGGGTTTCGAGGTCTAATGTGTTTGGAATATTAACGGCTATGTCCTCATAGTACAAATTATTGTTTAAAAATGCTAGGCCACGCCCTTTAACAGCATACACAGATGGATCATCAGACCTTACCCTGAGTAATGGAGGGGCCGGAATTAACATAATACTGCAAGATGGAACGCACATCAAAATCAAGGAAGGAGCAGGACAGGTTTCGTCAAACTTCACTTGTGAACTGTCAGCTATCTGGAAAGTCCTTGATATATGCCTTAACCAACCATCCCTGCATCAAGCACAAGGAATTTTAAATATACAGCGACTCCATATCCGCTCTAGAAGCAATCAGAAGGGCAATACTAAAATCACACAGAAAATACACTCGTTACTTACCCAACTGGAACCATTGGAGAATAACTGCATTCTACATTGGATCCCTGCCCATGCTGGGAACGGGGTAATGAAATGGCATTTGAATCGGCAAAGGAAGCCAGAAAGTTGAGCCAAAGGAAAGAACAAATGTCATTATTTGACGTCTGATTCTTTGTCAGAATACAAGATAATTAAACAAAAAAATAAGAAAATATCAAAATGCGAAATAAACTCTGAGAGAAAAATGACAAAAACTATAACAAGACTTAGAACAAAACACTATAAAGGAATGACAATACATCCAGATGGCACAAGAACCTATAGGACATGCAACAATTGTCTGGTGTGGAACTAACACCTACCCACATATTCTCATAGCCAGCAATGCCGCAGCCTTGCAGAAATTTGACATAGACCCAGAGCAGCAGCTTTACACACCAAAGATAGTGACAATGCTGCTGATGTGATGGAGATGCATGGTACATCTGAGAGAGAGTGAGAGTGAGAGAGAGGAGAGAGAGAGAATTAAAAATATTAGAAATTTATTATCTTCGGAAACAAACCGTATCTAAAATATCAATTTCTTTTTGCTACATGTTTTAATTTGCATTTGCCTATTTTACATATCTCTGATTGTATTTGAAAATCGTTAACCAATTCTTCATACTTTTGGCGAAGTGGTGTTTTATTAATTTGTTATTTGATATTATTAGGGTTCTTTCCTGGTATTCAAAAAGGAAAAATACGTGTCGATCAGTTATATTTTTCAATTTATCAAACAATTTGGCCGCTGAATCTCTGATTCTGGTAGGAGCGCCATCTGGCGAATAAAATTGTAACTAAAATCAATTTCGAATTTTACATTATTTGCCATAAAAAAATCCCATTGCATCCTGAACACAATGGTGTTTACCGCATTGCTCTAGCGCGAATATTCGCGGAGTTATTAATTTTTAAAAGTTGTGCGGGACTTTTGGATCACCCTGTATATCGAAAATAGCATAATCATTGGTAAATTTGCCATGTTACTAAGGGGGTTGTTGGCTCTTTCTAGAAACCTTTTCTCTAAATTCAGAAAATTCCAGCAATATCATGAGGAATCTAGGTAAATAATATTTAATAATTGTAATAGCTGAAATATACGAGGGCCATCCAATAAATAAGTTTCCCTATTTTTTCTGCGAACGAAACGTTGTAAAAATTTGTTAGTAGTGTAAGAAATTATCACTAGAATGCGTTGGAAGCGTGTGACCTTCAAAATCACGCTACTCGTACGCACAAGTCCGTAGCGCTTCAGTTTCCATGGAGCTACCACTGGTGAACGTGTCCACTTGCAAACTCCGTTCTGTAATTCGTTTTTTCACGACGAAAAAATGAAACTGCGGTCAATATTCATCGCAATTTAGTGTCAGTGTAAGGTGAAAGATGTATGAGCATCCAAATGGTTCGCCGATGGCGTTCATGGTTCTTGGAAGGGCGGCAATGATGACGAGCGAAGCGGCAGGCCCGTTGCTGCTACGGACAATGCAGCCGTTGCTGCTGTTCGGAATGTGGTGGAAGCAGATCGTCGCGTCACCATTAACGAAATAATTGATTCGACTGCCTCCTGGAATCGAAATTGGACGCTCTTCGATTGGAACAATCATGTCAGATGTTTTGAATTTTCGCAAAGTCTGCGCAAGATGGGTCCCGCGTTTTCTCTCGGATAATCACAAGCAACAACGGATGGAGGCAGCCCGAGCTTTCCTGAAATGCATCGAAGAGATGGATATCAACGGTTTTCCCGTATTGTCACTGGAGATGAAAGCTGGGTGTATCATTCAACTTCAGAAACAAAACGACAAAGCGTGGTGTGGAAGAAGCCTGAGGAAAGTGCACCAAAAAAGGCGAAGGTCACAATCTCTGCAGCCAAAGTTATGGCCATCGTCTTTTGGGACTGTAAGGGTGTTTTATTGGTTGACTACCTGCTCCCAAACACTACGGTTAACGCTGCGAATGATGACGAAGTGCAGGCGGAGGCGAACCACTGGCTACGAAGACAGGACACTGTTTGGTACAACAGTGATATCAAAAAATTGCTACAACGGTACCAAAAATGTTTGGACAGAAATGGTGATTATGTAGAGAAGTAGTCTATGAGTTGTATAATGAAAATAAAATAAATGCATAATTGTAAATAATGTTGTTTATTTGTTAAAAAAATAGGGAATCTTATTAATTGGATGGCCCTCGTAGCTCTGAGGGAATTTCATATTGGGATTAAGGTATTAATAATTACATAAAAATAAAAGGTTATAGCCTATAGCCCCTTAATAATATTATTAAGTTATATATATCATATATTTCATATATATATATTATATATATATATATATATATACTAGCCGAATGACCCGGGCAACGCTCGTGTTTTACCCGATTAAATGCTTTTATTCAAATACTATTCGTTACAATTATAAATTGGCGCCGTGGATGTCATTCTTGTGAAACGTCCCGCTCCAAACTTTGTGTCTGAGAAGCGATATTTTTATAAAAAGATGATCTGGCTTTGTGTCTTCTGCTCGAATGAATGTTTTTCTGTTAGAATTTTGTTCCTGCATACTAAAAATGAACTGGCTTCACCCGTGGTCTCTGCTTTTTGGAATTTTTCCGGATATAATTTTGTATCTGATAATCAAATATGATACAGCAATATTGTCATCATCATTTTCTGAATAAAAAACAATTATTTTTCCCCAGAACCTGTCAATTTATTTTTCTTGATTAAAAATCCGAAAAATATATCTTCCAGATTTTTCTCTATGTCCTGTTAAAACACGTTTTACGTGTCCATTAGGTCAGCTGATATTACCTCCCATCTTCACCGCTAGAGGCGCTGCTTGCGAGCGAAAAGGCAAATTTGCGACGCAATTTGCAAATAACTTGCATACATACTTGGATACTTGTGTACATAGACCATAAATCTGTAGATAGACAGGAAAAGCACATATATTTTAATAATATAAATGAGAGAGTTTAAAAAATTGTAAAAAAAAAAAAAAAATGCATCGGCCGGGAATCGAACCCAGGGCGCCCGCGTGGCAGGCGAGCATTCTACCACTGAACCAAAAGCAAACGGCGACAGAATTGTTGATTGATGACTCTGATACTTGTATATTTTAATATATATATATATACTAGACGGGTGACCCGGGCTTCGCCCCGGGATTGAACCGTGTGCATATCTACCCGAGTGATATATATTTAGATAAGAATTTTTTTTATAATTGTTTGTTATTAGCATTATCTATTTGTTTGCATCAGCATAATTTAATCTAATCTTTGATAGAGGGCGCTGTTTCGTGAGCTAAGTAGAATAATTTGAATATATAGTTTTAATAATTTATTTATATATTTTTTAAAATAGCCTATCGTCTTCCCCGTATTTTTTTACCTAGGTATGGGCATTTTGGTTTGAATTAGTGAACTACTGCGAATTTGTATACCGGACATACAAACAAACAAACATACATTGATTTTTATATATATATAAGATATATGATAATAATATTATTTAAATGAAGTTGATCAAATCACATCAAACTTCTCAAGAAATAGAAAAATTCTAAAAGGTCTCGATGTGTTTTTATTCAACTTCATTCAATAATATTTCTGACCTGTGAATATATTTTTTGTTTCTAAATTAAGTGTCTTGAAGCTAATTTGATTAGAAATGTGTTTTTCTCCCACGAACCGTGGTAGGGAAACATCTTTTTTTTTTTTACCTCTCTCATAGATATTGTTATACTGTCATTGAATTTTATATATAAACAATGGTCTCACTCCTTCTAATGTTTAAATATCTCTAATTCCATTGAGTAAGGTCAAAGTATAGCAAGTCGATAACTAAATGTCATATTTAACTTTTATTCAATTATTCAACGAAATTGTTCTTTTTAACCATGTTCAATGATATCATCCCAATTGGGTAAAATGAATATGTAGTTCTCTAAAAAGAATACAACAAAATCATGATTGCAGAGTTTCAAATGGTCATTTTCAATGAAATAATATCTCTCCAGAAGATTGTTGAAATCTGTTAGAAAAGTACCCAACCTTTTTCTTTTGCAAAACCTGGTGGATTTCAATGAAGCGCGCCTGCATGAGGCCTTGAACCTTCATACACAAGCTTGAATTTTCCCCGCCTGTAAATAGTCAGTTGATGGCAAGCAGCATTTGATTGAGGTAGTGTTCAATGCTCTCGTTGGATTTTCATTGTAAGTAAAATAAAGGAACGAATGGAGCAGCGCTACTGCATCAAACTTTGCTATAAATTAACACCATAATCATTAGTGATAAGTCCTGGGTGTACGGGTACGACCCGGAAACTAAATCCCAGTCCTCACAGTTGAAGCATTCCACGTCATCAAGATCAAAGAAGGCCACCATTTTCACAGCAATGTCAAAGTGATGCTGACTGCTTTCTTTGACTCCCGCGGTGTGGTACACTACGACTACTCTCTAACTACAGGGTCAATCACCAAAGAGCATTACAGGGATGTCCTCCGTCGTCTATTTATTCCTGTGCAGCGCAAGAGACCGGAGTTGTGATCAACAGGCAATTGGCATCTTCATCACAAAAATGCATCAGCACATTCCTCGCATTTTATTCAGACTTTTCTTTTTTTTTGGCGAAAACCGATTTTGTGGCTCGCCAGGTTGAATACTCTCATTGTATGACTCCCTGCGACTTCTGGGCTGTACCCCAAACTCAAGAGCCATTGAATGGAAAGCGATTTAAGATTATTATGAGTGAAATGAAAGCCGTGCTGAACATCATTCCGAAAAAAAGCTTTCTCAGAATATTCCCAATAGCTTGCACGGCCGGGAGAAGTGTGTAGGTTCTCAATGAGACTACTTTGAAGGTGATTAGGTTTCAAGCGCTCCAAGTATGTCTTTTTTTACCCCGCCCAAAGGTCGGATACATTTCTAACAGATCTCTTATTTTAAGTAAAACATTTCTATTTTAAGTAGTAATGAAATTTCTCCTTTTTTTTCAGAGAAAGAGTTGTCAGAGTTTGTATTATTTAATATTTTCATTTTAAAACATAATGTATATAATATTGATGCAGATGAAGAAAATCGGAGATCTCTCGACCAGGTTCAGAAATCAATCTTCATGATGTGTCTGGATCGCCCAGTTCCGTCCATGGACCCTGACATCCGAACTCACGCTCTCATGTCTTGCTACACTGGGGGTGGGAGTACTCTGAATGGTGGCAACCGCTGGTATGACAAGTGCATACAGGTGAGTACTGTGTGCATTACTTCTAGCACAGTAGTATAACTCCGATTAGTGATAATCAGAGAGCCACTAAAATTATAGTTAACTAGAAGGGTGACCCGGGATTGACCCGTGTGCTTATCTACCCGAGTGATATATATTTAGATAAGATTTATTTTATAATTGTTTGTTATTAGCATTATCTATTTGTTTGCATCAGCATAATTCAATCTAATCTTTTATAGAGGGGCGCTGTTCGTGAGCTAAGTAGAATAATTTGAATATATAATTTTAAAAATTGATTTATATATTTTTAAAATAGCCTATCGTCTTCTCCGTATTTTTTTTACCTATGTATGGAAATTTTGGTTTGAATTAGTGAACTACTGCGAATTTGTATACCGGACATACAAACAAACAAACATACAAACATTCATTTATATATATATATATAAGATATTTCATTCCACCTTTTATTTATAGAACTAACTGTTTTTAACTTTTAAATACTTCACTAAACTTCGATTTTGAACAAAAGGCTGAGAAGCGATTTTTGACTTTTAGAATTGGTAAACCAATAAAGTAACAACAATGGTAACTTTAATAAAGAGTATTAAGATATATTTATTTATAGTAAATAAAATAATGTGTTTTGAAAATAGAGCAATCCATAAATATATATTTAAATAAAAAGGTATATATTGGTAAAATAAATGATATTTTGATCTAATATATGCGTTTTTATTTAAAGATAATAATGTGTGTTGTCTAGTGATGATTAAATATAATTATTATTTTTATGGGGTAAAATTGTGCATTTTAAAAAAAATGGTGTTTGTGTTGTTGTTGTGCGTGAGAGAGATCTATATATAAACAATGGGATTATATATAAACAATGGTCTCACTTCTTCTAATGTTTAAATATCTCTAATTCCATTGAGTAAGGTCAAAGTATAGCAAGTCGATAACTAAATGTCATATTTAACTTTTATTCAATTATTCAACGAAATTGTTCTTTTTAACTGTTGAAATTGGTAAACAAATCAATTTAAAATAATCTGTGATGTAAAATATGTTCCTTTTTGACTAAGTTTTGTTTTGTTTATGTTGTAGTAATAGCTTAGAATATAGAAGCTCAACTTTTTCTTCATTTGTTAAGTTAATTAGTTTGTTTAACCTCTCCTTGTATTTGAATAATAAATTTGTTTAAATTAATAAGCTGCAGTTATGCTAAATTAAAATTCAAAATACAACAACTGGTAGCAGAGCGTGGTTAATTGTTATTGCGTCAGAAGAAAGCGCCGATTTTTTTAAAGAAAGGTTGAGTACGATTATATATATTTTTTAAAATAGCAGAATATTTTTCGATGAATAGAATAGAGCCACTGACATCTTCAAATTACCACATATGGGCGCTTAAAATATCAGCAATTTTGAGAAGCAAAAAATTGTTCAAAAAAGTGATCGAATCGCCTAAGCCTAACCGTGGAATGGCAGATTCAAAGGAAGAAGAATTTTTCAAAGAATGGGAGGATAAAAATGATGAGGCATTTGGAATAATAATAGTAAATGTGTCACCTGAGCAGGCTGGCATATTTATAGGAGAGACAAATGCTAAAACTGTGTGGGATGAACTGAAGCGTATCCATACTGGAAATATTGAAGATAAAATAATCGACATTGGAATTGAATTGAAAAATATTCAAATGAGAAATAATGAAGGCATTGAAGCCTACATGACAAGGGCCAGAAATATTGCATCCAGAAGTGCTAACTTGGGACAGCCTATTTCACCAAGGGAAATTGTGTATCATGTAGTGAGAGGTTTGCTGCCAAAGTTTGAAAATATAGCAGCGGTTTTTACGACCACAACGATCTGCGAGTCTCGAGGAAGTTTTCCAGGCACTTCAAGAGGAAGAAATGAGGCTAAACTCAATGGGATTTCCTAAAGAAGGTCAATATGAAAAAGCTTTTAAAGCTCGAAATGACCGAGGGATACAAAGAACATGCAAATTTTAAGGGAAAAGTCATACATGCGGAAAATTTGGGCACATGTCAAGAAACTGTTGGCATCGTCAAGATAAAGCGAACTTCAATAAACCAAAATGCAAATATCCACAAAATAATATGCAAACTAAGTCTTCATCATCTTGTAAAAATAACTCAAGGGAACATGCTAATGTAGCGAATGGTTCTGCTAACACTGAACATGCGTTTACTTCAGCGGAAATGATCTACCCTTCTTCACATCTACATGAGGAGGATGCACACATTTGGAACCTTGATTCAGGATGCACTTCACACATGTCTCCTAGAGAAGATTGGATTATCAACAAGATTCCTATTGACAGTGAAATTAACCTTGCAGAAGAAGAAAGGTACATAAAAGCTGAAGCACAAGGTGATGTGAAATTGTCTACATACACAAGTGAAGGTAAGCAAGATATTTGTATTAAGGATGTACTATATGTGCCTAGACTTAAATCTAATCTTCTTTCTGTCAGATGTCTGGTTAATAATGGAAATAAAGTATATTTTGAGAAAGGAATAGCTAAAATTTATAACTTCAAAGGAGATTTGATAGCTGAGGCTAATGAAGAAGATAGAATGTTTATAATTAAAACTTTACCTAGAAATTTATTAAGCAATAAAGATAATTGTTTAAAAGCAGAAGATAAATGTTCAGCTAAGACAATGTGGCATAGAAGACTAGGGCACTTGAACGAAGAATATTTGGATAAAATGATGAAGAATAATATGGTAAAAGGACTTAATTTTGATTGTCAACATCTCAAAAAATGTGAACCATGTATCCTTGGTAAACTAACCCAAAACCCTTTCAAAGCTATAGAGAATAATCATTCTGAAAGGCCATTAGAACTTATACACATGGATCTATGTGGTCCTATGCCAACCAAATCACTGGGTGGTGCAAAATACCTGTACGTTATTGTGGATTCGTATAGTAGACGTATCTTTGTATACTTCTTGAAATCAAAGGAAGATGCATTTGATTTTTTTGTAGAATTTAAAAATCATCGAGAAAATGAAACTAATGTTAAAATCAAAAATGTTAGATCGGACAACGGAACTGAATTTGCAAATAAAAAATTTCATGAGTTTTTCAGAAATGAAGGAATACACCATCAAAGAACAGTTCCATATTCACCACAAAGCAACGGAATTGCAGAACGAACCAATCGCACCCTTCTAGATTGGGCTAGAACTATGTTGGTTGATGCTAAATTACCAAATGAGTTTTGGGCGGAAGCCATTGCAACAGCCGCTTATTTGAAGAATTACACACCGACCAAGAATGATAACATGAAAACTCCCATAGAGAAATGGACTGGACACAAACCATCAGTAGCACATTTAAAAATCTTTGGAAGTCTTGCCTACTATTACATTCCTAAAAATCAAAGAAATAAATTTGACTCTAGAGCAAGAAAAGGAATATTCACCGGTTACTCCAGACAAAGAAAAGCTTATAGAATATATGATCCACAAGATGGAAAAATACACGAAGTTCAAACTGTCAAATTTGATGAAAATTCAAAAGGCTCTGATCTCTTGACTTCTAATGTTTTTGACCAACTTGTCCAAGATCATATTATCTATAGAAATGAACAATATGAATCAGATTTCTTTCATATTACACATACCATGGGCTCTACTCCAGAAGAACTAAATACTCCAGACAACCCTGAACCAATACCTGAATCATCAGGATTACCCCGAAAACCCGGACGTATTGCAGGAAGAACTAATGAAGATATTCAGGCAAAGCATCTCATCAATCTACAAGAGCAGGAAGAGAGAGGCTGAGAGCAAGTGGTGTAAGACGATCTGAAAGAATAAAAGAAAGAAACGCAGCCAATGTAACCGAACTATCTTCAACTTCCATGAACATACCTAAAACATATCGAGAAGCCATGAACACCCCATTTTCAGACCAATGGAAAGAAGCAATGGAAGAGGAATTCCATTCCCTAACTTCACATAATGTTTGGACCCTTGTACCCAAACCAGAAAATGAAAACCTAATAAAAGGAAAATGGATTTTTAATATAAAAATGAATCCAGATGGAAGCATTGACAAAAGAAAGGCTAGATTTGTTGCAATGGGGCATAATCAAAAACCTGGCGTTGACTATGAAGAATCTTTTGCTCCTGTGATGAAGCTGGACTCTTTAAGAACATTGATTGCCATTGCATCACAGCAAAACATGAAAATTGAACAATATGATGTTAAAACTGCCTATCTCAATGCGGAACTAAAAGACGATGTGTACCTGGAACAACCTGAAGGATTTGTTCAAGCAGGACAGGAAAATAAAGTGTGTAAACTAAACAGAAGTTTATATGGTTTACCACAATCCGGAAGATGCTGGAATGAAAAAATTAACCAAATTTTTAATGATATTGGACTCAGACGTTTAGAAAGTGAACCATGTGCATACATCCTTCAAGAAGAGGAGAAAACTCTAATAATTGGGATTTATGTAGATGATTTTCTCATTATTGGATCGGATAGTACCATAATTAACAGAATAGTTAAGCAATTGGATAAGCAAATTGTCATTGTTCGAAAAGAAAAGCCTATATTTTTTCTTGGAATCAAAATTGAGGAAAAAGAAAATTGTTTCGAACTTTCACAAGAAGCCTATGTAGAAAAGATTTTGAAGAAATTTAACCTTGAAAAATGTAATCCAGTAAAAACCCCTGGTGATCTTAATCAAGATCTGGATAATCACCCAGATTCTTCTCCTGTGGACCCTAAACTTTACCAAGAAATGATAGGTTCCTTGATGTATTTATCAGTGGGAACAAGGCCCGATATAACATTTTATGTTAGTCAACTCTCCCAATACAACAAGGATCCCAAAGTCATTCACCTTACTGCACTTAAAAGAATATATAGATACTTGAAGGGAACAAAAAGCTACAAGTTATGCTTTGACAGAATAAGAGGGAAAATTGAAGTCTTTACAGATGCTAGTTGGTCCTCAACTAAAGACTCAAAATCTTTTTCAGGATATTTAACTAAATTAGGATCTTCACTACTTAGTTGGAAATCTCAAAAATAACCACTGGTAGCCCTGTCAACATGCGAAGCGGAATTAATGGCTATCTGTGAGGGCACTAAAGAGTTAAAATGGTTTATGAACTTTCTTTCTGAAATAGGTCATCAATCATGTGTTGAAATACCACTTGTTCTGAAGACAGACAGTAAATCAGCAATAGACTGGATTAAAGGAACATCTCATCATTGTAGAACCAAGCACATTAACAGAAAATATTTCTTCGTGAAAGATGAAGTCTCAAAGGGAAATTTGAGGATCTCCTTCGTGAACTCAGAAGCTCAAGAAGCGGATCTTCTCACCAAGAGGCTGCCGGGAGACAGAATTCAGAGACTGCTTGTAAATATGGGACTTCTTTTGGGACCTAATTTTGATTTGCTCACCAAAGAGGGAGTTGTTGAAATTGGTAAACAAATCAATTTAAAATAATCTGTGATGTAAAATATGTTCCTTTTTGACTAAGTTTTGTTTTGTTTATGTTGTAGTAATAGCTTAGAATATAGAAGCTCAACTTTTCTTCATTTGTTAAGTTAATTAGTTTGTTTAACCTCTCCTTGTATTTGAATAATAAATTTGTTTAAATTAATAAGCTGCAGTTATGCTAAATTAAAATTCAAAATACAACATTAACCCTGTTCAATGATATCATCTCAATTGGGTAAAATGAATATGTAGTTCTCTAAAAAGAATACAACAAAATCATGATTGCAGAGTTTCAAATGGTTATTTTCAATGAAATAATATCTCTCCATAAAATTCAACAGAAGGGATATACCTTTGAATAGAGAAGTCCAAATTATGATTTATTTTATATTTGAATTATGAGTAATAATAGAAAAGTTATGTACAAAGAGAGCACCTATTCAAAGTAATATAAATATAAAAATAATATCGATTTTCATATGACCATTTTGGATCCCAAAGGTTATTAATAGTCGAGGTCCGGTCCTTCTAAATCATGGAAAAATATATCAACATGTTATGGTATTATATGAAAGAGACTGTGCGGAGAGATGGCAAAGAATTTGTGTGTGAGAAGTGTAAAGTCAATTTACTATAAAATGGATCATCTATTTCTATTTTTTAAATGAGCAAAACATGTATTATTTATTTTGATATTTGATCCTGAACATTGCATACTCTATGAATAATGTAATTTTTTCTATTGAAAGAGAGACAGCTTGTGATTCATACATTTTCTATGACATTATTATATACTGAAGACATTTTTATTCGCAATAAGAAGTGTTTACTTCCTAAGGTTCCATGCCACCAAGGAGTATCTGCCTGAGCGCGTTAGCCTTTTTTCATAGTGGCGCTTCGCTCTTAGTAGAAGCTCAATTCTAGTCTTCTAGCAGAACTGTATCATTGAACTGGTTTAGAAACATCCAAACTACATGTTTTTGTTATGGATGACTTGATCGAGCTAGATGGTCCAATCCCGGCCAAGAACTGGTCTACTGATGCGATGGACTATATGGAAACAGTCATGGGAAGGAGACAAAGCGTCAATATCTGAGGCAGAAAACAAACTAAGAGTCCAACAGAAGACCATCCTTTCCAACTACCTCCAACTTGACCAGCCGACCCGTTGTTAGGCTGTTGGGAACCTCGTTTTCAGAGATAGAGTTCAAATCATTTTAATATTTATAATTTTTTTCATTTACAGAAAAAGAATTTGATTTTAAAACCTATGGTGAAAATTGTACTTTTCTTTGATAATATAAATATATTTTATAAAATATGAAATAACCTTAATATATGACTAATGATGAATGTGTTTAAAAAATCTGTGATCTATAATATGAAGTTACATATTTGGCGCATTTGTTAGCTTGTTTTTACAATAGCGAAAACCTTTGACTCTGAGTAAATTATTGCAAACACATTTTTTTCATGTGAGAAAACTTATCTTTAATGCCTAAAGAGTGTATATCTCCCATTGAAGAGATATATTTGCCTCATATTTTCCGTTTCTGCGCAAAACATACAGAGTTAAATCATTGGAATCTTTCGCAACACCAACTTAAGACAATTTCGGGAAAGTCAAGTTACAGGTTATATTCGATCTCTATTACATCTTTTTATCAGAACCATGTTATACGAAATGTCTATTTTCTAAGTTTCCCAAAGCTTGTGTTGTGGCGAAATCAATTATCATGTTTTTTGAGCAAAGATAGAAAGTTAAAAGTGCAGTGATTTTATTTTTTAATGAGGATATTTCCTTTGCAAATACGATTTACTTTATACATAACCCATTCGCCCAATACAACGGTCCCCAAAATCAAAGAATTTTTCCTTGAAAAAAACAATATGTATTAGTAGTATAAAAACAATAGATGACCATAAAATAATTAGATATCATTTGGAAAAATTCATCATCCGTGATGTAGCAAAGAAAAAGAGGACACTAAAGTTGCCGATAAGTTAATTTTATGGTATCATATATATATGTAATATATATTTTAAATTTCTAATAATTTACATAGAAATCGCCCCTCAATCAAAATTCTCACATCATTGCGCATAATCAGATCAATGAATTCATTACAATGCCAGCTTTGGACAACTTCAGAAATAGTGATTCAGCATAACATTGTAAAATATCTAATCAATACAGGATCCTACACTTTTAACAGGATCCTAAGAGATGATCACATGTAGATTATATATTCTAACATTCTCATAGTTTGGATGGTAAAACAATGATAGCTAGGAACAGGAATATGTGAGCCATATGGTTGAAAATGTGGAACGAAGACATAGGGTCCCAGGTGGAATGATGCACTAGCTAACCTAGCGAAGCATCTTGTGTAGAATCACTAATCATTTCCAAAACCTCAAAGATTCAAAACAAAGCTTATTTAGACTGCGCTTGAGAGGCCCGAATTGTTCCATTTGGAGAATGGAGAATATTTTCCAAAATTCGCTCAAACATATGGACGCATAATTTTACTAAAATTACAATTTAGGCTAGCAGTGCTTCAAAAGGTTTAAAAACAAACAGGCTTTCAAGCGAATAATTTGATCGATGAGAATAATACATGTATTGGTTAAAATATATTTTTAAAATTATATTATTTTTGAAAAACACATTACCTTATTATCTTGAGAATAGAGAAGCTCGTTTTTCCATCTGCATGGCTGTCAAAAACCTTTTCTTTTTTTTTTTATTTCCAATTATAACCCTAAGAAAACAATCTGTTATTTCTTAGATTATACAATTTGAGGCCAATAATATGCACAGTGATTATTATATAAACAAGGTTTTTATATTCTATTAAGCTATTTTATATATAAGGTTTTGTGGGCGTTTTGAAAGTGTTAGTGCGTGATATATTAAAATTAGGTAGGAAGGCACCTAAAAGAGCCCAGAGACTCATGAAACGGGCAAGTTCCAGGAGTGTCTCTCTGTTAAGAAATGTCGTAAAACTCAATAATAACTTGTGGAAGATCCCCGGTTAGGGTCAATGTGATAATATAGGAAATTTCCATGTATGATGTAATCGCGACAGTTATTGCTTGGGCCTTGCCTGGGTCGTGATTGACTCTCTTTAAAACTCTATTGTCTTATTATGTAAGAATATATGATCGCCACAAAGCTGGCGACTTGAAGTTTATCTACATTTGGGACTTTACACTTGTTATAATTATGGTTCATGACAATCTCTAAGGTATATATTGACTATATATTACTCTATATATCATTTTGATCATGGCCGTCGGTTCAGTTTCTGGTAGCGGAGGATGGCATACTTGGACTGACTGTGGAACACACCCCAGCTGAAGGCTACCCTATCACCCGGGTGATTGAGGCCGCCATGGATGATATGTAAGTCCATACCAGGTACTCAGTTACATGAATTATTCCCCTGTTTCAATGTAAGGTGAAAACCTCAGGCGTTTCGGGCCCGTAAATCAGAGATTGTTGTTGTTGTCGAGTCCAAAGAAGAGTCTTAGATGTCTCCATGCATCTCCATCACAGCAGCAGCAATATCCACTACCTGCTCTTCATTGGAAAATGGGTGCCGTTGCCACGTTGTTGCCACGTTAGTCACCTTGGAAACGAACCAGAATTTGGTCGAATATTCCAAGGGTCAAGGATCCAGGGGGACCGCGGGAGGTGTGGTTGGATTTCAATCAGAGATTCACACACATATATAAAATATTTTAAAAAGAAACTCATCTTCAAAACGCGCACCTGATATTTCGTTTAAATAGAATGTTAAACATTAGACAATAACGTGCCATCTATGTATGAGATATGAAATCATTAAGCGCATATTTTTCTTTTATAAATAAATCGAATATATATGTAATTATACTATCCTCTCTGAGCTTATGTCCATAGTTTGATTAAATATCATAACCAAGATTCCGCCCTTATAAGGGTCTAACATCGTCCAACATAATACTCGTATATGGGCTCTAAAAAGCGGTGTGGTGGATTAAAGTGGCGAAACCACTTGGAGGTTTCACCACAGATTAGCCAAGTCCTCCCAATATTTTTCATCACAGTTTGGACAGTCGCAAATTTGATATATTTGGAAAATAAAAATTCGTGTGCTTTAAAGGTTTTTGTTCTTATATATTATAATCTCTCGGATAAACTTTTAGATCTATTTACACTATAAAAACATCCCATGAACGGGGCCTATCTGATAAAACTAACACTTCAAGCGACCACTTTGGTAAAATCCAAAAATGACTTGACCTGTTCTAAACCTTTAAAGTGGCAGGAACTCCTGGAGCGATCAGCAGTATCCATATTTTGGGGAATTCTCGCAGGGAAGTTTCGACTTAGAATCCAAATATTAACAGCAGAAAAGTAAATATTTCGATATAAGTCGCTTTTCACAAAAAAAAAGTACGCCATTCATAATAAACACCTTCTAGATTCTCGAGGGGCATGTCTTTGATTCTGAAATGTATTTTAATCAAAACCTTTATTCTGACGAGCAGGTCGACCATTCATCTCAAACTGCCCTTTGACATCAGCAATTATTTTTGGTAGAAAAATATGCAGTAGAACATCTATGTAATGACACTCCCGCTAGAGGACACCTCTCTACAAAAGACAGTGTTCATAGCTGTATTTACCATTTTTTAATAATTAGCATCTATCCAGTACAAGGACGCCTTTCTCTCTAAAGGACACTTTGTCTCTCTAACTAGGCGTCCTTTACAGGTTCTACTGTATATATTCTAAATAATATAATCACTTGCACCATATCATTTGAGGGAAAAACATCTGAAGAAAAGTTTATTGTAAGAGTTTTGGGCCTTGGAGCTCTTCAACAGGAGTGATTTTAACTATAACGTGTCCTCACTCTTATGGTGGGGGAGCCTTCCTCGATGAAGCAAACTCTCTCTTTCAGTTATATCAGGTAACTTTGAAAAATCATTCAGACCCAGAGATTACTTCAAAATATAGATAGATATAATTGGACCTGTGTTAAGAGATCATTCAAAGAAGCTAAGAGAAGTGTGACTGGGCCCCATCAGATCCTCTAATAGAGTAAATTGTAGTACAGTACGGTGTATGTATGTTCCAGAGAGAACTACGAGAAGAATGACTGGTCCCCATCAGATCCTCTAATACAGTAAATTGTAGTACAGTACCATGTATGTATGTTCCAGAGAGAACTACGAGAAGTATGACTAGACCCCATCAGATCCTCTAATACAGTAAATTGTAGTACAGTACGGTGTATGTATGTTCCAGAGAGAACTACGAGAAGTATGACTGGACCCCATCAGATCCTCTAATACAGTAAATTTTAGTACAGTACGGTGTATGTATGTTCCAGAGAGAACTACGAGAAGTATGACTGGGCCCCATCAGATCCTCTAATACAGTAAATTTTAGTACAGTACGGTGTATGTATGTTCCAGAGAGAACTACGAGAAGTATGACTGGACCCCATCAGATCCTCTAATACAGTAAATTGTAGTACAGTACGGTGTATGCATGTTCCAGAGAGAACTACGAGAAGTATGACTGGACCCCATCAGATCCTCTAATACAGTAAATTGTAGTACAGTACGGTGTATGCATGTTCCAGAGAGAACTACGAGAAGTATGACTGGGCCCCATCAGATCCTCTAATACAGTAAATTGTAGTACAGTACGGTGTATGCATGTTCCAGAGAGAACTACGAGAAGTATGACTGGACCCCATCAGATCCTCTAATACAGTAAATTGTAGTACAGTACGGTGTATGTATGTTCCAGAGAGAACTACGAGAAGTATGACTGGACCCCATCAGATCCTCTAATACAGTAAATTGTAGTATAGTACGGTGTATGTATGTTCCAGAGAGAACTACGAGAAGTATGACTGGGCCCCATCAGATCCTCTAATACAGTAAATTGTAGTACAGTACGGTGTATGCATGTTCCAGAGAGAACTACGAGAAGTATGACTGGACCCCATCAGATCCTCTAATACAGTAAATTGTAGTACAGTACGGTGTATGCATGTTCCAGAGAGAACTACGAGAAGTATGACTGGACCCCATCAGATCCTCTAATACAGTAAATTGTAGTACAGTACGGTGTATGCATGTTCCAGAGAGAACTACGAGAAGTATGACTGGGCCCCATCAGATCCACCATCCTCCCCCACAGAGCTCAAGTTCAACATCTCCCCTGAGATTCAAGAAGCCATCAGAGCTGCTGGTCATCAATTGGACAAGTATATTTGCACCAATATTCTGACCATGAGAACGATTGGAATCTAATAATAGAAAAATCTCTTCTTGAAGATTCAGTTTAAAATATAGACTTATTTCAAAGTATTCCAAATTAAACAAATACCTATCTATTTTTTAAGAAAAAGGCTTCTTTTTATCGAGCAACTGAAAGTTGCTGATGGCTTGCGCCATCTATCGGAATAAATATCAACTATTCTCGTTGATTTTTAATTATTCCAGAATTGGCCAAATACCCATTAGAATAATTAGATAAGAAGAAGCCTTTTTCTTAATTTATGCACCTTATCCCAGTATAATATTACATTTGTACTATTTTTCACATTGTGTAGCGTTCTCACGCAATTCTGGCCTTAACTACCCGTTTCATGATTTTTCAGGATGCCTTAAGGACCAAATGTATTTTGGTCGTTGAGGTACAGCTTGCACCACGCTGATGAGGGCCAACAGCCCGAAACGCGTCCGTGGTTAGCTTTTCTTGATTAATCAAGAAAGGGTATTTGGCCAATTCTGGAATAATTAAAAATCAACGAGAATAGTTGATATTTATTCCGATAGATGGCGCAAGCCATCAGCAACTTTCAGTTGCTCGATAAGAAGAAGCCTTTTTCTTAATTTATGCACCTTATCCCAGTACAATATTACATATGTACAATTTTTTCACAAATACCTATCTAATTACATTTTTATTTATATTTCAAAGGATAATCCAATCAATGCTGCCCTAGAGTCAATTTCAGACTTCCCTGCTTCTCTCATGGACAACTGTGCGTGACATGCTCAAGAGCGGGCTGCTCTGTAGAATTTATTTGTTCATGCACACCTGGAAAAAAACTTAAAATATTTTCTACCGACAACAACTTTTTTTTTAACTTCAATTATTTTTTTCGAATTATTTTCACTTTAGAGAGTGATATATTAATATACAGGGTGATCCAAAAGTCTTGTACAACTTTAAAAATTAATAACTCCGCGAATATTTGCGCTTGAGTAATAAGGTAAA
>CP092877.1:27250805-27287553 GCA_030710605.1 Cordylochernes scorpioides
CACATCAAAATCAAAGAAGGAGCAGGACAGATTTCGTCAAACTTCACTTGTGAACTGACAGCTATCTGGAAAGCCCTTGATGTATGCCTTAACCAACCATCCCTGCATCAAGCAGAAGGAAATTTAATATACAGTGACTCCATATCCGCTCTAGAAGCAATTCTGAAGGGCAATACTAAAATCACACAGAAAATACACTCGTTACTTACCCAACTGGAACCATTGGAGAATAACTGCATTCTACAATGGATCCCTGCCCATGCTGGGATCGGGGGTAATGAAATAGCATTTGAATTGGCAAAGGAAGCCAGAAAGTTGAGCCAAAGGAAAGAACAAATATCATTATTTGACGCTGATTCTTTGTCAAAATACAAGATAATTAAACAATAAATAGTAAAAGATCAAAATGCGAAATAAACATGAGAGAAAAATGACAAAAACTATGACAAGACTTTGAACAAAACACTATAAAGGAATAACAATACATCCAGATGGCACAATAACCTATAGGGCATGCAACAATTGTCCTGGTGTGGAACTTACACCTACCCACATATTCTCATAGCCAGCAATGGCCGCAGCCTTGCAGAAAATTGACATAGACCCAGAGCAGCAGCTTTACACACCCAAGATAGTGGACATTGCTGCTGCTGTGATGGAGATGCATGGAGACATCTGAGGCTTTTTATTGGACACGACAACAACAACGGCATTCCAGAGTAAAATAAATTATCAGAGATAGATACATATTTTTCAAATGAATAAAATAAATATAATCGATACTGAGATAGAGTTGAATTAAAAATATTATAAATTTATTATCTTCAGAAACAAACCATATCTAAAATATCTTTTTTTTTTTGCTAAATGTTTAATTTGCATTTACCTATTTTACATATCTCTGATTGTATTTAAAAATTGTTAACCAATTCTTCATACTTTTTGCGAAGTGGTGTTTTATTAATTTGTTATTTGATGTTATTAGGGTTCTTTCCTGGTATTCAAAAAGGAAAAATACGTGTCGATCAGTTATATTTTTCAATTTATCAAACAATTTGGCCGCTGAATCTCTGATTCTGGTAGTGCGCCATCTGGCGAATAAAATTGTAACTAAAATCAATTTCGAATTTTTCATTATTTGCCATAAAAATTCCCATTGCATCCTGAACACAATGGTGTTTACCGCATTGCTCTAGCGCAAATATTCGCGGAGTTATTAATTTTTAAAATAGTGCGGGACTTTTGGATCACCCTGTACATACACCGTACTGTACTACAATTTACTCTATTAGAGGATCTGATGGGGACCAGTCATGCTTCTCGTAGTTCTCTCTGGAACATACATACACCGTACTGTACTACAATTTACTGTATTAGAGGATCTGATGGGGCCCAGTCATGCTTCTCGTAGTTCTCTCTGGAACATACATACACCGTACTGTACTACAATTTACTGTATTAGAGGATCTGATGAGGCCCAGTCATACTTCTCGTAGCTCTCTCTGGAACATACATACACCGTACTATACTACAATTTACTCTATTAGAGGATCTGATGGGTCCCAGTCATACTTCTTGTAGCTCTCTCTGGAATATACATACACCGTACTATACTACAATTTACTGTATTAGAGGATCTGATGGGGCCCAGTCATACTTCTCGTAGCTCTCTCTGGAACATACATACACCGTACTATACTACAATTTACTCTATTAGAGGATCTGATGGGGCCCAGTCACACTTCTCTTAGCTTCTTTGAAGGATCTCTTAACACAGGTCCAATTATATCTATCTATATTTCGAAGTAATCTCTGGGTCTGAATGATTTTTTAAAGTTACCTGATATAAGTGGTCGCTTGGAGTGTTAGTTTTATCAGATAAGCCCCGTTCATGGGATGTTTTTATAGTGTAAATTATCTAAATGTTTATCCGAGAGATTATAATATATAATAACAAAAACCTTTAAAGCACACGAATTTTTATTTTACAAATATATCAAATTTGCGACTGTCCAAACTGTGATGAAAAATATTGGGAGGACTTGGCTAATCTGTGGTGAAACCTCCAAGTGGTTTCGCCAATTTAATCCACCACACCGCTTTTTAGAGCCCATATATTATGTTGGACGATGTTAGACCCTTATAAGGGCGGAATCTTGGTTATGATATTTAATCAAACTATGGGCATAATCTCAGAGAGGACAGTATAATTACATATATATTTGATTTATTTATAAAAGAAAAATATGCGCTTAATGATTTCATATCTCATACATAGATGCCACGTTATTGTCTAATGTTTATAATTCTATTAAAACGAAATATCAGGTGCGGGTTTTGAAGATGAGTTTCTTTTTAACATATTTTATATATGCGTGTGACTCTCTGATATACGGGCCCGAAACGCCTGAGGTTTTCACCTTACATTGAAACAGGGGAATAATTCATGTAACTGAGTACCTGGTATGGACTTACATATCATCCATGGCGGCCTCAATCACCCGGGTGATAGGGTAGCCTTCAGCTGGGGTGTGTTCCACAGTCAGTCCAAGTATGCCATCCTCCGCTACCAGGAACTGAACCGACGGCCATGATCAAAATGATATATAGAGTAATATATAGTCAATATATACCTTAGAGATTGTCATGAACCATAATTATAACAAGTGTAAAGTCCCAAATGTAGATAAACTTCAACGCGCCAGCTTTGTGGCGATCATGTATTCTTACATAATAAGACAATACAGTTTTATAGAGAGTCAATCACGACCCAGGAAAGGCCCAAGCAATAACTGTCGCGATTACATCATACATGGAAATTTCCTATATTATCACATTGACCCTACCCGGGGATCTTTCACAAGTCATTATTGAGTTTTACGACATTTCTTAGCAGAGAGACACTCCTGGAACTTGCTCGTTTCATGAGTCTCTCTGGGCTCTTTTAGGTGCCTTCCTACCTAATTTTAATATATCACGCACTAACACTTTCAAAACGCCCACAAAACCTTACATATAAAATAGCTTAATAGAATATAAAAACCTTGTTTGTATAATAATCACTGTGCATATTATTGGCCTCAAATTGTATAATCTAAGAAATAACAGATTGTTTTCTTAGGGCTATAATTGGAAATGAAAAAAAAAAAAAAAGAAAGGGATTTTGACAGTCATGCAGATGGAAAAACGAGCTTCTCTATTCTCAAGATAATAAGGTAATGTGTTTTTCAAAAAAATAATAGAATTTAAAAAATATATTTAACCAATACATGTATTATTCTCATCGATCAAATTATTCGATCGAAAGAGTAGACCAGTTCTTGGCCTGGATTGGACCATCTAGCTCGGTCAAGTCATCCATAACAAAAACATGTATTTTGGATGTTTCTAAACCAGTTCAATGATACAGTTTAGCTAGAAGACTAGAATTGACCTTCTACTAAGAGCGAAGCGCCACTATGAAAAAAGGCTAACGCGCTCAGGCAGATACTCCTTGGTGGCGTGGAACCTTAGGAAGTAAATACTTCTTATTGCGAATAAAAATGTCTTCAGTATATAATAATGTCATAGAAAATGTATTAATCAAAAGCTGTCTCTCTTTCAATAGAAAAAATTACATTATTCATAGAGTATGCAATGTTCAGGTTCAAATATCAAAATAAATAATACATGTTTTGCTCATTTAAAAAATAGAAATATATGATCCATTTTATAGTAAATTGACTTTACACTTCTCACACACAAATTCTTTGCCATCTCTCCAGACAGTCTCTTTCATATAATACCATAACATGTTGATATATTTTTCCATGACTTAGAAAGACCGGACCTCGACTATTAATAGCCTTTGGGATCCAAAATGGTCATATGAAAATCGATGTTATTTTATAGTTATATTACTTTGAATAGGTGCTCTCTTTGTACATAATTTTTCTATTATTACTCATAATTCAAATATAAAATAAATCATAATTTGGACTTCTCTATTCAAAGGTATATCCCTTCTGTTGAATTTTATGGAGAGATATTATTTCATTGAAAATAACCATTTTTTTGAAACTCTGCAATCATGATTTTGTTGTATTCTTTTTAGAGAACTTGTTAGGCAGACTTTGACTTTATCATCATCGGTGCCGACGTCACTACTACTACTACGCTTCAGACTTTTCTGTTTTGATTTTTCGCTCGCTTGTTTTTACAACATTTGTATCGGAACAAGTCGTTCCTTAAATAAATATATATATTAGTTTATATCAAATGGGATGTCCTCGTAACTACAAAATAAGTGAGTACAAAACAACTTGGAATCTTTAAATAGAAATATCGTATTTTTGCTAAGCCTATCAGAACCACATATTCATTTTACCCAATTGAGAGATGATATCATTAAACATGGTTAAAAAGAACAATTTCGTTGAATAATTGAATAAAAGTTAAATATGACATTTAGTTATCGACTTGCTGTACTTTGACCTTACTCAATGGAATTAGAGATATTTAAACATTAGAAGGAGTGAGACCATTGTTTTATATAGATCTCTCTCACGCACAACAACACAAACACCATTTTTAAAATGCACAATTTTACCCCATAAAGAAATAATAATTATATTTAATCATCACTACACAACACACATTATTATCTTTAAATAAAAACGCATAAATTAGATCAAAATATCATTTATTTTACCAATATATATACCTTTTTATTTAAAGATATATTCATGGATTGCTCTATTTTCAAAACACATTATTATATTTACTATAAATAAATATATCTTAATGCTCTTTATTAAAGTTAACATTGTTGCTACTTTATTGGTTTACCAACTCTAAAAGTCAAAAATCGCTTCTCAGCCTTTTGTTCAAAATCGAAGTTTAGTGTAGTATTTAAAAGTTAAAACAGTTAGTTCTATAAATGAAAGGTGGAATGAAATATCTATATATATAAAAATGAATGTTTGTATGTTTGTTTGTTTGTATGTCCGGTATACAAATTCGCAGTAGTTCACTTATTCAAACCAAAATTTTTATACATAGGTAAAAAAATACGGGGAAGACGATAGGCTATTTTAAAAATATATAAATCAATTATTAAAACTATATATTCAAATTATTCAACTTAGCTCACGAACAGCGCCCTCTATCAAAGATTAGATTGAATTATGCTGATGCAAACAAATAGATAATGCTAATAACAAACAATTATAAAAAAATCTTATCTAAATATATATCACTCGGGTAGATATGCACACGGGTCAATCCCGGGGCGAAGCCCGGTCACCCTTCTAGTTAGCTATAATTTTAGTGGCTCTCTGATTATCACTAAATCGGAGTTATACTACTGTGCTAGAAGTAATGCACACAGTACTCACCTGTATGCACTTGTCATACCAGCGGTTGCCACCATTCAGAGTACTTCCACCCCCAGTGTAGCATGACATGAGAGCGTGAGTTCGGATGTCAGGGTCCATTGACGGAACTGGGCGATCCAGACACATCATGAAGATTGATTTTTGAACCTGGTCGAGAGATCTCCGATTTTCTTCATCTGCATCAATATTATATAAATTATATTTTAAAATGAAAATATTAAATAATACAAACTCTGACAACTTTCTCTGAAAAAAATGGAGAAATTTCATTACTACTTAAAATAGAAATGTTTCACTTAAAATAAGAGATCTGTTAGAAATGTATCCGACCTTTGGGCGGGGTAAAAATAAAAAGACATACTTGGAGAGCTTGAAACCTAATCACCTTAAAAATAGTCTCATTGAAAACCTACACACTTCTCCCGGCCGTGCTGCTATTGGGAATATTCTGAGAAAGCTTTTTTTCGGAATGATGTTCAGCACGGCTTTCATTTCACTCAAAATAATCTTAAATCGCTTTCGATTCAATGGCCTCTTGAGTTTGAGGTACAGTCAGAAGTCGCAGGGAGTCATATAATGAGAGTATTCAACCTGGCGAGCCACAAAATCCGGTTTTCGCCAAATAAAAGAAAAGTCTGAATAAAGTGCGAGGAATGTGCTGGAGCATTTTTGTAATGAAGGTTCCAATTGCTTGTTGACCACAACTCCGGTCTCTTGCGCTGCACAGGAATAAATAGACGACGGAGGACATCCCTGTAGTGCTTTTTGGTGATTGACCCTGTGGTTGTTAGAATGTAGTAGTAGTGTACCACACCGCGGGAGTCAAAGAAAGCAGTCAGCATCACTTTGACATTGCTGTGAAAATGAGGGCCTTCTTTGATCTTGGTGACGTGGAATGCTTCAACTGTGAGGACTCGGATTTAGTTTCCGGGTCGTACCCGTACACCCAGGACACATCACCAATGATTATGGTGTTAATTTATAGCAAAGTTTGATGCAGTATCGCTGCTCTATTCGTTCCATTATTTTACTTACAATGAAAACACAACGAGAGCATTAAACACTAACTCAATCAAATGCTGCTTGCCATCAACTGACTATTTACAGGCGGGGAAAATTCAAGCTTGTGTATGAAGGTTCAAGGCCTCATGCAGGCGCGCTTCATTGAAATCCACCAGGTTTTGCAAAAGAAAAAGGTTGGGTACTTTTCTAATAGATATCAACAATCTTCTGAAGAGATATTATTTCATTGAAAATAACCATTTTTTTGAAACTCTGCAATCATGATTTTGTTGAATTCTTTTAGAAAACTACATATTCATTTTACCCAATTGGGATGATATCATTGAACAGGGTTAAAAAGAACAATTTCGTTGAATAATTGAATAAAAGTTAAATATGACATTTAGTTATCGACTTGCTATACTTTGACCTTACTCAATGGAATTAGAGATATTTAAACATTAGAAGGAGTGAGACCATTGTTTATATATATAAAATTCATTGATAGTATAACAAGATCGATGAGAGAGGTAAAAAAAAAAGATGTTTCCTTACCACGGTTCGTGGGAGAGAACACATTTCTAATCAAATTAGCTTCAAGACACTTAATTTAGAAACAAAAATATATTCACAGGTCAGAAATATTATTGAATGAAGTTGAATAAAAACACATCGAGACCTTTCAGAATTTTTTTATTTCTAGAGAAGTTTGATGTGATTTGATCAACTTCATTTAAATAATATTATCATCATATATATATATGGTAATTTAAACCAACAACCCTATATTGTATAATATTTATAAAAAGATTGTCAAGTTGTATATAGAAACACATCTATAAATAATTATACACATGATTGACTGCATCACCATATGTAATGTACTTTGTACAAACTGAAGATGAATAAATAAAACTATGTAATAGATTAAGAGCTGAGCTAAGCAAGAGATCCAGATAGAAATCCAACAACCTAAAAAGGAATTTGGCAGGCCGTTGCCATCAGGTCCAAAGGGTGTAGAATATACCGCAGACACCCCACGCACTTTGCATCCGTTCAAAGTCCAAATTCTCGCATGTCTCTCTCCCCCCCCCCCTCGGCAAAGATATAAAACATCTGCCCTAGCCGAAATGTTACTTATAGTCACTTCACCACCATCGACGTGAGTCCTCGTCGGTTGTACCCAGGACCACCTCATCGACCATGTAGAACAGTAAGAAATCTTTTATCTCCATCTTGCTCTTAGCTCGACTCATATCTGTTCACGGAACTTTCCTACTACAACTGTGTCTCTTCGTTTTTTGTGTGTGGACATTCCCAAGCTTTCCACTCTGCCTCGACCACGACTGCCTGCACTCTGTGAAAACTGTTAAAGGTCTTCCAAAGTGCAGAGAGGTACTAGAAAACTCTCCACGCCCTGACTGTCCCTCTCGGTTACTACATATATGTTATATAATTTTTAAAAAATAATTTATAGAAATGTCATAGATGTAAATCCTTGTACATATTATTTTATTAATAATCTGTTTAAAATAACTCTGTTATTCTTGGCCACTAGATGGCGCCACCTTAAATATAAATAAATTGTTTTTGTTTTTTTTGTAGAGGTTAGGTAAGTTAGATTTTATTTTATATAAATATGTAAATAGTGATATAGAATTAAATGTTAAAATTCTATATTTACTTAAAATTAATATAATCTTTTTGCTCAAAGAGTTCAACAATAAACTTCTTGAGACTGATTTTCTCTTTTTTAATTAAATTCAAGACGACTGCACCTTCAACTTTAACAAATCATTTTTTGGATTTACATAGTTTTGTAACATATATATATATATATATATATATATATATATATATAAATATAAATAAATATAAAGCATATATTGGATCTAAATTTATTAATCAGCCAATATTTCTAGGGGAAACACGCCTCTCTTTATCAAGGCTTTTCTTTGATTTAAACTAAATCACGTGGGTATGTGATCCACTCACGCTATACAAGACCAAAGCAAGGAACCATCTAATGAAAATTTCACTGTATATCTATATATATATAAAAATGAATGTTTGTATGTCTGTTTGTCTGTATGTCCGGTATACAAATTCGCAGTAGTTCACTAATTCAAACCAAAATTTCCATACATAGGTAAAAGAATACGGGGAAGACGATAGGCTATTTTAAAAATATATAAATCAATTATTAAAACTATATATTCAAATTATTCAACTTAGCTCACAAACAGCGCCCTCTAGAACGCGTAAGGATCTGACGGCGGCGCGCGCCCATTGGCTGCTTTATACTCTTTACTTTTGTTTAGCTTTTAAATAACATATTTTTTCTCTACTTTGCCTATTTTTATTACTGTTTTATACTCTTTTCTTTTGTTTAGCTTTTAGAGATCTGAGATGCCTCCCAAGAAACGCAAACCTATTGGAAAAGTCCTACCAGAAGTGAGTAAAAAAAGAAATGTGCGAAGTGCTGAGACTGCTGTGCAACGTGAGCATCGTCTTAGGATTAATGGAGAAAGGGCCAGTACTTCGAGAGCGGCGGAATCCGTGGGACAGCGTGAGAACAGGCTTCAACAAGATAGAGACAGAGCCAGTACCTCAAGAGCGGCGGAATCCGTGGGACAGCGTGAGAACAGGCTTCGGCAAAATAGAAACAGGGTCAGTACTTCGAGAGCGGCAGAAACCCCACAAGAACATACGGCCAGGATTCTGAATGTCAGGGAAAGAACTTTGGCCTCACGAAACTCGCGTGATAGACTTTCCAATTTACTTTTAGAAGGTTTTAATTATGATTCGTTCAAAAATTACGAACAACACCCAATGATATTGCTGTATCATGTTTGATTATCAGATACAAAATTATAATGGGAAAAATTCCAAAAAGCAGAGACCACGGGTGAAACCAGTTTATTATTTTGTATGCAGGAACAAAATTCTAACAGAAAAACATTCATTCGACCAGAAAACAAAAGCCAGATCATCTTTCTATAAAAATATCGCTTCTCAGACACAAAGTTTGGAGCGGTACGTTTCACAAGAGTGACATCCACGGCGCCAATTTATAATTGTAACAAATAGTATTTGAATAGGGTACATTTAATATGGTAAAACCCGGGCGTTGCCCGGGTCATTCGGCTAGTAAAATATATTTACAATTGTTATATTTGATAATAATAATAATTAAAAGAGTACATAAGTAAATAACCATTTGATTAAATAAATGAAGAGACTGATAAATATTAGAAAATAAAAATGAGTAAGGATTATGTTTCAATATGTTGTGTTGATAAATATAAATAAAAATATATTACAAGTATAAATATATACAAAAATAATAAAATAAAAAATAATAAATAAATAAATAATTTAGGAAGATATAAATTTCTGGTAGATCAATTTCCTATTTATGCTTTCTGAATCTTTTATAGAGGCCCAGCTTTCTAAAAATAACCTGCAGTGCTCTTATTATTATCTTATATTAAAGTATTATTTTATTTAAAATTATATTTCATCGATTAAAATACTCTGCTAAATCGACCGCCAGAGGTCACTGTTCCCCTATAAAAACTCGTTGTTGTTTTATCCCAATGGCCGGCTCAAAACTTTTGTACATTATGTAAATAAGCTTTTCCTTTTTTATTCTCACGCCTTAAGCCAGGCAGTACTTTTACCAAATTATGTATTTTATACATTCCTTAGCTCAATTAAAGAAACCTCTGATCAAAACCATATTTATTATTATTCTTACAAGATTTTAACCACGACTGCATCACCAGAGCTTAATCCTCAAGATAACCAAAATCAAGAAAATGACCAATGGTTCCTCTACAAGCAATTAATCTCATAATCAACAGAAATTTCATTCTTTTTATTCATATAATATTAGCCGACAGGATATTTACCTGTTTATTTTTTAAAATGACATATATAATATTATATATATCATATATGACATATATGACATTTATAATATATATATATATTTTGAAAAGATGCATATATTGGATTTATAATGTTTTAGTGCGCGCATGTTTTAGTGAAAAACACAAACATCCTCGATAAAGACAGGCGAGTTGCCCCTCGAAATATTGGAACAATAAATACATTATAAATCCAATATATGCATCTTTTTAAAATATAATTTTAATTATGGATTGCTATATATATAATATTATTATATATATAATATATATATTATCATTATATATAGGCTATAACCTTTTATTTTTATGTAATTACTACTATTATTTTTTAATACCTTAATCCAAATATGAAATTCCTTCAGAGCTATATATTTCAGCTATTACAATTATTAAATATTATTTACCTAGATTCCTCATGATATTGCTGGAATTTTCTGAATTTAGAGAGAAAGTTTCTAGAAAGAGCCAACAACCCCCTTAGTAACATGGCACATTTACCAATGATTATGCTATTTTCGATATAGCTAAGAATCAGAAAAATTAAAGATACCCTAAACGCTATGGGATATACATAATATAGTAGATTCCAAGGAGAGAACACTCACGCTAGAGAATACCTCTCTACAAAGAACAATTTCCCATGCCAAAATGACCATTTTTACAAATTAACAACTTTCTGATAAGAGTACACCTCTTCCTGAAGGACAATTTGGCTCTGCAACTAAGTGTCCTTTACAGCGAAATTCTCTATATACTGTGTGCATAACAATACGCTATAATGATATTTGAAATAAAATTATTTCAGCATAGAACCTTTCTGAAGCAGGTGATGGCTGCGTGCCCAGACGTCGCGGTTCTCCGAGGTGAGCAGTCCAAGAGGCTCCCCCACCTCAGAGGACATCTTCACCACCTGGGAGAGGGCCGTGAAGAACTGGTTGGGGCTCAGGGGACTGCCGTCGGGGTGGTAGGCGTCGATCCGGAAAAACTGCAGCACACCTGAAATATCATCATATTTTCTCTAATTTCTCTTTTATGTATATATATCAATTTTTGAAAATGTATAGTCATATTTTATGTGTGTTAGAAGCCATATATATACAAAATATCCTATATTATAGATTATATTTTAGAAAATATATTACTATTGTCATCGCGCGCTATCATTGTAAAGCGTCTTCTTCAATTATAAGATACAGTGGTACCTCGACATACGAGTTTAATTCGTTCCGCAACCTTGCTCGTATCTTGAATTACTCGTATCTCGAAGCAAATTTTCCCATACAAAACAATTGAACTACCATTAATCCGTTCTAACCTCTAAAATGTCACCCCAGTTATTTTTGTTACGTGGTTTTAAATAATAAAAACGTATTTATAAATATCAAATATTTATTGCACAAAACAAAAAAGAGAATGTAAAGAAATAAATTAGATATCCTCACTGGTCTTTGCCTTTTTCGCTACATTTTTCTCGCTTTCACCTGTAGGCCGTTTAGAAAAAAACATGTCCAAGGAGGTTTGTTTCTTCCTCCCTCTCAGAACGTTCCGGAAATGAGTTAGGCAAGTGTCATTAAAAAGGTCAGATGCACGACCTGTTGCAACTTTTTCTGGGTGTTTTTTTTCCACGAACTGTGAAACTCTCTCCCACATTCCTAAGATATCCTTTATCTCACTTGTAGAAATAACCTCCTCCTCTGACTCCTCAAAACCAATTACTTGCATAACCTCAGTATGCTGCTGTGACTGTAACTCTTGTATCTCCTCAGTCTTCAGTTCCTGGGTGTGCGCGTGATGGCGCGACTGCGTGTTACTATCAAATCGAACTCGTATCTCGAATTTCGCTCGTAACTAAAAGCAAAAAAATCACTTGCTCGTCGGCTCGTATCTCGAAAAACTCGTATGTTGGGGTGCTCGTATGTCGAGGTACCACTGTATTTCACTGATAATTATTAACCCCTATGATATACCATTATTCTCCTCAAATGGCGATATGACCTAAATTTGTTCATGCCTTCAACTTGTTAATCAAAGTTGTTTGATCGTTTCCTATTCTGAGGGAAACTCCTGTTCAAACCCAAAGATATTTAATAAAAAAATTCCCAGAGCATCTCCATAGGAAATTTTTCTACAAACACCAATTTCTTTTTATAGATATATATAAATATTCAAAATAATATAGATAAGATTTTGAGAAAAATATTTTCAAAATAGATTTAAGCATTTATATCTTATATTTAGTGGAAATATAAATAAATATAGTCAAGAATTTAGGAAAAAAAAAAATATATATATAAAAGATGATTTGAGGGCACATATGCTCAAAGGGGGAAAACAATTATCTAGATTTTTCGTTGGAATAGATGCTTGAGTTAATACAAATATTATGATATATAACGTCTAACTGTATATTTACATCTGAAAATTTCATCAAAACTTCAAAAAGGACTTATATGACAATAGCAGATAGCTTGAAGTGATTGATAGATATTTCAGGTGAAGGTGCAGTGAATCGAAATTGTGGACGCCATCATAATATCTGTATTAATACATTAAACATATACACTCCGAATGTAAATCTAAATAATACTTCTTATAAATATTGAGCATGCTCTCAAGACTGACTATTATACCTTTTGAACATGTTCTCAGACTTACTTCTATATACCGTTTGAGCATGCTATCGGACAGATATTTATATACCTTTTGGACATTCTCTCACACTAATTTTTATATACTTTTGAGCATGCTCACAGCCTCACTTTTATACTTTTAAGCATGCTCTCTGACTGAATTTAAAAGCTTTTAAGCATATTCTTAGGATGACCTTTATACCTTTTGAGCGTGTCCTCCGACTGATTTTATACCTTTTGTGCATGTTCTCAGAGTGACTTTTATACCTTTTGAGCATGCTCTCAGGCTGACCTTTATACTTTTGAGCATGTCCTCCGACTGATTTTATACCTTTTGAGCATGTTCTAAGAATTACTTTTATACCTTTTGAGAATGCTCTCCCACTGACCTTTATACCTTTTGAGCATGCTCTTCGACTGACTTTTATACCCTTGAGCATGCTCTCAGACTGACTTTTATACCTTTTGAGCATGCTCTCAGACTAATTTAAAAGGTTTGAGGCAATTAATTTATCTGAAGCTAATTTTTCTAAATAGAATAATACCTCGACATACACGCGTAATATTGAACACGTTTAGCACAAATTACAGATAACTATATCGCCTTATAAAGAATTTTTCCCCAGACTTAGGCAATTCGAAATGAAGGATATTCTATGGTCTCTTCCTTATACAGAAGCTTCGGAGTATACTTGCACATGTTCCTATAAAGAGAAGAAGGATTATACCAGGAATAACCAACACGTACCCTGTTATTGTGGATCACTACGATGTGTCGGGGAGGGTCAGGATCTCTTCCATACAACACTAGCTCGTCTGACTGGTACCTTGGTATTCGACAGCTGGAGTAGATGTTGAAGTACTGGTTCATGTCCAGTGGTAGGCCGTGGAGCATGTCTACTGGGAGTTGATGCCTGAAATGAAGATGGTTAAATATATAAATAGATGTTAAAAAATAATGGTTTGTGTTGATATAATTTTCATTGTGTAAGTCAGTTGATAATTGATGCCTGCAACATAGCATTTAGAATAATGGGAGTTGTTGAAATGCTGTTTATGTCAAATGGTTGCTATTTAACATTTTTATTGGCAATTGTTTTACTGTATAAAACCGTGCAAAATAATGGGAAACGCTGATAAAAACGCCAAATGGTTGATATTTAACGAATATGCTAGTTTATGATGTCCAAAGAAGAGGCAAATAGTTGATGTTGGAGAAGCTGTTTCTTGTAGCTTGGATGACCATAAAGAAAGTCTATTAGTAACTGATGCCTGCAGAATATCAGGTAGAACAATTAGAAGAACAAGATAACGTATGTATTTTAGAGTGAATATATTTGGATATCGCTTAACAACCAAAATATTATATAGGCGTAAAAGGAGGAAGCAAATTACTCGTCTGTTTTCTTCTTCTGCTTGAGTGCAGCATGGATGATGGTAGCGGCACACCTGTGTACACCAAGTACATTTGAAATGTTTATAAAACATCAGAGCAATTCATACATGCATAAACAGGCAGACATAGAAGCATACTTAAACTTTATATTAATCACACACTACACCTTTCGTTTATTATTTGTCTATAAAAATTACTTTATTACGTGAAATGTTAATGCTGTCCTTTTTATGGATACACCTAAATAGAGTTTACTAAATTTAAATTGGAAAATTCCGTTAAGTCTGGCTAAACACCTACTTTAGCTGATCATCTTTCGAAACAAAGGTTTTGATGTCCATGAGGTAGCTTGGGGTGCACAGAACTACCAGTGGATCCCTGTAGTCTAGGAACTCACACTGCAGCCACCAGTCTTCAATCTATTTCCACATCATGTTTCACATTTTGTTCACTCAGTTGGATGGATCTTACCCAACTCTCTTTTGTATTGGCCTTGTTCTCAATATATTTGTGAAGCTTTTCACCCAGGCCTCCAGCCTTTCTGAAATCTGCTACAACCTGAAACACAAATTATATATAGATGAACCCCAATACAAAGAACATTCTAAAAAGGCTGTATGAAGTCATAAAATTTAAAAATATAAATATGAAAAAAAAAAAGATTAAAAAAAAAGCAAAATATAAGCCCGTCGCATCTACAAAATTTTAAAGAAATTTTTAGAACCACAATTATAAACCTATTTGGAGTTTTAACTTTTGCTTCAAATGAGAGTAAATATTTCACTATTTCATTAAGAAAATCCTTCTAGCTAGAAAGTAACAGAGGCGGGATCTCACAGGGAAATTAAATACGACACTGGATAAAACTGTGATTGATGAGGCTAAGCATATATGAAAGCAATTCCAAGTTTCAATACATCTCAACACTGAATAATTAATTCCCCAGAAAGTGATACTTGGGAAAAAGTACAGTCCTCTCACGAAATAAATTGTCTGTTGATCATCATAGATCCATTGAAAATTTATCACTCTAAAATACTGAAATACTCTTGTTTTGGAAAACACACACATAAGTCATTTCTCTCCCTAATTTCTTTTGGCCTTTTCCCCCGAAGATAAGGATTTAAAAATAGTTTGTTAGGCGTTGTCAGTATACATAAAATATCTATAGTATATCTAAAAGATATAATATACCTATAGACGTTATATAATACATGAAGTCGAGACAATGCATAAAGGTTATAGTGTATACCTAGTATCTATATAATACATAATAACTATAGTATACCTAGAGGCTATATAATACAGAGTCTATACAATAGTAAGTATACATAATGATTCTAGTATACCTAGTGTCTATAGAATGTATGTAGAGAAGTACCTTCTCAGTGTCTATAGTATACCTAGTGTCTATAGAATGTATGTAGAGAAGTACCTTCTCAGTGTCTATAGTATACCTAGACGCTATATAATATATAAAGCTTATAGTATACATAATGATTCTAGTATACCTAGTGTCTATAGAATGTATGTAGAGAGGTGAAAAGTACCTTCTCGGTGTCTATAGTATACCTAGACGCTATATAATATATAAAGGCTATAGTATACATAATGACTCTAGTATACCTAGTGTCTATAGAATGTATGTAGAGAGGTGAGAAGTACCTTCTCAGTGTCTATTGTATACCTAGACGCTATATAATATATAAAGCTTATAGTATACATAATGACTCTAGTATACCTAGTGTCTATAGAATGTATGTAGAGAGGTGAGAAGTACCTTCTCAGTGTCTATTGTATACCTAGACGCTATATAATATATAAAGCTTATAGTATACATAATGACTCTAGTATACCTAGTGTCTATAGAATGTATGGAGAGAGGTGAGAAGTACCTTCTCGGTGTCTATAGTATACCTAGACGCTATATAATATATAAAGGCAATAGTATACATAATGACTCTAGTATACCTAGTGTCTATAGAATGTATGTAGAGAGGTGAGAAGTACCTTCTCAGTGTCTATAGTATACCTAGACGCTATATAATATATAAAGGCTATAGTATACATAATGACTCTAGTATACCTAGTGTCTATAGAATGTATGTAGAGAGGTGAGAAGTACCTTCTCAGTGTCTATTGTATACCTAGACGCTATATAATATATAAAGGCTATAGTATACATAATGACTCTAGTATACCTAGTGTCTATAGAATGTATGTAGAGAGGTGAGAAGTACCTTCTCGGTGTCTATAGTATACCTAGACGCTATATAATATATAAAGCTTATAGTATACATAATGACTCTAGTATACCTAGTGTCTATAGAATGTATGTAGAGAGGTGAGAAGTACCTTCTCAGTGTCTATTGTATACCTAGACGCTATATAATATATAAAGGCTATAGTATACATAATGACTCTAGTATACCTAGTGTCTATAGAATGTATGTAGAGAGGTGAGAAGTACCTTCTCAGTGTCTATTGTATACCTAGACGCTATATAATATATAAAGGCTATAGTATACATAATGACTCTAGTATACCTAGTGTCTATAGAATGTATGTAGAGAGGTGAGAAGTACCTTCTCAGTGTCTATTGTATACCTAGACGCTATATAATATATAAAGGCTATAGTATACATAATGACTCTAGTATACCTAGTGTCTATAGAATGTATGTAGAGAGGTGAGAAGTACCTTCTCAGTGTCTATTGTATACCTAGACGCTATATAATATATAAAGGCTATAGTATACATAATGACTCTAGTATACCTAGTGTCTATAGAATGTATGTAGAGAGGTGAGAAGTACCTTCTCAGTGTCTATTGTATACCTAGACGCTATATAATATATAAAGCTTATAGTATACATAATGACTCTAGTATACCTAGTGTCTATAGAATGTATGTAGAGAGGTGAGAAGTACCTTCTCAGTGTCTATAGTATACCTAGACGCTATATAATATATAAAGCTTATAGTATACATAATGACTCTAGTATACCTAGTGTCTATAGAATGTATGTAGAGAGGTGAGAAGTACCTTCTCAGTGTCTATTGTATACCTAGACGCTATAATATATAAAGGCTATAGTATACATAATGACTCTAGTATACCTAGTGCCTATAGAATGTATGTAGAGAGGTGAGAAGTACCTTCTCGGTGTCTATAGTATACCTAGACGCTATATAATATATAAAGCTCATAGTATACATAATGACTCTAGTATACCTAGTGTCTATAGAATGTATGTAGAGAGGTGAGAAGTACCTTCTCAGTGTCTATTGTATACCTAGACGCTATATAATATATAAAG
This sequence comes from Cordylochernes scorpioides, assembly GCA_030710605.1. Lineage (NCBI taxonomy): Eukaryota > Metazoa > Arthropoda > Arachnida > Pseudoscorpiones > Chernetidae > Cordylochernes > Cordylochernes scorpioides. The sequence goes on from CP092877.1 coordinate 27,268,463, forward strand.
GCTATAGTATACATAATGTCTCCAGTATACCTAGTGTCTATAGATTGTATGTAGAGAGGTTAGAAGTACCTTCTCAGTGTCTATTGTATACCTAGACGCTATATAATATATAAAGGCTATAGTATACATAATGACTCTAGTATACCTAGTGTCTATAGAATGTATGTAGAGAGGTGAGAAGTACCTTCTCAGTGTCTATTGTATACCTAGACGCTATATAATATATAAAGGCTATAGTATACATAATGACTCTAGTATACCTAGTGTCTATAGAATGTATGTAGAGAGGTGAGAAGTACCTTCTCAGTGTCTATTGTATACCTAGACGCTATATAATATATAAAGGCTATAGTATACATAATGACTCTAGTATACCTAGTGTCTATAGAATGTATGTAGAGAGGTGAGAAGTACCTTCTCAGTGTCTATTGTATACCTAGACGCTATATAATATATAAAGGCTATAGTATACATAATGACTCTAGTATACCTAGTGTCTATAGAATGTATGTAGAGAGGTGAGAAGTACCTTCTCAGTGTCTATTGTATACCTAGACGCTATATAATATATAAAGGCTATAGTATACATAATTACTCTAGTATACCTAGTGTCTATAGAATGTATGTAGAGAGGTGAGAAGTACCTTCTCAGTGTCTATTGTATACCTAGACGCTATATAATATATAAAGGCTATAGTATACATAATGACTCTAGTATACCTAGTGTCTATAGAATGTATGTAGAGAGGTGAGAAGTACCTTCTCAGTGTCTATTGTATACCTAGACGCTATATAATATATAAAGGCTATAGTATACATAATGACTCTAGTATACCTAGTGTCTATAGAATGTATGTAGAGAGGTGAGAAGTACCTTCTCAGTGTCTATAGTATACCTAGACGCTATATAATATATAAAGGCTATAGTATACATAATGACTCTAGTATACCTAGTGTCTATAGAATGTATGTAGAGAGGTGAGAAGTACCTTCTCAGTGTCTATAGTATACCTAGACGCTATATAATATATAAAGGCTATAGTATACATAATGACTCTAGTATACCTAGTGTCTATAGAATGTATGTAGAGAGGTGAGAAGTACCTTCTCAGTGTCTATTGTATACCTAGACGCTATATAATATATAAAGGCTATAGTATACATAATGACTCTAGTATACCTAGTGTCTATAGAATGTATGTAGAGAGGTGAGAAATACCTTCTCAGTGTCTATTGTATACCTAGACGCTATATAATATATAAAGGCTATAGTATACATAATGACTCTAGTATACCTAGTGTCTATAGAATGTATGTAGAGAGGTGAGAAGTACCTTCTCAGTGTCTATTGTATACCTAGACGCTATATAATATATAAAGCTTATAGTATACATAATGACTCTAGTATACCTAGTGTCTATAGAATGTATGTAGAGAGGTGAGAAGTACCTTCTCAGTGTCTATTGTATACCTAGACGCTATATAATATATAAAGGCTATAGTATACATAATGACTCTAGTATACCTAGTGTCTATAGAATGTATGTAGAGAGGTGAGAAGTACCTTCTCAGTGTCTATTGTATACCTAGACGCTATATAATATATAAAGGCTATAGTATACATAATGACTCTAGTATACCTAGTGTCTATAGAATGTATGTAGAGAAGTACCTTCTCAGTGTCTATAGTATACCTAGACGCTATATAATATATAAAGCTTATAGTATACATAATGACTCTAGTATACCTAGTGTCTATAGAATGTATGTAGAGAGGTGAGAAGTACCTTCTCAGTGTCTATTGTATACCTAGACGCTATATAATATATAAAGCTTATAGTATACATAATGTCTCTAGTATACCTAGTGTCTATAGATTGTATGTAGAGAGGTGAGAAGTACCTTCTCGGTGTCTATAGTATACCTAGACGCTATATAATATATAAAGCTTATAGTATACATAATGACTCTAGTATACCTAGTGTCTATAGAATGTATGTAGAGAGGTGAGAAGTACCTTCTCAGTGTCTATTGTATACCTAGACGCTATATAATATATAAAGCTTATAGTATACATAATGACTCTAGTATACCTAGTGTCTATAGAATGTATGTAGAGAGGTGAGAAGTGCCTTCTCAGTGTCTATTGTATACCTAGACGCTATATAATATATAAAGGCTATAGTATACATAATGACTCTAGTATACCTAGAGGCTATAGTATACCTAGAGGCTATAGTATACCTGGAGGCTATAGTATACCTAGAGGCTATAGTAGACCTAGACGCTATAGTATACCTAGAGGCTATAGTATAACTAGACGCTATAGTATACCTAGAGGCTATGGTATACCTAGAGGCTATAGTATACCTAGAGGCTATAGTATAACTAGACGCTATAGTATACCTAGAGGCTATAGTATACCTAGAGGCTATAGTATACCTAGAGGCTATAGTACACCTAGAGGCTATAGTATACCTAGAGGCTATAGTATAACTAGACGCTATAGTATACTTAGAGGCTATAGTATAACTAGACGCTATAGTATACCTAGAGGCTATAGTATAACTAGACGCTATATAATACATAGAGTCTATAAGGTAGTAAGTATACATAATGACTATGGGATACCTAGTGTCTATATATTGTATGTAGAGAAGTACCTTCTCGGTGTCGGAGTAGACCTGAGGAGACACCAACGGTCTGACGGTCCGCAACAACTTGTCCATGGAGGGCTGGGACCTGGGGACTGGGTGTTGGGGGATGAGGTGCTGGTGTTCCATCATGGGGCCGCGGACCCCCGCTCGTTGGTGGAGACATCGCTGGACAGCGGAGCTTTCTTCAGTGCCTCAACATGTTTGATCTCTATCATGATTAACATTATAAAAGTATTTATAAATTAGCGTAAATATTACGTAGGTGTAATATAAAAACTAAGGATGCAACATGAAGACACTTGGTAGAGTAAGAGTGGTTATTGCACTTGGCTTTGTAACCCCAAACTGGCAAAACTGTTCTTAATTAATGATATCCTTCTAAATGGTCTAAATTCTATAAACAATGAAAATCTTCTAGTTAATGAGAGAGAGAAAACTCTCTAATTGCTAATAACTATCTAAGTAGAAGATAGTTAAAGCCGTTTAATTAGTAAAACTTACTAATTACTTGACTCTTTCATTACTAAACACCTTTTAGCTAGTAAAATCCTCTCTAATTACTCGGTGAAAGCTCTTTTAAAAACTCTCCAGTTGCAGAAAACTCTCTTGTTAGAGAGAAAACTCTCCAGTTACAGAAAACTCTCCAGTTACAGAAAACTCTCTTGTTAGAGAGAAAACTCTCCGGTTACACAGAAAACTCTCCAGTTACAGAAAACACTCCGGTTACAGAAAACTCTCCTGTTACAGAAAACTCTCCGGTTACAGAAAACTCTCCAGTTACAGAAAACACTCCAGTTACAGAAAACACTCCGGTTACAGAAAACTCTCCGGTTACAGAAAACTCTCCAGTTACAGAAAACACTCCGGTTACAGAAAACACTCCAGTTACAGAAAACTCTCCAGTTACAGAAAAATCTCCAGTTACAGAAAACTCTCCTGTTAGAGAGTAAACTCTCCGGTTACACAGAAAACTCTCCAGTTACAGAAAACACTCCGGTTACACAGAAAACACTCCAGTTACAGAAAACACTCCAGTTACAGAAAACTCTCCGGTTACAGAAAACTCTCCAGTTACAGAAAACACTCCGGTTACAGAAAACTCCCCAGTTACAGAAAACTCCCCAGTTACAGAAAACTCCCCAGTTACAGAAAACTCTCCAGTTACAGAAAAATCTCCAGTTACAGAAAGCTCTCCAGTTACAGAAAACTCTCCAGTTACAGAAAAATCTCCAGTAACAGAAAATTCTATTGTTAGAGAGAAAACTCTCCAGTTACAGAAAACTCTCCAGTTACAGAAAACTCTCCAGTTACAGAAAACTCTCCAGTTACAGAAAAATCTCCAGTAACAGAAAACACTCCAGTTACAGAAAACACTCCAGTTACAGAAAACTCTCCAGTTACAGAAAACACTCCAGTTACAGAAAACTCTCCAGTTACAGAAAATACTCCAGTTACAGAAAACTCTCCAGTTGCAGAAAAATCTCCAGTTACAGAAAATTCTCCAGTTACAGAAAACTCTCCGGTTACAGAAAACTCTCTTGTTGGAGAGAAAACTCTCCAGTTACAGAAAACACTCCAGTAACAGAAAACACTCCAGTTACAGAAAACTCTCCAGTTACAGAAAACTCTCCAGTTACAGAAAACACTCCAGTTACAGAAAACTCTCCAGTTACAGAAAATACTCCAGTTACAGAAAACTCTCCAGTTACAGAAAATACTCCAGTTACAGAAAACTCTCCAGTTACAGAAAACTCTCCAGTTACAGAAAACACTCCAGTAACAGAAAACACTCCAGTTACAGAAAACTCTCCAGTTACAGAAAACACTCCAGTTACAGAAAACTCTCCAGTTACAGAAATACTCCAGTTACAGAAAACTCTCCAGTTGCAGAAAAATCTCCAGTTACAGAAAATTCTCCAGTTACAGAAAACTCTCCGGTTACAGAAAACTCTCCAGTTACAGAAAACTCTCTTGTTAGAGAGAAAACTCTCCAGTTACAGAAAAATCTCCAGTTACGTAAAAATCTCCAGTTATAGAAAACTCTCCGGTTACAGAAAACTCTCCAGTTACAGAAAACTCTCCAGTTACAGAAAACTCTCCAGTTACAGAAAAATCTCCAGTTACAGAAAACTCTCTTGTTAGAGAGAACTCTCCAGTTACAGAAAACTCTCCAATTACAGAAAACTCTCCAGTTACAGAAAACTCTCCGGTTACAGAAAACTCTCCAGTTACAGAAAACTCTCCAGTTACAGAAAAATCTCCAGTTACAGAAAACTCTCCAGTTACAGAAAAATCTCCAGTTACAGAAAACTCTCTTGTTAGAGAGAACTCTCCAGTTACAGAAAACTCTCCAGTTACAGAAAACTCTCCGGTTACAGAAAACTCTCCAGTTACAGAAAACTCTCCAGAAACAGAAAATTCTCTTGTTAGAGAGAAACCTCTCCAGTTACAAAAATGTTCCCGTAAGAGGGCGTCTTGCCCGAAAGCTTGCAAGAATGTCCTCGTATAGAAGAATCTCTTCTCCCCAACTTACTATTCTACAGCGAATAGGTAAATTAGCGTTGTCTTAAAATACATTATTTATATTTATATGCTAGATTAAAATTTATATTAACTTCGATAATTTGTCGCGCATATAACTTCAAGGTATTATTAAATCATAACTGTCAAATGTTGACTCCAAATATTCCGACTCTCTGTGTCTAGAAGGATTTGGAAGAATTTGAAAATCTATATAATCCATCATAAATAGGTTGGCTTTGAAAATGGATGAAGTAGAAAATTTGGGTGAAGCGCGCGATGACACGTCTTTATAAAATAATGTTTTTGACAGTTTGAGCTTGTAACGCCAAGGATCTTCGAGATAGAAAAATCCGATATTTGGATTTTTCTTCTTTTGAGGCCATGAATGATCTCTCCAGATATCAATCCTCAACCGTTCCTGATAGACATCGTATATAAATAGAGATGCTAATTTGATCCTATATTTTATCCTTGGTGACACATGGTAAGATAGCTTGCGACACACCTGACGTCATCAGTATATAACCTATGGTTTTAATAAATAGGGTAGTCAGTACCTGCCAGAATTTGATTGGAAGCCGCGCCATGGCCTTGGTTGCTCCAGATCCTATTGTGGTGGTAGGTGGAGTAATACCACAGCAGCAGTGCCGCCCTCTCTTGTTCTCTAGTTACCATAATCTTCAGAGGTTTGATCTGAAAGTTTAGTTAAATAAAGAGCAAATGTATTACATATCACCTAGAATGATAAGGCACAATTTGGATTAAAGATTATAAACACAAGGTAATAAGACCAAATACAAATAAATAAATACGTCCCCACATTATTTATTTATTTGGATTTTGTCTTATTACATTGTGTTTATCACCTAGAATATATCATACGTATATCAATCCCCCTTATTCCAATATGTCTTTTTTGGAATCGTCAAAATAATAATAAAAAAAAATAATGAAAATGCAAACGGTTTAAAAACTTTTGTGTGCGTGTTGTGTTTGTGTAGATGACTCAGACATTTTAAAACTTTAAAAACTCAAATTTTTTCAGAACAAATTTAAATACGCTTATAGCAATTAATTAAAGAGGTCTATTAATATATAACTCGGAAAGCTAATATTTTTATAATACACTATAGAATCCCACAGACATAACAGCATTAACCGAAAATAGAACTTCCAGATGCATATCATGCTCTCCTGGCCCTGCAGTAATAATCTCAACAAGATAGCTAGAAATTAATATTGCTTGGGTTTTTGAGGTGGTCGCGTGAGCGGGTGTTTACATTGGCATATTCCCCTATAGTTTCAAACTCCAAGCATAAAAATTCCTTATTTATTTATTTACTTAATATCTCTCTAATTATAAAATAGTCATAACTAATGCAAATCCTCATTTTCATAATTTATTCCGCAAATATGTAAATAGTTATATGTATATATTCTCTTTTTAGCCATTGTACATGCATTATAGTGCCAAGTTTGATGCTGTAATCACGCCTGTAGAAGGGGTTTTTGCCCGAAAGCTTGCTTTGATATATTTCTATTAAAAAAAAACTCTTCTTCTTTTATTTCGTTTTTTCATCTTTATAATACACTGTTGAATTTTGACACCCACGACCCCAGATAGAATCTCGCATTGTGTGAGCATTTTTATAAAAAAATATATAGGCAAGTATATTTAAAACTGCATCATAATGACACCGTTAGTATATTTCACCTATCTTCCAATTAGTTAGAGCCAATACTTTATAAGATCATACCCTTCTATTAACATGTAAACTGCTCCTATTTGCTACCACCCCCATATTTTGTATATATGCTATATCTTTATTGATATAACCTGTACACCCTTATTTGTATTTAAACTCAAAATGATGACGTCAAAATAAAAACCGAAAGAGTGGTCAGTTGGGGAAAGCTGCGAGGCAGAAGGGAAGGAAATAGCCGACGCCCAGATGGGGCCCCCTTCAGGGCCTTTTATAGACGACCCCTGTCAACAGGAGCAGTTTTAGCAGTGGGTCAGTGCGGAGTGTGCTACAGTGGGTCCATCGGCAGACCGCTTCTGTCTTTCTCTCCATGTCTCGGTATTAGGAATCCAGGTTTGTGTCATGGCCTCTACCTCTGTCCCGTGGGCTGTCCCCGATCACCTTCGGTGCTAACATCAAGCCCTACCTTTGCTTCTTGTTGTCCGAGTGTGGGAAGAACATCAACACTTACCTCACGTACACGACTGTCAGTTTATCCATACGTCTACAGCATTATTTGCAACAATATTACATATTTTTCAATAGAGCCTCCTATTCTTGCAATGGTAGAGTCTTACTAGTAAGTGCAAGTAACCAAATTGGACTCTGGCGCACTTATAAGTATAAAAGTCAAAATACTTTCTACTTGTGTAGACATCTGGTGCACTTAACAGTAAAAGCAGTAGCTAACTATCTACCATGATTATCATTACTGTATCGCGTATAATTGGGATGCGTAAAAAGAAACTGTTGTGCAAAAATAATAATAAACAATGAATTGTTGATATTATAAAAGTTTGAAGGCTTTAAAAATATAATTTTTAAAATATGTATTATATTTTTAGCTAGTAATATGCAAAGACAAAAGAAAGCGTTTTAAAACTATTTTGCATATTTCAAAATATGCAAACACAATATTAACCTAGAAATTATATCAATAAGAAAATTAGATTTTGGACAAATAGTTTATTTTTGAATTGAGGTGTTTCAAGTTTCCGAAAAAAATTTGCTTTTTAACGGGCAAATAATATTGTATACGACAAAAAATATATTTTTAATAAAAATAAATGTAATATTATTGGCTTGTGCCCGTGCGGGTGTTCATCAGGGGTTATATTATAGATAAAAATAAAATAGAGTCAAATAATATACCACACATATGGTACAATATGGTATAATATGATACCGAGTGCAAGTAACCAAACAGTGTTCGGGCACATTTGTAAGTGCAAATTCGAACTGCTTTTCACATGTGTAGACATCTGGTGAACCTTGATTATCATGGCCTGTACCACGTGTACTAGGGATAAGCAAAAAATAAAATGGTACAAGAGAGCAATTATATATATATAGTTTTACAAAAATAAATGCTATTGTATTTAAAATATAGAAATTAAACATATTAATTTGAATATTGAACCAAAAACTGTTTAAAAAATATTTTTTTTTGGATATTTATCCGGCTACAATTTATTCCTATGCTGAGAGATTTATAGGTTACAGAAGCAAGAACGTGATTTAATCTTTCTTATGGATACATTTACAGCTGGCGATTCTACATATGGCGGTCGCTTATTGTGCATTTTCTACGTTCAACAAAACACATGTTCTTTGATACCAGTTGTTAGATATTGTTACATAATGCCGTTCTTCTTCCACACATGCCGAGTTTGCCGTTTTATCTCTATTTTTCTTTTTTGAAACAGTAAATTTAGTTACACCCAAGGGAGTCTACAAATATAGCGAATATTTCGTAGTGATAAAGCTATATCTCTTTAATTTATAACTGAGAAATATTTTCCATTTTACGATCGTTCACAAATTTTCATCAATTTTAGCGTGATAACCTCGGAAAAACGTTATTAATTCGTTACTGTAATATTATTATATTGTGGCGCGACTACGCTTTGAACTTAAAAATAAAACATTTCAGTAAAGTGCACTCAATGTAACAGTCAATATATAGGAGAGACAGGCAGACAGAATTTGTGAACATACCAGGAACATAAAACACAAAGATAGCAAATCTCTATTAATTCATCATATCACCAACACAGGACACAGTTTTGATTCACAAACTCCTAAAGCTTTATTCTTTAATATTCATAGTAAATTTGAAAGTTTACTCCTTGAAGCTATGGCTTCCATCAAATTCAAAAGTTTAAACAGACATATTGATATTTCGGAAATTTACCATAATATTATGCAAGAACCCTAGTTCATAGACACTATTTTCTTATAATTTACCTATGTTAAATACCAAATTTGCTCTAGTATGTAAATATAATACAGAGGGGGATCAATAAATAAGGTGAATTATCTTATTTCTTAAAAATTAAAAAAGCAAAAATAATTTAAACCACAGAATATTAAAATATAATTACGAGCGTCATCAATTCTTCATCTTTTAATCAGTTTTGTCTCTGTCACCGTTTGCTTTTTTTTAAATGGCGCCCTCCTATTGGTTGGCTACAATCACGCCACCACGCTGAACCAGAGAAAATCAAAGGTTATGGTGTTTAGAAATGGAGGTCGAAAGGCCCGATCGGATGTTTGGTTCTGGGGACAATTGCCTCTCACTATAACATCTAAATACACGTATCTGGGTTACCAGCTGACAGCGTCAAACTCAACTCAACAGGCGGCAAAGCATTTTAAAAACAAGGCGCTAAATGCTATTAATGCGGTCTGGGCAATATCGATTAAAACAAGAATCAATTCTATCAGATCCTCACTCAAGCTTCTAGACTCAATGGCTCTGTCAACCTTGCTCTACGCAGCTCCAATTTGGGCAAACAACCAAATAAACTTGGTTGACAGGGTACAAGACAATTTCTTACGGAGACTTCTAAATTTACCCAGATATACTCCTGGTTTTATTCTACGTATGGAGTGCGGAAGAACGTCACTGGGAGTTACAGTGCTGAAACTTACACTCGGGTTCTGGCTTAGAATTCTAAAAATGAACAGCAGCCGACTCCCCATATATGCTCAGCTCAACTATATGAGATATAAAGAAATATAAATATATATATTGGACTTGCGGAAAGTTTGGCCAACATACTCAACTCAACAGGATTTTCTTGGTTAATTAACTGCAACGATGCAAGGATTATCCGGCAAGAAATACCTTTAATAACTAAAATTGCAATAGAACAATCTATTCAAAGTGACCAGGCAAAAATAGAGAATTCTAAATTCTACCCTCACTATAAGTATTTACACAGTTCATTCCGAATTGAAAACTATTTACTTAGCAACTTTCTATTCCCAGTAAAACGCTATATCGCACAACAGAGAATACTATACTCGTTTTTCAAGGAAAACCATACAAACATTTTCAAAGAGGGTGATACGATTTGTGATCTCTGCAAAGAAATATGGAAACTGAACTATCTCATTATATCTATGAATGCCAAGATATATTAGTGAGGAGAGAAGGACATTCTTTTCAATGGTAGACACCAGCCAACTTAGGTCAATCCAAATGATGTTAACCAGTGCCCAACAAGCAGATTAGTTGCTCAACAGGCCCCTATATAATTTTTACAAGGCAGTAGGTGTAAAGAGGGAGAAAAGAGAACTTGGAAGCTATTGTTCTTACACCTCAGAATGATGACGAAACATCGAGGGGCCATCGTGTGGTCGACGATGAGATTGCGGAGCTGGTAATATGGATGGCTGTGCTGGAGTAAACCTCCTTTTTTGTGTCTGGATGCTATATTTATGGCGAACTAAATAACTTAGTCCCTATTTCCGACCCGCGCTTATAGAATTGAAGACTTGGGGCGATGGCGTCGACCTTTCATATTAAATCTTACTTTTCCTCATTACTAATAATTGTATATAGTTGCGGAACTACTGGTTTCCTGTGCTGCTCTTTTTCCTGATATTGCACCTTGTACGGATAATCTGTATAAGACTAATGTCTTAATAAAGGCTTTGTGTGTGTGTGTTATATTTTTATTTTTTCTTTTATATAGATGCAAGGCCATCATGTAAAACTGTATCTACAATCATTAAATTGGGTTTTTAAGTTTTAGAACAACCTGCATATAGTCCAGACCTAGCCCCCTCTGACTATTTCCTTTTTGGACTACTAAAGAAGGAGTTAAAGGGAAAGCGATTTGACTCGGATGAAGATGTCCCGAAAGTGGTGCAAGATTTTTTTCACACGCTTACTAAGAGTGCCTATAAAGAGGGTATTTACAAGTTGCCAGAACGATGGATACGATGTATAGAAAGCCAAAGTGATTATTTTGAATAAATCGAGTCCTAATTTTTAATATCGTTCTTATTTTTTAAAATAAATTATAATTCACCTTTTTTATTAATCCCACCTTGTATATCAATTATAAATATAGGTTAAAAACGCAGCTGATAATATGTAAATTTTATAATGTACATATAACTTGCCATAGCTTACTTAAGTTTCATTTTGTATAAATTTTTCCTGTAGAAGAGCGTTATCCCGAAAGCTTGAAAAACGTTTAATAAAAGATACTCATCCTTGGACGTTTACTTTATTATCTAAAATTCACTAAGTTTAGCGCCCTAACTACACAGGTTCCTTGAACTTCCACCCAAAGGATTTAAAGCTTCAATTATGATGTTTGAATTATAAATAGAATACATGGCTATACTTGTTTGGTTATTTTCTTTTATTTGTTTATTTATTGGTTTATTATTATCTCCTAAATATAGCTCGAACTAATACAACAGGTGTCTGGAAATGGGTTTCTTTAGTGAGTGTTCTCACTAATTTATTCTTCACATACAAATGAGAAGGGAGTTCGGATATTTAGAATTTATTCAGGATAATAAGTCTGAGTTGATCATCAGCAACTGAACTATGGATAATAGGAAATGACTTATGGATCTGCGGAGAAAACACAGTTATTATTCAATCTCAATAGATGACAAAATATTTTATTAAGAGAATCCTTGAGAGGTTTGTCGAAGAACTCTCTTGGTAGACCTAGCCAGGTCCACGAGCTCCTCCATGGTGTCAAGGATGGCATCTAGGTAGCCCTTGCTGTCAGTTTCTGGAAAGTCCCTGTAGCTGCAGACCGCGATGTTGATGTAGTCCGGGTACAAGAGGTAGTGGACTCCGTAGCCGCTCTTACCTCTCGGGCAGTACACGCCCATTCCGTCCTTCTTCACCGGCACCTACACAGACAGACAGGATCAAGCGTGTTTAATCCTAACCTCAGTTCTAGTGAAGATGGATGTTGCCTGGCCGGCACTCACATTTAGCAGAAATTTGATATTTATGCCAGAAGGAACTTATATTACAAAAGCCATCTTCAATCGAATTTTCAGTTCTGGCCAATCAAGAGCCATCTTCAATCAAATTTTTAGTTCTGTCCAATCAACAGCCATCTTCATCAGAATTATCAGTGCCGTTGAAGCAAAATCTATTTTCAATAAAATAAGGACTAATTTTTGTTATGATTTGGTTATCATGAAATAAAATAAAACAAAGAATCTCTCCTGTAACTGAGAAGTACTATTTTACTACTGAAAAATAATATAATTATTATAGAGTGACCCAAAACCAAAATACTCGCCTTTTTCCGAAGTCACGGCCTTTCAAATATTTCGTTATCATCGACCATCTAAAGTGTATCTCTATCAAAATTCTTATTTTCTGGATGAAGAGAGATAAAGAGAGATAACGCCAAGCATTACATATACTGCATCAATGTATTCAGTAAGACCCGAAGTCGTGACAAAATCAAATCCCCATTTTAAAAGGAAACCTTGAATTTCCTTACTTTTACCTAGCTGCCATCAACCGAGAAAAACTTGAGTTTCTGACCAGAAAAAATTACAGCTTTATATCTAACCGAAAACCTTGGTCGATTATGACGTAATCCAAGACGAGCAACCCCTAGTGACAACAGAAGCTTAGATTATAACATCACCGAAAAACCTTCTGGTTGACTTGGAATCCTCACAAGAAGTTGATCCAACAGTATGCGATGGGAAACCTTCATAACTCTGTAATATAGAAACGTCTTATTACTACTTGATGTCGTAATCAAAAGTACAAACTTCGGTTAAATATTGCCAGGGCACTATTTTCTAGCTATTTGAAACAAAATGGCTGAATATTCCTGTGATATAGGAATATTACGTGTAATTATTATGAAGTATCAAGGACCTTACCTGGCTGCTGAGCACTCGGAAATCATCCGCAGCAAGGAAGCCTGGGTCCTCAAACAGCAGGGGCAAAGGCATTTCTAACTCTTCGGAAGCTTTCTTGTAACTCTGGATTAGGCACTCGATGCCCTCCCCGTTGGTGGCCTGGGCACCCGCTCTAGTTCTGCCTCTTATCGAATCACTTTGATTAAAAAAATTCTCAATTCTCATAACAAAACAAAAGAAGCAAAAATATATATATACATATTAGTTATTTATAAACCAGGGGCTAAACGGGACTCTGGCAACCAATTTTATTTCAAATGATAATTCAACATTTTGTTTTCATTCTACGATTCAAATTTCAAAAGAAGAAATGTGTTGGTTGAACGGCCAATTAATAAATTAGCTCCACTTCAGAATCTGGAAGGTTCTGGAAAAGAAAAACTTCGATCTCGGGGCTCGGGAGGACATGTGAGGCGAGCCATCGCATTTTTTTTTTGGTCAATTACATTTATCGTATTTGCTTTGATTTTAATATTTTCTACAAATGACATTTATTTTTTTCTCTCTTTGCAGGAGAGATATTATTAATAATAGAGATTATTAATAATAATGTATTATAATACATTCCAATATTTATTTATATGGTGAAAACTTTTCACTTCGCTCTCTCACTCGAAAATAATTAAGAATGTTTGTTACCCTATCTATCAATCTGTTTTTAGAATTATATTTGAATGCAAAAGAGTTAATTTATCTCTTATTCTTTTAGACCTTGTCCAAATATGACATCGATATATATATATATAGGAGACAGGCGACATAGCCAAACAAGAGTTAGGCACTATCTCTTTCGTTTCATATTTGAATACTTATCGCTCTAGTATATAACGATGGCTGAGAAGTTCTCCTACCTCGATGACGGCCAGTTTGTGGCCGAGCACAGCGGCTCTGAGTGCCGACAGCCGCTCCAGCGAACTGCTGGTTGAGTCGGTGAAGACCTCGCACATGTAGATGGAGTCCTCTGTAGTGCCACGTACTATCTCCATCCGGCCATGGAGGAACTTACGGCCTGTAGCTACCTCGTACATGGAGGTCAGGCCGTGCCGTCTGCCACACAGAATGACTTGAGAATGTCAGGTTGAAGCGAGTCTACCCCGCAGAATGACTTGAATATAAATTTTAAGTGCAGTCTGTCGCACAGAATTATTTGAGAGCGTCTGTTTGAAGTATACCACAGACTTGACAATGTAAGTTTTAAGTGCAGTCTACTCCAAAGAAAAGACCAAGTAAAAATACTTATACGAACTTGTAATAGGAAAGTTGCAGAGCCATCTGGACGAAGCTGTCTGGGCTGATGTCGAGAGACCTTAGAAAGTTTTTGCTAAACTTTGTGAAGCGGTGTGAGGCCACGTCGGTGTTCTCGACAATCCTAGAAAGAAACAGTTTACAATACAAATGGCTTATTTGTCCTTTTCATCAGAATTTATTATCCTATAGGATTGAACGGGGCTGCTGGCTGATATAAAGAGAGATGGAGAGAGTACGAAACATACTTGTCCAGGTTCCTCCCAGCTGCTGCGATGGCTTCTTTGATCTCAGGGGAGATGTTGAACTTGAGCTCTGTGGGGGAGGATGGTGGATCTGATGGGGCCCAGTCATACTTCTCGTAGTTCTCTCTGGAACATGCATACACCGTACTGTACTACAATTGAATTGTATTAGAGGATCTGATGGGGTCCAGTCATACTTCTCGTAGTTCTCTCTGGAACATACATACACCGTACTGTACTACAATTTACTGTATTAGAGGATCTGATGGGGCCCAGTCATACTTCTCGTAGTTCTCTCTGGAACATACATACACCGTACTGTACTACAATTTACTCTATTAGAGGATCTGATGGGGCCCAGTCATACTTCTCGTAGTTCTCTCTGGAACATACATACACCGTACTGTACTACAATTTACTCTATTAGAGGATCTGATGGGGTCCAGTCATACTTCTTGTAGTTCTCTCTGGAACATACATACACCGTACTGTACTACAATTTACTGTATTAGAGGATCTGATGGGGTCCAGTCATACTTCTCGTAGTTCTCTCTGGAACATACATACACCGTACTGTACTACAATTTACTCTATTAGAGGATCTGATGGGGCCCAGTCATACTTCTCGTAGTTCTCTCTGGAACATACATACACCGTACTGTACTACAATTTACTCTATTAGAGGATCTGATGGGGCCCAGTCATACTTCTCGTAGTTCTCTCTGGAACATACATACACGGTACTGTACTACAATTTACTGTATTAGAGGATTTGATGGGGACCAGTCATGCTTCTCGTAGTTCTCTCTGGAACATGCATACACCGTACTGTACTACAATTTACTGTATTAGAGGATTTGATGGGGACCAGTCATGCTTCTCGTAGTTCTCTCTGGAACATACATACACCGTACTGTACTAAAATTGAATTGTATTAGAGGATTTGAATATGAATTATTATAAGCCCAAATTTATTAAGTTGAACTTAAACTGCACATAGCTAAGTGGAATGTCTTTTTTTTTTTTGTCGCCGGTCGTCTATTTTTCTTTGTAAAGGAGGCAAAGGCAATTTCGCTCAAACTTCCTTATCTCGTGTATCTTCAATAAAGGTCACTGTGTATCAAATATCTTTCAGAGTTATTTTCTGAATCCCATATACCTTTTAAAAGGTACAAACCCAAAAGTCTTGTTCATGAGTGTATTTAGAGAGTAAAAAGGTCAATGTGTATGGCTATGTAACTGTATCAAATATTCTCTGTTCTCGTTAAGAATTAAGAATTTCATTTGTCCTTAGAATGTTTAAACTTTTACATATATTCTTTTCTTTTTTAATAATAATGATAAATGAACGAATTTTGATGTACATATTTGATGACAATGTTTTTTACTCTCTCTTTCTCCTTGTTAATATCTTATGACTATTCTTTACGGCCTAAAATATTTTGTAAATATGTATAGACAACTGTACAAACATACATGTGTGTCAGCGTAAGTGTCCCTAATAAAATTTAAAAAATCAAATATAGATATTCCATAGAGATTTATGTAAAAAACCTACAAATCTTCCTGGATGGCATTGATGATGATGGTGTTGGGATAGCCCTCCGCTGGGCTGTGTTCCACCGTCATCCCAAGGATGCCATCCTCAGACACCAGGAGCTGCCAGAAACACATACTAGGTTTCAATAAAATAATCTCTTGTAACACTATTGTGGAAAATTAATAAGGCTTCCAGGGAAAAGTATCTTTTCAGAACATTTTTATTCTCTAGCTTTCGGGTACGGACAATGTATGTCGATAATGTATGTATGTAATGTATGTATGTAAAGCATGTATGTAATGCATGTATGAAATGTATGTCGATAATGTATGTATGTAATGTATGTATGTAAAGCATGTATGTAATGCATGTATGAAATGTATGTCGTTAATGTATGTATGTAATGTATTTAGGTACTGTATGTATGTAATGCATGTATGTAATTACATATGTAATTTATGTAATGTAGAAGGGCCTCCGTGCCCGAAAGCAAGATAATATGTTTTTTTAAATATACTTTTCCCTGGAGGCCTGGTTAATTTTACTCACTTATTAGTTCATTCATCTAGCATAATGAGGACTAGTAAATTTGTTAACTCATAAATAGGTTATTAAACAATTGGTGTTTATCTATGTAACATCTAAATTGGTAATTCGGTGAAAATAACATCAATATCGCCTAATAATACTCCTAATATCGGTTGCTCTAGAGATTTTTCCGGCTTCAACTTTTTGAACCAACATTAAACTGGTTATTAATAACTGACACTAATAGAGAGAAAAAAAAAACAGATTTAACTAGAAAAAACTTTCGAAAAACGGTCAGTACATTTTGCGTAGAAATAATTTTTACACTCAATAGTTTACCATGAGATGGGATTAATATTATATTTATAAAAATTGTAATTATAATATTCGTGTTTCTACCATTTTCATCTCTTCTAGAGACATAATTAAACTCATCTTAGGCGTTGTTTCTTCTAAGGCAGGGTTCGGCAACATGCGGCTAGCGAGCCACATGCGGCTCTTTGGATGTGAAGCTACGTGAAGCATGCGAGTACTATTTATTGTTGGCAAGAAACAATTTTGTGGCTCTTTAAAAGCTTTGAAATTTTGTAAATGATAATTTTTGACTTTTCCGACTCAAAAGGTTGCAGAACCCTGTTCTAAGGCATTTGTTTGGATTGGGAACCGTTTGATTTGCTATCAAATCTGGCCCTTTCTAACGCGTACTGTCTGTCAAACGCGTGAACAATTGTCTTTTTGATTTTTTTTTCTGAAAATAATGAGAACGCCCAAAAATATTTGACTGTAGAAACCTAGAATTGGAATTTTGTCGAGAATATAAGAATGAAATATATTTGTCAAAGTCGAAAAAATAACTCGTAAAAATAGTCAAATTATTTTTTTCTAAAAAAAATGGTCAAATACAGATATTAAAAATTTGGATTCAAAAAACATGCTAGCCACTTGATAACGGTTAAGATCATACTTATTTGGGGAATTTCTGGAGTGACAGACCTCAGTCAAGATTAGCTTTTTCATTCAAACTTAAAACATTTCGATGACTGTGTCAACCTCCTTGTTAATGACAATGGTGGGTGAGTGACCGAAACTCTGGGAGTTCAAATAAAGAAGCGATTTTTGTTCGATATGAAACTCAGTATTGTACCAGTATATGTCATATTGCAAATTATCTTGCCAACCTAAACTGGTCTACTGTTGTAACCACGAGTAACCCGACGTGTGAATAAACTGGCAGTCGTTCTGAGGCGAGTGTTGAGGTTCTTCCCACACGTGTACAGCAAGAAGCAGAGGCAGGGTTAGATGTTAGAACCGAATAGGTCGGAGACAGCCCACGGGACAGAGGTGGAGACCATGACACCAACCTGGATGCCTAACACCGAGACATGGAGAGAGAGCCAAAAGCGGCCTGCGTCGATGGACACACTGTATTACACAGTGCGAACTAAAACTTCTGTGTTGACCCAGAGGCGCGGTCGCCTATAAAAAGCGCCGGAAGGGGGTCCAATCAGGGCGTCGGCTATGTTCTTCCACTCTGCCTCGCAGCTGTCTCCCAGACCCACTGTTTTGCTGTTTTTATTTTGACGTGATCATTTTAAGTTTAAATACAATTAAGGGTGAACAGGTTATATTAATAAAGATATACAAAATATGGGGGGTTATAGCAAATAGTGTACATTTTAATAGGAGGGTATGATATTATAAATTTTTGGCTCACTAATTAGAAGATATGTTAACTATACTAACACAGTTATTATATCACAATTTAAAATATACTATATATATCCATGTGTGGTTATATATATATATATATATTCATTTTCAAAATATTGATAGATAGATAAATATATAACCATGTTACTTATTTTTAAAATGAGTTATGTAAAAAATTCATATTTTCTTTGTATATATGTCTCGATGTTATTCCTATGTCATTTGGCGTGTGGAGTCTACATAGGGAGAATATCACGCGAGAAAAATCAATAGTTATTGTTCTGTAACCATGATTGGAGGAAGGGCGATTCTCAAACACATTTACCTGTATTTCCCGGCAAAGTAAATCTAAAACGTCCCTATACAAGAACCTACCTGTATGCACTTGTCGTACCAGCGGTTGCCCCCGTTGTAAGCACTACTGGCCCCAGTGTAGCAGCACATGAGGGCGTGTGTGGTCTGGTCGGTATCCATAGGGGGAACAGGCCGGTCAAGACATAGGATGAAGATGGATTTCTGGATCTGGTCTATGGAGTTCCAGCTCTCTCTATCTGTACCAATTATAAGAAATGATTAGCCTTTATAAGGGAAGAAGTGAGATTGTATTACGAAATTAGACTCCCTTTTGGAAAATTTCCAAGATGATTTTTCTCTAGTGAGACTGTATATTGTGTATCTTATCAGTCCCTTA
>CP092877.1:27287653-27320917 GCA_030710605.1 Cordylochernes scorpioides
TGGACCCCCACTGGCCTGGACGCAGGCTGCCACCCGGCGTGTCATGGACTGATAAAGATTCCGGATGGTGTGCTGCGGGATTTCTTGCCAAATTGTCTTCAACTGTCGGGCTAAATAGTCAACATTCCGGGATGGTTGCAATCGCCTTCCTATCACGTCCCAGATGTGCTCTATGGGCGAGAGATCAGGCGACCTTGCTGGCCACGGAAGAGTTCGGCAAGATTGAAGACAATCCATAGTAACACATGCCGTGTGTGGCCGGGCATTATCTTTTTGAAAAGTAAGCCTGGGGTGATGTGAGAGGAACGGCAACAAAACAGGCCGTAGAATGTCATCTACGTACCGTTGTGCTGTCAGGGTGCCAGGAATGACTACCAATGGGGTTCTGCTATCAAATGAAATGGCACCCCAGACCGTAACGCCCTGTTGTGGACCTGTGTGGTGTTCGACAGTAAGGCCAGGATCCACGCGCTGCCCAGGACGTCTCCAGACACGTTTGCGACGGTCGTCAGGACACAGTAAGAAACGGGACCCGTCACTAAAGACTATACGTCCCCAGTCAGCGCAGTTCCAAGTTGATCGCCCACGACACCACTGTAGTCGGACTTGTCGGTGCACGGGTGTGAGGGGTAGGCATCGTAACGGTCGGCGAGCTCTTAGATTCCGCTCTCTCAGTCGCCTGTTGATGGTCATTTTGGACACTTGTGTGCCGGTCACACGTTGGATGGTAGTTAACGTGGATTCTGGTGCTGCGCCAGCCATTCTGACAATTACTCTGTCCTCCCGTTCTGTTGTTACCCTTGGTCGACCGCTGCCGTACTGACGTTGCATACTTCCGTTGTTGACCCACTTTTGCCAACATCGCCTAATAGCCGCATCACTTCGACACAGATGTCGCGCGATTAGTAGATTAGACCAACCAGCCTCTTTCAATCCATTGGCACGACCAGTTTCAAACTCTGACATATGTTCGTAATGAGCACGAATCTTTCGACGAGGCATTGATACAGTAAAAATAGGGTCACTGCTAAAATATTAAACGGAAATTCTGAAAATCAGCTCGTGCCGCGCCGAATATTGAGTCTAGAATGCTCATGCTGGATGCGCAGTTAAGATGCGCTGGAGCTCTTGCTTTGCATAATTCGGCAACCAAATTTCAATCATTTGCATGTTTGGTCTAAACCTCTCTGTATACGTATTTTCATATATATCGGACAACTGCTTCTTGGTGCGTCGATTTTTTGTAAGATTTTGAAAAAAATATTTTCAAAATAGATTTAAGCATTTATATCTTATATTTAGTGGAAATATAAATAAATATAGTCAAGAATTTAGAATAATAAAAATATAAAAGATGATCTGAGGGCACATATGCTCAAAGGGGGAAAACCATTATCTAGATTTTTCGTTGGAATAGATGCTTGAGTTAATACAAATATTATGATAACGTCTAACTGTATATTTACATCTGAAAATTTCATCAAAACTTCAAAAAGGACTTATATGACAATTGCAGATAGCTTGAAGTGATTGATAGATATTTCAGGTGAAGGTGCAGTGAATCGAAATTGTGGACGCCATCATAATATCTGTATTAATACATTAAACATATACACTCCGAATGTAAATCTAAATAATACTTCTTATAAATATTGAGCATGCTCTCGAGACTGACTATTATACCTTTTGAACATGTTCTCAGACTTACTTCTATATACCGTTTGAACATGCTATCAGACAGATATTTATATACCTTTTGGACATTCTCTCACACTAATTTTATATACTTTTGAGCATGCTCACAGCCTCACTTTTATACTTTTAAGCATGCTCTCTGACTGAATTTCAAAGCTTTTAACCATATTCTTAGGCTGACCTTTATACCTTTTGAGCGTGTCCTCCGAATGATTTTATACCTTTTGTGCATGTTCTCAAAGTGACTTTTATATCTTTTGAGCATGCTCTCCGACTGATTTTTATACCTTTTGAGCATGCTCTCAGGCTGACCTTTATACCTTTTGAGCGTGTCCTCCGACTGATTTTATACCTTTTGTGCATGTTCTCAGAGTGACTTTTATACCTTTTGAGCATGCTCTCCGACTGATTTTTATACCTTTTGAGCATGCTCTCAGGCTGACCTTTATACCTTTTGAGCGTGTCCTCCGAATGATTTTATACCTTTTGTGCATGTTCTCAGAGTGACTTTTATATCTTTTGAGCATGCTCTCCGACTGATTTTTATATCTTTTGAGCATGCTCTTCGACTGACTTTTATACCTTTTGAGCATGCTCTCAGACTAACTTAAAAGGTTTGAGGCAATTAATTTATTTGAAGCTAATTTTGTCTAAATAGAATAATACCTCGACATACACGCGTAATATTGAACACGTTTAGCACAAATTACAGATAACTATATCGCCTTATAAAGAAGTTTTCCCCAGACTTAGGCAATTCGAAATGAAGGATATTCTATGGTCTCTTCCTTATACAGAAGCTTCGGAGTATACTTGCACATGTTCCTATAAAGAGAAGAAGGATTATACCAGGAATAACCAACACGTACCCTGTTATTGTGGATCACTACGATGTGTCGGGGAGGGTCAGGATCTCTTCCATACAACACTAGCTCGTCTGACTGGTACCTTGGTATTCGACAGCTGGAGTAGATGTTGAAGTACTGGTTCATGTCCAGTGGTAGGCCGTGGAGCATGTCTACTGGGAGTTGATGCCTGAAATTAAGATGGTTAAATATATAAATAGATGTTAAAAAATAATGGTTTGTGTTGATATTATTTTCATTGTGTAAGTGAGTTGATAATTGATGCCTGCAACATAGCATTTAGAATAATGGGAGTTGTTGAAATGCTGTTTATGTCAAATGGTTGCTATTTAACATTTTTATTGGCAATTGTTGACTGTAGAAAACCATGCAAAATAATGGGAAACGCTGAATAAAACGCCAAATGGTTGATATTTAACGAATATGCTAGTTTATGATGTCCAAAGACGAGGCAAATAGTTGATGTTGGAGAAGCTGTTTTTTGTAGCTTGGATGACCATAAAGAAAGTCTATTAGTAACTGATGCCTGCAGAATATCAGGTAGAACAATTAGAAGAACAAGATAACGTATGTATTTTAGAGTGAATATATTTGGATATCGTTTACCAACCAAATATTATATAGGTGTAAAAGGAGGAAGCAAATTACTCGTCTGTTTTCTTCTTCTGCTTGAGTGCAGCATGGATGATGGTAGCGGCACACCTGTGTACACCAAGTACATTTGAAATGTTTATAAAACATCATAGAAATTCATACATGCATAAACAGGCAGACATAGAAGCATGCTTAAAATTCATATTAATCACTACACCTTTCGTTTATTATTTGTCAATAAAAATTACTTTATTACGTGAAAATTTAGCGAAAAATGTTAATGTTGTCCTTTTTATGGATACACCTAAATAGAGTTTACTAAAATTAAATTGGAAATATCCGTTAAGTCTGGCTAAACACCTACTTTAGCTGATCATCTTTCGAAACAAAGGTTTTGATGTCCATGAGGTAGCTTGGGGTGCACAGAACTACCAGTGGATCCCTGTAGTCTAGGAACTCACACTGCAGCCACCAGTCTTCAATCTATTTCCACATCATGTTTCACATTTTGTTCACTCAGTTGGATGGATCTTACCCAACTCTCTTTTGTAGTGGCCTTGTTCTCAATATATTTGTGAAGCTTTTCACCCAGGCCTCCAGCCTTTCTGAAATCTGCTACAACCTGAAACACAAATTATATATAGATGAACCCCAATACTAAGAACATTCTAAAAAGGCTGTATGAAGTCATAAAATTGAAAAATATGAATATGAAAAAAAAAAGATAAAAAAAGCAAAATATAAGCCCGTCGCATCTACAAAATCTTAAAGAAATTTTGAGAACCACCATTATAAACTTATTTGGAGTTTTAACTTTTGCTTCAAATGAGAGTAAATATTTCACTATTTCATTAGGAAAATCCTTCTAGCTAGAAAGTAACAGAGGCGGGATCTCACAGGGAAATTAAATACGACACTGGAGAAAACTGTGATTGATGAGCCTAAACATATATTAAAGCAATTCCAAGTTTCAATACATCTCAACACTAAATAATTAATTCCTCAGAAGGTGATACAATCATACGTGGGAAAAAGTACAGTCCTCTCACAAAATAAATTGTCTTCTGATCATCATAGAACCATTGAAGATTTATCACTCCAAAATACTGAACACTCTTGTTTTGGAAAACACATACATAAGTCATTTCTCTCTATAATTCCTTTTGGCCTTTTCCCCCGAAAAAAAGGTTTTGAAAATAGTTTGTTAGGCGTTGTCAGTATACATAAAACGACTATAGTATATCTAAAAGATACAGGGTCCATTATGAAAGTAATGAGCATAATGTTATTGTGACGCGACGATAGATGGCAGCACGGTAAAACCGTGGGAAATGTGGTAGAGGGATATGCCCTTTCAATCCATCCGGTCGTCAGTTGAGTTCGAGCAGTGTGAGGGGAGATACATGCCTCCGCTTGAAGTGTGTTTTCAACTTTTGTAACATAGCGCGATGGAGCGTTCGCTTGAACAACGATACGCCATAAAGTTTTGCGTGAAGCTAGGAAAAAATGCAACCGAAACATTCCAGATGCTGCAAAAAGCCTTCAAGGACGATTGCATTTCAAGATCACAGTCTGGGAATTGGCACAAGGCGTTCAAGGAGGGCCGGGAGGAGGTCGCCGACGAACCCCGTTCAGAACGCCCAACAACGGCCAGAACTGACGAGAACGTGGAGCAAATTGCTGAAACATTACACATGTCCACATTTGTGGTACATGGGATAGTGACCGAGGATCTGCAAATGCGTAAGGTCTATGCGAAGCTTGTGCCGAAAGTGTTGACGCAAGACTAGAAAGAACTTAGAGTTTTGCGCTGTCAAGAATTGTTGGATTTGATTAAAAATGAACTGGACTTTCTGAACTCTGTAGTAACCGGAGACGAATCCTGGATGTTTGAATACGACCCAGAGTCGAAAAGGCAGAGCTGTGCATGGCACACAAAATCATCCCCACGCCCCAAGAAAGCGCGAATGAGCAAGTCGCGCATCAAAACGATGATGATTGTCTTCTTTGACATCCGAGGAATAGTCCATTGTGAGTTTGTACCGCAGGGACAAACTGTAAACTCAGAATTTTACCTGGAGGTGCTCAGGAGATTGAAACGCCGGATCGCACGCGTGAGGGCTGACATTAAAGACACGGTCAAGCTCCACCATGACAATGCCACCAGCCACACAGCCTTCATCATTACCAACTTCCTGGCCCGGAGCAACACCTCGGTGATCCCTCACCCCCCTTACAATCCCGACTTAGCTCCGTGTGACTTCTTTTTGTTTCCGCGACTCAAGAGAGAGATGAAAGGAAAACATTGGGAAACCGTGGAAAACATCCAACACAATGTTACAACGTTCCTGAGAAGCATTCCTGTCGAGGAGTTTCAGGGTGTCTTTCAGGCGTGGCAAACGCGTCTCCGCAAGTGTATTGATTCAGGAGGAATATATTTTGAAGAATATTGAACATTTGTACAAATTACGATCAATAAATGTATTTTGCCAGTAAATGCTCATATCTTTCATAATGGACCCTGTATAATATGCCTATAGACGTTATATAATACATGAAGTCGAGACAATGCATAAAGGTTATAGTGTATACCTAGTATCTATATAATACATAATAACTATAGTATACCTAGAGGCTATATAATACAGGGTCTATACAGTAGTAAGTATACATAATGACTCTAGTATACCTAGTGTCTATAGAATGTATGTAGAGAGGTGAGAAGTACTTTCTCCGTGTCTATAGTATACCTAAACACTATATAATATATAAAGGCTATAGTATACCTAGAGGCTATAGTATACCTAGAGGCTATAGTAGACCTAGAGGCTATAGTATACCTAGAGGCTATAGTAGACCTAGACGCTATAGTATGCCTAGAGGCTATAGTAGACCTAGAGGCTATAGTATAACTAGACGCTATAGTATACCTAGAGGCTATAGTATACCTAGAGGCTATAGTATAACTAGACGCTATAGTATACCTAGAGGCTATAGTATAACTAGACGCTATAGTATACCTAGAGGCTATAGTATAACTAGACGCTATAGTATACCTAGAGGCTATAGTATAACTAGACGCTATAGTATACCTAGAGGCTATAGTATACCTAGAGGCTATAGTATAACTAGACGCTATATTATACCTAGAGGCTATAGTATAACTAGACGCTATAGTATACCTAGAGGCTATAGTATAACTAGACGCTATAGTATACCTAGAGGCTATAGTATACCTAGAGGCTATAGTATAACACGGTTAGTCGGTTTGGGGACGAGACTTGCAGACGTCTCTAGACAGTTCTCCCCTAAACTGGTGTCGGCTGGACTCACTCTTTGCCATCTCCGTGGTGACATCTACCATGTCTCGTTCTTTGGTGCAACACATTTACGCCTGAACCCACTCTAACATTGAGGGCACAACGACTGCATTTGACCAACACACTACAGTCATCCTACAGGATCGACTTACCTCACCACATATACCTAATGACTATGGGATACCTAGTGTCTATATATTGTATGTAGAGAAGTACCTTCTCGGTGTCGGAGTAGACCTGAGGAGACACCAACGGTCTGACGGCTCGCAACAACTTGTCCATGGAGGGCTGGAACCTGGGGACTGGGTGGTGGGGGATGAGGCGCTGGTGTTCCATCATGGGGCCGCGGACCCCCGTCCGCTGGTGGAGACATCGCTGGACAGCGGAGCTCTCTTCAGTGCCTCAACATGTTTGATCTCTATCATGATTCACATTATAAAAGTATTTATAAATTAGCGTAAATATTACGTAGGTGTAATATAAAATCTAAGGATGCAACATGAAGACACTTGATAGAGTAAGGGTGGTTATTGGACTTGGCTTTATAACCCGATACTGTCAAAACTGTTCTTAATTAATGATATCCTTCTAAATGGTCTAAATTCTATAAACAATGAAAATCTTCTAGTTAATGAGAGAAAGAGAAAACTCTCTAATTGCTGATAACTATCTAAGTAGAAGATAGTAAAAGCCGTTTAATTAGTAAAACTTACTAATTACTTGACTCTTTCATTACTAAACACCTTTTAGCTAGTAAAATCTTCTCTAATTACTCGGTGAAAGCTCTTTTAAGAACTTTCCAGTTACAGAAAACTCTCTTGTTAGAGAGAAAACTCTCCGGTTACAGAAAACTCTCCAGTTACAGAAAACTCTCCAGTTACAGAAAACTCTCCAGTTACAGAAAATTCTCCAGTTACAAAAAACTCTCCAGTTACAGAAAATTCTCCAGTTACAGAAAACTCTCCAGTTACAGAAAATTCTCTTGTTAGAGAGAAAACTCTCCAGTTACAGAAAACTCTCCAGTTACAGAAAATTCTCCAGTTACAGAAAACTCTCCAGTTACAGAAAATTCTCCAGTTACAGAAAACTCTCCAGTTACAGAAAATTCTCTTGTTAGAGAGAAAACTCTCCAGTTACAGAAAACTCTCCAGTTACAGAAAACTCTCCAGTTACAGAAAACTCTCCAGTAACAGAAAACTCTTCAGTTACAGAAAACTCTCCAGTTACAGAAAATTCTCTTGTTAGAGAGAAAACTCTCCAGTTACAGAAAACTCTCCAGTTACAGAAAACTCTCCAGTAACAGAAAACTCTACAGTTACAGAAAACTCTCCAGTTACAGAAAACTCTCTTGTTAGAGAAAACTCTCCAGTTACAGAAAACTCTCCAGTTACAGAAAACTCTCCAGTTACAGAAAACTCTCCAGTTACAGAAAATTCTCTTGTTAGAGAGAAAACTCTCCAGTTACAGAAAACTCTCCAGTAACAGAAAACTCTCCAGTTACAGAAAACTCTCCGGTTACAGAAAACTCTCCGGTTACAGAAAACTCTACAGTTACAGAAAACTCTCCGGTTACAGAAAACTCTACAGTTACAGAAAACTCTCCAGTTACAGAAAACTCTCTTGTTAGAGAGAAAACTCTCCAGTTACAAAAATGTTCCCGTAAGAGGGCGTCTTGCCCGAAAGCTTGCAAGAATGTCCTCGTATAGAAGAAGCTCTTCTCCCCAACTTACTATTCTACAGCGAATAGGTAGATTGCCGTTGTCTTAAAATACATTATTTATATTTATATGCTAGATTAAAATTTATATTAACTTCGATAGTTTGTCGCGCATATAACTTCAAGGTATTATTAAATCATAACTGTCAAATGTTGACTCCAAATATTCCGACTCTCTGTGTCTAGAAGGACTTGGAAGAATTAAAAAATCTATATAATCCATCATAAATAGGTTGGCTTTGAAAATGGTTGAAGTAGAAAATCTGGGTGAAGCGCGCGATGACACGTCTTTATAAAATAATGTTTTTGACAGTTTGAGCTTGTAACGCTAAGGATCTTCGAGATAGAAATCTGATATATTGGATTTCTTCTTCTTTTGAAGCCATGAATGATATCTCCAGATATCAATCCTTAACCGTTCCTGATAGACATCGTATATAAATAGAGATGCTAATTTGATCCTATATTTTATCCTTGGTGACACATGGTAAGATAGCTTGCGACACACCTGACGTCATCAGTATATAACCTATGGTTTTAATAAATAGGGTAGTCAGTACCTGCCAGAATTTGATTGGAAGCCGCGCCATGGCCTTGGTTGCTCCAGATCCTATTGTGGTGATAGGTGGAGTAATACCACAGCAGCAGTGCCGCCCTCTCTTGTCCTATAGTTACCATAATCTTCAGAGGTTTGATCTGAAAGTTTAGTCAGATAAAGAGCGAGTGTATTACATATCACCTAGAATGATAAGGTACAACTTGGATTAAAGATTATAAACACAAGGTAATAAGACCAAATACAAATAAATAGATACGTCCCACACTATTTATTTGGATTTTGTCTTATTACTTTGTGTATATCACCTAGAATATATCATAGGTATATCAATCCCCCTTATTCCAATATGTCTTTTTGGAATCGTCAAAATAATAATTAAAAAATAATGAAAATGCAAACGGTTTAAAACCTTTGTGTGCGTGTTGTGTTTGTGTATATGACTCAGACATTTTAAAACTTTAAAAACTCTAATTTTTTCAGAACAAATTTAAATACGCTTATAGCAATTAATTAAAGAGGTCTATTAATATATAACTCGGAATGCTAATATTTTTATAATACACTATAGAATCCCACAGACATAACAGCATTAACCGAGAAATAGAACCTCCAGATGCATATCGTGCTCTCCTGGCCTTGCAGTAATAACCTCAACAAGATAGCTAGAAATTAATATTGCTTGGGTTTTTAAGGTGGTCGCGTGAGCGGGTGTTTACATTGGCATATTCCCCTATAGTTTCAAACTCCAAGCATAAAAATTTCCTTATTTATTTACTTAATATCTCTCTAGTTATAAAATAGTCATAACTAATGCAAATCCTCATTTTCATAATTTATTCCGCAAATATGTAAATAGTTATATGTATATATTCTCTTTTTTAGCCATTGTACCTGCATTATAGTGCCAAGTTTGATGCTGTAATCACGCCTGTAGAAGGGGTTTTTGCCCGAAAGCTTGCTTTGATATATTTCTATTAAAAGAAACTCTTCTTCTTTTATTTCGTCTTTTCATCTTTATAATACACTGTTGAATTTTGACAGCCACGACCTCTGATAGAATCTAGCATTGTGTGAGCATTTTTTATAAAAAATATATATAGAGTATATTTAAAACTGCATCATAATGACACCGTTAGTATATTTCACCTATCTTCCAATTAGTTAGAGCCAATACTTTATAAGATCATACCCTTCTATTAACATGTACACTGCTCCTATTTGCTACCACCCCCATATTTTGTATATATGCTATATCTTTATTGATATAACCTGTACACACCCTTATTTGTATTTAAACTCAAAATGATGACGTCAAAATAAAAACCGAAAGAGTAGTCAGTTGGGGAAAGCTGCGAGGCAGAAGGGAAGGAAATAGCCGACGCCCAGATGGGGCCCCCCTTCAGGGCCTTTTATAGACGACCCCTGTCAACAGGAGCAGTTTTAGCAGTGGGTCAGTGCGGAGTGTGCTACAGTGGGTCCATCGGCAAACCGCTTCTGTCTCTCTCTGTCTTTCTCTCCATGTCTCGGTATTAGGAATCCAGGTTTGTGTCATGGCCTCTACCTCTGTCCCGTGGGCTGTCCCCGATCACCTTCGGTGCTAACATCTAGCCCTGCCTTTGCTTCTTGTTGTCCGAGTGTGAGAAGAACATCAACACTTACTTCACGTACATGACTGTCAGTTTATCCATACCTTGACAGCATTATTTGCAACAATATTACATATTTTTCAATACGGCCTCCGATTCTTGCAAAAGTAGAGTCTTACTAGTAAGTGCAAGTAACCAAATTGCACTCTGGCGCACTTATAAGTATAAAAGTCAAACTACTTTCTACCTGTGTAGACATCTGGTGCACTTAACAGTAAAAGCAGTGGCTAACTATCTACCATGATTATCATTACTGTATCGCGTATAATTGGGATGCGTAAAAATAAACTGTTGTGCAAAAATAATAATAAACAATGAATTGTTGATATTATAAAAGTTTGAAGGCTTAAAAATGATAATTTTTAAAATATGTATTATATTTTTAGCTAGTAATATGCAAAGACAAAAGAAAGCGTTTAAAACTATTTTGCATATTTCAAAATATGCAAACACAATAGTAACCTAGAAATTATATCAATAAGAAAATTAGATATTGGACAAATAGTTTATTTTTGAATTGAGGTGTTTCAAGTTTTCGAAAAAAAATTTGCTTTTTAACGGGCAAATAATATTGTATACAACAAAAAATGATTTTTTAAATAAAAATAAATGTAATATTATTGGCTTGTGCCCGTGTTCATCAGGGGTTATATTATAGATAAATATAAAATAGAGTCAAATAATATACCACACATATGGTACAATATGGTATAATATAATACCGAGCGCAAGTAACCAAACAGTGTTCGGGCACATTTGTAAGTGCAAATTCGAACTGCTTTTCACATGTGTAGACATCTGGTGAACCTTGATTATCATGGCCTGTACCACGTGTACTAGGGATAAGCAAAAAATAAAATGGTACACGGGAGCAATTATATATATAGTTTTACAAAAATAAATGCTATTGTATTTAAAATATAGAAATTAAACATATTTATTTGAATATTGAACCAAAAAATGTTAAAAAATCCTTTTTTTGGATATTTATCCGTACAATTTATTCCTATGATGAGAGATTTAAGATTTATAGGTTACAGAAGCAAGAACGTGATTTATGGATACATTTACAGCTGGCGATTCTGCTTATGGCGGTCGCTTATTGTGTTTTTTTCTACGTTCAACAAAACACATGTTCTTTGATACAGTTGTTAGATATTGTTACATAATGCCTTTCGTCTTCCACACATGCCGAGTTTGCCGTTTTATCTCTATTTTTCTTTTGAAACAGTAAATTTAATCACACCCAAGGGAGTCTACAAATATAGCGAATATTTCGTAGTGATAAAGCTATATCTCTTTAATTTATAACTGAGAAATAATTTCCATTTTACACACACACGATCGTTCACAAATTTTCATCAATTTTAGCGTGATAACTTCGGAAAAACTTTATTAATTCGTTACAGAATTATTATTATATTGTGGCGCGACTACGCTTTGAACTTAAAAATAAAACATTTCAGTAAAGTGTACTCAATGTAACAGTCAATATATAGGAGAGACAGGCAAACAGATTGCAGACAGAATTTGTGAACATACCAGGAACATAAAACACAAAGCTAGCAAAGCTCTATTAATTCATCATATCACCAACACAGGACACAGTTTAGATTCACAAACTCATAAAGCTTTATTCTTTAATATTCATAGAAAATTTAAAAGTTTACTCCTTGAAGCTATGGCCTCCATCAAATTCAAAAGTTTAAACAGACATATTGATATTTCGGAAATTTACCATAATATTATGCAAGAACCCTAGTTCATAGACACTATTTTCTTCTAATTTACCTATGTTAAATACCAAATTTGCTCTAGTATGTAAATATAATACAAAGGGGGATCAATAAATAAGGTGAATTATCTTATTTCTTAAAAATTAAAAAAGCAAAAATAATTTAAACCACAGAATATTAAAATATAACATCGATAGACTATTTAAGGTGTTCTGTTCTTTTTTCCCACGCGCGGCGCTCGAGACTTATAAATAAACTAAAATGGAAGCTCCCTTGAAGGATTGCACCACGCTTGAACAAAGTGCAGTTATTCGTTTCTTGAATGCAGAAGGTATTCAAACATCTCAATATGCCAAAAAATGAAAGATATCTATGGTGAGTCTTGTTTGTCTCAAAAAAAAAAAAACATTTATAAATGGGTTAACGAGTTGAAAAATGGACGAATTACATGTTCCTCAGGTCTCAACGTTCGGCGGGTAAAGTTTTGTTAACAATTTTTTGGGATGTTGATGGACCAATCTGTCTTGATTTTTTATCCTCGAGGCAACGTATGAACAGCGACCTTTATTGTGACATTCTTGTAAATAAGCTAAAGCCCGGTATAAGAAACAAAAGAAGAGGGAAGCTTAGTAAAGGTGTTCTCTTCCTTCATGATAATGCAAGGCCGCATACATCATGTAAAACTGTATCTACAATCATTAAATTAGGTTTTGAAGTTTTAGAACATCCTGCATATAGTCCAGACCTAGCCCCCTCTGACTATTTCCTTTTTGGAGTACTAAAGAAGGAGTTAAAGGGAAAGCGATTTGACTCGGATGAATATGTCCCGAAAGTGGTGCAGATTTTTTTCACACTCTTACTAAGAGTGCCTATAAAGATGGTATTTACAAGTTGCCAGAACGATAGAGACGATGTATAGAAAGCCAAGGTGATTATTTTGAATAAATCAAGTCCTAATTTTTAATATCGTTCTTATTTTTTACAATAAATTATAATTCACCTTATTTATTAATCCTACCTTGTATATCAATTATAAAATAGGTTAAAAACGCAGCTGATAATATGTAAATTTTATAATGTACATATAATTTGCCATAGCATAGTTAAGTTTCATTTTGTATAAATTTTTCCTGTAGAAGAGCGTTATCCCGAAAGCTCGAAAAACGTTTAATAAAATATACTCATCCTTGGACGTTTTCTTTATTATCTAAAATTCACTAAGTTTAGCGCCCTAACTACACAGGTTCCTTGAACTTCCACCCAAAGCTTCAATAGAAATAGAATACCTGACTATACTTGTTTGGTTATTTTCTTTTATTTGTTCATTTATTGGTTTATTATTATCTCCTAAATATAGCTCGAACTAATACAACAGGTGTCTGGAGATGGGTTTCTTTAGTGAGTGTTCTCACTAATTTATTCTTCACATACAAATGAGAAGGGAGTTAGGATATTTAGAATTTATTCAGGATAAAAAGTCTGAGTAGATCATCACCAACTGAACTATGGATAATAGGAAATGACTTATGGATCTGTGGAGAAAATACAGTTATTCTTCAATCTCAATAGTTGACAAAATATTTTATTAAGAGAATCCTTGAGAGGTTTGTCGAAGAACTCTCTTGGTAGACCTAGCCAGGTCCACGAGCTCCTCCATGGTGTCAAGGATGGCATCTAGGTAGCCCTTGCTGTCAGTTTCTGGAAAGTCCCTGTAGCTGCAGACCGCGATGTTGATGTAGTCCGGGTACAAGAGGTAGTGGACTCCGTAGCCGCTCTTACCTCTCGGGCAGTACACGCCCATTCCGTCCTTCTTCACCGGCACCTACACAGACAGACAGGATCAAGCGTGTTAACCTCAGTTCTAGTGAAGATGTGTTTTGCCTGGCCGGCACTCACATTTAGCAGAAATTTGATATTTATGCCAGAAGGAACTTATATTACAAAAGCCATCTTCAATCGAATTTTCAGTTCTGGCCAATCAAGAGCCATCTTCAATCAAATTTTTAGTTCTGTCCAATCAACAGCCATCTTCATCAGAATTATCAGTGCCTTTGATTCAAAATCTATTTTCAATAAAATAAGGACTAATTTTGGTTATGATTTGGTTATCATGAAAAATAAAATAAAACAAAGAATCTCTCCTGTAACTGAGAAGTACTATTTTACTACTGAAAATATTATAATTATTATAGAGTGACCCAAAACCAAAATACTCGCCTTTTTCCGAAGTCACGGCCTTTCAAATATTTCGTTATCATCGACCATCTAAAGTGTATCTCTATCAAAATTCTTATTTTCTGGATGAAGAGAGATAGAGAGAGATAACGCCAAGCATAACAGATACTGCATCAATGTATTCAGTAAGACCCGAAGTCGTGACAAAATCAAATCCCCATTTCAAAAGGAAACCTTGAATTTCCCTACTTTTACCCAACTGCCATCAACCGAGAAAAACTTTAGTGTCTGACTGGAAAAAAATTACAGCTTTATATCAAAGCCGAAAACCTTGGTCGATTATGACGTAATCCAAGACGAGCAACCCCTAGTGACAACAGAGGCTTAGATTATAACATCACCGAAAAAGCTTCTGGTTGACCTGGAATCCTCACAAGAAGTTGATCCAACAGTATGCGATGGGAAACTTTCATAACTCTGTAATATAGAAACTTCTTATTACTACTTGATGTAATCAAAAGTACCAACTTCGGTTAAATATTGCCAGGGCACTATTTTCTAGCTATTTGAAACAAAATGGCTGAATCTTCCTGTGATATAGGAATCTTACGTGTAATTATTATGAAGTATCAAGGACCTTACCTGGCTGCTGAGCACTCGGAAATCATCCGCAGCAAGGAAGCCTGGGTCCTCAAACAGCAGGGGCAAAGGCATTTCTAACTCTTCGGAAGCTTTCTTGTAACTCTGGATTAGGCACTCGATGCCCTCCCCGTTGGTGGCCTGGGCACACCGACCCGCTCTAGTTCTGCCTCTTATCGAATCACTTTGATTAAAAATGTTCTCAATTCTTTATAACAAAACAAAAGAAGCAAAAATATATATATTAGTTATTTATAAACCAGGGGTTAAACGGGACTCTGGCAACCAATTTCATTTCAAATGATAATTCAACATTTTGTTTTCATTTTACGATTCAAATTTCAAAAGAAAAAAATGTGTTGGTTGAACGGCCAATTAATAAATTAGCTCCACTTCAGAATCTGGAAGGTTCTGGAAAAGAAAAACTTCGATCTCACGGGGCTCGAGAGGACTTGTGAGGCGAGCCATCGCATTTTTTGATCAATTGCATTTATCGTATTTGCTTTGATTTTAATATTTTCTACAAATGACTTTTTTTCTCTCTTTGCAGGAGAGATATTATTAATAAAATAGATTATTAATAATAATGTATTATAATACATTCCAATATTTATTTATATGGTGAAAACTTTTCACTTCGCTCTCTCACTCGAAAATAATTAAGAATGTTTGTTACCCTATCTATCCATCTGTTTTTAGAATTATATTTGCATGCAAAAGAGTTAATTTATCTCTTATTCTTTTAGACCTTGTCCAAGTATCACATCGATATATATAGAAGACAGAAGACATAGCCAAACAAGAGTTAGGCACTATCTCTTTCGTTTCATATTTGAATACTTATCGCTCTAGTATATAACGATGGCTGAGAAGTTCTCCTACCTCGATGACGGCCAGTTTGTGGCCGAGCACAGCGGCTCTGAGTGCCGACAGCCGCTCCAGCGAACTGCTGGTTGGGTCGGTGAAGACCTCGCACATGTAGATGGAGTCCTCTGTAGTGCCACGTACTATCTCCATCCGACCATGGAGGAACTTACGGCCTGTAGCTACCTCGTACATGGAGGTCAGACCGTGCAGTCTGCCACACAGAATGACTTGAGAATGTCAGGTTGAAGCGAGTCTACCCCGCAGAATGACTTGGATATAAATTTTAAGTGCAGTCTACTCCAAAGAAAAGACCAAGAAAAAATACTTATACGAACTTGTAATAGGAAAGTTGCAGAGCCATCTGGACGAAGCTGTCTGGGCTGATGTCGAGAGACCTTAGAAAGTTTTTGCTAAACTTTGTGAAGCGGTGTGAGGCCACGTCGGTGTTCTCGACAATCCTAGAAAGAAACAGTTTACAATAAAACAGTTTACAATACAAATGGTTTATTTGTCCTTTTCATCAGAATTTATTATCATATAGGATTGAACGGGGCTGCTGGCTGATATAAAGAGAGATAGAGAGAGTACGAAATATACTTGTCCAGGTTCCTCCCAGCTGCTGCGATGGCTTCTTTGATCTCAGGGGAGATGTTGAACTTGAGCTCTGTGGGGGAGGATGGTGGATCTAATGGGGCCCAGTCATACTTCTCGTAGCTCTCTCTGGAACATGCATACACCGTACTGTACTACAATTTACTGTATTAGAGGATCTGATGGGGCCCAGTCATACTTCTCGTAGTTCTCTCTGGAACATACATACACGGTACTATACTACAATTTACTGTATTAGAGGATCTGATGGGGCCCAGTCATACTTCTCGTATTTCTCTCTGGAACATACATACACCGTACTGTACTACAATTTACTGTATTAGAGGATCTGATGGGGCCCAGTCATACTTCTCGTAGTTCTCTCTGGAACATACATACACGGTACTATACTACAATTTACTGTATTAGAGGATCTGATGGGGTCCAGTCATACTTCTGCTAGCTCTCTCTGGAACATACATACACCGTACTGTACTACAATTTACTGTATTAGAGGATCTGATGGGGACCAGTCATATTTCTCGTAGCTCTCTCTGGAACATACATACACCGTACTGTACTACAATTTACTGTATTAGAGGATCTGATGGGGCCCAGTCATACTTCTGCTAGCTCTCTCTGGAACATACATACACGGTACTATACTACAATTTACTGTATTAGAGGATCTGATGGGGCCCAGTCATACTTCTCGTAGTTCTCTCTGGAACATACATACACCGTACTATACTACAATTTACTGTATTAGAGGATCTGATGGGGTCCAGTCATACTTCTCTCTGGAACATGCATACACCGTACTGTACTAAGATTGAATTGTATTAGAGGATTTAAATATGAATTATTATAAGATTTATTAAGTTGAACTTGAACTGTACATAGCTAAGTGGAATGTCTTTTTTTTTTGTCGCCGGTCGTCTATTTTTCTTTGTAAAGGAGGCAAAGGCAATTTCGCTCAAACTTCCTTACCTCGTGTGTCTTCAATAGAGGTCACTGTGTATCAAATATCTTTCAAAGTTATTGTATGAATTCCATATACCTTTTAAAAGGTACAAACCCAAAAGTTTTGTTCATGAGTGTATTTAGAGAGTAAAAAGGTCAATGTGTATGGCTATGTAACTGTATCAAATATTCTCTGTTCTCGTTAAGAATTTCATTTGTCTTTAGAATGTTTAAACTTTTACATATATTATTTTCTTTTCATTTTTAATAATAATGATAAATGAACAAATTTTGATGTACATATTTGATGGCAATGTTTTTTACTCTCTCTTGCTCCTTGTTAATATCTTATGACTATACGGCCTAAAATATATTGTAAATATGTATAGACAACTGCAGAAACATACATGTATGTCAGCGTAAGTGTCCCTAATAAAATTAAATCAAATATAGATATTCCATAGAGATTTATGTAAAAAACCTACAAATCTTCCTGAATGGCATTGATGATGATGGTGTTGGGATAGCCCTCCGCTGGGCTGTGTTCCACCGTCATCCCAAGGATGCCATCCTCAGACACCAGGAGCTGCCAGAAACACATACTAGTTTTCAATAAAAAAATCTCTTGTAACAATATTGTGTAAAATTAATAAGGCCTCCAGGGAAAAGTATCTTTTCAGAACATTTTTATTCTCTAGCTTATGGGCACGGATAATGTATGTCGATAATGTATTATGTAATGTATGTATGTAAAGCATGTATGTAATGCATGTTTGAAATGTATGTCGATAATGTATGTATGTAATGTATTTATGTACTGTATGTATGTAATGCATGTATGTAATTATATATGTGATTTATGTAATGTAGAAGGGCCTACGTGCCCGAAAGCAAGATAATCATTTTTTTTTAAATATACTTTTCCCTGGAGGCCTGGTTAATTTTACTCACTTATTAGTTCATTCATCTAGCATAATGAGGACCAGTAAATTTGTTAACTCATAAAATAGGTTATTAAACAATTGGTTTATCTATGTAACATCTAAATTGGTAATTCGATGAAAATAACATCAATATCGCCTAATAATACTCCTAATATCGGTTGCTCTAGAGATTTTTCCGGCTTCAACTTTTTGAACCAACATTAAACTTGTTATTAATAACTGATAATAATAGAGAGAGAAAAAAAAAACAGATTTAACTGGAAAAAACTTTCGAAAAACGGTCAGTACATTTTGCGTAGAAATAATTTTTACATTCAATAGTTTACCATGAGATGGTCGGTATATTCTAATATATATATATATATAATTATATTATATTATTAATTATATTAATATCAACACCTGGCCCACTTATCTATTTTTTTTTTTCTATTGTTTTTTCATGTGTTAAGCGTCTTTACGCAAATTTGGCCTTAAATACCCATTTCTTGATTTCTCGGGAAGCCATGAGATGCCTTCTTTATTTTTAATAAATATATTTATAAAAATTGTAATTATAATATTCGTGTTTCTACCATTTTCATATCTTCTAGAGACATAATTAAACTCATCTTAGGCGTTGTTTCTTCTAAGGCAGGGGTCGGCAACATGCGGCTAGCGAACCACATGCGGCTCTTTGGATGTGAAGCTACGTGTAGTACTCACATAAAAATAGTTTTTATTTATGCGAGTACTATTTATTGTTGGTAAGAAACAATTTTGTGGCTCTTTAAAAGCTTTGAAATTTTGTAAAAGATAATTTTTGACTTTTCCGACTCAAAAGGTTGCAGATCCCTGTTCTAAGGGATTTGTTTGGATTGGGAACCGTTTGATTTGCTATCAAATCTGGCCCTTTCTAACGCGTACTGTCTGTCAAACGCGTGAACAATTGTCTTTTTGAATTATTTTTTTTCTGAAAATAAAGAGAACACCCAAAAATATTTGACTGTAGAAACCTAGAATTGGAATTTTGTCGAGAATATAAGAATGAAATATATTTGACAAAGTCCAAAAAATAACTCGTAAAAATAGTCAAATTATTTTTTTCTAAAAAAAAATGGTCAAATACAGATATTAAAAATTCGGATTCAAAAAACATGCTAGCCACTTGATAACGGTTAAGATCATACTTACTTGGGGAATTTCTGGAGTGACAGACCTCAGTCAAGATTAGCTTGTTCATTCAAACTTAGAACATTTCGATGACTG
Organism: Cordylochernes scorpioides; assembly: GCA_030710605.1. Classification (NCBI taxonomy): domain Eukaryota; kingdom Metazoa; phylum Arthropoda; class Arachnida; order Pseudoscorpiones; family Chernetidae; genus Cordylochernes; species Cordylochernes scorpioides. Next base: position 27,307,214 of record CP092877.1, read on the forward strand.
TGTCAACCTCCTTGTTAATGACAATGGTGGGTGAGTGACCGAAACTCTGGGAGTTCAAATAAAGAAGCGATTTTTGTTCAAAATGAAACTCAGTATTGAACCAGTATATGTCTTATTGCAAATGATCTTGCCAACCTAAACTGGTTACTGTTGTAACCACGAGTAACCCGACGTGTGAATAAACTGGCAGTCGTTCTGAGGCGAGTGTTGATGTTCTTCCCACACGTGGACAGCAAGAAGCAGGGTTAGATGTTAGCACCGAATAGGTTGGAGACAGTCCACGGGACAGAGGTGGAGGCCATGACACCAACCTGGATGCCTAACACCGAGACATGGAGAGAGAGCCAAAAGCGGCCTGCGTCGATGGACACACTGTATCACACAGTGCGAACTAAAACTTCTGTGTTGACCCAGAGGCGCGGTCGCCTATAAAAAGCGCCGGAAGGGGGTCCAATCAGGGCGTCGGCTATGTTCTTCCACTCTGCCCTCAGCTGTCTCCCAGACCCACTGTTTTGCTGTTTTATTTTGACGTGATCATTTTAAGTTTAAATACAATTAAGGGTTAACAGGTTATATTAATAAAGATATACATAATATGGGGGGTTGTAGAAAATAGGAGCAGTGTACATTTTAATAGGAGGGTATGATATTATAAATTATTGGCTCTAACTAATTAGAAGATATGTTAACTATACTAACACACTCATTATATCACAATTTAAAATATACTACATATATCCATGTGTGGTTATATATATTGAAAAATATTCATTTTCAAAATATTGATAGATAGATAAATATATAACCATGTTACTTATTTTTAAAATGAGTTATGTAAAAAATTCATATTTTCTTTGTATATATGTCTCGATGTTATTCCTATGTCATTTGGCGTGTAGATTCTACATATAGAGAATATCACGCGAGAAAAATCAATAGTTATTGTTCTGTAGCCATGATTGGAGGAAGGGCGATTTCCAAACACATTTACCTGTATTTCCCTGGCAAAGTAAATCTAAAACGTCCTTATACAAGAACCTACCTGTATGCACTTGTCGTACCAGCGGTTGCCCCCGTTGTAAGCACTACTGGCCCCAGTGTAGCAGCACATGAGGGCGTGTGTGGTCTGGTCGGTATCCATAGGGGGAACAGGCCGGTCAAGACATAGGATGAAGATGGATTTCTGGATCTGGTCTATGGAGTTCCAGCTCTCTCTATCTGTACCAATGATAAGAAATGATTAGCCTTTATAAGGGAAGAAGTGAGATTGTATTACGAAATTAACTCCCTTTTGGAAAAATTCCAAGGTGATTTTTCTCTAGTGAGACTGTATATTGTGTATATTATCAGTCCCTTATCTCCAGACATCTTCATATAAGTCAGAGAAACTAACAAACTGAACTACTTCATTCGAGCAGTAGAAGATAGTTAGAAATATCAGTCAAAATTCGAAGGAATGTCATGAAGAGAATACTTTTTTTTCAATTTTTTATATATGAGGCGCGATCAAATCGAAAGTTTTCTATATCAATTAGTACGAAAAAATACAATTTTCAAGCACGTGAGTTATAGAAAATAAATAAAAAAACACACACACAACAAAATGTTTGAAAGTATATAAATGCATAATTTTTACTTTGGGATCTCTACAGGAATTGATATGTACCTCCCACCATCCGGAGAACTTGGAAATAACGTCCCTAAAAAATTATTTCTGTTGATATTTGAGAGTTTTAGGACTGCAGACTTTATTTAATATAATCAGGTGGAATATTCCCCCCTTAATCTTTTAAAAAGTTCAAATAAATGAAATTCACCTGGTGACAAATCTGGGCAGTAAACTGACCGGACAAGAACTTACATTTTCCTCGTAAACGAATCCGTTACAATACCACGTGGATATGCATTGTTATAAGGACTAATAATCTCTTTCGACAGCATTCCATGATGATTGAAGATGAAAATTGAAATAATAATCAACATGTTGGTCAAATTTCTATCATAGACAATTAGGACATAGAGGGACTCACCTTCCTGTAATTTTCGGTGACATCTCACCCAGACGTCGCGGTTCTCCGTGGTGAGCAGTCCAAGAGGTTCCCCCACCTCAGGGGACATCTTCACCACCTGGGAGAGAGCCGTGAAGAACTGGTTGGGGCTCAGGGGACTGCCGTCGGGGTGGTAGGCATCGATCCGGAAAAACTGCAGCAACACATTTACCATAATTGCATATCTCCATCTTTTGAGAAGCCTTTAACTCTAACATATAAAATTTTGATTATAATAATGCCAGTAAAAACGTTCTATGTATAAATTGAAGGAATCAAGTTTAGCTGGTGTTTGGAAGGTTTTCATTGCTGAAACGGTGAACTAGTTATGCTTAAAAAATAGAGATGAAGGGCCAATATCGAAACAATTTTAAATTTGTAATTTTAGCAAAAATAGAAAATAATTCAAACACCCCTTTCAAAATAATTCCCTTCTATACTAATACATATATTTAATCTCTGAATCTAATAGACTGACCATTCGTTACACCTTTTATGGAAAAACTTGTAACCTTTTTGAAAATTAAAGTGTTTTTTTATAATGAGTTTATAACTGTTTCTGTTCAAAAATGTAAATTGATGCAATTATTCCTAGAGTGGGGATAGCGCGTTTTATGTGTTTAAATGAATAAAATAAAAAGAGAGAGAGAGACTCCACTATATGCAGGTTTCTTTAAAACCTATATCTACCAAATTTTCCTCAATAGTTACCCGGTTGTTGTGGATGACCACGATGTGCTGGGGAAAGTCAGGTCCAGATCCATACAGCATGAGTTCATCCGATGGGATTCCTGGGGCCCGGCAAGTAGAGAAGACTCGGAAGTATTGGCTCATGTCCAGCGGCCGGCCATGGAGCATGTCCACCGGCACTTGGTGCCTGTCACATCGCAGCAACAGCGTGAACGTGATACAAGGTCGTGTGGAGTAGGTCTACTACCAACTGATGCCTGTAACTCTGCTAAAGTAATGTTGATCTTATAGAGTAGTTGGCCATTACAAGGCATGTTTACTGCCTGTTTTTACCTGAAACATCGCAGTCACAGCGTGTTGCATAACGTAATACTAGGTCGTGTGAAGTAGGTCTACTTCCAGCTGATGTCTGTAACGCTGCTAATGTTGATCTTAATGAATAGTTGGCCACTACAAACACATTAAACCTGCACCATCAAGATTACAAAATCTGGAATGAAACGGTACTAGAGCGACTGGTCATCAGGCATATTAACAACCTGTTTGTACCTGTAAAATCGCACTTACAAATTCCTTGATGAGTGATTATAGTTTCTATAAGGCAAATAGCGCTTAGAAAGTATGTATAAACATATTTTTATGCTGAATATCTTCAAAATACTATAATATTGAGAATAATATAAAAAATAAAATTTGTGAATATATGAAAATTAGGTTTTGAAGAGTTACTTTGAGAATCAAAAAGGTTCGTCTAAAATTAAACCACAACGGGGGATATTTTTAGAAAGGGTATTATCATTAGTTTAGAGTTCACTGAAACACCGTAGAATAGTTTCATTTATTGTATATAGATGACGCACTAATGTGTCACTAAATACGCTTAACCGACTTTTGGTGAATTGAAATTGAGCAAAGCTCGATGCCAAGTAGAATAGACCAATACGTTCATAAACCGCCGCAAAATGTGTGATGTCTCTGCGAACCCTCTGGGAATCTTCTATTAAATTTTAATTAAGTACAACTGACAATGTATCGTAATAAAAATATAAACTAACCGTTAATATATTATCTACGAATAATAATCTTTCATTTTATAATTGTCAGAGAAAGAGAAGATATTAATCAATAAAATCAACAATATGCGTATTTCGTGTTGTTGTCCTTCGTCACCATGGTGTGAATTGAATCACAAGAGGATTTTTAATAAATACGAAATGGAAGTAAGTAAAATTTGCATAACTACCCAAAGAGCTACTATGCTGTCTCCACGTGATGGTGAAGTAAAGATATGGGGTATGTCTATGAACGAAGTACTTGTGGAGTCTTGTATTCCTGATCGGGCTATCTCACTCATGAAAGTCGTTCCACCATTCCACAAGCCCAGAAAAACGCAAGTGAAAATATAAAAGGAAAAATGTGTGACATATTTACATACCCAGTCACAATCCTCAAAGTCCTATTCCATAATTCAATGATTCCTTTATTGAATGCCGTGGCTAAGATATGTAGGAAGACCTAACAACATACTTAGCTGGCCTCGGAAAGTTTCGCCTCAGGGCAATGAAAGAAAAGTTCAACAACGAACTGAATTGATAACAGCAATAAATCAATGAACTCATCTCTTTTAAAAAACTGAAGACAAAATTCCACCAAAGATAACGTTGACTTCATCTCGGAACATTTCAGTTTAACTGCCTCAACAATCCTAAAATAAATTAATGGCGGCTCTAAAATATGCAAAAATGCAAAGAAAAAGAGCTTCTGCTTATGCAAATAACGTTGTATAGATGATCATCTCTCAGTAAACTATCAACGAATCACGCAATATTATCACACAGATCGTTATTGTTTGCATAAATAACTATACGAGGTGTGTTCAAAAAGTATCGCGACTTTTGAATTTTCTCGTGTTACGTATATTCGAATTTCGATCTTTTTGTGGCTTTATGTTGGTACTCATGTCTCTCACTTATGCCGACAATCTCGGCCATTTTGAATGTTCACTTAATTGTTGACAGCTGCTTTGCTTGCAGGTGTTTTGGATCGTCTTCGATTTTTACCTATTAAAAAAAATGGATCAAAGAACCTGTATCAAATTTTGTGTGAAAAACGAAATTAAGTGCGCGGATGCATTCCGAATGTTGACTGTGGCATACGGAGAAGCTACCTTGGACCGAAGCAACGTTTATCGGTGGTACAAAATGTTCTCAGAAGGCCGAGATGTTCCGGGAGGATGAAATTCATATACCAAAAGAGGCACTTCTCTCGTTAATTATGTATAAGAACGATGCACTGTACATCACCGTAGGGAATAAACCTCTACTAGTAATGGTAAAGAATGAGCCACAACGCCGTTTTGACAAAAACAATCCAAATGGTATACAGGTTGTCTGAATTTGCCAAAACTGATGTTGTATCGTATTCTTTATCGTCACTAGTAACTACTTTAGTAGGGTGATGTACAGTGCATCGGTTCTGATGCCTATTTAAAAAAAGATTTGTCTCTTTTGGTATATAAATAACTAAATTATTAAAAGCCTATTTTAACTTATCCATTTATATCAAACAGACAATGCGCAATCATCAATATATCATTTATACAGTTACGAGCGTCATTCTTCGTCGCCTCTGTCACGGTTTGCCTTTTTTTTTTTTTGGAATGGCGCCCTCCTATTGGTCGGCTACGATCACGCCACCTTTGCCCCCCCCCCTCCCATCATGCCCCCCCCACCTCGCATTTTCGTTTTTGTAACTATTGTGTTGGAGCGGGTCGCTCCTTAAATGGAATCCTCTCTTTCTCTTTCCCAGTAAGAGACGCCTACGGAAGCCAACAGTACATAGACAGATAAAGCACATAGGCTATTGTTATTAACTAACATATGCATTTATTTAAGGCGCCAAATTATAATTGTAACAAATAGTATTTGAATCAAAACATTCAATCGGGTAAAACACGGGCGTTGCCCGGGTCATTCGGCTAGTTTAAGTATATTTTGTAATAACAAATATAGTCATATGTACACCACAATGTTTTCCTTACTATATGGCTGTTTCTATATATTCAGGATAATATAATACACTGCGGCCTGTGATTATAAAACGACACTTGAAGTTTCACCGCATGAGTTTCTTTTCTGTGAAAAATCAACATTTATTTCAAGGAGAAATATTGACTATTTCTAACCTTTTTGGATGAAGTATGAAAGGGTGAAATATGAAGAGTATAGTTTTTATATTCAGGATATCTATATATATATAAATGAATGTTTGTATGTTTGTTTGTATGTCCGGTATACAAATTCGCAGTAGTTCACTAATTCAAACCAAAATTTCCATACATAGGTAAAGAAATACGGGGAAGACGATAGGCTATTTTAAAAAATATATAAATCAATTATTAAAACTATATATTTTTAATGAGAAAATGATGATGACGATATTGCTGTATCATGTTTGATTATCAGATACAAAATTATATCGGGAAAAATTCCAAAAAGCAGAGACCACGGGTGAAACCAGTTCATTATTTTGTACGCAGGAACAAAATTCTAACAGAAAAACATTCATTCGAGCAGAAAACAAAAACCAGATCATCTTTCTATAAAAATATCGCTTCTCAGACACAAAGTTTGGAGCGGGACGTTTCACAAGAGTGACATCCACGGCGCCAATTTATAATTGTAACGAATAGTATTTGAAAATCAAAATAATATAATTTTCAAATATCGTTGTGAAAGTTTACATATTTATTTTTATATTTTAAAAACACACACAAAGTTTGGAGCGGGACGTTTCACAAGAGTGACATCCACAGCGCCAATTTATAATTGTAACGAATAGTATTTGAATAAAAACATTTAATCGGGTAAAACCGGGCGTTGCCTGGGTCATTCGGCTAGTGTTGTATAAAAGAAACTTATAAAGTCGAGGAAGTAAAAACTTACTCTTCGATGTTTTTCTTCTGTCTGAGCGTAGCGGAGATAATTGTAGCAGCACACCTGAGTACAGAGGATCATTAGGAATTATAGAAAAATATTTTTGCAGGTTAGAATTATAAATATAAATAAATGCTAACCAGTGACAGTGAATGACTGAAACGTAGGAAATAAATACTTTAAAAAGTTGTAGTATATATACTCATGAACAAAACTTAAGGAAGTTGTACATTTTATCATGTATACTGGTATTTCGAATAAATATCCGAAAAAATATCTGATACTCAGCGATCTTTCAGTAAAATAATTCCTTTTATCAATGATGAGTAAAATTATCAGCCCCCCCCCCCCCAGAAAAATCACGAATCTATCGCCAAATCAAATCAATTACAGTAAAATCTCCATTTAGCGGACACCTCTCTACAAAGGACATTTTTCATTTACAAAATTACCATTTTTACTATTTAGCAACTCTCCGGTAAGAGGACACTTCTCCCTAAAGGACACTTTGGCCGTGCAATTAGATGTCATTTACAGGGAAATTATACTGTATTACTTGAATCAGATTCACACAAAATTAACAAAATGGAGATGTCATCTGAGTTTCAATCGTTTCTGTGAAGAGGCGCACTTTATCCCCCATCCTTACGAATTAAGGACCCTGTAAAAAAGGTTTTCATCTGAAAATATACTTTTCCCTGGGGGCTGATATTTTTACTCATCATTGACCATCATTGAAGACACATGAAATAAACAAGTATGAAAAAAAATGCCTCTGTCTCCTTAAAAAAACACACACAACTGGCATCAAAGACTTTACACTTCTTTGAACCTTGTCCGTGAGTGTATTTATTCAATCATATTCAGCAATGAAAGTTATTTACGTTCGCCTATAGATACTCGAGGTATCAAGATCGACATTGATATCGGGTCTAATAGAAGTTGTTGAGGTAGAAATCTGGGCACGCTGGCGGTACAAACGGTCGGCAACCATTTGCCCCCCCTAGGTTCGAAACCCGTTTAAGATAAAATAAATTTATGGCTTTGCTCCGCTTCTTTTACAAGTTCAATCCCACCAATAAATGGATGCAATTAAATACAGGACTCTTGTGTCTTGTGGGTATAAGGTTGAACTACTTCCACACGTGTAGACATGTGATGTATTTACAATATAAATAAGGATAGGTCGCTATCCACCATGTACCTGACCCATGTGTGTTCTCAGGTCCACATTGGCATGATTACCATGACTAGTAAAATATTTCACTGTTCAACAAAGGGGGTCGGTGGAAGGATGGCCTAAACCGTTGGTTTTCGACCGCTACGACCCGGGTTCGATTCCAGCATTGGGCACTTTTTTCTGATTAAAATAAAATGCTCTAATGGCCTCCGATTCTTGCAAAAGTCCAACCCACCAGCGAGTGCAAGTAACCAATCGAGGCTCTGGCACATTTTAAAGTGCAAAGTCGAACTGCTTTTCACATGTGTAGATATGTGGTGCATTTACAGTAAAAAACAGTCGCCAACTTCTACCCACCATAATTATAATGGTCTTATACCACGTGTACTAGGGATAAGCAAAAAAAAGTTCAACAATTATAACACCTGTATCATATCATTTGAAAAACATTATTCAGGGATAATTTTCTTTCAAAGATATTAAGATTAGGGGCTTTGAAACCCTTTTACGGGAGGATTGTACCTAACTACAACCATTACTATTTTTACTGTAAATGCCCCACATGTATTGAAATTAGTTCAAATTCTGCATTTGCAAGGTGTGAGAGAGACCTATGTTGAGAAATGAAATCCCGAGTAAGGAATTCAACTGATGAAGAGTCGAGGCAATTGAATAAATTTTTGTATTTGAAAAACTGACAATTCGGCTTTCAAACTCTTGTCAGTCCAATGTTTGTCTCAAGCCTCGGCAGGTTAAGCGATCAGCACTTAAAGTACTGGGGAGATGTAACGCCATAATTCAGTGTGATAGAGTAAAGGGTACATTCAAGTTAATTTATTCGATTTTTTAGAGATAAAGAACATACCAATAGCTTAGTGTGGTAACAACTTTAGTTTTCTAAATTCTCAATTAATATTTATAAGTTTGGCCTTAAATACCCATTTCTTGGTTTCTCAAGAAGCCTCTGGGACCAAAAATATATTTGGGTGCAGTGGTACAGCCTGCTCCATGCTGACGAGCGCCAACCGCGCGAAACGAGTTCGTGGATGGCTTTTCTTGATTTATCCTTGGTTGGCCAAATATCAGGGAACAGGCTATATCAATGATTAGTTGATTTCTGTTCCACCAGATGGCGTTCTGCCTTCTGAAAAGTACATGTGCTCCTGGTCAGGTTATGCCTTTTTTATTTTTAATATCAACACCTGACCCACTTATTTTTTATTTTTTCTATTGTTTTTTCATGTGTTGAGCGTATTTACGCAAGTTTGGCCTTAAATACCCATTTCTTTGTTTCTCAAGAATCCACTGGGACCAAAAATATTTTTGGTCGCAGTGGTACAGCCTACTCCACGCTGACGAGCGCCAACAGCGCGAAACGCGTTCGTGGATGGCTTTTCATGATGGCTTTAGTTTATTTCTGTTCCACTAGATGGCGCTTTGTCATCTAAAATGCACATGTGCTTTTGGTCAGGATATGCCCTCTTCATTTTTAATACTTATATGGTCAATTTACAAATCAATGAAAAAGACAATTTTGGTATTTATATTTAATATTCCCCGATTATGTCTAAATTCTTCCTTATTTTAGTTATGGACGACTTACTTCAACTGGTCATCTTTCGACCTGAATGCCATGGTGCCCAGGGTACAGCTGGTGCTGGAGAACACAACCAGAGGTTCCCGGTAGTCCAGGAAGTCATCTTGCAGCCACCAGTCCGCCAGCTGACACCGCGCGTCACTTCTCGTCACACATCTAGAAGTGGACTCACCCAGCTCGCGTTTGTCTTGGCCTTCTTCTGGATGTAGGAATGGAGTCTCTCACCTACCCCGCCTGGGCTCCGGAACTCTCCCACCACCTGCACGGGCGTTAGAGCTGACATATACAAAAACATCCATATATATAACATAATGTTGCGGGAGTGTGATATTCATGTTCAAAAGGTGAAACCTCACCCTTCAAAAATGCATTAAAGCAATGGGGCAGTAGTTCATTCCTTATCAACACCAGTAGAGGTTTTGACTAGGGTAATAAACATAATGCACAGTTCTAATGCATAATTAAAGGGAGAAGTGTCTTCTTTTTGGTACCAGAAAGGTCCTCCCGCCACTTTATCTCTATCTATATTAATAAAATGCAAATTTCATAAGTGGTGTTCGCTAAAAACTTTCGTTACAATGCATCAATTTCGACCAAATTTTCAACATTTATGTAAAACGAGATGGAGCAGGTTTTGCTTAACATCAGAATATTTTTCTTAACTTTAACATGCGTAACTTCGCTGTTATCGATTAAATACAAAAAAAATCAAGAGTTAATTTTATTTATATATAAATAGAAAAAAAAAATTCAGCAATTCATTCAACTCAATCTAAAAAAATATTCAAAACATGCAATTTTAAGATAACACCATATGTAAAACAGTCGGCCAAGAAAACAACAACGATATTACATCTTTCTCACATATTTACACACAATCTTGATTAATAATTAAAACTAATCTTTAACATTGTTTATTATACTTCATAATATATAATATTCGTTAGGCAAACTTTCACTCGGATAAAACCCGGGCGAAGCCGGGTACACATCCGCTAGTATCTATATATATAATTGCCTTATTTTGTCTGTCTGAAGCTCACGGATAGAATGCGCGCCCATTGGCTGCCGGCGAACACGTGATCTCCCTGCCCCCCTCTAGACAACCCTGTTATCAGCTGTGTGATACATACACCTGTCTATAGCGGCCATTCTAGACAACCCTGTTATCAGCTGTGTGATACATACACCTGTCTATACAGACCACCCTGTCTATAGCGACCACTCTAGACAACCCTGTTATCAGCTGTGTGATACATCCACCTGCCTATACAGACCACCTGTATATAGCGGCCACTCTAGAAAACCCTGTTATCAGCTGTGTGATACATACACCTGTCTATAGCGGCCACTCTAGACAACCCTGTTATCAGCTGTGTGATACATCCACCTGTCTAAACAGACCACCCTGTCTATAGCGGTCACTTTAGGCAACCCTGTTATCATCAGTGTGTTACATTCACCTGTCTATACAGACCACCCTGTCTATAGCGACCACCCTAGACAACCCTGTTATCAGCTGTGTGATACATCCACCTGTCTATACAGACCACCCTGTATATAGCGGCCATTCTAGATAACCCTGTTATCAGCGTGATACATCCACCTGTCTATACAGACCACCCTGTATATAGCGGCCATTCTAGATAACCCTGTTATCAGCTGTGTGATACATACACCTGTCTATAGCGGCCACTCTAGACAACCCTGTTATCAGCTGTGTGATACATCCACCTGTCTATACAGACCACCCTGTCTATAGCGGTCACTTTAGGCAACCCTGTTATCAGCAGTGTGATACATACACCTGTCTATACAGACCACCCTGTCTATAGCGACCACTCTAGACAACCCTGTTATCAGCTGTGTGATACATCCACCTGTCTATACAGACCACCCTGTCTATAGCGGCCACTCTAGGCAACCCTGTTATCAGCTGTGTGATACATCCACCTGTCTATACAGACCACCCTGTCTATGGCGGCCACTCTAGGCAACCCTAGGAAGCAAGATGTATACAAGGTGTAGACAAGATGAAGATCTAGATGAAGATTAAAACGTTTTTTAAAATATATTCGCACTCGGGTAAAACCCGGGCGTTGCCCGGGCCATTCGTCTAGTCTATATATATAAAATTGAATGTCTGTCTGTCTGTTTGTCTGTCTGTTTGTTTGTACTCTATAGATTCAAAAACCATACATCCAATCGCCGTGAAATTTTGGGATATTATTAGGTATATCACCGGGAAGGTTTTAGAAAAATAATTTCATGAATATCTTGAATATCCTTAGAGTTATTTGCAGATTTGTAGATTTAACTCGCAAGCAGCGCCCCCATTGTGACGATGATAACAAGTTTTCTTATCACTAAGTTTGTTATCTTAAATAATATTTATCAAAAGTAAGATTATCTCAGGATGACACGGCAATGTGACACGGGAAAAAATGTTCACTAGATAAAACTATGATTTTCTATATGATATAAAAAGCCAACAATGAAGAGTGAATGTAATATAAAAAGCCAACAATGAAGAATGAATGTAAGATAAAAAGCCAACAATGAAGAGTGAATGTAAGATAAAAAGCCAACAATGAAGAATGAATGTAAGATAAAAAGCCAACAATAAAGAGTGAATGTAAGATAAAAAGCCAACAATGAATAGTAAATGTAATATAAAAAGCCAACAATGAAGAATGAATGTAAGATAAAAAGCCAACAATGAAGAGTAAATATAATATAAAAAGCCAACAATGAAGAATGAATGTAAGATAAAAAGCCAACAATGAAGAGTAAATATAATATAAAAAGCCAACAATGAAGAGTGAATGTAAGATAAAAAGCCAACAATGAAGAGTGAATGTAATATAAAAAGCCAACAATGAAGAATGAATGTAAGATAAAAAGCCAACAATGAAGAGTAAATCTCTATCTATCTATATATATAAAATTGAAATAATATTATCATGCATATAGAAAAAAATGATTATATGCCTCTTCTTTATGCCGGACCAAACTACTCATTTCATCGACATTTTTGAAAGTAAAACAGTGTAAACGGTATTAAATATGTATAATGGAACAATGGCTTAAAATATAATAGAAAGTGAGCTGAATGAAGACAAAAAAAAAATGTTAAGAATTCCCTATGAATTGAAATGAAGTGATTTTGGATATAAAATATAAAAAAAAACTCGATTGATACACATTTAAAATGGTTAAAATGGCATTTATTAAGCCAAACAGTGTGAAAAAGTAGATACAGTAGAGCTTCCATTGAGAGGATGCCTAAAATCGTAGCTTAAACCGTCTCTCCGAGAGGCAGTCTCTTATTAAAGGTCTATTAGAGATTCTTTAATATCAATTAGAACCTCCAATGAGAGACCACCTACAGGAGAAACAAGTTGAGTCATGTTTTTAGGTGGTCTTTCTTAAGAGACTCTATTTACATATATTAAAATCAACATTTTCTTACTGTTACGTTTAATTACTGCTAATCTATATATATAAAATTGAATGTCTGTCTGTCTGTACTCTATAGATTCAAAAACCATACATCCAATCGCCGTGAAATTTTGGAATATTATTAGGTATATCACCGGGAAGGTTTTTGAAAAATAATTTCATGAATATCTTGAATATCCTTAGAGTTATTTGCAGATTTGTAGATTTAACTCGCAAGCAGCGCCCCCATTGTGACGATGATAACAAGTTTTCTTATCACTAAGTTTGTTATCTTAAATATTATTTATCAAAAGTAAGATTATCTCAGGATGACACGGCAATTTATTTGCGACAAGAATAATGATACAATTCCAAGGCGAAGATACTATTCCTTTAACTTCCAATTACCGAGGGAACAAATTAATATTGATTTTATTCAACTTATCGAGTATTTCTCAAGGGACCGGGAAAAAATGTTCACTAGATAAAACTATGATTTTCTAATGTAGAAAATTAGGAAAGACAAAATTCAGGATGACAAGGCACACAGGGACCGGGAAAAAATGTTCACTTTATCGAGAGATTCAAATTTACGAGTTTCAAATTATCAAATATATCTTTTTTATTTTTTTAATAAGTTTTTAGATAATTGTTTTAACAAATGTTCGCTAGACAAACCTTTACTCGGGTAAAACCCCGGGCGAAGCCGAGTACATTTTATAAGTTTAAAGAGAATTGTTTTAACAAATGTTCGTTAGACAAACATTCACTCGGGTAAAACCCGGGCGAAGCCGGGCGGGTCCGCTAGTCTAT
>CP092877.1:27321017-27403026 GCA_030710605.1 Cordylochernes scorpioides
GCTCCTGGGCAGTATTGTTGAGGGCGTTTATCTGCTCGCTCCCGATCTTGTTTTTCAGGCTCTCCAGGCCGGGGACTGAGGCTAGTGCGTCCAAGACTTCTTCTCTTTCAAGCCCTTCGAGCCCAAATTTGTCCAAGATGTTGCTGGGAATGCGCTCAAGGAGTTCGTTGAGCTGCGTCCGGGTCACGTTGGACTTTTCTGCGTCTTCCGAGCGCCACCACGGGACTGCTTTGATGTAGGAGGGACTGGGTCCACAGAAGCAGTAAGTAGAGTCTCTGGAGCAGGTGCAGGAGCTGCAGGTGGGGCTGGTGATGCAGCTGGGATCGGAGCAGCTGTCGATGTTGAACCTGCGGCTGGCGTTGGTACTGGAGCAGGCATGGTGTTCGAAGAGGAGAGCTGCTTTCCTCCGGCGTTATTAGGACCAGCGGGGGGATCTACGTGTAGAAGTAGGTTAGCTTCTTGGACGCCAGTCTTCCGGGGACAGTTGGCACGCTTGTCGGGCTTATAGAATAAGGAGCACTTGATGCCATACGTCACGTACACGTGGCTAGTCACTCCTTTTGATTTTATTTCGAGACGGGCTGGGATGTGTGTGAGCTTCACACCGTCTCGTAGAGTGATGAAGGCCTCACGCCGTGCGTCAGCCCAGTATGCTTCTCCCAGCTCAATCATTTTCTGGACGATGGATGTTATCTGTCAGTAGGGCCTCAGGGCTGTCACCAGGTCCCCGTTTTCAACGAAGAACGGAACGTTCCCGATCACGATTTCTTCTTCCCGCTTCCTAAGTGGGGTTGCTCGCAGGAGGGCGTCCTCTATTTCCAGCCCATCTTTTACGAGCTTGTCGACTTGTTGGACAGTGGAGAGCCCGACCAGGATTTGCCCCTCCATCTTCGTCAGCTGGTAGACGGAGCCCTTGCCCAGCTTGAGTTCCAATGCCCGGAAGTACTGCTCCTGGGTGAAGTCTGGACAAAATTCCAGGTAGACACATTGGTCCGCCTGTCCTGCTGCCGACCTGGCTCGGAAGGTAGCCTGCTTCTGCCTGGTGGTCTTTGCTGGGCCTTTGCGTGGCTCGTGGCCTGCTGGTCTTTGTGGTGATTCTCGGTGCCTGGACGCAGCCTTTTTTCGTCCCCGAGTTAGCGTGGTCAGGGTCATGTGGCCTTTTCTTTGAGCCTCCCTCTGGGGTGAAGATTCCATCTTCGGCCTCAGGAAGCTGGTCATCCAGTTCCGGGCAATCAGCCCAATTGCGGCGAAAATTTGAATCTCCGCCGTCCGCCGCCGGCTCAGAATTAGCATCTTTGTAATTAATTGAATCAGAATGGCTTTCAGCCATTTCTGAATCCTTTGCCGATATTTCGGCGGAGACCTGAAGGTTTTCTGCGAGATCCGTATGGGCTTGCAACCCATTCTCTTGGGTTTCAGCCAATACCCTGATGGGGTTAGTAATCTCCATGGCCTCCAGAGGTAAAATAAAATAAAGAAAAATATACAAAAAGATAAATTGGAAAATAATATGATTTCATTTCATATGAAGTCATTCATTTATTATCTAACAACCGAAATCCTGACTGTTGGAGGCATATCTACTTTCCAGGAGAACCAAGGTTAATCAAATAAATTCAGACCCGAAAATTAGCCATTTGAATGAAACTTATAGTAAACCAACTAGAACATCTACTAGCGCTTTATAAAACCAAATACTATAGAAAATATTCTGTAATTCGGCTATATAGTGAAAACTTCAAATTTTGCTACAACCAGAAACTTAATAGAGAGAGGCCTAAAAAATCTACTGGATAACTAGAATCCAATTCTCTACTTTTGGCGAAATGGTGCTTTATTAATTTATCATTTGATAATATTAGGGTTCTTTTCTGGTATTCAAAAAGGAAAAAACGTGTCGATCAGTTATATTTTCAATTTATCAAACAATTTGACCGCTGAATCTCCGATTCTGGTAGAGCGCCATTTAGTAAATAAAATTGTAACTAAAATCAATTTCGAATTTTTCATTATTTGCCCTAAAATCCCATTGTATCCTGAAGCACAATGGTGTTTACCTTATTACTCAAGCGCAAATATTCGCGGAGTTATTAATTTTTAAAGTTGTGCAAGACTTTTGGATCACCCTGTATATTAATATATCACTCTCTAAAGTTAAAATAATTCGAAAAAAAAACTGAAGTTAAAAAAAAGTTGTTGTCGGTAGAAAATATTTTACGTTTTTTTCCAGGTGTGCATGAACAAATAAATTCTACAGAGCAGCCCGCTCTTGAGCATGTCACACACTGTTGTCCACGAGAGAAGCAGGGAAGTCTGAAATTGACTCTAGGGCAGCATTGATTGGATTATCCTTAGAAATATATATAAAAATGTAATTAGATAGGTATTTGTTTAATTTGAAATACTTTGAAATAAGTCTATATTTTAAACTGAATCTTCAAGAAGAGATTTTTCTATTATTAGATTCCAATCGTTTTCATGACCAGAATATTGGTGCAAATATACTTGTCCAATTGATGGCCAGCAGCTCTGATGGCTTCTTGAATCTCAGGGGAGATGTTGAACTTGAGCTCTGTGGGGGAGGATGGGGGATCTGATGGGGACCAGTCATACTTCTCGTAGCTCTCTCTGGAACATACATACACCGTACTATATTACAATTTACTCTATTAGAGGATCTGATGGGACCCAGTCACACTTCTCTTAGCTTCTTTGAATGATCTCTTAACACAGGTCCAATTATATCTATCTATATTTTGAAGTAATCTCTGGGTCTGAATGATTTTTTAAAGTTACCTGATATAACTGAAAGAGACAGTTTGCTTCATCGAGGAAGGCTACCCCACCATAAGAGTGAGGACACGTTATAGTTAAAATCACTCCTGTAGAAGGGCTCCAAGGCCCAAAACTCTTACAATAAACCTTTCTTTAGATGTATTTCCCTCAAATGATGGCAAGGGATTATATTATTTAGAATATATACAGTAGAACCTGTAAAGGACACCTAGTTAGAGAGACAAAGACTCCTTTAGAGAGAAAGGCGTCCTTGTACTGGATAGATGCTAATTATTAAAAAATGGTAAATACAGCTATGAACATTGTCCTTTGTAGAGAGGTGTCCTCTAGCGGGAGTGTCATTACATAGATGTTCTACTGCATATTTTTCTACCAAAAATAATTGCTGATGTCAAAGGGCAGTTTGAAATGAATGGTCGACCTGCTCGTCAAAATAAAGGTTTTGATTAAAATACATTTCAGAATCAAAGACATGCCTCGAGAATCTAGAAGGTGTTTATTATGAATGGCGTACTTTTTTTTTGTGAAAAGCGACTTATATCGAAATATTTATTTTTCTGCTGCTAATATTTGGATTCTATGTCGAAACTTTCCTGCGAGAATTCCCCAAAATATGGATACTGCTGATCGCTCCGGGAGTTCCTGCCACTTTAAAGGTTAGAACAGGTCAAGTCATTTTTGGATTTTACCAAAGTGGTCGCTTGGGGTGCTAGTTTTATCAGATAGGCCTCGTTCATGGGATGTTTTTATAGTGTAAATAGATCTAAAAGTTTATCCGAGAGATTATAATATATAAGAACAAAAACCTTTAAAGCACACGAATTTTTATTTTCCAAATATATCAAATTTGCGACTGTCCAAACTGTGGTGAAAAATATTGGGAGGACTTGGCTAATCTGTGGGGAATTCTCCAAGTGGTTTCGCCAATTTAATCCACCACACCGCTTTTTAGAGCCCATATACGAGAATTATGTTGGACGATGTTAGACCTTTATAAGGGCGGAATCTTGGTTATGATATTTAATCAAACTATGGACATAAGCTCAGAGAGGACAGTATAATTACATATATATTTGATTTATTTATAAAAGAAAAATATGCGCTTAATGATTTCATATCTCATATATAGATGGCACGATATTGTCTAATGTTTAACATTCTATTAAAACAAAATATCAGGTACGCGTTTTGAAGATGAGTTTCTTTTAAAAATATTTTATATATGTGTGTGACTCTCTAATTTACGGGCCCGAAACGCCTGATGTTTTCACCTTACATTGAAACAGGGGAATAATTCATGTAACTGAGTACCTGGTATGGACTTACATATCATCCATGGCGGCCTCAATCACCCGGGTGATAGGGTAGCCTTCAGCTGGGGTGTGTTCCACAGTCAGTCCAAGTATGCCATCATCCGCTACCAGGAACTGAACCGACGGCCATGATCAAAATGATATATAGAGTAATATATAGTCAATATATACCTTAGAGATTGTCATGAACCATAATTATAACAAGTGTAAAGTCCCAAATGTAGATAAACTTAAACGCGCCAGCTTTGTGGCAATCATGTATTTATACATAATAAGAAAATAAAGTTTTAAAGAGAGTCAATAACGACCCAGGAAAGGCTTAAGCAATAACTGTCGCGATTACATCATACATTGAAATTTCCTATATTATCACATTGACCCTACCCGGGGATCTTCCACAAGTCATTATTGAATTTTACGACATTTCTTAGCAGAGAGACACTCCTGGAACTTGCCCGTTCCATGAGTCTCTGGGCTCTTTTAGGTGCTTTCCTACCTAATTTTAATATATCACGCACTAACACTTTCAAAACGCACACAAAACCTTATATATATAAAATAGCTTGATAGAATATAAAAACCTTGTTTGTATAATAATCACTGTGCATATTATTGGCCTCAAATTGTATAATCTAAGAAATAACAGATTGTTTATTTAGGGCTATAATTGGAAATGAAAAAAAAAAGAAAGGGATTTTGACAGCCATGCAGATGGAAAAACGAGCTTCTCTATTCTCAAGATAATAAGGTAATGTGTTTTTCAAAAAAAAAAATATAATTTTAAAATATATTTAACCAATACATGTATTATTCTCATCGATCAAATTATTCGCTTGAAAGCCTGCTTGTTTTTAAACCTTTTGAAGCACTGCTAGCCTAAATTGTAATTTTAGTAATATTATGCGTCCATATGTTTGAACGTGTTTTGGAAAATATTCTCCATTCTCCAACTGGAACAATTCGGGCCTCTCAAGCGCAGTCTAAATAAGCCTTGTTTTGAATTTTTGAGGTTTTGGAAATGACTAGTGATTCTACACAAGATGCTTCGCTAGGTTAGCTAGTGCATCATTCCACCTGGGACCCTATGTCTTCGTTCCTCATTTTCAACCAAATGGCTCACATATTCCTGTTCCTAGCTATCATTGTTTTACCATTCAAACTATGAGAATGTTAGAATATATAATCTACATGTGATCATCTCTTAGGATCCTGTTAAAAGTGTAGGATCCTGTATTGATTAGATATTTTACAATGTTATGCTGAATCACTATTTCTGAAGTTGTCCAAAGCTGGCGTTGTAATGAATTCATTGATCTGATTATGCGCAATGATGTGAGAATTTTTATTGAGGGGTGAGTTCTATGTAAATTATTAGAAATTTAAAATATTTATTACATATATATATTTAATACCATAAAATCAACTTATCGGCAACTTTAGTGTCCTCTTTTTCTTTGCTACATGACGGATGATGAATTTTTCAAAATGATATCTAATTATTTTATGGTCATCTATTGTTTTTATACTACTAATACATATTGTGTTTTTCAAGGAAAAATACATTGATTTTGGGGACCGTTGTATTGGGCGAATGGGTTATATATAAAATAAATCGTATTTGCAAAGGAAATATCCTCATTAAAAAATAAAATCACTGAACTTTTTAACTTTCTATCTTTGCTCAAAACATGATAATTGATTTCGCCACAGCACCAGCTTTGGGAAACTTAGAAAATATACATTTCGTATAACATGGTTCTGATAAAAAGATGCAATAGAGATCGAATATAACCTGTAACTTGACTTTCCCGAAATTGTCTTAAGTTGGTGTTGCGAAAGATTCCAATGATTTAACTCTGTATGTTTTGCGCAGAAACGGAAAATATGAGTCAAATATATCTCTTCAATGGAAGATATATACTCTTTAGGCATTAAAGATAAGTTTTCTCACATGATAAAATGTGTTTGCAATAATTTACTCAGAGTCAAAGGTTTTCGCTATTGTAAAAACAAGCTAACAAATCCGCCAAATATGTAACTTCATATTAGGTCACAGATTTTTTAAACACATTCATCATTAGTCATATATTAAGGTTAATTCATATTTTATAAAATATATTTATATTATCAAAGAAAAGTACAATTTTCACTATAGGTTTTTGAAATCAAATTCTTTTTCTGTAAATGAAAAAAAAATCATATATATTAAAATGATTTGAACTCTATCTCTGAAAACGAGATTCCCAACAGCCTAACAATGGGTTGGCTGGTCAAGTTAGAGGTAGTTGGAAAGGATGGTCTTCTGTTGGACTCTTAGTTTGTTTTCTGCCTCAGATATTGACGCTTTGTCTCCTTCCCATGACTGTTTCCACATAGTCCATCGCATCAGTAGACCAGTTCTTGGCCGGGATTGGACCATCTAGCTCGGTCAAGTCATCCATAACAAAAGCATGTAGTTTGGATGTTTCTAAACCAGTTCAAAGATATAGTTCTGCTAGAAGACTAGAATTGAGCTTCTACTAAGAGCGAAGCGCTACTATGAAAAAAGGCTAACGCGCTCAGGCAGATACTCCTTGGTGGCATGGAACCTTAGGAAGTAAACACTTCTTATTGCGAATAAAAATGTCTTCAGTATATAATAATGTCATAGAAAATGTATGATTCACAAGCTGTCTCTCTTTCAATAGAAAATATTACATTATTCATAGAGTATGCAATGTTCAGGATCAAATATCAAAATAAATAAGACATGTTTTGCTCATTTAAAAAATAGAAATAGATGATCCATTTTATAGTAAATTGACTTTACACTTCTCACACACAAATTCTTTGCCATCTCTCACACAGTCTCTTTCATATAATACCATAACATGTTGATATATTTTTCCATGATTTAGAAGGACCGGACCTCGACTATTAATAACCTTTGGGATCCAAAATGGTCATATGAAAATCGATATTATTTTTATATTTATATTACTTTGAATAGGTGCTCTCTTTGTACATAACTTTTCTATTATTACTCATAATTCAAATATAAAATAAATCATAATTTGGACTTCTCTATTCAAAGGTATATCCCTTCTGTTGAATTTTATGGAGAGATATTATTTCATTGAAAATAACCATTTGAAACTCTGCAATCATGATTTTGTTGTATTCTTTTTAGAGAACTACATATTCATTTTACCCAATTGAGATGATATCATTGAACAGGGTTAATGTTGTATTTTGAATTTTAATTTAGCATAACTGCAGCTTATTAATTTAAACAAATTTATTATTCAAATACAAGGAGAGGTTAAACAAACTAATTAACTTAACAAATGAAGAAAAGTTGAGCTTCTATATTCTAAGCTATTACTACAACATAAACAAAACAAAACTTAGTCAAAAAGGAACATATTTTACATCACAGATTATTTTAAATTGATTTGTTTACCAATTTCAACAACTCCCCTCTTTGGTGAGCAAATCAAAATTAGGTCCCAAAAGAAGTCCCATATTTACAAGCAGTCTCTGAATTCTGTCTCCCGGCAGCCTCTTGGTGAGAAGATCCGCTTCTTGAGCTTCTGAGTTCACGAAGGAGATCCTCAAATTTCCCTTTGAGACTTCATCTTTCACGAAGAAATATTTTCTGTTAATGAGCTTGGTTCTACAATGATGAGATGTTCCTTTAATCCAGTCTATTGCTGATTTACTGTCTGTCTTCAGAACAAGTGGTATTTCAACACATGATTGATGACCTATTTCAGAAAGAAAGTTCATAAACCATTTTAACTCTTTAGTGCCCTCACAGATAGCCATTAATTCCGCTTCGCATGTTGACAGGGCTACCAGTGGTTATTTTTGAGATTTCCAACTAAGTAGTGAAGATCCTAATTTAGTTAAATATCCTGAAAAAGATTTTGAGTCTTTAGTTGAGGACGAACTAGCATCTGTAAAGACTTCAATTTTCCCTCTTATTCTGTCAAAGCATAACTTGTAGCTTTTTGTTCCCTTCAAGTATCTATATATTCTTTTAAGTGCAGTAAGGTGAATGACTTTGGGATCCTTGTTGTATTGGGAGAGTTGACTAACATAAAATGTTATATCGGGCCTTGTTCCCACTGATAAATACATCAAGGAACCTATCATTTCTTGGTAAAGTTTAGGGTCCACAGGAGAAGAATCTGGGTGATTATCCAGATCTTGATTAAGATCACCAGGGGTTTTTACTGGATTACATTCTTCAAGGTTAAATTTCTTCAAAATCTTTTCTACATAGGCTTCTTGTGAAAGTTCGAAACAATTTTCTTTTTCCTCAATTTTGATTCCAAGAAAAAATATAGGCTTTTCTTTTCGAACAATGACAATTTGCTTATCCAATTGCTTAACTATTCTGTTAATTATGGTACTATCCGATCCAATAATGAGAAAATCATCTACATAAATCCCAATTATTAGAGTTTTCTCCTCTTCTTGAAGGATGTATGCACATGGTTCACTTTCTAAACGTCTGAGTCCAATATCATTAAAAATTTGGTTAATTTTTTCATTCCAGCATCTTCCGGATTGTGGTAAACCATATAAACTTCTGTTTAGTTTACACACTTTATTTTCCTGTCCTGCTTGAACAAATCCTTCAGGTTGTTCCAGGTACACATCGTCTTTTAGTTCCGCATTGAGATAGGCAGTTTTAACATCATATTGTTCAATTTTCATGTTTTGCTGTGATGCAATGGCAATCAATGTTCTTAAAGAGTCCAGCTTCATCACAGGAGCAAAAGATTCTTCATAGTCAACGCCAGGTTTTTGATTATGCCCCATTGCAACAAATCTAGCCTTTCTTTTGTCAATGCTTCCATCTGGATTCATTTTTATATTAAAAATCCATTTTCCTTTTATTAGGTTTTCATTTTCTGGTTTGGGTACAAGGGTCCAAACATTATGTGAAGTTAGGGAATGGAATTCCTCTTCCATTGCTTCTTTCCATTGGTCTGAAAATGGGGTGTTCATGGCTTCTCGATATGTTTTAGGTATGTTCATGGAAGTTGAAGATAGTTCGGTTACATTGGCTGCGTTTCTTTCTTTTATTCTTTCAGATCGTCTTACACCACTTGCTCTCAGCCTCTCTTCCTGCTCTTGTAGATTGATGAGATGCTTTGCCTGAATATCTTCATTAGTTCTTCCTGCAATACGTCCGGGTTTTCGGGGTAATCCTGATGATTCAGGTATTGGTTCAGGGTTGTCTGGAGTATTTAGTTCTTCTGGAGTAGAGCCCATGGTATGTGTAATATGAAAGAAATCTGATTCATATTGTTCATTTCTATAGATAATATGATCTTGGACAAGTTGGTCAAAAACATTAGAAGTCAAGAGATCAGAGCCTTTTGAATTTTCATCAAATTTGACAGTTTGAACTTCGTGTATTTTTCCATCTTGTGGATCATATATTCTATAAGCTTTTCTTTGTCTGGAGTAACCGGTGAATATTCCTTTTCTTGCTCTAGAGTCAAATTTATTTCTTTGATTTTTAGGAATGTAATAGTAGGCAAGACTTCCAAAGATTTTTAAATGTGCTACTGATGGTTTGTGTCCAGTCCATTTCTCTATGGGAGTTTTCATGTTATCATTCTTGGTCGGTGTGTAATTCTTCAAATAAGCGGCTGTTGCAATGGCTTCCGCCCAAAACTCATTTGGTAATTTAGCATCAACCAACATAGTTCTAGCCCAATCTAGAAGGGTGCGATTGGTTCGTTCTGCAATTCCGTTGCTTTGTGGTGAATATGGAACTGTTCTTTGATGGTGTATTCCTTCATTTCTGAAAAACTCATGAAATTTTTTATTTGCAAATTCAGTTCCGTTGTCCGATCTAACATTTTTGATTTTAACATTAGTTTCATTTTCTCGATGATTTTTAAATTCTACAAAAAAATCAAATGCATCTTCCTTTGATTTCAAGAAGTATACAAAGATACGTCTACTATACGAATCCACAATAACGTACAGGTATTTTGCACCACCCAGTGATTTGGTTGGCATAGGACCACATAGATCCATGTGTATAAGTTCTAATGGCCTTTCAGAATGATTATTCTCTATAGCTTTGAAAGGGTTTTGGGTTAGTTTACCAAGGATACATGGTTCACATTTTTTGAGATGTTGACAATCAAAATTAAGTCCTTTTACCATATTATTCTTCATCATTTTATCCAAATATTCTTCGTTCAAGTGCCCTAGTCTTCTATGCCACATTGTCTTAGCTGAACATTTATCTTCTGCTTTTAAACAATTATCTTTATTGCTTAATAAATTTCTAGGTAAAGTTTTAATTATAAACATTCTATCTTCTTCATTAGCCTCAGCTATCAAATCTCCTTTGAAGTTATAAATTTTAGCTATTCCTTTCTCAAAATATACTTTATTTCCATTATTAACCAGACATCTGACAGAAAGAAGATTAGATTTAAGTCTAGGCACATATAGTACATCCTTAATACAAATATCTTGCTTACCTTCACTTGTGTATGTAGACAATTTCACATCACCTTGTGCTTCAGCTTTTATGTACCTTTCTTCTTCTGCAAGGTTAATTTCACTGTCAATAGGAATCTTGTTGATAATCCAATCTTCTCTAGGAGACATGTGTGAAGTGCATCCTGAATCAAGGTTCCAAATGTGTGCATCCTCCTCATGTAGATGTGAAGAAGGGTAGATCATTTCCGCTGAAGTAAACGCATGTTCAGTGTTAGCAGAACCATTCGCTACATTAGCATGTTCCCTTGAGTTATTTTTACAAGATGATGAAGACTTAGTTTGCATATTATTTTGTGGATATTTGCATTTTGGTTTATTGAAGTTCGCTTTATCTTGACGATGCCAACAGTTTCTTGACATGTGCCCAAATTTTCCGCATGTATGACATTTCCCTTCAAATTTGCATGTTCTTTGTATCCCTCGGTCATTTCGAGCTTTAAAAGCTTTTTCATATTGACCTTCTTTAGGAAATCCCATTGAGTTTAGCCTCATTTCTTCCTCTTGAAGTGCCTGGAAAACTTCCTCGAGACTCGCAGATCGTTGTGGTCGTAAAACCGCTGCTATATTTTCAAACTTTGGCAGCAAACCTCTCACTACATGATACACAATTTCCCTTGGTGAAATAGGCTGTCCCAAGTTAGCACTTCTGGATGCAATATTTCTGGCCCTTGTCATGTAGGCTTCAATGCCTTCATTATTTCTCATTTGAATATTTTTCAATTCAAGTCCAATGTCGATTATTTTATCTTCAATATTTCCAGTATGGATACGCTTCAGTTCATCCCACACAGTTTTAGCATTTGTCTCTCCTATAAATATGCCAGCCTGCTCAGGTGACACATTTACTATTATTATTCCAAATGCCTCATCATTTTTATCCTCCCATTCTTTGAAAAATTCTTCTTCCTTTGAATCTGCCATTCCACGGTTAGGCTTAGGCGATTCGATCACTTTTTTGAACAATTTTTTGCTTCTCAAAATTGCTGATATTTTAAGCGCCCATATGTGGTAATTTGAAGATGTCAGTGGCTCTATTCTATTCATCGAAAAATATTCTGCTATTTTAAAAAATATATATAATCGTACTCAACCTTTCTTTAAAAAAATCGGCGCTTTCTTCTGACGCAATAACAATTAACCACGCTCTGCTACCAGTTGTTGTATTTTGAATTTTAATTTAGCATAACTGCAGCTTATTAATTTAAACAAATTTATTATTCAAATACAAGGAGAGGTTAAACAAACTAATTAACTTAACAAATGAAGAAAAAGTTGAGCTTCTATATTCTAAGCTATTACTACAACATAAACAAAACAAAACTTAGTCAAAAAGGAACATATTTTACATCACAGATTATTTTAAATTGATTTGTTTACCAATTTCAACAGTTAAAAAGAACAATTTCGTTGAATAATTGAATAAAAGTTAAATATGACATTTAGTTATCGACTTGCTATACTTTGACCTTACTCAATGGAATTAGAGATATTTAAACATTAGAAGAAGTGAGACCATTGTTTATATATAATCCCATTGTTTATATATAGATCTCTCTCACGCACAACAACAACACAAACACCATTTTTTTAAAATGCACAATTTTACCCCATAAAAATAATAATTATATTTAATCATCACTAGACAACACACATTATTATCTTTAAATAAAAACGCATATATTAGATCAAAATATCATTTATTTTACCAATATATACCTTTTTATTTAAATATATATTTATGGATTGCTCTATTTTCAAAACACATTATTTTATTTACTATAAATAAATATATCTTAATACTCTTTATTAAAGTTACCATTGTTGTTACTTTATTGGTTTACCAATTCTAAAAGTCAAAAATCGCTTCTCAGCCTTTTGTTCAAAATCGAAGTTTAGTGAAGTATTTAAAAGTTAAAACAGTTAGTTCTATAAATGAAAGGTGGAATGAAATATCTTATATATATATATAAAAATGAATGTTTGTATGTTTGTTTGTTTGTATGTCCGGTATACAAATTCGCAGTAGTTCACTAATTCAAACCAAAATTTCCATACATAGGTAAAAAAAATACGGGGAAGACGATAGGCTATTTTAAAAATATATAAATCAATTTTTAAAATTATATATTCAAATTATTCTACTTAGCTCACGAACAGCGCCCTCTATAAAAGATTAGATTGAATTATGCTGATGCAAACAAATAGATAATGCTAATAACAAACAATTATAAAATAAATCTTATCTAAATATATATCACTCGGGTAGATAAGCACACGGGTCAATCCCGGGTCACCCTTCTAGTTAACTATAATTTTAGTGGCTCTCTGATTATCACTAAATCGGAGTTATACTACTGTGCTAGAAGTAATGCACACAGTCCTCACCTGTATGCACTTGTCATACCAGCGGTTGCCACCATTCAGAGTACTCCCACCCCCAGTGTAGCAAGACATGAGAGCGTGAGTTCGGATGTCAGGGTCCATGGACGGAACTGGGCGATCAAGACACATCATGAAGATTGATTTCTGAACCTGGTCGAGAGATCTCCGATTTTCTTCATCTGCATCAATATTATATACATTATGTTTTAAAATGAAAATATTAAATAATACAAACTCTGACAACTCTTTCTCTGAAAAAAAGGAGAAATTTCATTACTACTTAAAATAGAAATGTTTTACTTAAAATAAGAGATCTGTTAGAAATGTATCCGACCTTTGGGCGGGGTAAAAAAAGACATACTTGGAGCGCTTGAAACCTAATCACCTTCAAAGTAGTCTCATTGAGAACCTACACACTTCTCCCGGCCGTGCAGCTATTGGGAATATTCTGAGAAAGCTTTTTTTCGGAATGATGTTCAGCACGGCTTTCATTTCACTCATAATAATCTTAAATCGCTTTCCATTCAATGGCTCTTGAGTTTGGGGTACAGCCAGAAGTCGCAGGGAGTCATACAATGAGAGTATTCAACCTGGCGAGCCACAAAATCCGGTTTTCGCCAAAAAAAAAAGAAAAGTCTGAATAAAATGCGAGGAATGTGCTGATGCATTTTTGTGATGAAGATGCCAATTGCCTGTTGATCACAACTCCGGTCTCTTGCGCTGCACAGGAATACATAGACGACGGAGGACATCCCTGTAATGCTCTTTGGTGATTGACCCTGTAGTTAGAGAGTAGTCGTAGTGTACCACACCGCGGGAGTCAAAGAAAGCAGTCAGCATCACTTTGACATTGCTGTGAAAATGGTGGCCTTCTTTGATCTTGGTGACGTGGAATGCTTCAACTGTGAGGACTGGGATTTAGTTTCCGGGTCGTACCCGTACACCTAGGACTTATCACCAATGATTATGGTGTTAATTTATAGCAAAGTTTGATGCAGTAGCGCTGCTCCATTCGTTCCATTATTTTACTTACAATGAAAATCCAACGAGAGCATTGAACACTACCTCAATCAAATGCTGCTTGCCATCAACTGACTATTTACAGGCGGGGAAAATTCAAGCTTGTGTATGAAGGTTCAAGGCCTCATGCAGGCGCGCTTCATTGAAATCCACCAGGTTTTGCAAAAGAAAAAGGTTGGGTACTTTTCTAACATATTTCATCAATCTTCTGGAGAGATATTATTTCATTGGAAATAACCATTTGAAACTCTGCAATCATGATTTTGTTGTATTCTTTTTTTAGAGAACTACATATTCATTTTACTCAATTGGGATGATATCATTGAACAGGGTTAAAAAAAACAATTTCGTTGAATAATTGAATAAAAGTTAAATATGACATTTAGTTATCGACTTGCTATACTTTGACCTTACTCAATGGAATTAGAGATATTTAAACATTAGAAGGAGTGAGACCATTGTTTATATATAAAATTCAATGATAGTAAACAAGATCGATGAGAGAGGTAAAAAAAAAGATGTTTCCCTACCACGGTTCGTGGGAGAAAACACATTTCTAATCAAATTAGCTTCAAGACACTTAATTTAGAAACAAAAATATATTCACAGGTCAGAAATATTATTGAATGAAGTTGAATAAAAACACATCGAGACCTTTTAGAATTTTTCTATTTCTTGAGAAGTTTGATGTGATTTGATCAACACACACACTTCATTTAAATAATATTATTATCATATATCTTCTTCTTCTATATATATAAAAATCAATGTTTGTATGTTTGTTTGTTTGTATGTCCGGTATACAAATTCGCAGTAGTTCACTAATTCAAACCAAAATGCCCATACCTAGGTAAAAAAATACGGGGAAGACGATAGGCTATTTTAAAAAATATATAAATCAATTATTAAAACTATATATTCAAATTATTCTACTTAGCTCACAAACAGCGCCCTCTATCAAAGATTAGATTAAATTATGCTGATGCAAACAAATAGATAATGCTAATAACAAACAATTATAAAAAAAATTCTTATCTAAATATATTTCACTCGGGTAGATATGCACACGGGTCAATCCCGGGGCGAAGCCCGGGTCACCCGTCTAGTATATATATATATTAAAATATACAAGTATCAGAGTCATCAATCAACAATTCTGTCGCCGTTTGCTTTTGGTTCAGTGGTAGAATGCTCGCCTGCCACGCGGGCGCCCTGGGTTCGATTCCCGGCCGATGCATTTTTTTTTTTTTACAATTTTTAAAACTCTCTCATTTATATTATTAAAATATATGTGCTTCTCCTGTCTATGTACAGATTTATGGTCTATGTACACAAGTATACAAGTATGTATGCAAGTTATTTGCAAATTGCGTCGCAAATTTGCCCTTTCGCTCGCAAGCAGCGCCTCTAGCGGTGAAGATGGGAGGTAATATCAGCTGACCTAATGGACACGTAAAACGTGTTTTAACAGGACATAGAGAAAAATCTGGAAGATATATTTTTCGGATTTTTAATCAAGAAAAATAAATTGACAGGTTCTGGGGAAAAATAATTGTTTTTTATTCAGAAAATGATGATGACAATATTGCTGTATCATATTTGATTATCAGATACAAAATTATATCCGGAAAAATTCCAAAAAGCAGAGACCACGGGTGAAGCCAGTTCATTTTTAGTATGCAGGAACAAAATTCTAACAGAAAAACATTCATTCGAGCAGAAGACACAAAGCCAGATCATCTCTTTATAAAAATATCGCTTCTCAGACACAAAGTTTGGAGCGGGACGTTTCACAAGAATGACATCCACGGCGCCAATTTATAATTGTAACGAATAGTATTTGAATAAAAGCATTTAATCGGGTAAAACACGAGCGTTGCCAGGGTCATTCGGCTAGTATATATATATAAATATATATATGAAATATATGATAACTTAATAATAATATTATATATATATTATCATTATATATAGGCTATAACCTTTTATTTTTATGTAATTATTAATACCTTAATCCCAATATGAAATTCCCTCAGAGCTACGAGGGCCATCCAATTAATAAGATTCCCTATTTTTTAAAAAATAAACAACATTATTTACAATTATGCATTTATTTTATTTTCATTATACAACTCATAGACTACTTCTCTACATAATCACCATTTCTGTCCAAACATTTTTGGTACCGTTGTAGCAATTTTTTGATATCACTGTTGTACCAAACAGTGTCCTGTCTTCGTAGCCAGTGGTTCGCCTCCGCCTGCACTTCGTCATCATTCGCAGCGTTAACCGTAGTGTTTGGGGGCAGGTAGTCAACCAATAAAACACCCTTACAGTCCCAAAAGACGATAGCCATAACTTTGGCTGCAGAGATTGTGACCTTCGCCTTTTTTGGTGCACTTTCCTCAGGCTTCTTCCACACCACGCTTTGTCGTTTTGTTTCTGAAGTTGAATGATACACCCAGCTTTCATCTCCAGGGACAATACGGGAAAACCGTTGATATCCATCTCTTCGATGCATTTCCAGGAAAGCTCGGGCTGCCTCCATCCGTTGTTGCTTGTGATTATCCGAGAGAAAACGCGGGACCCATCTTGCGCAGACTTTGCGAAAATTCAAAACATCTGACATGATTGTTACAATCGAAGAGCGTCCAATTTCGATTCCAGGAGGCAGTCGAATCATTATTTCGTTAATGGTGACGCGACGATCTGCTTCCACCACATTCCGAACAGCAGCAACGGCTGCATTGTCCGTAGCAGTAACGGGCCTGCCGCTTCGCTCGTCATCATTGCCGCCCTTCCAAGAACCATGAACGCCATCGGCGAACCATTTGGATGCTCATACATCTTTCACCTTACACTGACACTAAATTGCGATGAATATTGACCGCAGTTTCATTTTTTCGCCGTGAAAAATTGAATTACAGAACGGAGTTTGCAAGTGGACACGTTCACCAGTGGTAGCTCCATGGAAACTGAAGCGCTACGGACTTGTGAGTACGAGTAGCGTGATTTTGAAGGTCACGCGCTTCCAACGCATCCTAGTGATCATTTCTTACACTACTAACTAATTTTTTCAACGTTTCGTTCGCAGAAAAAAAAATAGGGAAACTTATTTATTGGATGCCCCTCGTATATTTCAGCTATTACAATTATTAAATATTATTTAACCTAGATTCCTCATGATATTGCTGGAATTTTCTGAATTTAGAGAGAAGGTTTCTAGAAAGAGCCAACAACCCCCTTAGTAACATGGCAAATTTACCAATGATTATGCTATTTTCGATATAGCTAAGAATCAGAAAAATTAAAGATACCCTAAACGCTATGGGATATACATAATATAGTAGAATCCAAGGAGAGAACACTCACGCTAGAGAATTACCTCTCTACAAAGGACAATTTCCCATGCCAAAATGACCATTTTTACAAATTAACAACTTTCTGATAAGAGTACACCTCCTCCTGAAGGACAATTTGACTCTGCAACTAAGTGTCCTTTACAGCGAAATTCTCTATATACTGTGTGCATAATAATACGCTATAATGATTTGAAATAAAATTATTTCAGCATAGAACCTTTCTGAAGCAGGTGATGGCTGCGTGCCCAGACGTCGCGGTTCTCCGAGGTGAGCAGTCCAAGAGGTTCCCCCACCTCAGGGGACATCTTCACCACCTGGGAGAGGGCCGTGAAGAACTGGCTGGGGCTCAGGTGACTGCCGTCGGGGTGGTAGGCGTCGATCCGGAAAAACTGCAGCACACCTGAAATATCATCATATTTTCTCTAATTTCTCTTTTATGTATATATACCAATTTTTGGAAATGTATAGTCATATTTTATGTGTGTTAGAAGCCATATATATATACAAGATATCCTATATTATAGATTATATTTTAGAAAATATATTACTATCGTCATCGCGCGCTATCATTGTAAAGCGTCTTCTTCAATTATAAGATATTTCACTGATCATTATTAATCCCTATGATTTACCATTATTCTCTTCAAATGGCGATATGACCTAAATTTGTTCATGCCTTCAACTTGTTAAACAAAGTTGTTTGATCGTTTCCTATTTTGAGGGAAACTCCTGTTCAAACCCAAAGATATTTAATTAAAAAAATTCCCAGAACATCTCCATAGGAAATTTTTCTACAAACACCAATTTCTTTTTATAGATATATATAAATATTCAAAATAATATAGATAAGATTTTGAGAAAAATATTTTCAAAATAGATTTAAGCATTCATATCTTATATTTAGTGGAAATATAAATAAATATAGGCAAGAATTTAGGAAAATAAAAAAATATAAAAGATGATTTGAGGGCACATATGCTCAAAAGGGGAGAAAACCATTATATAGATTTTTCGTTGGAATAGATGCTTGAGTTAATACAAATATTATGATATAACGTCTAACTGTATATATATATTTACATCTGAAAATTTCATCAAAACTTCAAAAAGGACTTATATGACAGGGGCAGATAGCTTGAAGTGATTGATAGATATTTCAGGTGAAGGTGCAGTGAATCGAAATTGTGGACGCCATCATGTATTAATACATTATACATATACACTCCGAATGTAAATCTAAATAATACTTCTTATAAATATTGAGCATGCTCTCAAAACTGACTATTATACCTTTTGAACATGTTCTCAGACTTACTTCTATATACCGTTTGAACATGCTCTCAGACAGATATTGATATACCTTTTGGACATTCTCTCACACTAATTTTATATACTTTTGAGCATGCTCACAGCCTCACTTTTATACTTTAAGGCGTGCTCTCTGACTGAATTTAAAAGCTTTTAAGCATATTCTTAGGCTGACTTTTATACCTTTTGAGCGTGTCCTCCTACTGATTTTATACCTTTTGTGCATGTTCTCAGAGTGACTTTTATACCTTTTGAGCATGCTCTCCGACTGACTTTTATACCTTTTGAGCATGCTCTCAGGCTTACCTTTATACCTTTTGAGCGTGTCCTCCGACTGATTTTATACCTTTTGTGCATGTTCCCAGAGTGACTTTTATACCTTTTTAGCATGCTCTCAGGCTTACCTTTATACCTTTTGAGCGTGTCCTCCGACTGATTTTATACCTTTTGTGCATGCTCTCCGACTGACTTTTATACCTTTTGAGCATGCTCTCAGGCTTACCTTTATACCTTTTGAGCGTGTCCTCCGACTGATTTTATACCTTTTGTGCATGCTCTCCGACTGACTTTTATACCTTTTGAGCATGCTCTCAGGCTTACCTTTATACCTTTTGAGCGTGTCCTCCGACTGATTTTATACCTTTTGTGCATGCTCTCCGACTGACTTTTATACCTTTTAGCATGCTCTCAGGCTTACCTTTATACCTTTTGAGCGTGTCCTCCGACTGATTTTATACCTTTTGTGCATGCTCTCCGACTGACCTTTATACCTTTTGAGAATGCTCTCAGGCTTACCTTTATACCTTTTGAGCGTGTCCTCCGACTGATTTTATACCTTTTGTGCATGCTCTCCGACTGACTTTTATACCTTTTGAGCATGCTCTCAGGCTTACCTTTATACCTTTTGAGCGTGTCCTCCGACTGATTTTATACCTTTTGAGCATGCTCTCCGACTGACCTTTATACCTTTTGAGAATGCTCTCAGGCTTACCTTTATACCTTTTGAGCGTGTCCTCCGACTGATTTTATACCTTTTGTGCATGCTCTCCGACTGACTTTTATACCTTTTGAGCATGCTCTCAGGCTTACCTTTATACCTTTTGAGCGTGTCCTCCGACTGATTTTATACCTTTTGAGCATGCTCTCCGACTGACCTTTATACCTTTTGAGCGTGTCCTCCGACTGATTTTATACCTTTTGAGCATGCTCTCCGACTGACTTTTATACCTTTTGAGAATGCTCTCCGACTGACCTTTATACCTTTTGAGCGTGTCCTCCGACTGATTTTATACCTTTTGAGCATGTTCTCAGACTAACTTTTATACCTTTTGAGCATGCTCTCAGACTAACTTAAAAGGTTTGAGGCAATTAATTTATTTGAAGTTAATTTTTCTAAATAGAATAATACCTCGACATACACGCGTAATATTGAACACGTTTAGCACAAATTACAGATAACTATATCGCCTTATAAAGAAGTTTTCCCCAGACTTAGGCAATTCGAAATGAAGGATATTCTATGGTCTCTTCCTTATACAGCTTCGGAGTATACTTGCACATGTTCCTATAAAGAGAAGAAGGATTATACCAGGAATAACCAACACGTACCCTGTTATTGTGGATCACTACGATGTGTCGGGGAGGGTCAGGATCTTTTCCATACAACACTAGCTCGTCTGACTGGTACCTTGGTATTCGACAGCTGGAGTAGATGTTGAAGTACTGGTTCATGTCCAGTGGTAGGCCGTGGAGCATGTCTACTGGGAGTTGGTGCCTGAAATGAAGATGGTTAAATATATAAATAGATGTTAAAATAATGGTTTGTGTTGATTTTATGTTCATTGTGTAAGTCAGTTGATAATTGATGCCTGCAACATAGCATTTAGAATAATGGGAGTTGTTGAAATGCTGTTTATGTCAAATGGTTGCTATTTAACATTTTTATTGGCAATTGTTTTACTGTAGAAAACCATGCAAAATAATGGGAAACGCTGATAAAAACGCCAAATGGTTGATATTAAACGAATATGCTAGTTTATGATGTCCGAAGAAGAGGCAAATAGTTGATGTTGGAGAAGCTGTTTCTTGTAGCTTGGATGACCATAAAGAAAGTCTATTAGTAACTGATGCCTGCAGAATATCAGGTAGAACAATTAGAAGAACAAGATAACGTATGTATTTTAGAGTAAATATACTTGGATATCGTTTAACAACCAAAATATTATATAGGTGTAATAGGAGGAAGCAAATTACTCGTCTGTTTTCTCCTTCTGCTTGAGTGCAGCATGGATGATGGTAGCGGCACACCTGTGTACACCAAGTACATTTGAAATGTTTATAAAACATCAGAGCATTTCATAAATGCATAAACAGGTAGACATAGAAGCATTTTTAAACTTTATATTAATCACTGCACCTTTCATTTATTATTTGTCTATTAAAATTACTTTATTACGTGGAAAATTTAGCGAAAAATGCTGTCCTTTTTATGGATACACCTAAATAGAGTTTACTAAAATTAAATTGGAAAATTCCGTTAAGTCTGGCTAAACACCTACTTTAGCTGATCATCTTTCGAAACAAAGGTTTTGATGTCCATGAGGTAGCTTGGGGTGCACAGAACTACCAGTGGATCCCTGTAGTCTAGGAACTCACACTGCAGCCACCAGTCTTCAATCTATTTCCACATCATGTTTCACATTTTGTTCGCTCAATTGGATGGATCTTACCCAACTCTCTTTTGTATTGGCCTTGTTCTCAATATATTTGTGAAGCTTTTCACCCAGGCCTCCAGCCTTTCTGAAATCTGCTACAACCTGAAACACAAATTATATATAGATGAACCCCAATACTAAGAACATTCTAAAAAGGCTGTATGAAGTCATAAAATTGAAAAATATAAATATGAAAAAAAAAAAAGATAAAAAAAGCAAAATATAAACCCGTCGCATCTACAAAATCTTAAAGAAATTTTTAGAACCACAATTATAAACTTATTTGGAGTTTTAACTTTTGCTTTAAATGAGAGTAAATATTTCACTATTTCATTAAGAAAATCCTTCTAGCTAGAAAGTAACAGAGGCGGGATCTCACAGGGAAATTAAATACGACACTGGATAAAACTGTGATTGATGAGGCTAAGCATATATTAAAGCAATTCCAAGTTTCAATACATCTCAACACTGAATAATTAATTCCTCAGAAAGTGATACAATCATACTTGGGAAAAAGTAGTCCTCTCACAAAATAAATTATCTTTTGATCATCAGAGAACCATTAAAAATTTATCACTCCAAATTCTTGAAACACTCTTGTTTTGGAAAACACACACATAAGTCATTTCTCTCCCTAATTCCTTTTGGCTTTTTCCCCCGAAGATAAGGTTTTAAAAATAATATGTCAGGCGTTGTCAGTATACATAGAACGACTATAGTATATCTAAAAGATAAAATATACCTTTAGACGTTATATAATACGTGAAGTCGAGACAATGCATAAAGGTTATAGTGTATACATAGTATTTTTATAATAGATAATACCTATAGTATACCTAGAGTCTATATAATACAGAGTTTATACAGTAGTAAGTATACATAATGACTCTAGTATACCTAGTGTCTATAGAATGTATGTAGAGAGGTGAGATAGGTACCTTGTCGGTGTCTATAGTATACCTAGTGTCTATAGAATGTATGTAGAGAGGTGAGAAGTACCTTCTCAGTGTCTATAGTATACCTAGAGGCTATAGTATACATAATGACTCTTTAAAAACAACAATAAACATTAAGAGGAGCCTCTTGTGTAAAATTCTTTAATACCGCAAGCTTTCGAACCAAAACGTTCTTCAACGGGCGTGGATAGTAAACCGTACTAACCGTTAGTACGGTTTACTATCCACGCCCGTTGAAGAACGTTTTGGTTCGAAAGCTTGCGGTATTAAAGAATTTTACACAAGAGGCTCCTCTTAATGTTTATTGTTGTTTTTAATGATCGTGATTTTAAGAGTTTTAATCCTATACATAATGACTCTAGTATACCTAGTGTCTATAGAATGTATGTAGAGGTGAGAAGTACCTTCTTGGTGTCTATAGTATACCTAGAGGCTATATATTATATAAAGGCTATAGTATACATAATGACTCTAGTATACCTAGTGTCTATAGAATGTATGTAGAGGTGAGAAGTACCTTCTTGGTGTCTAAAGTATACCTAGAGGCTATATATTATATAAAGGCTATAGTATACATAATGACTCTAGTATATCTAGTGTCTATAGGATGTATGTAGAGAGGTGAGAAGTACCTTCTTGGTGTCTAAAGTATACCTAGAGGCTATATAATATATAAAGGCTATAGTGTACATAATGACTCTAGTATACCTAGTGTCTATAGGATGTATGTAGAGAGGTGAGATAGGTACCTTCTCGGTGTCTATAGTATACCTAGAGGCTATAGTATACCTAGAGGCTATAGTATACCTAGAGGCTAAGTATACCTAGTGTCTATAGAATGTATGTAGAGAGGTGAGGAGTACTTTCTCAGTGTCTATAGTATACCTAGACGCTATATAATATATAAGGGCTATAGTATGCATAATGACTCTAGTATACCTAGTGTCTATAGAATGTATGTAGAGAGGTGAGAAGTACTTTCTCAGTGTCTATAGTATACCTAGACGCTATATAATATATAAGGGCTATAGTATGCATAATGACTCTAGTATACCTAGTGTCTATAGGATGTATGTAGAGAGGTGAGATAGGTACCTTCTCAGTGTCTATAGTATACCTAGAGGCTATAGTATACCTAGAGGCTATAGTATACCTAGAGGCTAAGTATACCTAGTGTCTATAGAATGTATGTAGAGAGGTGAGGAGTACTTTCTCAGTGTCTATAGTATACCTAGACGCTATATAATATATAAGGGCTATAGTATGCATAATGGCTCTAGTATACCTAGTGTCTATAGAATGTATGTAGAGAGGTGAGAAGTACTTTCTCAGTGTCTATAGTATACCTAGACGCTATATAATATATAAGGGCTATAGTATGCATAATGACTCTAGTATACCTAGTGTCTATAGGATGTATGTAGAGAGGTGAGAAGTACTTTCTCAGTGTCTATAGTATACCTAGACGCTATATAATATATAAAGGCTATAGTATACATAATGACTCTAGTATACCTAGTGACTATAGGATGTATGTAGAGAGGTGAGAAGTACTTTCTCAGTGTCTATAGTAGACCTAGAGGCTATATAATATATAAAGGCTATAGTATACATAATGACTCTAGTATACCTAGTGTCTATAGAATGTATGTAGAGAGGTGAGAAGTACCTTCTCAGTGTCTATAGTATACCTAGAGGCTATATAATATATAAAGGCTATAGTATACATAATGACTCTAGTATACCTAGTGTCTATAGGATGTATGTAGAGAGGTGAGATAGGTACCTTCTCGGTGTCTATAGTATACCTAGAGGCTATAGTATACCTAGACGCTATAGTATACCTAGAGGCTATACTATACCTAGAGGCTATAGTATACCTAGAGGCTATAGTAGACCTAGACGCTATAGTATGCCTAGAGGCTATAGTATAACTAGACGCTATAGTATACCTAGAGGCTATAGTATAACTAGACGCTATAGTATACCTAGAGGCTATAGTATAACTAGACGCTATATAGTACATAGAGTCTATAAAGTAAGTATACATAATGACTATAGTATATCTAGTGTGTCTATAAAATGTATGTAGAGAAGTACCTTCTCTGTGTCGGAGTAGACCTGAGGTGACACCAACGGTCTGACGGCCCGCAACAACTTGTCCATGGAGGACTGGAACCTGGGGACTGGGTGGTGGGGGATGAGGTGCTGGTGTTCCATCATGGGGCCGTTGACCCCCGCTCGTTGGTGGAGACATCGCTGGACAGCGGAGCTCTCTTCAGTGCCTCAACATGTTTGATCTCTATCATGATTCACATTATAAAAGTATTTTTATAAATTAGCGTAAATATTACGTAGGTGTAATATAAAAACTAAGGATGCAACATGAAGACACTTGATAGAGTAAGGGTGGTTATTGGACTTGGCTTTATCACCCGAAACTGTCAAAACTGTTCTTAATTAATGATATCCTTCTAAATGATCTAAATTATATAAACAATGAAAATCTTCTAGTTAATGACAGAAAGAGAAAACTCTCTAATTGCTAATAACTATCTAAGTAGAAGATAGTTAAAGCCGTTTAATTAGTAAAACTTACCAATTACTTGACTCTTTCATTACTAAACACCTTTTAGCTAGTAAAATCCTCTCTAATTACTCGGTGAAAGCTCTTTTAAAAAATCTCCAGTTACAGAAGGCTCTCTTGTTAGAGAGAAAACTCTCCGGTTACAGAAAACTCTCCGGTTACAGAAAACTCTCCAGTTACTGAAAAATCTCCAGTTACAGAAAACTCTCCAGTTACTGAAAAATCTCCAGTTACAGAAAACTCTCCAGTTACTGAAAAATCTCCAGTTACAGAAAATTCTCTTCTTAGAGAGAAAACTCTCCAGTTACAGAAAACTCTCCAGTTACTGAAAAATCTCCAGTTACAGAAAATTCTCTTCTTAGAGAGAAAACTCTCCAGTTACAGAAAACTCTCCAGTTACTGAAAAATCTCCAGTCACAGAAAATTCTCTTGTTAGAGAGAAAATTCTCCGGTTACAGAAAACTCTCCGGTTACAGAAAACTCTCCGGTTACAGAAAACTCTCCAGTTACTGAAAAATCTCCAGTTACAGAAAACTCTCCAGTTACTGAAAAATCTCCAGTTACAGAAAATTCTCTCGTTAGAGAGAAAACTCTCCAGTTACAGAAAACTCTCCAGTTACTGAAAAATCTCCAGTTACAGAAAACTCTCCAGTCACA
Source organism: Cordylochernes scorpioides (assembly GCA_030710605.1). NCBI lineage: Eukaryota > Metazoa > Arthropoda > Arachnida > Pseudoscorpiones > Chernetidae > Cordylochernes > Cordylochernes scorpioides. The sequence goes on from CP092877.1 coordinate 27,346,632, forward strand.
GAAAACTCTCCAGTTACTGAAAAATCTCCAGTTACAGAAAATTCTCTTGTTAGAGAGAAAACTCTCCAGTTACAGAAAACTCTCCAGTTACTGAAAAATCATCAGTTACAGAAAACTCTCCAGTTACAGAAAACTCTCCAGTTACAGAAAACTCTCCAGTTACAGAAAAATCTCCAGTAACAGAAAATTCTCTTGTTAGAGAGAAACCTCTCCAGTTACAGAAAACTCTCCAGTTACAGAAAAATCTCCAGTAACAGAAAATCTCCAGTTACAGAAAACTCTCTTGTTAGAGAGAAACCTCTCCAGTAACAGAAAACTCTCCAGTTACAGAAAACTCTCTTGTTAGAGAGAAACCTCTCCAGTTACAAATATGTTCCCGTAAGAGGGCGTCTTGCCCGAAAGCCTGCAAGAATGTCCTCGTATAGAAGAAGCTCTATAGCGAATAGGTAGATTACCGTTGTCTTAAAATACATTATTCATATTTATATGCAAGATTAAAATTTATATTAACTTCGATAGTTTGTCGCGCATATAACTTCAAGGTATTATTAAATCATAACTGTCAAATGTTGACTCCAAATATTCCGACTCTCTGTGTCTAGAAGGACTTGGAAGAATTAGAAAATCTATATAATCCATCATAAATAGGTTGGCTTTGAAAATGGATGAAGTAGAAAATTTGGGTGAAGCGCGCGATGACACGTCTTTATAAAATAACTAGCCGAATGACCCGGGCAACGCCCGTGTTTTACCCGATTGAATGTTTTGATTCAAATACTATTTGTTACAATTATAAATTGGCGCCTTAAATGAATGCATATGTTAGTTAATAACTATAGCCTATGTGCTTTATCTGTCTATGTACTGTTGGCTTCCGTAGGCGTCTCTTACTGGGAAAAAGAAAGAGAGGATTCCATTTAGTTATTAACTAATATATGCATTTATTTAAGGAGCGACCCGCTCCAACACAATAGTTACAAAACGAAAAAGCGAGTGAGGGGGGGGGGGGGGGGGGGGGGGGGAGGGGGGGCAAAGGTGGCGTGATCGTAGCCAACCAATAGGAGAGAGCCATTCCAAAAAAAAAAAAAAGCAAACGGTGACAGAGATGAAAAATTATTAAGAACGCATGACGCTCGTAACTGTATATAGAATGTTTTTGACAGTTTGAGCTTGTAACGCCAAGGATCTTCGAGATAGAAATCCGATATATTGGATTTCTTCTTTTTTTGAAGCCATGAATGATCTCTCCAGTATCAATCCTTAACTGTTCCTGATAGACATCGTATATAAATAGAGATGCTAATTTGATCCTATATTTTATCCTTGGTGACACATGGTAAGATAGCTTGCGACACACCTGACGTCATCAGTATATAACCTATGGTTTTAATAAATAGGGTAGTCAGTACCTGCCAGAATTTGATTGGAAGCCGCGCCATGGCCTTGGTTGCTCTATTGTGGTGGTAGGTGGAGTAATACCACAGCAGCAATGGCGCCCTCTCTTGTTCTCTAGTTACCATAATCTTCAGAGGTTTGATCTGAAAGTTTAGTCAAATAAAGAGCGAGTGTATTACATATCACCTAGAATGATAAGGCACAATTTGGATTAAAGATTATAAACACAAGGTAATAAGACCAAATACAAATAAATAAATACGTCCCACATTATTTATTTGGATTTTGTCTTATTACTTTGTGTATATCACCTAGAATACATCATAGGTATATCAATCCCCCTTATTCCAATATGTTTTTTTTGGAATCGTCAAAATAATAATTAAAAAATAATGAAAATGCAAACGGTTTAAAACCTTTGTGTGCGTGTTGTGTTTGTTTATATGACTCAGACATTTTTTAAAACTTTAAAAACTCTAATTTTTTCAGAACAAATTTAAATACGCTTATAGCAATTAATTAAAGAGGTCTATTAATATATAACTCGGAAAGCTAATATTTTTATAATACACTATAGAATCCCACAGACATAACAGCATTAACCGAAAAATAGAACTTCCAGATGCATATCGTGCTCTCCTGGCCTTGCAGTAATAATCTCAACAAGATAGCTAGAAATTAATATTGCTTGGGTTTTTGAGGTGATCGCGTGAGCGGGTGTTTACATTGGCATATTCCCCTATAGTTTCAAACTCCAAGCATAAAAAAATCCTTATTTATTTATTTAATTAATATCTCTCTAATTATAAAATAGTCATAACTAATGCAAATCCTCATTTTCATAATTTATTCCGCAAATATGTAAATAGTTATATGTATATATTCTATTTTAAGCCATTGTACATGCATTATAGTGCCAAGTTTGATGCTGTAATCACGCCTGTAGAAGGGTGTTTTGCCCGAAAGCTTGCTTTGATATATTTCTATTTAAAAAAAACTCTTCTTTTATTTTGTCTTTTCATCTTTATAATACACTGTTGAATTTTGACAGCCACGATCCCGGATAGAATCTAGCATTGTGTGAGCATTTTTAAATAAAAAAAAAATATATATAGAGTATATTAAAAACTGCATCATAATGACACCGTTAGTATATTTCACCTATCTTCCAATTAGTTAGAGCCAATACTTTATAAGATCATACCCTTCTATTAACATGTACACTGCTCCTATTTGCTACCACCCTCATATTTTGAATATATGCTATATCTTTATTAATATAACCTAAACACCCTTATTTGTATTTAAACTCAAAATGATGACGTCAAAATAAAAACCGAAAGAGTAGTCAGTTGGGGAAAGTTGCGGGCAGAGGGGAGGAAATAGCCGACGCCCAGATGGGCCACCCCCTTCAGGGCCTTTTATAGACGACCCCTGTCAACAGGAGCAGTTTTAGCAGTGGGTCAGTGCGGAGTGTGCTACAGTGGGTCCATCGGCAGACCGCTTCTGTCTCTCTCTGTCTTTCTCTCCATGTCTCGGTATTAGGAATCCAGGTTTGTGTCATGGCCTCTACCTCTGTCCCGTGGGCTGTCCCCGATCACCTTCGGTGCTAACATCAAGCCCTGCCTTTGCTTCTTGTTGTCTGAGTGTGGGAAGAACATCAACACTTACCTCACGTACATGACTGTCAGTTTATCCATACCTTGACAACATTATTTGCAACAATATTACATATTTTTCAATAGGACCTCCTATTCTTGCAAAAGTTGAGTCTTACTAGTAAGTGCAAGTAACCAAATTGGACTCTGGCGCACTACTATAAGTATAAAAGTCAAACCACTTTCTACTTGTCTAGACATCTGGTGCACTTAACAGTAAAAGCAGTAGCTAACTATCTACCATGATTATCATTACTGTATCGCGTATAATTGGGATGCGTAAAAATAAACTGTTGTGCAAAATAATAATAAACAATGAATTGTTGATATTATAAAGTTTGAAGGCTTAAAAAGGATAATTTTTAAAATATGTATTATATTTTTAGCTAGTAATATGCAAAGACAAAAGAAAGCGTTTTAAAACTATTTTGCATATTTCAAAATATGCAAACACAATAGTAACCTAGAAATTATATCAATAAGAAAATTAGATATTGCACAAATAGTTTATTTTTGAATTGAGGTGTTTCAAGTTTCCGAAAAAAATTTGCTTTTTAACGGGCAAATAATATTGTATACGACAAAAAATGATTTTTTTTAAATAAAAATAAATGTAATATTATTGGCCTGTGCCCGTGCGGGTGTTCATCAGGGGTTATATTATAGATAAATATAAAATAGAGTCAAATAATATACCACACATATGGTACAATATGGTATAATATGATACCGAGTGCAAGTAACCAAACAGTGTTCGGGCACATTTGTAAGTGCAAATTCGAACTGCTTTTCATATGTGTAGACATCTGGTCAACCTTGATTATCATGGCCTGTACCACGTGTACTAGGGATAAGCAAAAATAAAATGGTACAAGAGAGCAATTATATATATAGTTTTACAAAAATAAATGCTATTGTATTTAAAATATAGAAATTAAACATATTTTTTTTTTAATATTGAACCAAAAACTGTTAAAAAAATCCTTTTTTTGGATATTTATCCGGCTACAATTTATTCCTATGATGAGAGATTTAAGATTTATAGGTTACAGAAGCAAGAACGTGATTTAATCTTTCTTATGGATATATTTACAGCTGGCGATTCTACTTATGGCGGTCGCTTATTGTGTTTTTTCTACGTTCAACAAAACACATGTTCTTTGATACAGTTGTTAGATATTGTTACATAATGCCTTTCTTCTTCCACACATGCCGAGTTTGCCGTTTTATCTCTATTTTTCTTTTTTGAAACAGTAAATTTAATTACACCCAAAGGAGTCTACAAATATAGCGAATATTTCGTAGTGATAAAGCTATATCTCTATAATTCATAACTGAGAAATAATTTCCATTTTACACACACACACACACACACACACACACACACACACACACGATCGTTCACAAATTTTCATCAATTTTAGCGTGATAACCTCGGAAAAACGTTATTAATTCGTAACAGAAATATTATTATATTGTGGCGCGACTACGCTTTGAACTTAAAAATAAAACATTTCAGTAAAGTGCACTCAATGTAACAGTCAATATATAGGAGAGACAGATTGCAGACAGAATTTGTGAACATACCAGGAACATAAAACACAAAGCTAGGAAATCTCTATTAATTCATCATATCACCAACACAGGACACAGTTTTGATTCACAAACTCATAAAGCTTTATTCTCTAATGTTCATAGTAAATTTAAAGGTTTACTCCTTGAAGCTATGGCCTCCATCAAATTCAAAAGTTTAAACAGACATATTGATATTCCGGAAATTTACCATAATATTATGCAAGAACCCTAGTTCATAGACACTATTTTCTTCTAATTTACCTATGTTAAATACCAAATTTGCTCTAGTATGTAAATATAATACAAAGGGGGATCAACAAATAAGGTGAATTATCTTATTTCTTAAAAATTAAAAAAGCAAAAATAATTTAAACAACAGAATATTAAAATATAACATCGGAATTATTCTTGCCTTCGCCCGCACAAGTCTCAGTGGAGACTTTTCCGGGCACAATGTAGCTGAAACGAAAAACGGGTTCCAGAGACGGGCCGGTGCGTCGGGGGATGGAGATTTGCCAAGGGCAATGCTCAGGCTAAAGAAGTCAGGACTGTTACCTCCTGAAGCTGTTTTATTTGAGGCTGCCTGGCCGGCATTACTGGCCGAAGTATCTTCATTTTCAAGAAATATTGTTTGATTAAGATTTGTTTAAAATTTATTGTTCAAAGAAGGTTTTAAATGGTGGTTATGAGTAGTTGAATATACAGATATTTACAAGTATAATGATTGGCATGGGAGAAGGCATCTTTTTTTTTTAAATTATTATTTTATATATATAATTTTTTTTTCTTTTATTGTATATATTGTTAAAGTTTTTTTTTTTTAGAAAACTTTATGTGCCAGTAAAAGTATTTGTTTTGAATTATATTAGTTGGGAAAATTCCTCTTTTTATTCTCCCATGCTTGTCCATATTTTATTAAGGTAGAAAAGTGGGTGTTCTATATAGTAAATATCTATGTACATGGTTGTTATATGGTTATATAAGGTAGATTAATAGGGAGGAATATTTACATTTGTATATACAAGATTATTGGTTTCAGTGTATGAGTGTGTATATATGGTTAATTGGTACATAGATAATTAATAGGTGGTGTTGAATATGTATGGCTATGGGGAGGCGAACGTTGAAAAGTGTTTGGGGGGATTCTGTTAGAGGGTTAAAAGGTGATGGATGTTGTAGCTGGTGGGATTTCAAATGTAGGTGTAGAATGGGAGTTATAAGGAGTGGTTTTATGGATTGGGCTCGTATCTGACTAATCAGGTTCTGAGGTGCTTGCTTCGGAGTCAGTCTGGGGCGGTTTGTTTGAGTGTGAGAATCTTCCACAGCTGTGTGCGAAGGTGAGCACTGACCTCCATATTTTCTTATTGGAAAACAGTATTTTGGTGGTGTTGGGAATGTACCAAATTTGTTTTATACAGTTTGAAAATAGTATGGATCTATGGTTATCTAATGGCGGACATTCTAGGAAAATGTGTTCTGTTGTCTCGGGTGGTCCGCCACAGTGTCTACATGAAGAACTGTCATGTTTAGATTTATTGTGTTTGTTAGCACCTATCCATGTGTGGCCTGTGATGAAACCTGTGGTGATGGCTGTGTCAGGTGTTATATGTTTGTGAGTGGTTTTGAGGGAAATGGGTGTCATGCCAAGGTTGCTGAGTAAAGTGGGGTTGGATGTCGGGAATTCGTCTTCCCAGGCTTTCCATTGTATGGATGAGAGGAAGTTTATTTTTGTTCTTTTTGAAGCCAGTTTGTATTCAGGGGTTGTGAGATTTGTAGCTGCTCCTATCTTTGCTAGAGCATCGGCTCGGCAGTTGCCCTCGATACCAGAATGGCCCCTTACCCAGTGAAGGGTTATTTTGCGTGTGGGAAGTAGGTTGTATAAAAGAATCTGACATTTGTGGACAATGGGATGGAAGCATCTGTGCCTTGAAAGGGTGCATAAGAGGGAGAGGCAATCTGAAAAAATGCCTATTGATAAGTTGTGATCCACGGTACGGATGTCTTTTAGTGCTGTAAGTAAGGCGAAGCTTTCTGCCTGAAAGACTGTGCAGTGTTTGGATAGGGAAAGGGAAGATTCTAGACAGGGGGTGGAGGGTAGGGATGAAGATCTAAATATTCCTGAGCCAACCCCGGAAGAGGTTTTGGAGCCATCAGTGTAGTATGATATATCCGGGGTGGACTCCGGAATCGGGGAGTGAGAGAGGTCGAGGAGAAGGTGTGGTTGAGGGTAACTATAAGGAGGTGGGGGGTGTTCAGCCTTAAAGGGGAGGGAATGGGGGGGTTTGAAGAGGGAAGAAAGGAGTTTTAGCTTATGTTCAATAGGTAGGACTCGTAAGAGGGCAAAAGAGGTGAAGGTGGGCACTGTGCGAAATCCGTGTATTGCATTAATACAGAATTTGCGCTGAGTGGAACGTAGACGGCTTCTGCCTGCAATGGTGTCCGCTGCTTCAGCCCAAATTGGTGCTGCGTAAGTGAGTGTTGGTTCAATAACGGAGTGGTAAAATAATTTTCTAGCCCTATAACCGAATCCATAATAGCTGTTTGCACAAGAGCGAAGTCGGGGGAAGAGATTGAGAATTTTGTCGCAAATTTTGTTGAGGTGAGGAGAGAAGGAGAAGCGGGAGTTAAAATTTACACCTAGGATGGTTATGTTTTCGACGCATGGAATAATGGAGTTCTGAATATGTATTGTAGGTTCGCTGCAGAAAATGGGGAGTATTGAAGATTTGTTAGGGGATAGAGTGAGCTTGTTGTCAAGGCACCATTCGATAAATAAGGTTAATGGATATCTGTGCAATATCTTTTAAGTTATTTGGGTCTCCATGTATGACGAGTTGTAGATCATCAGCAAAAGCTTGGGCATGCACACCGGGTGGGAATGGAAGTGATAGGATTGGGTCGAAGAAGATATTCCAAAGGATGGGACCGCTCTTTGATCCCTGGGCACATCCTCTCTTAGGAGAAGTTGTGCAAGAGAAACCCCTGTACTCTAGCGTAACTTGGCGGTTGATGAGGAAAGAGGAGTAAATTGAAATATAGGATGGAGAGAGGCCTATATCAAAAAGTCTGGATATTAGAACCGGGTGCCAGAGGTGGTCAAACGCGGATTTTATGTCAAGGTTGATCAGTAGACAGCATTGGTGGCGAGTTATAGCATTGGAGATATGAGTTTTTAAGTTAAAAAGGGCATCAGTGGGTGATTTCGCTCTACGGAAGCCAAATTGGAGGGGATGAAGGAGATTGTTGTTTTCAAGTAGATGGGATAAACGGTGGCAGAGGAGACTCTCAAATATTTTACTGAAGGCAGAAAGAAGGGTAATTGGGCGGTGGCTGGAAGTGAAATCACCATCTGAGTGCGGTTTGGGGACGAGTGCGAGTCTACCTATTTTCCAAGCAGTGGGGAAGTGTCTGAGGGTTAGGCAAGAATTGTATAGGAGCAAAAAGAAGTCATGAAATGAAGAGATCATCCACTTGGCAAAGTGGAAAGTAAAATATAACATCGAGAGACTATTTAAGGTGTTCTGTTCTTTTTTCCTACGCGCGGCGCGAGACTTATAAATAAACTAAAATGGAAGCTCCCTTGAAGGATTGCAGCACGCTTGAACAAAGTGCAGTTATTCGTTTCTTGAATGCAGAAGGTATTCAAACATCTCAAATATGCCAAAGAATGAAAATATCTATGGTGAGTCTTGTTTGTCTAAAAAAAAAACATTTATAAATGGGTTAACGAGTTTAAAAATGGACGAATTACATGTTCCTCAGGTCTCAACGTTCGGCCGGTAAAGTTTTGTTAACAATTTTTAGGGATGTTGATGGACCAATCTGTCTTGATTTTTTATCCTCAAGGCAACGTATGAACAGCGACCTTTATTGTGGCATTCTTGTAAATAAGCTAAAGCCCGGTATAAGAAACAAAAGAAGAGGGGAGCTTAGTAAAGATGTTCTCTTCCTTCATGATAATGCAAGGCCGCATACATCATGTAAAACTGTATCTACAATCATTAAATTAGGTTTTGAAGTTTTAGAACATCCTGCATATAGTCCAGACCTAGCCCCCTCTGACTATTTCCTTTTTGGACTACTAAAGAAGGAGTTAAAGGGAAAGCGATTTGACTCGGATGAAGATGTCCCGAAAGTGGTGCAAGATTTTTTTCACACGCTTACTAAGAGTGCCTATAAAGAGGGTATTTACAAGTTGCCAGAACGATAGAGACGATGTATAGAAAGCCAAGGTGATTATTTTGAATAAATCAAGTCCTAATTTTTAATATCGTTCTTATTTTGAAAATAAATTATAATTCAAGTTATTTATTGATCCCACCTTGTATATCAATTATAAAATAGGTTAAAAACGCAGCTGATAATATGTAAATTTTATAATGTACATATAACTTGCTATAGCATAGTTAAGTTTCATTTTGTATAAATTTTTCCTGTAGAAGAGCGTTATCCCGAAAGCTCGAAAAACGTTTAATAAAAGATACTCATCCTTGGACGTTTACTTTATTATCTAAAATTCACTAAGTTTAGCGCCCTAACTACACAGGTTCCTTGAACTTCCACCCAATGGATTTAAAGCTTCAATTATGATGTTTGAATTATAAATAGAATACATGGCTATACTTGTTTGGTTATTTTCTTTTATTTGTTTATTTATTGGTTTATTATTATCTCCTAAATATAGCTCGAACTAATACAACATGTGTCTGGAGATGGGTTTCTTTATTGGGTGTTCTCACTAATTTATTCTTCACATACAAATGAGAAGGGATTTCGGATATTTAGAATTTATTCAGGATAAAAAGTCTGAGTAGATCATCACCAACTGAACTATGGATAATAGGAAATGACTTATGGATCTGTGGAGAAAACACAGTTATTCTTCAATCTCAATAGTTGACAAAATATTTTATTAAGAGAATCCTTGAGAGGTTTGTCGAAGAACTCTCTTGGTAGACCTAGCCAGGTCCACGAGCTCCTCCATGGTGTCAAGGATGGCATTTAGGTAGCCCTTGCTGTCAGTTTCTGGAAAGTCCCTGTAGCTGCAGACCGCGATGTTGATGTAGTCCGGGTACAAGAGGTAGTGGACTCCGTAGCCGTTCTTACCTCTCGGGCAGTACACGCCCATTCCGTCCTTCTTCACCGGCACCTACACATACAGACAGGATCAAGCGTGTTTAATCCTAACCTCAGTTCTAGTGAAGATGTGTTTTGCCTGGCCGGCACTCACATTCAGCAGAAATTTGATATTTATGCCAGAAGGAACTTGTATTACAAAAGCCATCTTCAATCGAATTTTCAGTTCTGGTCAATCAAGAGCCATCTTCAATCAAACTTTTAGTTCTGTCCAATCTCAACAGCCATCTTCATCAGAATTATCAGTGCCGTTGAAGCAAAATCTATTTTCAATAAAATAAGGACTAATTTTGGTTATGATTTGGTTATCATGAAATAAAATAAAACAAAGAATCTCTCCTGTAACTGAGAAGTACTATTTTACTACGGAAAAAATATTATAATTATTATAGAGTGACCCATAACCAAAATACGAGCCTTTTTCCGAAGTCACGGCCTTTCAAATATTTCGTTATCATCGACCATCTAAAGTGTATCTCTATCAAAATTCTTATTTTCTGGATGACGAGAGATAGAGAGAGATAACGCCAAGCATAACAGATTCTGCATCAATGTATTCAGTAAGACCCGAAGTCGTGACAAAATCAAATCCCCATTTTTAAAGGAAATCTTGAATTTCCCTACTTTTACCTAACTGCCATCAACCGAGAAAAACTTGAGTTTCTGACTGGAAAAAATTACAGCTTTATATCTGAACCGAAAACCTTGGTCGATTATGACGTAATACAAGACGAACAACCCCTAGTGACCACAGAGGCTAAGATTTTAACATTACCGAAAAACCTTCTGGTTGACCTGGAATCCTCACAAGAAGTTGATCCAACAGTATGCGATGGGAAACCTTCATAACGCTGTAATATAGAAACTTCTTATTACTACTTGATGTCGTAATCAAAAGTACAAACTTCGGTTAAATATTGCCAGGGCATTATTTTCTAGCTATTTGAAACAAAATGGCTGAATCTTCCTGTGAAATAGGAATCTTACGTGTAATTATTATGAAGTATCAAGGATCTTACCTGGCTGCTGAGCACTCGAAAATCATCCGCAGCAAGGAAGCCTGGGTCTTCAAACAGCAGGGGCAAAGGCATTTCTAACTCTTCAGAAGCTTTCTTGTAACTCTGGATTAGGCACTCGATGCCCTCCCGTTGGTGGCCTGGGCACACCGACCCGCTCTAGTTCTGCCTCTTATCGAATCACTTTGATTAAACATTTTCTCAATTCTTTATAACAAAACAAAAGAAGCAAAATATATATATTAGTTATTTATAAACCAAGGGCTAAACGGGACTTTGGCAACCAATTTTATTTCAAATGATAATTCAACATTTTGTTTTCATTCTACGATTCAAATTTCAAAAGAAGAAATGTGTTGGTTGAACGGCCAATTAATAAATTAGCTCCACTCCAGAATCTGGAAGGTTCTGGAAATGAAAATTTTCGATCTCACGGGGCTCGGGAGGACTTGTGAGGCGAGCCATCGCATTTTTTTGATCAATTGCATTTATCGTATTTGCTTTGATTTTAATATTTTCTACAAATGACTTTTTTTTTTCTCTCTTTGCAGGAGAGATATTATTAATAATAGAGATTATTAATAATAATGTATTATAATACATTCCAATATTTATTTATATGGTGAAAACCTTTCACTTCGCTCTCTCACTCGAAAATAATTAAGAATGTTTGTTACCCTATCTATCCATCTGTTTTTAGAATTATATTTGCATGCAAAAGAGTTAATTTATCTCTTATTCTTTTAGACCTTGTCCAAGTATCATATATCTCTTTCGTTTCATATTTGAATACTTATCGCTCTAGTATATAACGATGGCTGAGAAGTTCTCCTACCTCGATGACGGCCAGTTTGTGGCCGAGCACAGCGGCTCTGAGTGCCGACAGCCGCTCCAGCGAACTGCTGGTTGGGTCGGTGAAGACCTCGCACATGTAGATGGAGTCCTCTGTAGTGCCACGTACTATCTCCATCCGGCCATGGAGGAACTTACGGCCTGTAGCTACCTCGTACATGGAGGTCAGACCGTGCAGTCTGCCACACAGAATGACTTGAGAATGTCAGGTTGAAGCGAGTCTACCCCGCAGAATGACTTGAATATAAATTTTAAGTGCAGTCTGCCACACAGAATGACTTGAGAATGTCATGTTGAAGCGAGTCTACCCCGCAGAATGACTTGGATATAAATTTTAAGTGCAGTCTGTCGCACATAAATATTTGAGTGCGTCAGTTTGAAGTCTACCACAGACTTGACAATGTAAGTTTTAAGTGCACTCTACTCCAAAGAAAATACCAAGAAAAAAGACTTATACGAACTTGTAATAGGAAAGTTGCAGAGCCATCTGGACGAAGCTGTCTGGGCTGATGTCGAGCGACCTTAGCAAGTTTTTGCTAAACTTTGTGAAGCGGTGTGAGGCCACGTCGGTGTTCTCGACAATCCTAGAAAGAAACAGTTTACAATAAAACAGTTTACAATACAAATGGCTTATTTGTCCTTTTCATCAGAATTTATTATCCTATAGGATTGAACGGGGCTGCTGGCTGATATAAAGAGAGATAGAGAGAGTAAGAAACATACTTGTCCAGGTTCCTCCCAGCTGCTGCGATGGCTTCTTTGATCTCAGGGGAGATGTTGAACTTGAGCTCTGTGGGGGAGGATGGATGATCTGATGGGGCCCAGTCATACTTCTCGTAGCTCTCTCTGGAACATGCATACACCGTACTATACTACAATTTACTGTATTAGAGGATCTGATGGGGCCCAGTCATTCTTCTCGTAGTTCTCTCTGGAACATACATACACCGTACTGTACTACAATTTACTGTATTAGAGGATCTGATGGGGACCAGTCATGCTTCTCGTAGTTCTCTCTGGAACATACATACACACCGTACTGTACTACAATTTACTGTATTAGAGGATCTGATGGGGTCCAGTCATACTTCTCGTAGTTCTCTCTGGAACATACATACACGGTACTGTACTACAATTTACTGTATTAGAGGATCTGATGGGGCCCAGTCATACTTCTCGTAGTTCTCTCTGGAACATACATACACCGTACTGTACTACAATTTACTGTATTAGAGGATCTGATGGGGCCCAGTCATACTTCTCGTAGTTCTCTCTGGAACATACATACACCGTACTGTACTACAATTTACTGTATTAGAGGATCTGATGGGGCCCAGTCATACTTCTCGTAGTTCTCTCTGGAACATACATACACCGTACTGTACTACAATTTACTGTATTAGAGGATCTGATGGGGCCCAGTCATACTTCTCGTAGTTCTCTCTGGAACATACATACACCGTACTGTACTACAATTTACTGTATTAGAGGATCTGATGGGGCCCAGTCATACTTCTCGTAGTTCTCTCTGGAACATACATACACCGTACTGTACTACAATTTACTGTATTAGAGGATCTGATGGGGCCCAGTCATACTTCTCGTAGTTCTCTCTGGAATATACATACACCGTACTGTACTACAATTTACTGTATTAGAGGATCTGATGGGGTCCAGTCATACTTCTCGTAGTTCTCTCTGGAATATACATACACCGTACTGTACTACAATTGAATTGTATTAGAGGATTTAAATATGAATTATTATAAGCCCAAATTTATTAAGTTGAACTTAAACTGCACATAGCTAAGTGGAATCTCTTTTTTTTTTGTCGCCGGTCGTCTATTTTTCTTTGTAAAGGAGGCAAAGGCAATTTGGCTCAAACGTCCGTATCTCCTGTGTCTTCAATAAAGGTCACTGTGTATCAAATATCTTTCAGAGTTATTGTCTGAATCCCCCCCATATACCTTTTAAAAGGTACAAACCCAAAAGTTTTGTTCATGAGTGTATTTAGAGAGTAAAAAGGTCAATATGTATGGCTATGTAACTGTATCAAATATTCTCTGTTCTCGTTAAATTGTCCTTAGAATGTTTAAACTTTTACATATATTATTTTATTTTTTAATAATAATGATAAATGAACAAATTTTGATGTACATATTTGATGACAATGTTTTTTACTCACTCTTTCTCCTTGTTAATATCTTATGACTATTCTTTACGGCCTAAAATATATTGTAAATATGTATATAGACAACTGCAGAAACATACATGTGTGTCAGCGTAAGTGTCCCTAATAAAATTTAAAAAAATCAAATATAGATATTCCATAGAGATTTATGTAAAACCTACAAATCTTCCTGAATGGCATTGATGATGATGGTGTTGGGATAGCCCTCCGCTGGGCTGTGTTCCACCGTCATCCCAAGGATGCCATCCTCAGACACCAGGAGCTGCCAGAAACACATACTAGGTTTCAATAAAATAATCTCTTGTAACAATATTGTGTAAAATTAATAAGGCTTCCAGGGAAAAGTATCTTTTCAGAACATTTTATTCTCTAGCTTTCGGGTACGGACAATGTATGTCGATAATGCATGTATGTAATGTATGTATGTATGTATGTATGTAAAGCATGTATGTAATGCATGTTTGAAATGTATGTCGATAATGTATGTATGTAATGTATTTAGGTACTGTATGTATATAATGCATGTATGTAATTACATAGGTAATTTATGTAATGTAGAAGGGCCTCCGTGCCCGAAAGCAAGATAATATGTTTTTTTTAAATATACTTTTCCCTGGAGGCCTGGTTAATTTTACTCACTTATTAGTTCATTCATCTAGCATAATGAGGACCAGTAAATTTGTTAACTAATAAAATAGGTTATTAAACAATTGGTTTATCTATGTAAAATCTAAATTGGTAATTCGGTGAAAATAACATCAATATCGCCTAATAATACTCCTAATATCGGTTGCTCTAGAGATTTTTCCGGCTTCAGCTTTTTGAACCAACATTAAACTGGTTATTAGTAACTGATACTAATAGAGAGAAAAAAAAACAGATTTAACTAGAAAAAACTTTCGAAAAAACGGTCAGTACATTTTGCGCAGAAATAATTTTTACACTCAATAGTTTACCATGAGATGGTAGATATATTTTAATACTATATATATAAAAATTGTAATTATAATATTCGTGTTTCTACCATTTTCATCTCTTCTAGAAACATAATTAAACTCATCTTAGGCGATGTTTCTTCTAAGGCAGGGGTCGGCAACATGCGGCTAGCGAGCCACATGCGGCGGCTCTTTGGGTGTGAAGCTACGTGTAGTACTCACATAAAAAACGTTTTTATTTATGCGAGTACTATTTATTGTTGGCAAGAAACAATTTTGTGGCTCTTTATAAGCTTTGAAATTTGGTAAATGATAATTTTTGACTTTTCCGACTCGAAAGGTTGCAGACCCCTTGTTCTAAGGCTTTTGTTTGGATTGGGAACCGTTTGATTTGCTATCAAATCTGACCCTTTCTAACGCGTACTCTCTGTCAAACGCGTGAACAATTGTCTTTTTGATTTTTTTTTCTGAAAATAAAGAGAACGCCCAAAAATATTTGACTGTAGAAACCTAGAATTGGAATTTTGTCGAGAATATAAGAATGAAATATATTTGTCAAAGTCGAAAAAATAACTCGTAAAAATAGTCAAATTATTTTTTTCTAAAAAAATGGTCAAATACAGATATTAAAAATTCGGATTCAAAAAACATGCTAGCCACTTGATAACGGTTAAGATCATACTTACTTGGGGAATTTCTGGAGTGACAGACCTAAGTCAAGATTGGCTTGCTCATTCAAACTTAAAACATTTCGATGACTGTGTCAACCTCCTTGGTAATGACTATGGTGGGTGAGTGACCGAAACTCTGGGAGTTCAAATAAAGAAGCGATTTTTGTTCGATATGAAACTCAGTATTGAACCAGTATATGTCATATTGCAAATGATCTTGCCAACCTAAACGGGTCTACTGTTGTAACCACGAGTAACCCGACGTATGAATAAACTGGCAGTCGTTCTGAGGCGAGTGTTGATGTTCTTCCCACACGTGGACAGCGAGAAGCAGAGGAAGGGTTAGATGTTAGCACCGAATAGGTCGGAGACAGCCCACGGGACAGAGATGGAGACCATGACACCAACCTGGATGCCTAACACCGAGACATGGAGAGAGAGCCAAAAGCGGCCTGCGTCGATGGACACACTGTATCACACAGTGCGAACTAAAACTTCTGTGTTGACCCAGAGGCGCGGTCGCCTATAAAAAGCGCCGGAATGGGGTCCAATCAGGGCGTCGGCTATGTTCTTCCACTCTGCCTCGTAGCTGTCTCCCAGACCCACTGTTTTGCTGTTTTTATTTTGACGTGATCATTTTAAGTTTAAATACAATTAAGGGTGTACAGGTTATATTAATGAAGATATACAAAATGTGGGGGGTTATAGCAAATAGTATACATTTTAATAGGAGGGTATGATATTATAAATTATTGGCTCTAACTAATTAGAAGATATCTTAACTATACTAACACAGTTATTATATCACAATTTAAAATATACTATATATATCTATGTGTGGTTATATATATATATATATGTATGACATAATAAAAATATGATTTATGAATAATTAATATTCTATAATCACAGAGTTAAATTTTAAAATGAAAAGGAATCCTTAACAAAAGGAATATAACCTAATTTGCTTTTTTTGTAAATAGATAATAACATTGTTAGTTGTAGGTATGCAAAAACTGTTTGCTTTAAAAAATAATCAAAATAATGAATATTTTTTGGAACAAAAGTTATCATTCATTTTTACCATCCACGACTGCATGAATTGGTAACGTAACTAGAATACGTCTTTTTTATGACATATATATATATATATTGAAAATATTCATTTTCAAAATATTGATAGATAGATAAATATATAACCATGTTACTTATTTTTAAAATGAGTTATGTAAAAAATTCATATTTTCTTTGTATATATGTCTCGATGTTTTTCCTATGTTATTTGGCGTGTAGATTCTACATATGGAGAATATCACGCGAGGAAAATCAATAGTTATTGTTCTGTAGCCATGATTGGAGGAAGGGCGATTTACAAACACATTTACCTGTATTTCCGGCAAAGTAAATCTAAAACGTCCTTATACAAGAACCTACCTGTATGCACTTGTCGTACCAGCGGTTGCCCCCGTTGTAAGCACTACTGGCCCCAGTGTAGCAGCACATGAGGGCGTGTGTGGTCTGGTCGGTATCCATAGGGGGAACAGGCCGGTCAAGACATAGGATGAAGATGGATTTCTGGATCTGGTCTATGGAGTTCCAGCTCTCTCTATCTGTACCAATTATAAGAAATAATTAGCCTTTATAAGGGAAGAAGTGAGATTGTATTACCAAATTAGACAACTTTTGAAAAAATTCCAAGATGAATTTTCTCTAGTGAGACTGTATATTGTGTATATTATCAGTCCCTTATCTCCAGACATCTTCATATAAGTCAGAGAAACTAACAAACTGAACTACTTCATTCGAGCAGTAGAAGATAGTTAGAAATATCAGTCAAAATTCGAAGGAATGTCATGAAGAGAATACTTTTTTTTTCAATTTTTTATATATGAGGCGCGATCAAATCGAAAGTTTTCTATATCAATTAGTACGAAAAATACAATTTTCAAGCACGAGAGTTATAGAAAATAAATAAAAAAACACACACACAACAAAATGTTTGAAAGTATATAAATGCATACTTTTTACTTTGGGATCTCTACAGGAATTGATATGTACCTCCCACCCTCCGGAGAACTTGGAAATAATGTCCCTGAAAAATTATTTCTGTTGATATTTGAGAGTTTTAGGACTGCAGACTTTATTTAATATAATCAGGTGGAATATGCACCCTTTAATCTTTTTAAAAGTTCAAATAAATGAAATTCACCTGGTGACAAATCTGGGCAGTAAACTGACCGGACAAGAACTTACATTTTCCTCGTAAACGAATCCATTACAATACCACGTGGATATGCATTGTTATAAGGACTAATCACCTCTTTCGACAGCATTCCATGATG
This sequence comes from Cordylochernes scorpioides, assembly GCA_030710605.1. Lineage (NCBI taxonomy): Eukaryota > Metazoa > Arthropoda > Arachnida > Pseudoscorpiones > Chernetidae > Cordylochernes > Cordylochernes scorpioides. Next base: position 27,364,403 of record CP092877.1, read on the forward strand.
ATTGAAGATGAAAACGTTCAACATGTTGGTCAAATTTCTATCATAGACAATTAGGACATAGAGGGACTCACCTTCCTGTAATTTTCGGTGACATCTCACCCAGACGTCGCGGTTCTCCGAGGTGAGCAGTCCAAGAGGCTCCCCCACCTCAGGGGACATCTTCACCACCTGGGAGAGGGCCGTGAAGAACTGGTTGGGGCTCAGGTGACTGCCGTCGGGGTGGTAGGCATCGATCCGGAAAAACTGCAGCAACACATTTACCATAATTGCATATCTCCATCTTTTGAGAAGCCTTTAACTCTGACATATTAAATTTTGCTTATAATAATGCCAGTGAAAACGTTCTATGTATAAATTGAAAGAATCAAGTTTAGCTGGTGTTTGGAAGGTTTTTTTTTTTTCATTGCTGAAACGGTGAACTAGTTATGCTTAAAAAATAGAGATGGAGGGCAAATATCGAAACAATTTTAAATTTGTAATTCTAGCAAAAATAATTCAAACACCCCTTTCAAAATAATTCCCTTCTATACTAATACATATATTTAATCTCTGAATCTAATAGACTGACCATTCGTTACACCTTTTAGGGAAAAACTTGTAACCTTTTTGAAAATTAAAGTTTTTTTGACGTGACAACGTCTTAAATTAGGTTGCGGCTGGGAGTCACTTATGAAAAAGTGTAACGCCCGGTAACATTACGATGAGTCATCGAACGAGAGTGCTGCGCGCGCAGCGCTAGAGAATTAGGCGCATTGAATCGGCGCATGCTTGTCTCTGTCTTTGTCTTTCTCGAACGTTCTTGGCGTTGGAAAAACAAGAAAGCGTCATAATTTAAGTTCACACGTGTGGTTAAAGTATCGTCAGCTGTGTCTGTAGTGAAAATGTGGAGTGCTTAGATTCGTCATTTACAACAACTACAACAATAAAGGTAAATAATTGTACACTGATATTTCATTATCGTAAACTATGATTGATTGATTAATTGTTAGATTGACACAAAATTTGAGAAACTGAGTTTATAGGTTATGTCATACTATTGATAAATGTTGATAGTGTTAAGTAAATTATTAGTTTAAAATTAATTAATTAATTAATTATTATTTTACAAATTTTATATAAATAGTTTCAAATTTATTTAGCAAAAATTTGAACCTTCGATCTGAATAAATGTTTTGATTTTCGAATTGATTCTTTAAAATTACAAATATTAAGAAAAAGTGGCAGATATAAGAAAACTTTATTTAAACTGTGTTGAGCAAGAATTTTAACATCTAATTTAAGTAAATGTTTTAATTTTCAACTTCATCATTTACAATTACAAATTTTATTTAATTTCAAATTTATTTAGCAAAAATTTGAACCTTCGATCTGAATAAGTGTTTTGATTTTCAAATACCAACGCGGCTGGTGGAGTGGCGATCTATCGTAAATTATCATCGACATCTACGGCGGAAGTGTTCCAAGTTGCGATTACAGACGTGACTCGTGTCATTAAAACCAAGGGTGACATGTGCATGACTGAAGTTACTTGCTTCGCCGCTAATACTAGCTTCAAGTTTATACTCGGTGCTGTATATATTCATCCAGGAGCTAGTATGCAGGATATTGGAATGTTACTATGGCAAGGACTCGGTCCGTACATTCACAACAGCCAGTACGTGCCACCGTTCGTGCAAGTTGATTCTAGTATACCGATTCTTCTGTGTGGTGATTTTAACAAAAACGTAAAGCCTGACAACTCGTTTCTTAAATTCATGAAAAATACGTATAATCTTGATTGCGTATCAAACGTTTCTAAGTCAACTACGTTAAAAGGAACAACTATCGACTTGACTTTCGCAAGACACATTACAGCAGAAACACTTCCTTTCATTTCATATTTCTCCTATCATCGTCCTATCCTCAACAAAATCACTCAAATAGGAATTAGTTAAGTTTTAGTTTACATGTACAATGTTTTAGTAAACAAAATATATTTCTATAGTTAAAATTTGTGCAATTCTTATTTTCATTCAATTCCTTGTTCCTATTGTGCAATTTAATTATATTCATATCAATAAATATTCTACCGTTGTCACGTAAAATCTTCGCCCGTAAAACCGACTTTACAGGCAACCATTGTTTTTTTTTGTATAATAAGTTTATAACTGTTTCTGTTCAAAAATGTAAATTGATGCAATTATTCCTAGAGTGGGGATAGCGCGTTTTATGTGTTTAAATGAATAAAATAAAAAGAGAGAGAGAGACTCCACTATGTGCAGGTTTCTTTAAAACCTATATCTACCAAATTTTCCTCAATAGTTACCCGGTTGTTGTGGATGACCACGATGTGCTGGGGAAAGTCAGGTCCAGATCCATACAGCATGAGTTCATCCGATGGGATTCCTGGGGCCCGGCAAGTAGAGAAGACTCGAAAGTACTGGCTCATGTCCAGCGGCCGGCCATGGAGCATGTCCACCGGCACTTGGTGCCTGTCACATCGCAGTAACAGCGTGAACATGATACAAGGTCGTTTGGAGTAAGTCTACTACCAACTGATGCCTGTAACTCTGCTAAAGTAATGTTGATCTTATAGAGTAGTTGGCCATTACAAACACAATAAACCTGCAGCATCAAGAATAAAACATGTGGCTGGTCATGAGGCATGTTTACTGCCTGTTTTTACCTGAAACATCGCAGTCACAGCGTATTGCATAACGTAATACTAGGTCGTGTGAAGTAGGTCTACTTCCAGCTGATGCCTGTAACGCTGCTAATGTTGATCTTAATGAATAGTTGGCCACTACAAACACATTAAACCTGCACAATCAAAATTAAAACATCTGATATGAGCTCGCATGCTAGAGTGGCTGGTCATGAGGTATGTTTACCGTCTGTTTTTACCTGAAACATCGCAGTCACAGCGTTTCGCATAACGTGATACTAGATCGTGTGAAGTAGCTCTACTTCCAGCTGATGCCTGTAACTCTGCTAATGTTGATCTTAATGAATAGTTGGCCACTACAAACACATTAAACCTGCACAATCAAAATTACAAAATCTGGAATGAAACGGTACTAGAGCGACTGGTCATCAGGCATATTAACAACATGTTTGTACCTGTAAAATCGCACTTACAAATTCCTTGATGAGTGATTATAGTTTCTATAAGGTAAATAGCGCTACGGAAGTATGTATAAACATCTTTTTACGCAGAATATCTTCAAAATACTATAATATTGAGAATAATATAAAAATAAAATTTGTGAATATATGAAAATTAGGTTTTGAAGAGTTACTTTGAGAATCAAAATGGTTCGTCTAAAATAAAATCACAACGGGGGATTTTTTTAGAAAGGGTATTATAATTAGTCTAGAGTTCACTGAAACACCGTAGAATAGTTTCATTTCTTGTAGATAGATGGCGCACTAATGTGTCACTAAATACGCTTAACCGACTTTTGGTGAATTGAAATTGAGCAAAGCTCGATGCCAAATATCTTTTATTTCCTCAATACTTATGTATAAATTCTTTATAAAATAGTATCCAAGAAATATAAGAATTATATTCAATAGCCAGCTGTTCATATGTTTCAGCACTCGGGCCATTCATCTAGAATTAATCAGTAGTCTGACCACAGATGCTCTCATATCCACAATAAGAAGGTTCATTGCTCGAAGAGGTAAACCAGCAACAATTCATAGTGACAACGCCACTAATTTTGTTGGTGCGCATAAGATTATTGGGAAACTATGTCACAATGCCAATAAATTTCCACTGAATTCCCTCTGAATTCGTAAGAACTTTACTGGCATTGTGACATAGTTTCCCAATAATCTTATGCGCACCAACAAAATTAGTGGCGTTGTCACTATGAATTGTTGCTGGTTTACCTCTTCGAGCAATGAACCTTCTTATTGTGGATATGAGAGCATCTGTGGTCAGACTACTGATTAATTCTAGATGAATGGCCCGAGTGCTGAAACACCAGCTATATAAGTAGAATAGACCAATACGTTCGTAGACCGCCGCAAAATGTGTGATGTCTCTGCGAACCCTCTGGGAATCTTCTATTAAATTTTAATTAAGTACAACTGACAATATATCGTAATAAAAATATAAACTAACCGTTAATATATTGTCTACAAATAATAATCTTTTATTTTATAATTGTCAGAGAAAGAGAAGATATTAATCAATAAAATCAACAATTTGCGTATTTCGTGTTGTTGTCCTTCGTCAGCATGGTCTGAATTGAATCACAAGAGAATTTTTAATAAATACGAAATGGAATGTAAGCAAAATTTGCATAACTACCCAAAGAGCTACTTTGCTGTCTCCACGTGATGGCGAAGTAAAGATATGAGGTATGTCTATGAACGAAGTACTTGTGGAGTCTTGTATTCCTGATCGGGCTATCTCACTCATGAAGGTCGTTCCACCATTCCACAAGCCCAGAAAAACGTAAGTGAAAATATAAAAGTAAAAATCTGTGACATATTTACATACCCAGTCACAGTCCTGATAGTCCTATTCCATAATTCAATGATTCCTCGATTGAATGCCGTGGCTAAGATATATAGGAAGACCTAACAACATACTTAGCTGGCCTCGGAAAGTTTCACCTCAGGGCAATAAAGGAAAAGTTCAACAACGAACTGAATTGATAACAGCAATAAATCAATGAACTCATCTCTCTTAAAGAACTGAAGACAAAATTCCATCAAAGATAACGTTGACTACATCTCGGAACATTTCAGTTTAACTGCCTCAACAATCCTAAAATAAATTAATGGCGGCTCTAAAATATGCAAAAATGCAAAGTAAAGAAAAATAGAGCTTCTGATTATGCAAATAACGTTGTAAAGATGATCATCTCTCAGTAAACTATCAACTAATCACGCAATATTATCACACAGATCGTTATTGTTTGCATAAATAACTATACGAGGTGTGTTCAAAAAGTATCGCGACTTTTGAATTTTCTCGTGTTACGTATATTCGAATTTCTATCTTTTTGTGGCTTTATGCTGGTACTCATGTCTCTCACTTATGCCGACAAGCCCGGCCATTTTGAATGTTCACTTAATTGTTTTGGATCGTCTTCGATTTTTACCTATTAAAAAAAATGGATCAAAGAACCTGTATCAAATTTTGTGTGAAAAACGAAATTAAGTGCGCGGATGCATTCCGAATGTTGACTCTGGCATACGGAGAAGCTACCTTGGACCGAAGCAACGTTTATCGGTGGTACAAAATGTTCTCAGAAGGCCGAGATGTTAAAGTTCCGGGAGGATGAAATTCATATACCAAAAGAGGCACCTCTCTCTTTAATTATGCATAAGAACGATGCACTGTACATCACCGTAGGGAAAAAACCTTTACTAGTAATGTTAAAGAATGAGCGACAACGCTGTTTTGACAAAAAAAAAAAAAGCCAAATGTTCGTTTTTCGTCACTAGTAACTATTTTAGTAGGGTGATGTACAGTGCATCGGTTCTGATGCCTAGTTAAAGAAGATTTGTACCTTTTGGTATATAAATAACTAAATTATTAAAAGCCTATTTTAACTTATCCATTTATATCAAACAGACAATGCGCAATCATCAAGATATCATTTATACAGTTACGAGCGTCATTCTTCGTCGCCTCTGTCACGGTTTGCTTTTTTTTTTTTTTGGAATGGCGCCCTCCTATTGGTCGGCTACGATCACGCCACCTTTGCCCCCCCCCCCCCCCCCCCCACTCGCATTTTCGTTTCTGTAACTATTGTGTTGGAGCGGGTCGCTCCTTAAATGGAATCCTCTCTTTCTCTTTCCCAGTAAGAGACGCCTACGGAAGCCAACAGTACATAGACAGATAAAGCACATAGGCTATAGTTATTAACTAACATATGCATTTATTTAAGGCGCCAAATTATAATTGTAACAAATAGTATTTGAATCAAAACATTCAATCGGGTAAAACACGGGCGTTGCCCGGGTCATTCGGCTAGTTTAAGTATATTTTGTAATAACAAATATAGTCATATGTACACCACAATGTTTTCCTTACTATATGGCTGTTTCTATATATTCAGGATATTATAATGCACTGCGGCCTGTGTGATTATAAAACGACACTTGAAGTTTCACCGCATGAGTTTCTTTTCTGTGAAAAATCAACATTTATTTCAAGGAGAAATATTGACTATTTCTAACCTTTTTGGATGAAGTATGAAAGGGTGAAATATGAAGAGTATAGTTTTTATATTCAGGATATGTTGTATAAAAGAAGCTTATAAAGTCGAGGAAGTAAAAACTTACTCTTCGATGTTTTTCTTCTGTCTGAGCGTAGCGGAGATAATTGTAGCAGCACACCTGAGTACAGAGGATCATTTAGGAATTATAGAAAAATATTGTTTGTCTGTACTCTATAGATTCAAAAACCATACATCCAATCGCCGTGAAATTTTGGGATATTATTAGGTATATCACCGAGAAGGTTTTTGAAAAATAATTTCATGAATATCTTGAATATCCTTAGAGTTATTTGCAGATTTGTAGATTTAACTCGCAAGCAGCGCCCTCATTGTGACGATGATAACAAGTTTTCTTATCACTAAGTTTGTTATCTTAAATATTATTTATCAAAAGTAAGATTATCTCAGGATGACACGGCAATGTGACACGGGAAAAAATGTTCACTAGATAAAACTATGATTTTCTAATGTAGAAAATTAGGAAAGACAAAATTCAGGATGACACGGCACACAGGGACCGGAAAAAAATGTTCACTTTATCGAGAGATTCAAATTTACGAGTTTCAAATTATCAAAATATATGGTTTTTTTTTAAATAAATTTTTAGAGAATTGTTTTAACAAATGTTCGTTAGGCAAACCTTTACTCGGGTAAAACCTCGGGCGAAGCCGTGTACGTCCGCTAGTTATAAATATAAATGAATACTAACCAGTGACAATGGATGACTGAAACGTAGGAAATAAATACTCTAAAAAGTTGTAGTATATATACTCATGAACAAAACTTAAGGAAGTTGTACATTTTATCATGTATACCGGTATTTAGAATAAATATCCGAAAAAATATCTGATACTCAGCGATCTTTCAGTAAAATAATTCCTTGTATCAATGATGAGTAAAATTGTCAGCCCCCCCCCCCCCTCCCCCCGAAAAATCACGAATCTATCGCCAAATCAAATCAATTACAGTAAAACCTCCATTTAGCGGACACCTCTCTACAAAGGACATTTTTCATTTGCAAAATTACCATTTTTACTATTTAGCAACTCTCCGGTAAGAGGACACTTCTCCCTAAAGGACACTTTTTGGCTCTGTAATTATATGTCATTTACAGGGAAATTATACTGTATTACTTGAATCAGATTCACACAAAATTAACAAAATGGAGATGTCATCTGAGTTTCAATCGTTTCTGTGAAAAGGCGCACTTTATCCCCCATCCTTACGAATTAAAAACCCTGTCAAAAAAAGTTTTCATTTGAAAACATACTTTTCCCTGGGGGCTGATATTTTTACTCATCAGTGACCTTCATTGAAGACACATGAAATAAACAAGTATGAAAAAAAATGCCTCTGTCTCCTTAAAAAAACACACAACTGACATTAAAGACTTTCCACTTCTTTGTACCTTGTCCGTGAGTGTATTTATTCAATCATATTCAGCAATGATAGTTATTTACGTTCGCCTATAGATACTCGATGTAACAAGATCGACATTGATATCGAGTCTAATAGAAGTTGTTGAGGTAGAAATCTACGAACGCTGGCGGTACAAACGGTCGGCAACCATTTGCCCCCCTAGGTTCGAAACCCGTTTAAGATAAAATAAATTTATGGCTTTGCTCCGCTTCTTTTACAAGTTCAATCCCACCAATAAATGGATGCAATTAAATACAGGACTCTTGTGTCTTGTGAGTATAAGGTTGAACTACTTCCACACGTGTAGACATGTGATGTATTTACAATATAAATAACGATAGGTCGCTATCCACCATGTACCTGACCCATATGTGTTCTCAGGTCCACATTGGCATGATAACCATGACGCGTAAAAAATTTCACTGTTCAACAAAGGGGATCGGTGGAAGGATGGCCTAAACCGTTGGTTTTCAACCGCTACGACCCGGGTTCGATTCCCGCATTGGGCACTTTTTTCTGATTAAAATAAAATGCTCCAATGGCCTCCGATTCTTGCAAAAGTCCAACCCACCAGCGAGTGCAAGTAACCAAACGGGGCTCTGGCACATTTGTAAGTGCAAAGTTGAACTGCTTTTCACATGTGTAGATATGTGGTGCATTTACAGTAAAAAGCAGTCGCCTACTTCTACCTACCACGATTATGATGGCCTTATATCACGTGTACTAGGGATAAGCAAAACAAAACTGTTCAACAATTGTAACACCTGTATCATATCATTTGAAAAACATTATTCTGGGATAATTTTCTTTCAAAGATATTGAGATTAGGGTTTTTTTTTAACCCTTTTACGGGAGGATTGTACTTAACTACAACCATTACTATTTTTACTGTAAATGCCCCACATGTATTGAAATTAGTTCAAAATCTGCATTTGCAAGGTGTGAGAGAGACCTGGATTGAGAAATGAAATCCCGAGTAAGGAATTCAAATGATGAAGAGTCGAGGCAATTGAATAAATTTTGTATTTGAAAAACTGACAATTCGGCTTTCAAACTCATGTCAGTCCAATGTTCGTCTCAAGCCTTGTCAGGTTAAGCGATCAGCACTTAAAGTACTGGGGTGGTGTAACGCCATAATTCAGTGTGATAGAGAAAAGGGTACATTCAAGTTAATTTATTCGATTTTTTAGAGATAAAGAACATACCAATAGCTTAGTGTGGTAACAACTTTAGTTTTCTAAATTCTCAATTAATATTTATAAGTTTGGCCTTAAATACACATTTCTTGGTTTCTCAAGAAGCCTCTGGGACCAAAAATATTTTTGGTTGCAGTGGTACAGCCTGCTCCATGCTGACGAGCGCCAACAGCGCGAAACGCGTTGTGGATGGCTTTTCTTGATTTATCAAGAAAATGGGTTGGCCAAATATCAGGGAACAGGCTATATCAATGATTAGTTGATTTCTGTTCCACCAGATGGCGTTCTGCCTTCTGAAAAGCACATGTGCTCCTGGTCAGGTTATGCCATTTTTATTTTTAATATCAACACCTGACCCACTTATTTTTTATTTTTTTCTATTGTTTTTCATGTGTTGAGCGTATTTACGCAAGTATGGCCTTAAATACCCATTTCTTTGTTTCTCAAGAAGCCACTGGGACCAAAAATCTTTTTGGTCGCAGTGGTACAGCCTACTCCACGCTGACGAGCGCCAACAGCGCGAAACGCGTTCGTGAATGGCTTTTCCTGATGGCTTTAGTTGATTTCTGCTCCACTAGATAGCGCTTTGCCATCTAAAATTCACATGTGCTTTTGGTCAGGATATTCCCTCTTTATTTTTAATACTTATATGGTCAATTTACAAATCAATGAAAATAACAATTTTGGTATTTATCTTTAATATTCCCCGATTATGACTCTAAATTCTTCCTTATTTTAGTTATGGACGACTTACTTCAACTGGTCATCTTTCGACCTGAATGCCATGGTGCCCAGGGTACAGCTGGTGCTGGAGAACACAACCAGAGGTTCCCGGTAGTCCAGGAAGTCATCTTGCAGCCACCAGTCCGCCAGCTGACACCGCGCGTCACTTCTCGTCACACATCTAGAAGTGGACTCACCCAGCTCGCGTTTGTCTTGGCCTTCTTCTGGATGTAGGAATGGAGTCTCTCGCCTACCCCGCCTGGGCTCCGGAACTCTCCCACTACCTGCACGGGCGTTAGAGCTGACATATACAAAAAGCATTCATATATATATAACATAATGTTGGGGGAGTGTGATATTCATGTACAAAAGGTACAAGCTATATCAATGATTAGTTGATTTCTGTTCCACCAGATGGCGTTCTGCCTTCTGAAAAGCACATGTGCTCCTGGTCAGGTTATGCCTTTTTTATTTTTAATATCAACACCTGACCCACTTATTTTTTATTTTTTTCTATTGTTTTTTCATGTGTTGAGCGTATATACGCAAGTTTGGCCTTAAATACCCATTTCTTTGTTTCTCAAGAAGCCACTGGGACCAACACCCTTCAAAAAATGCATTAAAGCAATGGCGCTGTAGTTCATTCCTTATCAACACCAGTAGAGTTTTTGACTAGGGTAATAAACATAATGCGCATGGTTCTAATGCATAATTAAAGGGAGAAGCGTCTTCTTTTTGGTACCAGAAGGGTCCTCCCGCCACTTTATCTATATATATGTTATATTAAAATATTATTTTATTTAAAAATATATATATATTTCATAGATATAAATACTCTGTATAAATCGACCGCCAGAGGTCACGCTTCCACTATATAAACTCATTGTTGTTGTTCCCCGTTGGTCGGCCCAAAACTTTTGTACATTATGTAAATAAGCTTTTCTTTTTTATTCTTACGCCTTAAGCCAGGCAATACTTTTATCAAATTATGTTCTTATATTTCTTAGCTCAATTAAAGCAATTTCTAATCTTTACTATTTTATTATTTATTTTCAAGATTCTTGCCACGACTGCATCACCAATACCATATAGTACTAAAAAGAACCAGCAAATAACTGCATTACTATAATCCTCAAAATGATCTAAAATTCAAGCAGAAATATATCTTTTTTTTATAATATAATCTATATATATAAAAATGAATGTATGTGTGTCTGTTTGTTTGTTTGTTTGTTTGTCCTTTATGCCTGACCAAACCACTCATTGGATCGCCATGAAACTTTGGGAAGTTATTTAGTATAGTACTGGGAAGGTTTCTAGCAAATAAAATTTTTTAAATAACTTTTCGCCTAGAAATAATCAAGATAAATATTCTAATTTATCTGTTATAATTCAACAATCTGCTCTAAATATTATCATGATGATACGATGATTTTGTAATGTAGAAAATTAGGAAAGACAAAATTCAGGATGACACGGCAATTTATTTGAGACAAGAATAATGATACAATTCCAAGGCAAGATACTATTCCTTTAACTTCCAATTACCGAGGGAACCAATTAATATTGATTTTATTCAACTTATCGAGTATTTTTCAAGGGACCGGGAAAAAAATGTTCACTTTATCGAGAGATTCGTTAGACAAACTTTTACTCGGGTAAAACCCGGGCGAAGCCGGGTACGTCCGCTAGTATATATATAAATGAATGTATGTGTGTGTGTCCTTTATGCCTGACCAAACCACTCATTGGAACGCCATGAAACTTTGGGAAGTTATTTAGTATAGTACTGGGAAGGTTTCTAGCAAATAAAACTTTTGAAATAACTTTTCGCCTAAAAAAAATCAAGATAAATATTCTAATTTATCTGTTATAATTCAACAATCTGCTCTAAATATTATCATGATGATACGATGATTTTGTAATGTAGAAAATTAGGAAAGACAAAATTCAGGATGACACGGCAATTTATTTGAGACAAGAATAATGATACAATTCCAAGGCAAGATACTATTCCTTTGACTTCCAATTACCGAGGAAACCAATTAATATTGATTTTATTCAACTTATCGAGTATTTTTCAAGGGACCGGGAAAAAAATGTTCACTTTATCGAGAGATTCGTTAGACAAACCTTTAATCGGGTAAAACCCGGGCGAAGCCGGGTACGTCCGCTAGTGTTATATATATGAGAATAGATATTAGTTTAATTCTTTTCATATGTGATATGAGAAATAGGAAACGTTGACTACTTAGAAAATTATAATCTCTTATATCATATCATTTGAGAAAAAAAAAACACAACACCCAGGGATGATCTTTTCCCAATACAATGTTGACTAGTTATTTAGGTAGAAATACCTTCTCTGTGTTGGCATAGACCCGTGGAGACACCAACGGTCTGACGGCCCGCAGGAACTTGTCCATGGAGGGCTGGAACCTGGGGACTGGGTGGTGGGGGATGAGGTGCTGGTACTTCAACATGGGACCGCGGGGGACTGGGTGATGTAGACATCGCTGGACATCACCCGGGCTGTAGGTCATATACTACACCAGTCCTTCACGTCAGTAGGAATACGATGACACCGCCCATCAGCGACCTATCTGATGGACGACCAACTCTCATAGGGCTCACCTTTATAACAAAAAATTGACTCAGATATCCAAACCTTCATTGGTTAAATCTCTATTGTCTGATAGCCTCTATGAGCAGACACCTACACGATATTAAATCGATATAGCTCAATCTCCAATAAGGGACCCAGATAGTTCTATCAATCAACTTTAATGAAGACTTTATATATAAAAGATTCTCTGTAGAGATACACAGAAAAGGAGAGTAAGAAAAAAATTGAAAGGAGCTTTTTCTTTTTAAAAATTATATCAAAGTAATGTCTTTTAATATACTTATTTGCTTAGAGCGCTCGCAAATTCAGATCAATTGAGAAATTCACAACACCGATTTCTGCAAATTGTAACAATTACTGGTAAGTGTGTGTGTGTGTGTGTGGAATAAATATCAACTATTCTCGTTGATTTTTAATTATTCCAGTATTGGCCAAATACCAATTCTTGATTAATCAAGAAAAGCTAACCAGGGACGCGTTTCGGTCTGTTGTATTACTCTCCAATTGTTTCAAATTTGCGCACTCTACACAAATAAGAACAATCAAATTCCTCACATTTCGATGCATTTGATATTGAATGCATTTGAGTCCTTTATTAAAATAGAGAGGTGCCTTATTTGCTTTATATTGTGCTTTGGCACATTGATTATATTTTAAAAAATCAATTGGAATTATAATTTGAAAAAATAACTGACGATCTAATTTTCGAATGATTTACCAACTGCGGTATATAAAAGGCTGTTTCAAAATTTCGTTTCAAAAAGTAATATTTTAATACATATTAAATAATACATAGAATACTAAAATGTTATTCTAAACCTTATTAAGTTATTTCAATCACGTGGGCACGCTTATCAATTATGGGACTGAACCTTTATTTATTTAAACTTTATATTGGTGTATATTTTTAATAATTTGATTTTATATTGGTCTTTCGTTTTGGGAACGAGTTTTTGATACATCCTGGTATATGAAAATATGTACAGATATATATGTCCGAAGAGATAGATTGTCCGTCAAAGACAATCCTCCACAAAGACTCTCCAGGGATCTGATCTTGGTACAAAGTGTGTTCTCGGTATGGACCAAACGGCTGTTCTGTTGTTGACTTTTCCTAGACTTCTTTCAAATAAAATTCATTCCCAGTAGACAGAATAAAAACTTTATTAAGTTACAAGAAAGAGAACAAACAAAATATTGACAAGAGTAAACAAAAACTTCTTTCTTTATCTTCTTTCGGCCATCGCTTATTTTTTTATGATCTTACACACATACTCTATATAAACAATTATTGCTTAAAATTGAAATATATGGACAACGTCTGAAGGTCTGTATCCAGATCTTCTTTGTTTTCTATTCTAGTCTTCTCTGTTATGTGAAAGCTTTTTTGAATGCCTGTCGGTGGCCATTATAACTTTGTTACCATCTATTTGCAGTAGATTATATTTTATAGGTATATTTGGTATATAGGTTCCTCTGAAATATTTTATATTTTATTTGCATAGATTGTGCCATTTATTTTTCGGAGGCTTTTCGTTTCCAAAGGCAGGATCATTTTTCTTCTTTCTTTTGAATTATCCATGCTTCCGATCCATAAGTGGCTGGTGAGATATTGAAGGTTCAGTATTGATAAGTTTATTTGAATTTACTTAAAGTTTTGGAAATAAAATATCTCTCTCATGTATGCCTCCATGTCGACAAAGCAATTTGTGCTTAATAAACCCTGCTTTGCCAAAGGTTTACTGGCGATGATTTTATTTTATCTTTATTAGCGTAATCTCGAGCTTTCGGGCATCTCTGCCCTTCTATAGGAGTATATATAGGCGTGTGAGAAAATATATATGTGATGAAATCCTGTCGACTAAATCTGTGATGAGAATATCCAGTCGACTTAAACTATGGTGTGAGATCCGAGAGGAACAGTCAGGATGGGGAGTTTTTCCAGTGCCTCTCTGCACCTTGGGAGACCTTTAACAGTTTTCACAGAGTACAGGCAGTCGTGGTCGAGGCAGAATGGAAAGCTTGGGAATGTCCACACAAAAAACGAAGACACAGTTGCACTAGGAAAGTTCCGTGAACAGATAAAAGTTGAGCTAGGGACGAAAGATGGAGATAGAAGAGTTCTTACTGGTCTACATGGTGGATGAGGAGGACCTTGGTGACAACCGACGAGGGCTTGCGCTGATGGTGAAGTGACTATCCTTTTGGCTAGGACGGAGGCTTTATATATCTTTTCCGAGAAAGGAAGTATTGCATTTCAGCAGATGCAACACGAGCGTGGATCAGGGCGAAATTGGACACTGGCGCCGTCCTGACAGTTTCCTATCTATCTTTAGATGTTGTTTTGGGACTGATAAATCTATCTCGATTTTTGCTTTAGCTCAACTCTTAATAAATTACAGAGTTTTATTTATTTATCCTCAGTTTTTACAAAGTACATTACATATGATGATGTAATGACACATGTCAATAATGCGTATAATTATTTACAGATGTGTTTCTATTATACAACATGAAAATCTTGTTATAAGTATTATACAATATGGGGTTGTTGGTTTAAATTACCATTATATATATAAAAGGTCAGGTGTTGATATTAGGCTCACTTGAGCATTTCTAGATGGCGCTCTGCCATATATATATGTCATAATTGGCCTAATGCCCAAGATGTATAATTTCTTTTCGCCATATTTAGTACGATAAAATGTATATACAAATTAACCAATCTATAAATCTGTACAAATTAAACGTGGGTGCCAGCGCGCGCGGGCGAAGGCTACGCCATCGCCGCGTGCGCGCGTGCTCACGAGTGTGGAACAAGTTCTTTTTTGAAGCATACATGCGCAACGCTTGGGCCCTTCCATTCGACCACGACGGATACGATATATATATATCACTAGGTCTAAAAGGTAGTTTTAGAGTTTATCAAAAAGAAGAAAAAAAATAATTTTCGACTTTTATTATAAAAGGAAGATATATTTTCTAGTATGATACGATTATTTCATTTTAATTCCATTTCTATATTTGGAAATATTTAAACGTATCACGCTTTAAATGGTATTTCAGCGTCTATTTCAATGTTTATTTATTTAAGATTGGTTTGTTCAAGTGTTAAATGGTAATTTGTTTGTTTTTATAAATTTTAGGACATAATTGTTGCAAAGTGTGCGATTTTTCCATTCTTTTTCTTAGTTTTTATATACTACAAAATATCTTAATGATGACAGAAATGATCATTTAATAAGCCAAATATATATAAAAATTAATATGTAAAAATTTAAGAAAATCAACTCGCGAAAAAATATATTGGATTATTAAGTTAATATATATATATATCAATAAATAAATTTTATATGCAAATAATTCCATTAATCAGAGGAATAGGTTTTTGAACAAATGTGATTATTTCACTTTTTTTACATAAATATTTATATATCTAAGATGGTTTAACAAAATTTTAGAGTTTTTAAGAGCTGTGAGTTTAAACGGCAAAAGTATTTTCATGCTGATATATAAAGCACTTTATATATTAAAAATTGATATACTCTAATATTCAAGGATTTAATTGATCAAGGTACATTATTCTAGTTCGTATAGGTGCTATAGAGTCGACAGTACCTGCCAGAACTTGGTTGGGAGTCGCGTCATGTCCTTGTGGAACTGGCTTGGCTAAATGCGGGAAAAATATAATGACAGAGGCGCCCTCTGTTGTAGTGTTGATCCAGAACTGTATCACTGTACTGGATTGTATATTTTGTTTTTAAACTCAGATAGTCCTCCGAAAATAGCTTATCATTTGAAACCTTAATGGTAAACCGCATATAGATAATGGAAATATTCAACGCTGCGCGTTGTTTTAAAAAAATATCTATAGAAGAAAATTGTTTCTTCAAAGAAAGAGAGAGTGACCTAAAATATATTTTTATAATAATTGAACTATATCTTAGCTCATCAGTGTTGAACCTTTCCGAAGATTTCCCCCAATTTAATCCATCAGATTGATGCAACTGTTGTATGTTGATTCTGCTTATACACTATCTGTACTTGAAGGTTTATTCTAGGTGCTTATGGAAAATTTGGAAAGATGTTATTCTGTAATTGTATAAATTTCACACATGTGTATTCAAGAGAGAGAGAGAGAGAGAGTTTCGAGCACAGCTCTTCCGCTTAAAGAACAAGGCAACAAATACACAAGCCTGCTTGGGCCTAATTAATAAACAATATTCATAGAATAGATGGAAATCTTGTTGGGAGGATATATATCTATAAAGGTTACCTCTCCTATCAAAATAGACGTCAAAACCAGACGCCCTCTATTGACCGTTGCCGCAAACTTGCGGGTTCGTTGACAAAGCACCAGCTTTGACAAACTGTGAAGCGTCCACCTAGAAAACATGGTTTCTGGCTAATGGCCCTCCTTAGTCTAGGGCGGACTTTATTTCATGAGATCCTCATGGAATCCAATGGACAAATCTATGCCCAAAAATAGATAGAAATCTTGCCGGGAGGAAATATAACAATATTGTTACGACTCTTCTCAGCCGTCGATGTTTACGTGCAAGGTTTCTGAGAAAACAATGTGGGTTGTTTTGGATACAGCTTAGTACTATGGATTTATTCTCAGGACTTTAAAAAGGGATATTAATAACTATACATAGGAAATTGACTTGCCTTCAATGTCCGCCACTAGAGGGATCCTCCTCCGCTACCGTCTTCCCGGTCAGTCCATACGGCCACAAGTCCGGAGCCCACCTGCTGCGTCTGTTGTCACCGCCGTTTTCTCCGACTGCAGGTCCCGTTGTCACCAGACAGACTTCTCTCCCCAGACTGCCAGGTCTTCTCGGTGCACAAACCCCCGGCAGGCCGGCCGCTAACTCGGCTGATCCCTTCACGACGACGGCGCCAGCTGGACTCCCGTCTGCCACCCCCTCCTCTGGAATTTGTCAATCAACACTTCCTGGAAGGGGCCCCTGCATACCTTCTTCTCTTGGCTTGCCTACTTCTTCCCTTCTACTTCTTTGCTGCATCGCTTCAATATATAGTGCTCTCTATGTGTGGAGGATAGAACTGTTCAACACACACTCTCTCTCTATTGTGTTTTTTAAATAACAGACGAATTTATACTCTTATTGAAATGAACTTGTTTTTTTTTTTTAATATTATATTTACCTTTGTGAGCAATAGTTACCTAGAAATTATTTGGAATAAGAAAAATAAATTTATGGTGAAGAGTTTCTTTTAATTTTTTTTTTTTTTTGCAAGCTTTCGAGCCCGTTGGAGAGCGGAAAATTTGATCGAAAGCTTTCAAAAACCAAAATTAAAAGAAACTCTTTAACTGAAATTTATTTGTTCTATTTCATATATTTACCTATGGATTCTTTGAACCATTTCATTTTGAAATGAGTGGTAAAACGATAGAGTAGGACTTAGAGAATGGTCGCAATGGCGAATTTCATACTCCTTAATCCCAAGGTGTAATTTCCATCAAGGATCATATTTGGGATTCTATTAAATCGTTACCCTCATTGATATAAGGTTGGATGGTGTCTCTTTTGTTCGTCCGCTGATTGGTTCTCCCCTATTTCTCTTCACGTTAAAGATACGACGTATAAACACGTGCTTTTTGTGTGTTTTTTAGATGAAATCATTGTATTATACGTCACATGGCCTCTGCGCAAGGTTGAGAGACAAAATTAGGAAGTGTTCCGTCATCACTTGTTAGACGTCCTCTAGTTTATTTATAAAAAAATAAATCGGTAAAAACTGATATATTCACACTCATGGACAGAACTTGAAGAAGTTTCATATTTTGATGTTGCCGATTTTCTCTTTTTTTTTTTATGAAGAAGACAGAGACAATTTTGTTCTAATTTGTTTATCTTGTCTGTCTTCAATAAAGATCACTGTGCATCAAATAGCTTTCGGAGTTGTTGTCTAAATCCCGAAATACATGCGAAAAGGTACAACTTCCTTAAGCACTGTCTACGAGTGTGATACAATACAATATTCTCATAACAGGCCATAATCTCAAAAATAGATTTAAAGAATTCTCTTCTGAAAAGGATCTTTTCTGAGATGGGTTATGTCAGTGGGGAATAGGTCCCCTAAATCCTAGGAAGGGACAAATCCCTGTCAGACTTCTACTCAACATTTATTTTATTTATTTACTAGCCAAATGACCCGGGCAACGCCCGGGTTTTACCCGATTAAATGCTTTTATTCAAATACTATTCGTTACAATTATAAATTGGCGCCGTGGATGTCATTCTTGTGAAACGTCCCGCCCAAACTTTGTGTCTGAGAAGCGATATTTTTATAAAGAGATTATCTGAAGCCCTGGAGGTTGTAGCTCTCTCTCGCTTAGCCTTTAGCCGGGCCTCACCCTGCTATTCTGTCTCTGAAGCATGCGAAACACTGAATCTCTCCCGCAGATTAGCATGTCTACACTCTCTTTCTATTGGCGTTTCGTTAGCACGTTGTTGTTTCCTTTTTTTAGCCTCTGCTTGGCAGTGGCCAAAAGCCTTGCGTTTTTTAGGAGGCATTCAGCTTTCTGAAAGAAAAAAAAACTGTAAAGCAATGATACAACACAATCTGAATAATATATATGTTGCCTAGAAATTGAGATAAGATCTTCAGAAAAGGAAAAGGTTAGGCATGAAAATGGTAGTCTTTAAAAAATATGTAAAATTTCTGCAAACGAAGAATACTCCGCATATAAGTTTAAAAAAAAAGTAAAATAAAAAATTGAATGAAAAACTAAATATAATATTTTCTAAACAAAATGTAAATTTAAAAAGAGGATATATAAATATATTGAATTTAAAGAATAGTTATATATAACGTACATAGAGAGATGGCGCCACGACTTAGGTCATCGGACAATTACTTCGCATTTTCCCCGCTAGAGGCACTACTTTCGAGCTAAAGGGCAAATTTGCAAATAACTCGAAAAATATTCTATATAGAGACCTTTAAATATTCACTATAAGTTTTTCAATAGTTAACTCTATATACTGTTAAAATTTCAGTCAGATTAGTTACGTATTGTAGACGTGTATAGCCGACATAGAAACAAACACACACACATACATATATACACTGACTTTTATATATATAGGGATTACACGCAATATCCTATGTAGCTATTGCGTGTGTTTTGTAATAAATAAATAAATGTTGAGAAGGAGCCTTACAGGGATTTGTCCCTTACTAGGATATAGAGGACCTACACAGTACTTTAGAGGATTCATATCAATGAAGCAAGGTTAAACATATCTCCTCCTCAATATGACGGAAGGTAGACAAGAGTGGCTAAGACAAGAGTGGGCCGAGCTAAGACCGGGATAATATTTCAATGCTATAGCCTGATATGAAGGAGAGCATCCAGTTGCCATTGAGACTGATGATTCTAATACCAGGCCATATGGCAATAGCATATGGATGTGTAAGGCAAGAGAAAACTACGACCGTATTGTCCCCACGATTCCTCAATGAAAGGCCATCAAGTCTCATCACCAGACTATGACTATAGATCAAACACTGTGGATAATTGACAAACAAAATAATTCTATTGACATCTTGTCAATATATGCAAAAGTGCACAGTCTGCACTATTTTAAAAAGATAATTATATATACATGATACTATGTATAATGAATATGGTGCCTCTGCCACCGCTGCAGAGTTTGGTGGGGACCTCCGTGGATGAACCAGATTGTGGAGGTTCCTCAGTCTCAGTTCTCAGAACAAACACCTCTGCTAGAAGACTGTTTATTTCTTCGAAGTTTCGACAAAATATTTTGTCCTCGTCAGAAAAAAAGTTAAAACTATATGGAAATACGTTAAAAATAGTATTTTAATCATTATTCCTCGAAATGTTAAAAACCCTCTGGCCTAAGTGTCTTATTTTAAAGAGCTATGAATACCAGCTATGTAAACTCAATTAGTCTCAGTGCTGATTCACCTGATAGAATTAAACTATTCGTCTCACGTTAACATAGACGGCAACGAGATGGCTGACCAGTGGGATAAAGAAGGCTGTAAGGGCCAGCCTGAAAACTCCCAACTCACTCATTCAGAAATTTCTTCCATCCACAAACAAAGAATAACCTCTCTTTGGAAATCCACCCTAAACCATCCTTGGTACACCCCCATTCCTAACGAATCTTCTTTCCACACCTTTACAAGGGAAGAACAAACGGCGATTTAAAATTTACGAACAGGACATCTTAGAATGCTCAAATTTAATGGGAAAAATCAAAACATTTCTGAAATGCCCCAAAGGTAATTCCCAGCCTGCCAGTCCTGAACATCTATTAACTTGTATCAAATGCGTATTTTCTAATATTCACTGATGTTACCCAACGTTAAGTGTTGGCACAGTTCTTTATTGTGTTTGGCCATCTGCCACCATACCCAATTGTTCAACAGATGGTGGTCTATTGATTTCTTCGGCAATTTACGCATGGAAAATCTGTTTTGAGTTAGATGAAACACACGTTGTATATGCAGGAAGAGGTTTTTAAAAATAATCTCGGATCTTATTATTCATATTTTATCTGGAATTTCTTAGACGTAATAAAATTTATTTATTTATTTCAATTTAACGCGTAATGTCCCCTATGGACACTTGCGTTTTTATACATGTATGCCTCTACATCTGTGTCTATACATATATTTTGTAATATATTTCAATATATATTTGATATCCTTATATTTAATATAACTATAGTGTAACAACCAAAACTGTAGACATAATCCAACACGCCAGTTTGGACATCATGTAAAAACAAAACAAAATAATAAAATTAGATTGAGAGACAGCCGGCGCCAGACAGGAGAAAGGTCTCCGATTACACCGTCAGTCCGAAAAACATAGTCGGATTCCCAGATGTGTCCCCTCTTGTTCAGAAATAGACCAGTCCCTCTCGGGTAAGAGAATATACAGACCTCTCTTGAGCGGCGTCGGCATTACTCTCTCGCCATCTCTAAGTTGACATCCAAAATGCCTCGTCCTTTTGTGCAATCCCATTCATGCCTGAACACACTCTGAAAATTGTGGCCACCACGACTGCATCTAACCAACCACACCACAGTCATCCGACAGGATAAACTCATCACGTCATTAAGTAGACAGGATCTGCTACATCACCACATATATGTGATGATGTATCTTGTCGACTCTCGTTGTGATGAGGTATCCAGTCGACTTAAGCAATGGTGTGATTCCCTGTCAACTCTCGCTATACTGTGTTAACCGAGAGGAACAGTCAGGATGCGGAGCGTTTTCCAGTACCTCTCTGCACCTTGGAAGACCTTCAACAGTTCTCACAGAGTACAGGCAGTCGTGGTCGAGGCAGAGTGGAAAGCTTGGGAATGTCCATACACAAAAAACGAAGACAACAGTTGTAGTAGGAAAGTTCCGTGAATAGATAAAAGTCGAGCTAGGAACAAGATGGAGATAGAAGAGTTCTTACTGTTCTACATGGTCGATGAGGTGGACCTAGGGTACAACCGACGAGGACTCACGCTGAGGGCGGAAGACTATATTTTCTGATGGGGCGGATATTTTATATATCTTTGCGGAGAGAGGAAGTATTGAATTTCAGCGGATTCAACAAGAACGTGGATAGGAAGCGATATTTTATACTCTGGCAACGCCCTGGCAGTTTCCTATCTTTAGACCTTGTTGTGGGACTGCTACATCTCGATCTCTGCTTTAGCTCAACTCTTAATCTATTACAGAGTTTTATTTATTTATCCTCAGTTTGTACAAAGTACATTGCAAATAGTGATGTAATGACACATGTCAATCATGCGTATAATTATTTATAGATGTTTTTCTATTATACAACATGAAAATCTTGTTATAAATATTATACAATATGGAGTTGTTGGTTTTAATTACCATATATATATATATTTACAATAATTTTAGGCCGTAAAGAATAATAATAATAAGATATTAACAAGGAGAAAGAGAGAAAATAATGATAAAAAACATTGCCATAAAATATTTACATCAAAATTGTTCATTTATCATTATTATTGAAAGAGAAGAAAAATTATGTAAGAGTTTGAACATTCTAAGGACAAATGGAGCTCTTAAATCCTAACGAGAACAGAGAACTGTGTACAAAGGAGAGAGATTTCTGGCAATATCTACAATCAACATAATATACAAATCAGTTTCCTAAAAGAACACAATTAGATCTTAAATTTTATATTTTGACAACCATCAATTACTGAATTATGTGCGTTGAAATTTAATTTAAAATTATTTTTGATAGTATACAAATAAAAAAACTTCTCGTTTCTACAAAGTTGGATGATTTGAAAACAAACATTTTAGTTCTTAAATATAATAGAAACTTCGGCCAGTAAAGGTTTTTATTTTCCCAACGTTTCGACAAAAATCTTTTGTCCTTGTCAGGAAACAATAAAGATGAAAGCATTTAGAGTTATTAATGTGTATCTGAGGATTTATTTTCCTGACTAAAACAAAAGAATTTGTCGAAACGTTGAGAAAATTAAACCTTTTCTGGCCAAGAGTCTCTTATTTTTAAGAACTATGAATGCCGACCAGGCAACCACTACTTTCAAGATAAAATTTCAGTTTAAAATTCAATCAGTTTGAATTATAAAATTGAATAAAGAATATTAAAAGTGTGTGTTGTGTGTATGAGTCTTGAAATCAATTAGATCTTAAATGCGACCTTTTTTTATTTCTTAGTATTTTTTTTATATCTAAATCGTGTGCATGTGTATATTTGGGGTTCTAAATTTTGAGAATAAATGATATTCGTAAAAAGAGAACACAGATTTGTACTCCTGCTGTCTCTTAGAGACAGGCGTGAAAATCTGAATCATATTCGATCAAGCGACAACGGAGGCAGAGGTTGATGGTCCAACTCCATTAAGAAGGTGTGGGTGCTGTGTTGGATGGATGACTTCTTAAAAGGGAGAACAATTCCAGTCATCTACAACGACTCAATATCTGACAGAGTACACTTACAGCATGGAGTGCCACAGGGATCTATCCTTAGCCCAGTCCTGTTACTGCTCTATATCAACAGCTTCGGTAGATCACTGAACTGTAATATATCAGCTGATGCTGATGATATTATCATCTGGAGAACACACAAAAATCAAAAAGGCAGTTAAATATCTTCGGGAATCCCTAAAAAGGTTTTGCAAAATTGTCATCAAACTCAAAAACAAGTTGAACCCTAGCAAATCTGAAATCTTCACTATCAACAACTACCTAAGGTCCAGCAGACCCTCATTGAGATTAGGAAATGTGGTCATAAAATACAACAGCACATCAAAATACCTAGGAATAACATGGAGTTAAGCCTCTTCTTTAAAACACATATCGAGAACATTTCCAACAGAGCAAAGAAACCTGCTTTAAAATATCAGCGGGAAAGACTGGGGAGCCAAATGCAAAAACATTGCGCGTAACCAACCTTTCATTAATCAAGCATTTACTAGGGTATGCCCTTCGAGCTTGGATAACAGCTTCTCATAGCAATATGATGAAACTTAATAGAATCCAAGTCAGTGCAGTCAGAATTATATGTGGGTTTAGAAACTCAACGCCAAATCAGGTAGCAGAGTATGAGGCCAATCTTGTTCCTCTAAACATTAGAATAAAAACAATATTTGCCAAATACATTTATAAAACAGATGAAAACATTATAAGACGCGAGTAATTCTTTCACAAATAAATCAAACTTCTACTGTCCTTACTGCGATGAAAAATATTGGGAGGGCTTGGCTCATTAGTGGTGAACCCTCCCAGCGGTTTCGCCAATTTAATCTACCAGACCGCTTTTTTAGAGCTCTATTACTGTATTGGATCCTTCTGCTTTTATATGCTACACTGAAGGGTGGAATCTTATAAATGGTATTAAAGCATACTATGGACATAAGATTTTAAGACGGTAGAATTACATTCAAAATGTTTGCATTGAGAAATTTCATCGCAGAAAGGACAGCAGAAGTTTGATTTATTTGTGAAAGAGACACTCGCGTCTAACAATGTTTTCATTTGTTATATATAGATGGCGCGTTTTATTGCTTTGTAATACATCCATAAAACATTTGCAGCACCTAAATATTACAACACAGCAATACTCATTTAAAATTGGAAAACGAAAAATAGGCTAAAACATATCTCCCTAATGCACCTCGCAGTTAATCACAACCTAACTCAACACAAAATGCATAATTACTCAAATCGCAATTTTCCCTACATATACAAAGACATTTCTTTAATATTAAATTAAGCCTAAAGGAAAATATAAAATGGCTGACTATCACCCTCTCTACCTAGCAAAGGAAATAATCAATGAACACTCTAACAAGGACTACCTCATCTTCATTGATGGAAATCTTGAGAAGTGGGACGGTTATCTTCAATAAAGGCATCAAAAATGATATCAATCATGAAATACCAAAGGTTCATTCGTATTTAGAGCAGAAATAAACTCAATAAAAATAGCCCTAGAAAATCTGAACAAACTAGTTTCTCATGTATTATTTTCTCAGATTCAAAAGCAGCAATACCCGCGCTTAAATCTAGCTACTCAACCAACGATCCCCTACTAAAATCAATAGCTAAAGAACTGAATAAACTCCACGAGGATAGACCCATCTCTATACAATGGATTCCCCAGCGATGTAGACATAACATACAATGAAAGAGCCGATGCACTGGCAAAATAAGGAGCATCTTCTACCCATGATATAGACTCGAACACAAGGACTACCCAAACGATGCAACTAACAACTATAGAAATTTCCTCATAAGAACTTGAAGGAAGGATTTCTCACATCATTGGTACCGTGGCTCAAATACTGGAGATACACTAATGACCAACCTAGATAAATGAGACATAACAATCATTTCCCGCCTAAAAACAAGGCCACACAAGGAAAATATTCTTTGAAGGCAAAACCAAACACTTCCCAAACTGCAAAAAATGTCTGGGTTATGAGACATCCCCGGAGCACAGTGCTGTGGCCTAACCAAGCAATATATATACAAAATCGCCCAGCAGGTCATCAATATACTAAGAAAGCATGGTCTGTGTGAGTTGGTTTAAGCAATCAACTGATGGATTAGAAAAAAAAAACAATATTTTTCCTCCTTTGCAGAATCTTTGCTCATGTCTTTGGCAACTGATTTTTCAACTGAATCGGGATTTCCTCTTATGCCTCTTCTGGCATTCATTTCGTCATATTTTATAAGTAGTTTTGTTTTGCTTGGCTCTTTTTTATTTTTATTTTTTTTCAGCGGCTTCTGTGTGTTGTGCCTTGGAGAGTCCATAGAAGACTCACTCTCCTGACGCTAAGCGGGCATATATCATATATGACTCGCCGCTGGAACAACAGTCCTAATCCTATTTCTCCCGTTCCCACTGAATATATTATTGGGGGCTTGGGTATAGTCTGTCCTAACTGCTCAGCCCAGCCGGGTCATTCGGCTAGTTCCATAATATTTAGCCAACCCGTTTCTTGATAAATTTTGATAGAACCCGCAATCCTACTCCAATTTTAGCCTCATTTCCACCAATATCTTTGTCATCACCCCATTGATATATTTGAGATTGTAATGGATCGACTGCCAGACATAAAATTAACAATATTAAGCCATTCAATAAATATATATTTATGATTATTTATATAGAGAAGTTTATAAACTATGCGTATATATTTTATTTATACATAATAATATCTTAAAAATCCCAGTTTAATAAAATAGTTTTTAATTCTGGAAAGAATGTAGGGTTTTAAATACAATGTATTGAGATAATCAGTAAAATTTGTGCCACATGCTACTATCGCCATCTCTCGATCAAATTTGTAACTATTTATGTCTCAAAGATTTAAAAACGCTCTATATATTGTATGGGCAATATATATTTGCGTGCATTGGATAAATTTTCAAATATACCGATATTAATTATAAAATATTAAAAAGTATTGACATAATAATATTTTGTTAAAATATGATATTTTTACTATCATAAAATATATTATATTGTGGCGAAGAAATATTTTATTATTTAATTTAATATTATTCAATGAAAATATATTCAACAGATTATAAAAATATATATTAATCTGTTTTTGTGAAATCATCTTAAAATATTTCTTTGCTTACTTGCTTAAGATTCTCTAGCTGTAGATAGTTCAGCTGACCTGTTAATAATTGTCGACTCGTCGCTGTGACGTCATCAATAAATACTTTTACATCTTAGGATATTTCAAGGCTTGATTTCTACGTTACAACTGGTGGAGAAGCTGGATCGATACCCATTCAGAAAAAAAACGGAAAATTGACTCGGTTGAGCAAGAAGAAAAAACCATGAACATCAAGAAAGAAGCCACTACTCAGGTGGGTTCATTTTTTGTCCAACATCTACCTAGAAACCCCTCAATGTTCTCTGGTGAGGGTGTTGAAGATCCCCGTAGCTGGTTAAAAGGGTATGAACGTGTGGCGAAGCACAACCAATGGGATGAAACCCTTTGTCTCGCTAACGTTTATTTCTATCTTACTGGCACTGCTCTCAAATGGTATGAAAACAACGAGGAAAGCATCCAGACATGGACGGAGTTCATGTCACAATTAGAAAATGTATTTGGAAAAAATGAAAGCTCAAGACTGCGAGCTGAGAAAATACTCAAAACTCGCGCACAATTAAAAGGAGAAAGCACCGAATATTACATCCAAGACGTCCTGCGCCTTTGCAAAGAGGTAGATCCACAAATGAATGAGGAAGATAAAATATCCCATCTGATGAAAGGGATAGCTGAGGAGCTCTACCAGGCACTTATCCCAAGGGATGTGCATAACACTGAGCAATTCGTCACCGAATGTCGCCGCATTGAAAGCATACACTGTAAGCGAGTGACCCCTACCAAATACGAGCGACTACCAAATGTGGCATCTCTCAGTGATCATGATGACAGGGAAGATCTGTCATCTATGATCAGGCAAATTGTTCGTGAGGAGGTACAGCGGGCATTAGGCTCTACTCGAGAGGAACCAAAAATTTCTACCATCGAATATATGGTAAAGGAGGAGATTGGAAGAACCCTGGCGCCAATCTCAAAGCCTAGGAGAAGTTCCCCACAGAAGGAAAGACCCCGAGAGTTTTATAATAATAGATATGTGGCCCAAACGATAAGACCGCAGCAGCCAAAACAAGTAAACGGAAGACGCGATACCAACGAATGGCGAACCACGGAAGGTAAGCCAATCTGTTTCCACTGCGGACGCCCTGGCCACGTCGTGCGCTACTGCCGTGACAAGAGGAGAGAATATGAAGGAGAACAAACTTGGAATTACAAGCAGAGAGATAGGCTAGAGCCTAGAACATTCTATAATTCTCGGAGCAGCCAAGAGCCCAACGACGACCTGCCAAGAGAAAATAGACGCCGCTACCGAAGCCCCTCTCCTTACACTGGCCGAAAAGGACAATATTCGTCTCCTGATAGAAGACCCAGCCAGTCGCCTCGCCGTTCCCGTCAGGAAAACTAGAAGATGCGTCCTATTTTGGAGGTAAGGCCGCAAAATTTATAAATCCTCCCTTGTCGACCACATTAGAATTAAAAGAAAATTACATAGACATTAAAATAGAAGGAAAAATGACGCGTGCCCTCGTCGACTCAGGAGCCTCATATTCTGTCATTTCTGAGAGGTTCAGACTCAAACTAAGAAAAATAATGTTTGCCGAAACTGACGTCACATTACGAGTAGCCAACGGTAAAATTGTAAGACCAAAAGGACGCTGCACACTGAAACTGGACTTGAATGGACTACAGGAAAGCTTTGAATTTGTCGTTATGGAAGACTGTAGTCACGAAGTTATTCTTGGTTGGAACTTTTTGAAGTTATCTAGGGCGATAATTGATTCAGCTGACGACACACTCTTCTTAGAAAAATGTCTTTTTGAGGATACCCCTAAGAACAGCTCACCTCTCTACTCGGAATTGGAATATAGAATCGAACCCGCCTCTATTCAGTTAATAGAAGTAGCAAGTCGTGACATTTCTAATGACGCAATTGTGGTGGCAGAATGTCGAAAAGAGCTATTGCTGGAAAGAGAACTAACGGCTCCCTCCTCTGTCATTTCACTTACCAATAACCGAGGTAAACTTTGGGTGGTGAATTGGAGTCCATATCCGAAACTAATCCCACAAGGGATGCATGTAGCCGATAGTGCTGTCATCGAAGATAGTCAATTATGTACTCTAGCTGATTGTAACCAAGTTGAAACAGAGGCGGAACATTCTGAAGACCCAAAAATCTCGGAATTTTTTATAGATGATTCACTCGATGAATCTCAAAAAGAAAAATTAAGAAATTTGTTAAAAAACTATACGGATATTTTCGAATTTAGTAAAAGAAAACAATTCAAGGACGTCAATGTTAAACACCGAATTAACACTGGAGACCACCTACCGACCAAACAAAGACCTTACCGAGTTGCACCAAGAGAACGCCAAATTATTCAGGATGAGGTAAACAAGATGGAAAAACTTGACATCATTCAGCCCTCTGAAAGTCCGTGGGCCTCGCCTGTAGTATTGATAAGAAAAAAGGATGGAAGCTGGAGATTCTGCGTCGATTACCGCCGCCTTAACAAAATAACAAAAAAGGATGTCTACCCTCTCCCAAGGATCGACGACACTTTAGACTGCTTACGGGGAGCTAGATTTTATTCTTCCATGGACCTTCAATCAGGGTACTGGCAAATCGACGTAGAAGAATCGGACCGTGAGAAGACAGCATTCATAACTCCAGATGGACTGTACGAGTTCAAAGTAATGCCATTTGGGTTATGTAATGCTCCAGCTACCTTCGAACGAATGATAGATAATCTTCTGAAGGGTCTTAAGTGAACCATTTGCTTGTGTTACCTCGATGACATCATCGTTTTTCAGATGGCTTTGAAGAACACCTAAGACGCCTTCAACTTGTATTAAATTGCCTTAAGAAAGCCGGATTATGTCTCAATTCCAAGAAATGCAAGTTTGGTGCAAAAACTATCACGGTTCTTGGACATGAGGTGAGTGAAAATGGAATTCGTCCCGACCAAGAAAAGATTCGAGCAGTCCGCGACTTCGCTACGCCAAGGTCATTGAAGGAAGTTAGAAGTTTTCTTGGCCTTTCATCCTACTACCGCCGCTTCATACCCAATTATGCCCACGTAGCCCAACCCTTGAATGACCTTTTGAAGAAAGACTCAGCATTTAATTGGAACCAGGAAGAGCAAAATGCATTTGAAGCTCTCAAGTCAGCGTTAATTTCCGAACCCGCTCTTGGACATTTTGATTACTCATCCCCAACCGAAATACACACTGACGCAAGCAACTACGGAATAGGAGCAGTATTAGTGCAGATACAAAAGGGAAAGGAAAGAGCCATTTCTTATGCATCCAGAACCTTAAATAAGGCAGAAAAAAATTATTCAACCACAGAAAGGGAATGCCTTGCCATCATTTGGGCTATCAATAAATTCCGACCATATGTCTTTGGACAGCCGTTCACTATTGTTACAGACCACCACTCTTTGTGCTGGCTGACCAACCTCAAAGACCCATGTGGGAGGTTAGCAAGATGGGCACTTCGGCTGCAAGAGTTTGACGTCACTGTCGTGTATAAGAGCGGAAGGAAACATCAGGACGCAGACTGCTTATCAAGAAGTCCATTAGAATACAGTGAAGATATGGAGGAAGATATTCCAAGCATAGTGACTTTGCAGAACTTTAGCGAAGAGCAGATGAATGATCAAGCTATTAGAAAAATCGCTGACAAATTACAAAGTTCTCCTAATAATTCCTTTGTAAAAATCGATAACACGCTCTACAGAAAAAATTATGATCCAATGGGGAAACCATGGCTTTTGGTGGTTCCACGCCATTTAAGGCAGGAATTACTGAAAAATTTCCATGATTCACCCACGGCTGGTCACCTCGGATTTACTAAAACCAATGACCGAATAAGAAAAAAGTATTACTGGCCCGGAATGTATAGAACAGTTAGAAGGTATGTGGCACACTGTTCAGATTGTCAGAGGCGTAAACATCAGCCCCAACTCCCCTCAGGGCACTTACAGCCAATACCTGTTCCTGAAGTTGCCTTTGAAAAGGTAGGAATGGATCTCCTGGGGAGATTTCCAACATCAGAAGGTGGCAACCGTTGGATTATTGTATGTACGGACTACCTAACAAAATATGCGATAACTAAAGCTCTACCCACAAGTGAATCCATGGAAGTCGCCAAATTCTTCATTGAAGATGTCATCTTAAAGCACGGCGCGCCGAGGGAATTAATCACGGATAGAGGAAGGAACTTCACATCTTCAATGATAAGTGATCTGAACAACCAGTGCAGAATTACCCATCGGAAGACGACCGCCTATCACCCCCAGACAAACGGACTCACGGAGAGGTTGAATAAGACCATAGCAGACATGCTGTCCATGTATGTAGATGTCAACCATAAAGATTGGGACAGGATTCTTCCATTCGTTACATTTGCATACAATACAGCAAAACAAGAGTCTACTGGGTTCACCCCATTTTTCCTTGTACACGGGCGTGAAGCCGAGACTCCACTTGACATGTTATTCCCCAAGTTATTGCCAGAAGACGACGATTTCATCCAAACTCTAGGGGCAAGAGCCGAAGAAGCACGAAAACTGGCACGTATCCACTCCATGAGATCTCAAGGTAGCAATAAACATCGCTATGACGCCCATCACAGAAATATAATTTATCAGCCTGGAGATATTGTATGGATCTTTATTCCTGTGCGTAAAGTGGGATATTCGGAAAAACTAATGAGACGTTACTTCGGCCCATACAAAGTAACCCGAAAAATATCTGATGTGACCTATGAAGTTGAAACATTCGGAAACCAGCTGGGTCGTCGTAAAACAAAAGATTTAGTTCACATTGGTAGGATGAAACCTTATTTAAACCCAGAGGACCAGGAGGACCAGCTAGAAGAGGACCCAGAAGATGACTCGACAAACTTCCAGGAAGAAGACATCCCCACTGAACGAACACAACAACCACAGACCCGCGAAGAGATCTCAGGCCCTATCACCCGTTCTCGAGCCTTGAGACTGAGGATGTAAGTCTCCTTCTGAGCATCGGGTCGATGCTCTTTATAGGAGGAGGCTATGTGGCGAAGAAATATTTTATTATTTAATTTAATATTATTCAATGAAAATATATTCAACAGATTATAAAAATATATATTAATCTGTTTTTGTGAAATAATCTTAAAATATTTCTTTGCTTACTTGCTTAAGATTCTCTAGCTGTAGATAGTTCAGCTGACCTGTTAATAATTGTCGACTCGTCGCTGTGACGTCATCAATAAATACTTTTACATCTTAGGATATTTCAAGGCTTGATTTCTACGTTACAATATATATATATATATAGAAGCAATGGGCGCCTCTCCCGTCAAAATAAACGTCAAAACCTGACGCCATCTATTGACCGTCGCCGCAACTAGCGGCCTCGGGTCGGTGACAAAGCCACAACACCAGCTTTGGCAAACTGAGAAGCGTCCACCTAGAGACCATGGTTTCGGGCTAATGGCCCTCGTCAGTCTAGGGCGGACTTTATTCCATGAGATCCACACGGGTTGTAATGGAATCTTCACAATATACCCGGCAAATTTTCCATCTATAAATATATATATTATATAATCTAAAATCCAAATATATATATATATTTTAAACATATATTTAATTTCATTCATTGACTGTTATATATATTTTTGACCATAGATTTAGAATACGCCGACTTTTAATACTTGTTGTAAATATGTAGTTATCTAACCTATTTTTGAAAAATTCACTAATATAGAATTCATTTAATAAATTCTATATAACTGTGAAAATAGACATTCTGAAAATGCAAAAAAAAAAAAAATAATAATAATAAAAGACAAATATTCTGATATCATAAAATTCGAAATCTAGTTTATATTTAGCCCGAAAGATGGCAGCACCTATCAGCAAACTTTGTAGTTATGGTCGGGTAGGTTTTTTTAATATTAGTATTATTTTTTCATAAACACAAAGCTTTATTAAGACCACCGGTCTTATACAGATTCACCACAGGAAGAAAATAATCATAGATGAAGCTCCTGTACTCCAGGCAGCGCAGCACCCAACAACTGCCTCCAGGTCCGACGCATGTCCAGTGGCCACACGTTCCTTCGTGCATACGTCATGGTTAGCGAATCACTGAACAGGCTAGTTTTAATATTATTATTATTATGTAATTGTCTGGAGCCACGTATATATGGTGGTAGAGCGATCCTTCAGACTTACGCCTTCTTTATTTCATTTATAAAAACTTGTAGAAATTCAAATTCTTGATCACACACCAAACAGATTTAGTTCTTGGAAAACTTTCAAGGGATTTCGTGTTTAAGTTAGGAGTTCTATGATGGGTATCTATGAATTGATTTAAATCTCTTGGATATAAATTAACTAATGATACACAGGTTTCTGGAGATCAGTTTCTTTTCATTTTATCGGGGGCCATTGGAGCACTTTTTTTTTAAATCAGAAAAAAGTTCACAATGCGGGAATCGAACTCGGGTCGTAGCGGTCGAAAACCAACAGTTTAGACCATCTTTCCACCAACCCCTTACCTTTATCTTTAAATGCTGAAGCTTTAAATTAGAAAAATAAACACTAAGGAAGTTGTAGGAACTCTCCTTAAATAGATCCTTTCTTCTTTTTTTCGTTCAAGGCAAATGCTCCATTTGTGAGTTAAATTCACTTAATTTTAAGAGTTTATCAAATATATATGTGTAGTTCCTCGTTTATATACATAGAAATTATTATGATGTATTAAAAGTGGTACCCCTTTCCAGTTAAGAATACATCAAAACATTGGTTTATCGCGTCCCAGAATATAAATTTAAGTTGGTGATAAAGTATGAACCACAACACCATTCTGGAAATATCAGACCATGGTATATAGGATAGATTTTGTCAGTATTTGTCAAAATTGATATTATGACTAATTATATAGTACCATCTTACGTCTTCTATTTGGATGATAATGGAGCATTTGCCTTGAACGAAAAAAAAAAAAGAAGCAAGGATCTATTTAAGGAAAGTTCCTACAACTTCCTTAATGTTTATTTTTCTAATTTAAAGCTTCAGCATTTAAAGATAAAGCTAAGGGGTTGGTGGAAGATGGTCTAAACCGTTGGTTTTCGACCGCTACGACCCGAGTTCGATTCCCGCATTGTGAACTTTTTTCTGATTAAAAAAAAAAATGCTCCAATGGCCCCCGATAAAATGAAAAGAAACTGATTTCCAGAGAAACCTGTATCATTAGTTAATTTATATCCAAGAGATTTAAATCAATTCATATATACCCATCATAGAATCCCTAACTTAAACACGATATCCCTTGAAAGTTTTCCAAGAACTAAATCTGTTTGGTGTGTTTTAATGCGTTTTAAAGGGAACAGTGCCATTTTTGGTACATAAAGACCGTCCTCCTGATACTTTGTGCTATTTTTTCAACTATTTATTTATATAAAAGTTTCAATAACCTTTATAGAAATGCTCATATATTATAAAATATTAATTGTATTAAAACAAAAATACGCATTACAAGGCAAATATAAATTATTCAAAAGTTAATTATGTTCAGAGAATATCGCTAAAATTTACCTAGCCTCAATTGATTGACCCTAACAGCCGTTTTCTACTTTTCGTCTCATTGGCTCTCTCCTGTTTCCCAACGTCAACTATTGACGTATGCGTTATTTATTTCCTTTCTATCGCCCAATTGGTCGCACAAGCGGAAGGTAAATATCTGAGGCAGACGAAGGAGGCCTGCAAGGTACCCTTTCTGCTGTTGATAGATCAGTAGAACGCATGCGCACTCCGAGGACTAAGTAGTTGTAAATATCTTTCGAAGAAGCAGAAGTAACGTCGTTAAAGAGAGTCAAAACAAAGTGTTTTTACTATTATAATTTTCAAACTATTTTTTGAATTATCTATTTTTAATTTAAATTTCACGATGGGACTAGGCTTGAATTTATCAGTTGCACGTGAGGCAGACTTTTATGCCTTATTAAAATTTAAAAAAAAACATAGTTAAGACTCAATATACACTATAAGTGGTGATACGCGCTTTACAGACTGGAAAAGCTAACAAACGAATTTTGTCTGCTGTTATCTTTTTATTCTTGATTGACTCAGGAAAATATATTTGACTAAGTCACCCTTAAATCCTATATACAACTACTTTTAGTTGATGTGTATTCAAATACATTAGCTATATTTGCATATATAGTTACATAATATAAATGTATATATGTATTTTATTAATTGATTTAATATCTTTATCCTTTTTCTGTATTAAATTAATAGTGAATAAAAGGATCCATGAACGATCGGTATTATATTAAGGTGCAAAGAGTTTCTTTCAATATAACACATTCGTATAAGTTTTGGTTCACAATCGTTCTACTACACTATCGGTAAAAGAACTATTGTGAACGAAAGCTTGTACGACAAGGTGATAAAACCAAATCCAAAGAAATAAATAGTATAAATTATTTTTCGGTTTATCATTACTCTTCACAATTCACCCTTTAATACCTCTTCCAAAAAGTTATAAATAATCGTTATTTTTCCTTGAGATGAGTTTTGAGTTTTCGCTGAAAGAAACACATGCGGGATGGTATTTCAAATGTCGTTTTATAAATAAACACTATTTATTTATTTGGATTTGGTTTTAGTATCTTGTGTTTGTAATCTATAATCCAAAATATCAAAATACGAAACAATTTTAGACGCGTATGATTCTTTTAAAAATAAAATAATTTCTACTGCCCTTACTGCAATGGAAAAATTGCAGTAAGGGCAGTAGAAATTATTTTATTTTTAAAAGAATCATACGCGTCTAAAATAGTTTCGTATTTTGATAACAGATGGCGCGCTAATGCATCATGATATAATCCAAAATATGCCTTATCAAAGCTTGTACGAATAAGAGAGAGAGAGAGAGATTGAGATTGAAACTGATTTATTACAATCTACATATAAGATTATATAAGTTTTAATACAGAATAAATATAAATATAAATAAATCGATATAAATATATAAAGTAATTGATAAATATACATACATACATGTCATAATTTGTACATAGCTAGATGCAAACCCGACCCAATATGTATGAAATGTATGTTTTAAAAAATATAATAAAGAACAAGGCTTAACAATCTGGAGAGAGAAGGCATAGAAGAGGACAATCATTAGCAGGGTTTTATTATCCCGGAACTCATAAAATCTTGAGTTCAAGAACCTAGCACTTCCAGGTCAGGTTAAAACAAGTCCAAAGGACAAAGAAATTAGCAAAGACCAACCAGAAAGCAGCTCATTAGTCAAGGACCTATAGCGAGCTTACACGTCACGAATGTTCAGCCAATGAGCAATCAGAAGAGTTTTCTTCTTAAATCGAGAACACAGAATTGGCAGTTAGGAGCTCGACACCATCGAGTTAGCACCTGGAGATAGGACGGTGACATCATGGAGTTAACACCTGGACCGCCTTAAGACCCGCTTGAGCCAATCCCATCTCACCAAATCTCAGATAAGTCAAATACTCAATCATGCAATAGAATAGTCGCTAGCCAACTTCGCTCAATTCCTCAAACTCCTTCTTCTCCCTAGATTGCAAGCCTCTTTCCAACCCAATCAACCCTTTGTCCTCGTTATTTTCCCTGTTGTGAACACCTGACCACTCAGCATCAACGACTGCGCCAACACCTCAACAATTATCAATCAACTCAAAACATGTTGCACCCGTGTTCCCACAGTTTTTAGTCGACAGGATATATGATGGAAAACAAACGAGATCGAACAGCGAAGGACAACGGCAAGAATCTAGTGGAGAGGAGAAAAGCGACACAACGCACCCTGACGGCGATTCTGGTTCAGATGACGGCGATCCTGCAAGGAGTAAACACGACGCAGCGAGGGAAGACGTATCGGACACCCAACGACGGGACAGCCGACGCCCGCGCTACCGCCGACACGTGGCCGAACGACCTGATGCCGCCCGCCGAGGAGTCACCACCCACCATGCCGTATCCCTACACCAGTATCCGGAAAAACGCAAGTAGGTGGACTGTACCACCCCAACAAGCTCGACATTCGAACAAAAGGGCAGTGCAAATGCCCCGAATTCACCACTCGAGTTCGCGGACAGTGCAAACGGTCCCGATCCAGCACGCCAGACGTCCCAAGCAGCCATCCCAAGCCGGAGACACATCAACCGGGCCGACCTTTCGAGACTGAGTTCGAGACTGAGGTAGGCTCTCCACCCTTTGACGTCAAAAATTTTACACTGGAACTGTTTTTGACCCCTGATCTACCATGCACCTTTTTAATTGACCCAGACACAAGTTCGAATATAGTGCCATATCATATGTACAAAATGTTAAAAACTCGCCTTCCTAAGTTAAATTTAAAAGGACAATCTATAGGGCTTCAGACTCTCAACGGTCTCGCCACAACCATAGGAAAAATAGCGTTCCCACTAACACTAGGTAAAATCTCCAGAAGAGAGAATTTCCACGTGGTGGAGGCACCACTGCCATTCGGAAGTCTGTGCTTAAATACTCTTTACCATTTTATATTAGTAATAGATTATAACAACGGCACTATTTTCCAACTTGGCGTTCCATTGTCTAACCCTACCTATCACTTTAACCATGTACCAAATGAATGCACGTACTGGCTATGCCAAAACATGTCCCAAAGGACTTGCACTGCACCCAAATCTTCCACACATGGCAACCATTGCGTGCATCCATTGAACCAAACACCATTATCTACATGCCACCAATCTAATCACGCACCACACAACTTTTTTACTAAGGCCAATTTCCTTTACTATATGCCCTCAACTCACAAGGCCACAACGGCTTCAACGTGTAACCACAATGCACCCAACGTGTAGATCCCACAGGACAACTCGCATACCGGGCACATAGGTGTCCATACATCGTCACGCAACAATCACGCACGTGTACACCGCAACAACCATGACACTAACAACAGTACACAGACAATATCCATCCAACAGGACGGCTTTTCACACTGAAAACACACGCATCCATACGTCGTCACACAACGGTAACACGCACAACCAGCACAACAAGCACGACACTCGCACCAAAAGACGACAACAACAAGCAAACACATGCACAACCATTAATAACACAACCATCCCGTCTACACAAAACATAGAAAAAATTCACGTCACCAAACAACCACACAATCGAAAAACATTGCGATCTTTCCTAAGCGCTGTGAACGCTTATAAAAAGTTCATTCCAGACCACGCCCGCTTGCGGACGCCACTTGTCAACCTTCTAAAAAGGGATATCATGTGGGTCTGGATGACGAATGCCAGAAAGCGTCACTAGCCTGAAAGAAAGCCTTACCACACACCCCACATTACACCTTTACCAGTAAGGTCTGCCATGCCAGGTGTACTGTAACGCCTCAACACTCGGCATTGCAGGCGTTCTCAAACAGGTCTACCCTGATGGGAAGACATACACAGTCCAGCATTTCAGCCGCTCTCTGCGTGCTCACGAGCGAAGTTATTCAAACTCGGAACTACAATGTCTAGCCATTGTGGAAAGTGTGGATAATTTCCGCGCCTGTCTAATGGGCAGAAAGTTTACAATACTTTCTGATCATCCCGCACTGCAGTGGTTGAAAGGGATCAAAGCCCCGTCAGGCAGATTGTTTTGGTGGAGATTAAGGCTGTCAAGATACGAATATGAGGTCCGTAGCATAAATGGAGCACAACAACATGAAACGGGCGTTGTAACACGTATCCCATTTTGTGGCTTTTTTAGATGCGTCACTCATAAAGAGCCATCAGTCTTCCCCATCGGGAAAATCTTGCTTGACTATGGATCACAATGGACTGCATACCGTCTCCCGAAAAGGTGTAACTAAAACTATAGTTCCAAATTCACTCACAGCCAGACTTCTTAAGTCCATCCATACCCAACATCACCATCCAAACATCTCAAAGATGACGAGACTCATCTCTTCACAATATTATTGGCGGAACATGACACAAGACATTGCAAAAAAGGTAAAAACCTGTCCTACCTGCCGATTCGCTAGAAGTATCGATGAATCCTTTCAACCTGTCCAAAAAGACACCGATACCACCCACAAAATCAGGCAAAATTCGTACACCAAACATACCACACACACAAAACAAACAATAACAAATTTACAGAGAAACGATTGCACATTTCCACTTAAACCACCTATAACCGACATATCTTTAACAAAACCATTGACCACCAAACAGGCGAACTGCGAACCTGACAA
>CP092877.1:27403126-27419851 GCA_030710605.1 Cordylochernes scorpioides
AGTTGTACCTTTTCGCATGTATTTCGGGATTTAGACAACAACTCCGAAATATATTTGATACACAGTGATCTTTATTGAAGATAGACGAAATAAACAAATGTGAACAAAATTGTCTCTGTCTTCTTCATAAAAAAAAAAGAGAAAACCGGCAAAATCAAAATATGAAACTTCTTCAAGTTTTGACCATGAGTGTAAATATATCAGTTTTTACCGATTTATTTTTTATAAATAAACTAGAGGACATCTAACAAGTGATCACGGAACACTTCTTAATTTTGTCTTTCAACTTTGCGCAGAGGCCATGTGACGTATAATACAATGATTCCATCTAAAAAACACACAAAAAGCACGTGTTTAAACGTCGTATCTTTAACGTGAAGAGAAATAGGGGAGAACCAATCAGCGGACGAACAAAAAGAGACACCATCCAACCTTATGTCAATGAGGGTAACGATTTAATAGAATCCCAAATATGATCCTTGATGGAAAATTACACCTTGGGATTAAGGAGTATGAAATTCGCCATTGCGACCATTCTCTAAGTCCTACTCTATCGTTTTACCACTCATTTCAAAATGAAATGGTTCATAGAATCCATAGGTAAATATTTGAAATAGGAAAAATAAATTTCAGGTAAAGAGTTTCTTTTAATTATGGTTTTTGAAAGCTTTTGACCAAATATTCCGCTCTTCAACGGGCTTGAAAGCTTACAAAAAAAAAAATTAAACTCTTCACCTTAAATTTATTTTTTTATTCCAAATAATTTCTAGGTAACTATTGCTCACAAAGGTAAATATAATAAGAGTATAAATTCGTCTGTTATTTAAAAAACACAAGAGAGAGAGAGAGAGTGTTGAACAGTTCTATCTTCTACACATAGAGATCACTATATATTGTTATATTTCCTCCCGGCAAGATTTCTATCTATTTTTGGGCATAGATTTGTCCATTGGATTCCATGAGGATCTCATGAAATAAAATCCGCCCTAGACTAAGGAGAGCCATTAGCCAGAAACCATGTTCTCTAGGTGGACGCTTCACAGTTTGTCAAAGCTAGTGCTTTGTCAACGAACCTGCTAGTTTGCGGCAACGGTCAATAGAGGGCGTCTGGTTTTGACGTCTATTTTGATAGGAGAGGTAACCTTTATAGATATATATCCTCCCAACAAAAGATTTCCATCTATTCTATGAATATTGTTTATTAATTAGGCCCAAGCAGGCTTGTGTATTTGTTGCCTTGTTCTTTAAGCGGAAGAGCTGTGCTCGAAACTCTTTTTCTCTCTCTTGAATACACATGTGTAAAATTTATACAATTACAGAATAAAATAAAAGGATTTAAAAGCGCGAATGTTTCTTTTACACATAAAACGAACTTCTACTGTCCTTACTGCGATGAAAAAATATATTGGGAGGGCTTGGCTCATCAGTGGTGAACCCTCCCAGCGGTTTCGCCAATTTAATCCAATTTAAGCATTGCTCGAAGCAAATATTTGAATGTATTTCTACTGTCCTATAAGCTTATGTCCATAGTTTACTTGAAACCCATTTCTAAGATTCCATCCTTCAGTGTAGCATATAAAAGCAGAATGATCCAATACAATATTAGAGCTCTGAGAAGCGGTCTGGTGGATTAAATTGGCGAAACCGCTGGGAGGGTTCACCACTGATGAGCCAAGCCCTCCCAATATATTTTTTCATCGCAGTAAGGACAGTAGAAGTTCGTTTTATGTGTAAAAGAAACATTCGCGCTTTTAAATCCTTTTATTTTATATGTATAGTGGCGCGTTATTGCTTTGTGTTAACAGAATGACATCTTTCCAAATTTTCCATAAGTACCTAGAATAAACCTTCAAGTACAAATAGTGTATAAGCAAAATCAACATACAACAGTTGCATCAATCTGATGGATTAAATTGGGGAAATCTTCGGGAAGGTTCAACACTGATGAGCTAATATATAGTTCAATTATTATAAATATATATTTTAGGTCACTCTCTCTTTCTTTGAAGAAACAATCTTCTTCTATAGATATTTTTTTAAAACAACGCGCAGCGTTGAATATTTCCATTATCTATATGCAGTTTACCATTAAGGTTTCAAATGATAAGCTATTTTCGGAGGACTATCTGAGTTTAAAAACAAAATATACAATCCAGTACAGTGATACAGTTCTGGATCAACACTACAACAGAGGGCGCCTCTGTCATTATATTTTTCCCGCATTTAGCCAAGCCAGTTCCACAAGGACATGACGCGACTCCCAACCAAATTCTGGCAGGTACTGTCGACTCTATAGCACCTATACGAACTAGAATAATGTACCTTGATTCAATTAAATCCTTGAATATTAGAGTAGATCCATTTTTAATTTATAAAGTTCTTTATATATCAGCAAGAAAATACTTTTGCCGTTTAAACTCACAGCTCTTAAAAACTCTAAAACTTTGTTAAACCATCTTAGATATATAAATATTTATGTAAAAAAAGTGAAATATTCACATTTGTTTAAAAAACCTATTCCTCTGATTGATGGAATTATTTGCATATAAAATTTATTTATTGATATATATATTAACTTGATAATCCAATATATTTTTTCGCGAGTTGATTTTCTTAAATTTGTACATATTAATTTTTATATATGTTTGGCTTATATTAAATGATAATTTCTGTCATCATTAAGATATTTTGTAGTATATAAAAACTAAGAAAAAGAATGGAAAAATCGGACACTTTGCAACAATCATGTCCTAAAATTCGTAAAAACAAACAAATTACCATTTAACACTTGAACAAAACCTATCCTAAATAAATAAAAATTGAAATAGACGCTGAAATACCATTTAAAGCGTGATACGTTTAAATATTTCCAAATATAGAAATGGAATTAAAATGAAATAATCGTATCATACTAGAAAATATATCTTCCTTTTTAATAAAAGTCGAAAAAAAAAAATTTTTTCTGCTTTTTGATAAACTCTAAAACTACCATTTAGACCTAGTAATATATATATATCGCATCCGTCGTGGTCGAATGGAAGGGCACAAGCGTTGCGCATGTATGCTTCAAAAAAGAACTTGTTCCACACTCGTGAGCACGCGCGCACGCGGCGGTGGCGTAGCCTTCGTAGCCTTTGTATTTACATTTTATCGTACTAAATATGGCGAAAAGAAATTATACATCTTGGGCATTAGGCAAATTATGACATATATATATATATATGGCAGAGCGCCATCTAGAAATGCTCAAGTGAGCCTAATATCAACACCTGACCTTTTATATATATATAATGGTAATTTAAACCAACAACCCCATATTGTATAATACTTATAACAAGATTTTCATGTTGTATAATAGAAACACATCTGTAAATAATTATAGGCATTATTGACATGTGTCATTACATCATCATATGTAATGTACTTTGTAAAAACTGAGAATAAATAAATAAAACTCTGTAATAGATTAAGAGTTGAGCTAAAGCAAAAATCGAGATAGATTTATCAATCCCAAAACAACATCTAAAGATAGATAGGAAACTGTCAGGACGGCGCCAGTGTCCAATTTCGCCCTGATCCACGCTCGTGTTGCATCTGCTGAAATGCAATACTTCCTTTCTCGGAAAAGATATATAAAGCCTCCGTCCTAGCCAAAAGGATAGTCACTTCACCATCAGCGGAAGCCCTCGTCGGTTGTCACCAAGTTCCTCCTCATCCACCATGTAGACCAGCAAGAACTCTTCTATCTCCATCTTTCGCTCCTAGCTCAACTTTCCTAGTGTAACTGTGTCTTCGTTTTTTGTGTGGACATTCCCAAGCTTTCCACTCTGCCTCGACTACGACTGTCTGTACTCTGTGAGAACTGTTAAAGGTCTCCCAAGGTGCAGAGAGGAAAAACTCCCCATCCTGACTGTTCCTCTCGGATCTCACACCATAGTTTAAGTCGACTGGATACTCTCATCACAGATTTAGTCGACAGGATTTCATCACATATATATTCTCGCATATGCATATATATACTCCTATAGAAGGGGCAGAGATGCCCGAAAGCTCGAGATTACGTTAATAAAGATAAAAGAAACTCATCGCCAGTAAACCTTTGGCAAAGCAGGGTTTGTTAGGCACAAATTGCTTTGTCGACATGGAGGCATACATGAGAGAGATATTTTATTTCCAAAACTTTAA
Source organism: Cordylochernes scorpioides (assembly GCA_030710605.1). Lineage (NCBI taxonomy): Eukaryota > Metazoa > Arthropoda > Arachnida > Pseudoscorpiones > Chernetidae > Cordylochernes > Cordylochernes scorpioides. Next base: position 27,407,312 of record CP092877.1, read on the forward strand.
GTAAATTCAAATAAACGTATCAATACTAAACCTCCAATATCTTACCAGCCACTTATGGATCGGAGGCATGGATAATTCAAAAGAAAGAAGAAAAATGATCCTGCCTTTGGAAACGAAAAGCCTCCGAAAAATAAATGGCACAATCTATGCAAATAAAATATAAAATATTTCAGAGGAACCTATATACCAAATATACCTATAAAATATAAGCTACTGCAAATAGATGGTAACAAAGTTATAATGGCCACCGACAGGCATTCAAAGACAGGCATTCAAACAAGCCTTCACATAACAGAGAAGACTAGAGTAGAAAGCATAGAAGATCTGGATACAGACCTTCAGACGTTGTCCATATATTTCAATTTTAACCAATAATTGTTTATATAGAGTATGTGTGTAAGATCATTAAAATAATAAGCGCTGGCCGAAAGAAGATTAAAAAAAATAAGTTTTTGCTTACTCTTGTTAACATTTTGTTTGTTCTCTTTCTTGTAACTTAATAAAGTTTTTATTCTGTCTACTGGGAATGAGTTTCATTTGAAAGAAGTCTAAGAAAAGTCAACAACAGCCGTTTGGTTCATACCGAGAACACACTTTGTACCAAGATACAGATCACTGGAGAGTCTTTGTGGAGGATTGTCTTTGACGGACAATCTATCTCTTCGGACATATATATATCTGTACATATATTCATACTAGCCGAATGACCCGGGCAACGCCCGTGTTTTACCCGATTGAATGTTTTGATTCAAATACTATTTGTTAATAATTGCATATGTTAGTTAATAACTATAGCCTATGTGCTTTATCTGTCTATGTACTGTTGGCTTCCGTAGGCGTTTCTTACTGGGAAAAAGAAAGAGAGATTCCATTTGGTTATTATCTAATATATGCATTTATTTAGGGAGCGACCCGCTCCAACACAATAGTTACAAAGACGAAATAGCGAGTGGGGGGGCATGATGGGGGGGGGGGGGGGGCAAAGGTGGCGTGATCGTAGCCAACCAATAGGAGGGCGCCATTCCAAAAAAAAGCAAACGGTGACAGAGGTGAATGATTAGAGATGAAGAATTAAGAGATGAAGAATTGATGACGCTCGTAACTGTATATAGAATACCAGGATGTATCAAAAGCTCGTTCCCAAAACGGAAGCCCAATATAAAATCAAATTATTAAAAATATACACCAATATAAAGTTTAAATAAATAAAGGTTCAGTCCCATAATTGATAAGCGTGCCCACGGGATTGAAATAACTTAATAAGGTTTAAAATAGCAGTTCAGTATTCTATGTATTATTTAATATGTATTAAAATATTACTTTTTGAAACGAAATTTTAAAACAGCCTTGTATATATCGCAGTTGGTAAATCATTCGAAAATTAGATCGTCAGTTATTTTTTTCAAATTATAATTTCAATTGAATTTTTTAAATATAATCAATGTGCCAAAGCACAATATAAAGCAAATAAGGCACCTCTATATTTTAATAAAGGACTCAAATGCATTCAATATTAAATGCATCGAAATGTGAGGAATTTGATTGTTCTTATTTGTGCAGAGTGCGCAAATTTGAAACAATTGAAAAGTGATATTCGGGAGAAAACTTACCAGTAATTTTTACAATTTGCAGAAATCGGTGTTGTGAATTTCTCAACTGATCTGAATTTGCGAGCTCTTTAATTAAAAGACATTACTTTGATGTAATTTTTAAAAAGAAAAAGCTCCTTTCAATTTTTTTCTTACTCCCCTTTTCTGTGTATATCTACAGAGAATCTTTTTTATATAAAGTCTTCATTAAAGTTGATTGATAGAACTTTCTGGGTCACTTATTGGAGATTGAGCTATATCGATTTAATATCGTGTAGGTGTCTGCTCATAGAGGCTATCAGACAATAGAGATTTAATCAATGAAGGTTTGGATATCTGAGTCAATTTTTTTTGTTATAAAGGTGAGCCCTATGAGAGTTGGTCGTCCATCAGATAGGCCGCTGATGGGAGGTGTCATCGTATTCCTACTGACGTGAAGGACTGGTGTAGTATATGACCTACAGTCCGGGTGATGTCCAGCGATGTCTACATCACCCAGTCCCCCGCGGCCCCATGTTGAAGTACCAGCACCTCATCCCCCACCACCCAGTCCCCAGGTTCCAGCCCTCCATGGACAAGTTCCTGCGGGCCGTCAGACCGCTGGTGTCTCCACGGGTCTATGCCAACACAGAGAAGGTACTTCTACCTAAATAACTAGTCAACATTGTATTGGGAAAAATCATCCCTGGGTGTTGTTTTTTTTTCTCAAATGATGATATAAGAGATTATAATTTTCCTAAGTAGTCAACGTTTCCTATTTCTCATATCACATATGAAAAGAATTAAACTAATATTCTATATACAGTTACGAGCGTCATTCTTCATCTCTTAATCATAAGTCAGTTTTCGTCTCTGTCACCGTTTGCTTTTTTTTTTTTTTGGAATGGCGCCCTCCTATTGGTTGACTACGCTCACGCCACCTTTGAACCCCCCCCCCCCCCACTCGCCCTGTCGTTTATGTAATTATTGTGTTGGAGCGGGTCGCTCCTTAAATAAATGCATATATTAGTTAATAACCAAATGGAATCCTCTCTTTCTTTTTCCCTGTAAGAGACGCCTACGGAAGCCAACAGTACATAGACAGATAAAGCACATAGGCTATAGTTATTAACTAAAATATGCATTTATTTAAGGCGCCAATTTATAATTGTGACAAATAGTATTTGAATCAAAACATTCAATCGGGTAAAACACGGGCGTTGCCCGGGTCATTCGGCTAGTTATGTTATATATATGGATGTTTTTTGTATATGTCAGCTCTAACGCCCGTGCAGGTGGTGGGAGAGTTCCGGAGCCCAGGCGGGGTAGGTGAGAGACTCCATTCCTACATCCAGAAGAAGGCCAAGACAAACGCGAGCTGGGTGAGTCCACTTCTAGATGTGTGACGAGAAGTGACGCGCGGTGTCAGCTGGCGGACTGGTGGCTCCAAGATGACTTCCTGGACTACCGGGAACCTCTGGTTGTGTTCTCCAGCACCAGCTGTACCCTGGGCACCATGGCATTCAGGTCGAAAGATGACCAGTTGAAGTAAGTCGTCCATAACTAAAATAAGGAAGAATTTAGAGTCATAATCGGGGAATATTAAATATAAATACCAAAATTGTATTTTTCATTGATTTGTAAATTGACCATATAAGTATTAAAAATAAAGAAGGCATATCCTGACCAAAAGCACATGTGCATTTTAGATGGCAAAGCGCCATCTATTGGAGCAGAAATCAACTAAAGACATCAAGAAAAGCCATCCACGAACGCGTTTCGCGCTGTTGGCGCTCGTCAGCGTGGAGTAGGTTGTACCACTGCGACCAAAAAGATTTTTGGTCCCAGTGGCTTCTTGAGAAACAAAGAAATGGGTATTTAAGGCCAAACTTGCGTAAATACGCTCAACACATGAAAAAACAATAGAAAAAAATAGAAAATAAGTGGGTCAGGTGATGATATTAAAAATAAAAGAGGCATAACCTGACCAGGAGCACTTGTACTTTACAGAAGACAGAACGCCATCTGGTGTAACAGAAATCAACTAATCATTGATATAGCCTGTTCCCTGATATTTGGCCAACCCATTTTCTTGATAAATCAATATAATCTATCCACGAACGCGTTTCGCGCTGTTGGCGCTCGTCAGCATGGAGTAGGCTGTACCACTGCGACCAAAGATATTTTTGGTCCCAGAGGCTTCTTGAGAAACCAAGAAATGGGTATTCAAGGCCAAAATTATAAATATTAATTGAGAATTTTAGATAACTAAATTTGTTACCACACTAAGCTATTGGTATGTTCTTTATCTCTAAAAAATCGAATAAATTAACTTGAATGTACCCTTTACTCTATCTCACTGAATTATGGCGTTACATCTCCCCAATACATTAAGTGCTGATCGCTTAACCTGCCAAGGCTTGAGACGAACATTGGACTGACATGAGTTTGAAAGCCGAATTGTCAGTTTTTCAAATACAAAATCTATTCAATTGCCTCGACTCTTCATCATTTGAATTCCTTACTCGGGATTTCATTTCTCAATCCAGGTCTCTCTCACACCTTGCAAATGCAGAATTTGAACTAATTTCAATACATGTGGGGCATTTACAGTAAAAATAGTAATGGTTGTAGTTAGGTACAATCCTCCCGTAAAAGGGTTTCAAAGCCCTAATCTTAATATCTTTGAAAGAAAATTATCCCTGAATAATGTTTTTCAAATGATATGATACAGGTGTTATAATTGTTGAACAGTTTTTTTTTTGCTTATTCCTAGTACACGTGGTATAAGACCATTATAATCGTGGTGGGTAGAAGTAGGCGACTATTTTTACTGTAAATGCACCACATATCTACACATGTGAAAAGCAGTTCGACTTTGCACTTTAAAATGTGCCAGAGCCTCGATTGGTTACTTGCACTCGCTGGTGGGTTGGACTTTTGCAAGAATCGGAGGCCATTGGAGCATTTTATTTTAATCAGAAAAAAAGTGCCCAATGCGGGAATCGAACCCGGGTCGTAGCGGTCGAAAACCAACGGTTTAGGCCATCCTTCCACCGACCCCCTTTGTTGAACAGTGAAATATTTTACCCGTCATGGTTATCATGCCAATGTGGACCTGATAACACATATGGGGCAGGTACATGGTGGATAGCGACCTATCGTTATTTATATTGTAAATACATCACATGTCTACACGTGTGGAAGTAGTTCAACCTTATACTCACAAGACACAAGAGTCCTGTATTTAATTGCATCCATTTATTGGTGGGATTGAACTTGTAAAAGAAGCGGAGCAAAGCCATAAATTTATTTTATCTTAAACGGGTTTCGAACCTAGGGGGGCAAATAGTTGCCGACCGTTTGTACCGCCAGCGTTCCTATATTTCTACCTCAACAACTTCTATTAGACCCGATATCAATGTCGATCTTGTTACCTCGAGTATCTATAGGCGAACGTAAATAACTTTCATTGCTGAATATGATTGAATAAATACACTCACGGACAAGGTTCAAAGAAGTGGAAAGTCTTTAATGTCAGTTGTGTGTGTTTTTTTAAGGATACAGAGACATTTTTTTTCATACTTGTTTATTTCATGTGTCTTCAATAAAGGTCACTGATGAGTAAAAATATCAGCCCCCAGGGAAAAGTATATTTTCAGATGAAAACTTTTTTTTGACAGGGTCCTTAATTCGTAAGGATGGGGGGATAAAGTGCGCCTCTTCACAGAAACGATTGAAACTTAGATGACATCTCCATTTTGTTAATTTTGTGTGAATCTGATTCAAGTAATACAGTATAATTTCCCTGTAAATGACATCTAATTGCACGGCCAAAGTGTCCTTTAGGGAGAAGTGTCCTCTTACCGGAGAGTTGCTAAATAGTAAAAATGGTAATTTTGCTAATGAAAAATGTCCTTTGTAGAGAGGTGTCCTCTAAATGGAGGTTTTACTGTAATTGATTTTATTTTGCGATAGATTCGTGATTATTCGGAGGGAAGCTGATATTTTTACTCATCATTGATACAAGGAATTATTTTACTGAAAGATCGCTGAGTATCAGATATTTTTTCGGATATTTATTCTAAATACCGGTATACATGATAAAATGTACAACTTCCTTAAGTTTTGTTCATGAGTATATATACTACAACTTTTTAAAGTATTTATTTCCTACGTTTCAGTCATCCACTGTCACTGGTTAGTATTTATTTATATTTATAATTATAACCTGCAAAATATTTTTCTATAATTCCTAAATGATCCTCTGTACTCAGGTGTGCTGCTACAATTATCTCCGCTACGCTCAGACAGAAGAAAAACATCGAAGAGTAAGTTTTTACTTCCTCGACTTTATAAACTTCTTTTATACAACATATCCTGAATATAAAAACTGTACTCTTCATATTTCACCCTTTCATACTTCATCCAAAAAGGTTAGAAATAGTCAATATTTCTCCTTGAAATAAATGTTGATTTTTCACAGAAAAGAAACTCATGCGGTGAAACTTCAAGTGTCGTTTTATAATCACAGGCCGCAGTGCATTATAATATCCTGAATATATAGAAATAGCCATATAGTAAGGAAAACATTGTGGAGTACATATGACTATATTTGTTATTACAAAATATACTTAGATGATATCTTGATGATTGCGCGTTGTCTGTTTGATATAAATGGATAAGTTAAAATAGGCTTTTAATAATTTAGTTATTTATATACCAAAAGAGAGAAATTTTCTTTTAATTATGCATCAGAACCGATGCACTGTACATCACCCTACTAATATACAAGGTATGTCCCATAAGTTCCCGGACTGGGTCCATAAAAAAAATAAATAAATGGAAAATGTAAATAAATTTGACTGTTTATTATAGAAAAAATATCTGGCAACACGGTGGTACCAATATCGAGTCGGTAGGTGCGCGCGCGCCAAGGTAATTCTAATTTATTTAAAGGTCACACCTACCGCTGCGGCGATTTTACGATGGAAAAAAATTGAAGCAGAGGATTTGCATAGAATTTTGTGCGAAACTTCAAATATTAGCAACCGAAACTTTTGAAATGCTTAATAAAGCATTCCCCAATGACGCCCCAAAGAAAACAACTGTTTTTGAATGGCATTCTAGATTTAAAGCTGGCCGAATTTCCATTGAAGATGCTCCTCGTCAAGGACGCCCAAAATTTCAAAGTACTGATAAAATGTGCAAAAAATCACCGATTTGATAAAAGAAAATCCTCGAACCACTTTGCTGGAGCTAGAGCAAGACACAGGCATCTCTAAAACAACGATTGGAAAGATCGTAATCGAAGATTTGAAGCTCAAAAAGACTCCTGCAAAATGCATCCCAAGATTCCTCACTAATGAGCAAAATATGTGTCGGCTTGCAACCTGTGAAGACATGTTTAAAATGACAAGAACGGATCCGGAATGGAAAGACAAGATAATCACAGGCGATGAGACATGGGTCTATGGCTATGACCCTGAAACCAAGCGTCAATCTGCCGAGTGGAGAGGTCAGGGTGAGCCTAGACCCAAAAAATCCAGGATATTGAAATCCAGAAACAAGGTGTTGCTGGTCGCTTTTTTGGATAACAAGGGCATTGTTCATCACGAGTATCTTCCTGCAGGCCAAACAGTTATTAAGGAAATGTTATTGAGCATTCTTCGCCGTCTAAGGGAAACGATTCAAAAAAAGAAGGCCAGAAAAATGGACTAATGGTGACTGGATCCTACACCATGACAATGCCCGCCCTCACACAGCGCACTTGGTGACGAGTTTTTTGGCGAAAAACGGGACAGAAATCCTACCTCAACCACCCTATTCCCCAGACATCGCACCAAATGACTTTTTCCTGTTCTCAAACTCAAAGCAGTTCTAAAAGGAAGACATTTTGACACCAGGGAAGACATAATAGAAAAATCGCTGCTGGCATTGAAGAGCATTCCAAAAGAGGCCTATAAAAACTGTTTCGACAATTGGGAGAAACGATGGCGCTGGTGCGTTGAAGCAAGGGGGGATTACTTTGAAAAGTTTAATAAAAAATTTTTTAAAAAATCTTACCTTTTTTTATGGACCCAGTCCGGGAACTTATGGGACATACCTTGTAGTTACTAGTGACGATAAAGAATGAGACACAACATCAGTTTTGGCAAATTCAAACAAAAGGACAACCTGTATACATTTGGCTTTTTTTTTTTTTGTCAGAACGGCATTTTGGCTCATTCTTTACCATTACTAGTAAAGGTTTTTTCCCTACGGTGATGTACAGTGCATCGTTCTTAGGCATAAGAGAGAGGTGCCTCTTTTGGTATATGAATTTCATCCTCCCGGAACTTTAACATCTCGGCCTTCTGAGAACATTTTGTACCACCGATAAACGTTGCTTCGGTCCAAGGTAGCTTCTCCGTATGCCACAGTCAACATTCGGAATGCATCCGCGCACTTAATTTCGTTTTTCACACAAAATTTGATACAGGTTCTTTGATCCATTTTTTAATAGGTAAAAATCGAAGACGATCCAAAACACCTGCAAGCAAAGCAGCTGTCAACAATTAAGTGAACATTCAAAATGGCCGAGCTTGTCGGCATAAGTGAGAGACATGAGTACCAACATAAAGCCACAAAAAGATCGAAATTCGAATATACGTAACCCGCGAAAATTCAAAAGTCGCGATACCTTTTGAACACACCTCGTATAGTTATTTATGCAAACAATAACGATCTGTGTGATAATATTGCGTGATTAGTTGATAGTTTACTGAGAGATGATCATCTATACAACGTTATTTGCATAAGCAGAAGCTCTTTTTCTTTGCATTTTTGCATATTTTAGAGCCGACATTAATTTATTTTAGGATTGTTGAGGAAGTTAAACTGAAATGTTCCGAGATGTAGTCAACGTTATCTTTGATGGAATTTTGTCTTCAGTTCTTTAAGAGAGATGAGTTCATTGATTTATTGCTGTTATCTCTCTCAATTCAGTTCGTTGTTGAACTTTTCCTTTATTGCCCTGAGGTGAAACTTTCCAAGGCCAGCTAAGTATGTTGTTAGGTCTTCCTACATATCTTAGCCACGGCATTCAATCGAGGAATCATTGAATTATGGAATAGGACTTTCAGGACTGTGACTAGGTATGTATATATGTCACACATTTTTCCTTTTATATTTCACTTACGTTTTTCTGGGCTTGTAGAATGGTGGAACGACCTTCATGAGTGAGATAGCCCGATCAGGAATACAAGACTCCACAAGTACGTCGTTCATAGACATACCCCATATCTTTACTTCGCCATCACGTGGAGACAGCATAGTAGCTCTTTGGGTAGTTATGCAAATTTTACTTACATTCCATTTCGTATTTATTAAAAATCCTCTTGTGATTCAATTCACACCATGCTGACAAAGGACAACAACACGAAATACGCATATTGTTGATTTTATTGATTAATATCTTCTCTTTCTCTGACAATTATAAAATAAAAGATTATTATTCGTAGACAATATATTAACGGTTAGTTTATATTTTTATTACGAGACATTGTCAGTTGTACTTAATTAAAATTTAATAGAAGATTTCCAGAGGGTTCGCAGAGACATCACACATTTTGCGGCGGTCTACGAACGTATTGGTCTACTAGCGGATGTGTACCCGGCTTCGCCCGGGTTTTATCCGAGTGAAAGTTTGCCTAACGAATATTATATATTATGAAGTATAATAAACAATGTTAAAGATTAGTTTTAATTATTAATCAAGATTGTGTGTGAATATGTGAGAAAGATGTAATATCGTTGTTGTTTTCTTGGCCGACTGTTTTACATATGGTGTTATCTTAAAATTGCTTGTTTTGAATATTTTTTTAGATTGAGTTGAATGAATTGCTGGATTTTTTTTGGTATTTATATATAAATAAAATTAACTCTGTTGATTTTTTTGTATTTAATCGATAACAGCGAAGTTACGCATGTTAAAGTTAGGAAAAATATTTTGATGTTAAGCAAAACCTGCTCCATCTCGTTTTACATAAATGTTGAAAATTTGGTTGAAATTGATGCATTGTAACGAAAGTTTTTAGTGAACAACACTTATGAAATTTGCATTTTATTAATATAGATTCTACTTATATAGCTGGCTATTGAATATAATTCTTATATTTCTTGGATACTATTTTATAACGAATATAAGTATTGAGGAAATAAAAGATATTTGGCATCGATCTTTGCTCAATTTCAATTCACCAAAAGTCGGTTAAGCAAATTTAGTGACATATTAGTGCGCCATCTATATACGAGAAATGAAACTATTCTACGGTGTTTCAGTGAACTCTAAACTAATGATAATACCCTTTCTAAAATAATCCCCCGTTGTGATTTTATTTTAGGCGAACCTTTTTAATTCTCAAAGTAACTCTTCAAAACCTAATTTTCATATATTCACAAATTTTATTTTTTATATTATTCTCAATATTATAGTATTTTGAAGATATTCTGCATAAAAAGAAGTTTATATATACTTTCTTAGCGCTATTTACCTTATAGAAACGATAATCACTCATCAAGGAATTTGTAAGTGCGATTTTACAGGTACAAACATGTTGTTAATATGCCTGATGAACAGTCGCTCTAGTACCGTTTCATTCCAGATTTTGTAATATTGATGGTGCAGGTTCAATGTGTTTGTAGTGGCCAACTATTCATTAAGATCAACATTAGCAGCGTTACAGGCATCAGCTGGAAGTAGAGCTACTACACACGATCTAGTATCACGTTATGCAACACGCTGTGACTGCGATGTTCCAGGTAAAACACAGGCGGTAAACATACCTCATGACCAGCCACTCTAGCATGTGAGCTCATATCAGATGTTTTAATTTTGATTGTGCAGGTTTAATGTGTTTGTAGTGGCCAACTACTCTGCAAGATCAACATTAGCAGAGTTACAGGCATCAGCTAGAAGTAGACCTACTCCACACGATCTAGTATCACGTTATGCGACACGCTGTGACTGCGATGTTACAGGTACAAACAGGCAGTAAACATGCCTCATGACCAGCCACATGTTTCATTCTTGATGCTGCAGGTTTATTGTGTTTGTAATGGCCAACTACTCTATAAGATCAACATTACTTTAGCAGAGTTACAGGCATCAGCTAGAAGTAGACCTACTCCACACGATCTAGTATCACGTTATGCGACACGCTGTGACTGCGATGTTACAGGTACAAACAGGCAGTAAACATGCCTCATGACCAGCCACATGTTTCATTCTTGATGCTGCAGGTTTATTGTGTTTGTAATGGCCAACTACTCTATAAGATCAACATTACTTTAGCAGAGTTACAGGCATCAGTTGGTAGTAGACCACACGACCTTGTATCATGTTCACGCTGTGACAGGCACCAAGTGCCGGTGGACATGCTCCATGGCCGGCCGCTGGACATGAGCCAGTACTTCCGAGTCTTCTCTACTTGCCGGGCCCCAGGAATCCCATCGGATGAACTCATGCTGTATGGATCTGGACCTGACTTTCCCCAGCACATCGTGGTCATCCACAACAACCGGGTAACTATTGAGGAAAATTTGGTAGAAATAGGTTTTAAAGAAACCTGCACATAGTGGAGTCTCTCTCTCTCTCTTTTTATTTTATTCATTTAAACACATAAAACGCGCTATCCCCACTCTAGGAATAGTTGCATCAATTTACATTTTTGAACAGAAACAGTTATAAACTCATTATGCAAAAAAACTTTAATTTTCAAAAAGGTTACAAGTTTTTTCCCTAAAAGGTGTAACGACTGGTCAGTCTATTAGATTCAGAGATTAAATATATGTATTAGCATAGAAGGGAATTATTTTGAAAGGGGTGTTTGGATTATTTTCTATTTTTGCTATAACTACAAATTTAAAATTGTTTCGATATTTGCCCTTCATCTCTATTTTTAAGCATAACTAGTTCACCGTTTCAGCAATGAAAACCTTCCAAACACCAGCTAAACTTGATTCCTTCAATTTATACATAGAACCTTTTCACTGGCATTATTATAAGCAAAATTTAATATGTCAGAGTTAAAGGCTTCTCAAAAGATGGAGATATGCAATTATGGTAAATGTGTTGCTGCAGTTTTTCCGGATCGATGCCTACCACCCCGACGGAAGTCACCTGAGCCCCAACCAGTTCTTCACGGCTCTCTCCCAGGTGGTGAAGATGTCCCCTGAGGTGGGGGAGCCTCTTGGACTGCTCACCTCGGAGAACCGCGACGTCTGGGTGAGATGTCACCGAAAATTACAGGAAGGTGAGTCCCTCTATGTCCTAATTGTCTATGATAGAAATTTGACCAACATGTTGATTATATTATTTCAATTTTCATCTTCAATTATCATGGAATGCTGTCGAAAGAGGTGATTAGTCCTTATAACAATGCATATCCACGTGGTATTGTAACGGATTCGTTTACGAGGAAAATGTAAGTTCTTGTCCGGTCAGTTTACTGCCCAGATTTGTCACCAGGTGAATTTCATTTATTTGAACTTTTAAAAAGATTAAAGGGTGCATATTCCACCTGATTATATTAAATAAAGTCTGCAGTCCTAAAACTCTCAAATATCAACAGAAATAATTTTTCAGGGACGTTATTTCCAAGTTCTCCGGAGGGTGGGAGGTACATATCAATTCCTGTAGAGATCCCAAAGTAAAAAGTATGCATTTATATACTTTCAAACATTTTGTTGTGTGTGTTTTTTTTTTTTTTTTTTTTTTAATAACTCACGTGCTTGAAAATTGTATTTTTCGTACTAATTGATATAGAAAACTTTCGATTTGATCACGCCTCATATATAGAAAATTGAAAAAAAAATGTTTTCTTCATGACATTCCTTCGAATTTTGACTGATATTTCTAACTATCTTCTACTGCTTGAATGAAGTAGTTCAGTTTGTTAGTTTCTCTGACTTATATGAAGATGTCTGGAGA
>CP092877.1:27419951-27455514 GCA_030710605.1 Cordylochernes scorpioides
TATGATTACTGAAGTTAACGACTTAATTGACAAATTAAATTCAAAGAAATCTCCCGGAATAGACAACATCTCTAACAACATGATAAGGCACACTAAACAATTTATAGCTCCTATATTGGTGATACTATTTCAAAAATGTTTAGACCTACAATACTATCCTGCTGAATGGAAAAGAGCAGAGGCAATATTTATTCCGAAACCTGGGAAAAACAGATTTTAATAACTACAAAAATTATAGACCTTTATGTCTTAATTCCAACATTTCTAAAATATTTGAAAAAATAATTAATAATAGAATAGTAAAATATTATGAAGATTTTAATTTGCTAAGTGATCGACAACATGGCTTTAGAAGATCGAAATCTACTATTACTGCACTAACTGAAATAATAAAAATTGCGTTAGAACATAAAACAAGAGAATATGCAGCAATAATTGCAGTGGATATTAGTGCAGCGTTTGATAATGCATGGTGGCCGGCCTTGATGAAAAGACTAGATGAAGATGGTGTGCAGGCTTCATTTATAAAACTTCTACAATCATACTTTGATAATAGAAGAATAAGATTTAGATATTCCTCAACTGAAATTAATAAGAAATTAAGTAAAGGATGTCCACAGGGAGGACCACTGTCTCCCACATTATGGAATATTCTTATTAATGAGATACTGAATAATAATCTGGATGACAACTGTGAAACAATAGGATATGCAGATGATATTACGTTAATATGTTGGAATAAAACTCATGAACAACTAAGAAAGACAATATATAACGTATTAAGAAAAATCAATGAGTGGTGTGAAAGTCGTAAATTAAAATTGTCAGATGAAAAAACAAAAATATTATATTTATATAAATGCAATAGCGATATAATAGTCTCAGGTAGCAAGTTAATTAAACCGGTTGAAGAACTTAAGATCCTAGGAGCGACTATTAAAAAGTCAGAAGCAAACTGGACTTTACGCCTCACGTTAATGAAACGATCATAAAAGTAACTAGAGCTAGTGGATACCTATTTGGCCTGACAAAGAAAGCATGGGGTCTAGACTTTAGACGAAGACTGATACTGTATAAGACATTATATCGAAGTACAATTACATACGGTTATCCAATATGGTATCCATTCATAAACAAAAAGTCTAAGGACAAACTAAATTCTCTTCAATATAATATTTTAAAACATTGTATACAAGCCTACAGTACAACATCATCGGATTGTACACACATACTTGCACAAGTCCCCAAACTTACTGAATATATTGAATCTAACATGCTGAAAACCGAAATAAATTACAATCGATTTGACTCTTCAAGTAGGAATATAATTTCTAATTATATAAGGGAAAAATTGCAGAAATACTATGAGAAGACTAACACCATTTTCAAGTCCTTCTTTACTGATTCCCAAATACCCGAATATGTCAAGCCAAATTTTTACAACGTTCAATTTTTTACTGGACACGGTAACTTTAGATCATATTTGTACAAGGTCAGAAAGACGGATTCGCCCTAAATGCTCATGTGGTGCAGAAGAAGAAAATCCTGTACATATTCTAACGGACTGTCGACTTGTAGAGGACTTGAGAGTCAAAAATCAAATAAATATAAATTTTCTAAATCAAATAGTTAATAATAGATATATGTATATAAATTTTAATAGATTTTGTAGAATGTTTTTAGTAATAGATAGCCTGGGCTGTAATAAATGGTAAATAGTTATTTACTGTAAATAGCTCTAAATTTCTGTTCTTAACTGTGATGTTCACTAATATTCATTACAGGGTAATTAAATCGTTAACTAACTGACAAATACGTTAATAATTTCTATTATAATAACTAAAATCATATTAATAATTACTGTAAAAGCTCCCAAACTTGTGTATGCATGCAAATATCCAAGACGGATATCGCGTGCTTTGTGTAAATGATAATAAATAAATAAGGAGAGATATTTCTGGCAATATCTACATTCAACATAATATAAAAATCTGTTTCCTAAAAGAACACAATTAGATCTTAAATTTTATATTTTGACAACCATTAATTACTGAAATATGTGCGTTGAAATTTAATTTTACATTATTTTGATAGTATACAAATAAAAAAAAACTTCTCTTTTCTACAAAGTTGGATGATTTGAAAACAAACATTTTAGTTCTTAAATATAATAGAAACTTCGGCCAGTAAAGGTTTTTATTTTCCCAATGTTTCGACAAAAATATTTTGTCCTTGTCAGGAAACAAAAAAAAAAAGAAAGCATTTAGAGTTATTAATGTGTATCTGAGGATTTATTTTCCTGACTAGAACAAAAGAATTTGTCGAAAAGTCGAGAAAATTAAACCTTTTCTGGCCAAGAGTCTCTTATTTTTAAGTACTATGAATGCCGACCAGGCGCAAGCACTATCTTCAAGATAAATATTTGAGTTTAAAATTCAATCAATTTGAATTATAAAATTGAATAAAGAATATTAAATGTGTGTGTTGTGTGTATCAGTCTTGAAATCAATTAGATCTTAAATGCGACCTTTTTTTATTTCTTAGTAATTTTTTATATCTAAATCGTGTGCATGTGTATATTTGGGGTTCTAAATTTTGAGAATAAATGGTATTCCTAAAAAGAGAACACAGATTTGTACTCCTGCTGTCTCTTAGTGACAGGCGTGAAAATCTGAATCATATTCGATCAAGCGACAACGGAGGCAGAGGTTGATGGTCCAACTCCATTAAGAAGGTGTGGATGCTGTGTTGGATGGATGACTTCTTAAAAGGAAGAACAATCCCAGTAATCTACAACGACTCAATATCTGACAGAGTACACTTACAGCATGGAGTACCACAGGGATCTATCCTTAGCCGAGTCCTGTTCCTGCTCTATATCACCAGCATCGGTAGATCACTGAACTGTAATATATCAGCTGATGCTGATGATATTATTATCTGGAGAACACACAAAAATCTCAAAAAGGCAGTTAAATATCTTCAGGAATCCCTAAAAAGAGTTTTGCAAAATTGTCATCAAACTCAAAAACAAGTTGAACTCTAGCAAATCTGAAATCTTTACAATCAACAACCACCTAAGGTCCAGCACACCCTTATTGAGATTAGGAAATGCGGTCATAAAATACAAAAGCACGTCAAAATACCTGGGAATAACATGGAGTTAAGCCTCTTCTTTAAAACACATATCGAGAACATTTCCAACAGAGAGCAAAGAAACCTGCTTAAAAATATCAGCGGGAAAGACTGGGGAGCCAAATTCAAAAACATTGCGCGTAACCAACCTTTCATTAATCAAGCGTTTACTAGGGTATGCCCTCCGAGCTTGGATAACAGCTTCTCACAGCAATATGATGAAACTTAATAGAATCCAAGTCAGTGCAGTCAGAATTATATGTGGGTTTAGAAACTCAACGCCAAATCAGGTAGCAGAGTATGAGGCCATTCTTGTTCCTCTAAACATTAGAATAAAAACAATATTTGCCAAATACATTTATAAAACAAACGAAAACATTATAAGACGCGAGTGATTCTTTCACAAATAAATCAAACTTCTACTGTCCTTACTGCGATGAAAAATATTGGGAGGGCTTGGCTCATCAGTGGTGAACTCTCCCAGCGGTTTCGCCAATTTAATCTACCAGACCGCTTTTTAGAGCTCTAATACTGTATTGGATCATTCTGCTTTTATATGCTACACTGAAGAGTGGAATCTTATAAATGGTATTAAAGCATACTATGGACATAAGCTTTTAAGACAGTAGAATTACATTCAAAATGTTTGCATTGAGAATTTTCATCGCAGAAAGGACAGCAGAAGTTTGATTTATTTGTGAAAAAAACACTCGCGTCTCACAATGTTTTCATTTGTTATATATAGATGGCGCGTTTTATTGCATTGTAATACATCCATAAAACATTTGCAGTACCTAAATATCACAACACAGCAATACTCATTTAAAATTGGAAAGCGAAAAATAGGCTAAAACATATCTCCCCAATGCACCTCGCAGTTAATCACAACCTAACTCAACACAAAATGCATAACTACTCAAATCGCAATTTTCCCTACATATACAAAGAACATTCTTTAATATTAACTTAAGCCTCTAAAGGAAAATATAAAATGGCTGACTATCACCCTCTCTACCTAGCAAAGGAAATGATCAATGAATACTCTAACAAGGACTACCTCATCTTCACTGATGGAAATCTTGTGAAAGATGGTTGCTCGAGAAGTAGAACGGTTATCTTAAATAAAGGCATCAAAAATGATATCAATCATGAAATACCAAAGGTTTATTCGTATTTAGAGCAGAAATAAACTCAATAAAAATAGCCCTAGAAAATCTGAACAAACTAATTTCTCTCTCATGTATAATTTTCTCAGATTCAAAAGCAGCAATACCGGCGCTTAAATCTAGCTACTCAACCAACGATCCCATACTAAAATCAATAGCTAAAGAACTGAATAAACTCCACGAGGATAGACCCATCTCTATACAATAGATTCCCCAGCGATGTAGACATAACATACAATGAAAGAGCCGATGCACTGGCAAAACAAGGAGCATCTTCTACCCATGATATAGACTCGAACACAAGGACTACCCAAACGATGCAACTAACAACTATAGAAATTTCCTCATAAGAACTTGAAGGAAGGATTTCTCACATCATTGGTACCGTGGTTCAAATACTGGAGATACACTAATGACCAACCTAGATAAATGAGAGATGACAATCATTTCCCGCCTAAAACAAGGCCACACAAGGAAAATATTCTTTGAAGCCAAAACCAAACACTTCCCAAACTGCAAAAAAATTCTGGGTTATGAGACATCCCCGGAGCACAGTGCTGTGGCCTAAACAAGCAAGATATATACAAAATCGCCCAGCAGGTCATCAATATACTAAGAAAGCATGGTCTGTGTGAGTTGGTATAAGCAATCAACTGATGGATTAGAAAAAAAAACAATTTTTTCCTCCTTTGCAGAATCTTTGCTCATGTCTTTGGCAAATGATTTTTCAACTGAATTGGGATTTCCTCTTATGCCTCTTCTGTCATTCATTTCATCATATTTTATAAGTGGTTTTGCTTTGCTTGGCTCTTTTTTATTATTATTTTTTTCAGCGGCTTCTGTGTGTTGTGCCTTGGAGAGTCCATAGAAGACTCACTCTCCTGACGCTAGGCGGGCATATATCATATATGACTCGCCGCTGGAACAACAGTCCTAATCCTATTTCTCCTGTTCCCACTGAATATATTATTCGGGGCTTTGGTATAGTCTGTCCTGACTGCTCAGCCCAGCCGAGTCATTCGGCTAGTTCCATAATATTTAGCCAACCCGTTTCTTGATAAATGTTGATAGAACCCGCAACCCTACTCCAATTATAACCTCATTTCCACCAATATCTTTGTCATCACCCCATTGATATATTTGAGATTGTAATGGATCGACTGCCAGACATAAAATTAACAATATTAAGCCATTCAATAAATATATAATTATGATTATTTATATAGAGAAGTTTATAAACTATGCGTATATATTTTATGCAAATATACCGGGAGTTCCAATATATACCGCAACAATCGTTACAAACCCTTTCTTATCATGTAAATTAATTAAAAAGTTTTCAAATTCATTTGCAACCACTATATCAGTACAAACTACTAAACGGCAAATTATTCTTTCAAATATTTATATACACCCTAATAAAATGGATACCTGTCATGTTCAATTCCTTAAAAAATATTAATTAAAAATTTTAACATAAATCCATTGATTTTAGCTGGAGATTTTAACGCTCGAAGTCAGATGTGGTTTGATAATATTATTAATCAAAACGGTAGAAGACTTCAACCTATAATTGATTTTCACAATATGCTCATACATAACAATCGAAACAAAACATGTCGAGGATTAAGTATAATAGATCTTACTATTACTAATAGTCATGCTCATGTACTTGTTAATGAATGGAAAACGTTAAATCCTTCGCAAATCAGAGACCATCACGCAATCTCATTCGACATTAGTCTGGAAACAGAAAGTTTATTACATGAAAATAATTCTACATGGTATTTTCAAGAAAATAGAGCCAATTGGCAAAAATATGAGCAGGCAATCAAGGTGTCTAGGATAAATGAGGCAATGATGAAATTAGGTAAAATAGTAAATATAAACGATATTATCTGTGTAGTTTCTCTCATTACTGACATATTAATTGAAGCTGCATATGCATCTTTACGATTAAAACCAAAATATTTAAATAATAATCCATTTAATTGGTGGACGGATGAACTGGAACTTTTTAAAAATCATTTTAATATGTTCGAAATCTATATTATCGGGGTAAACGGTCTAATAGACAGCTAGTTGATGAAAAAATGTATAAAGAAATACGAAATAAGTATATGAATATTATTGAAAAAACAAGAAATGTAAGCTGGAGGGTATTCCTGGAGGAAGTTGAAAATACATCTCCTTTTGGTTATACTTACAAAACTTTTAAACAAAAAATTTCTCCTAGGTCTTTTGATTTACCAATTCTAGATGTATCTCAAGATGTGCTCGAATCAGAAATGAAAAATCTTTTTATCTTCTCTATTTCCGAATGACTGTCAATCTTCTGACACAAACTATCATAAATTAATCAGAGACAAGAGTTATACTTTTTCTAATGATAAAATCATTTATTTTTATGATATTCAAATCTGTTCAATGATTAAAAAACTTAAAAATGGCAAGGCTCCAGGAATAGATCATATAAGCAATCAGATGATCAAAACGGCAGTTCATCATATATCTCCTGTGTTAACAAAATTGTTCAATGCTTGTATTGGACTTAATTATTATCCGGAGGCCTGGAAAGTCAGCAGTAATGATTATAAAAAAACCTAATAAAGAAAATTATAAAGATCCGAAAGCCTACCGCCCTATAAGCTTGTCTTCTAATTTAGGTAAAATTTTGAAAGTCTAATTCATATTGAACTTTTAAGTCATATTAATAGTAATCCTGCTCAACATGGATTTACACAAGAAAAATCAACAATCTCTGCTTTACAAGAAATAACTAAATTAAGTCTTCTGAAAAGAGAAACAGAAAATACGGCAATAGTAACAGTGGACATCAGCGGAGCTTTCGACAACGCATGGCATCCGGCAATTCTCCAACAATTGGACAAGGCAAATTTTCCAGCGGTACTTATAAAAATAATTAATTCTTACTTTGAAGACCGGAGTGTAGAGTTTAAATATACTAATGTAAAGTGTATAAAAAAGATAAATAAGGGATGTCCCCAGGGTGGTATTATTTCTCCTATTCTTTGGAATATATTACTTAATGATTTTAACTTATCTTTTAACGAAAGTTTTGCTAGAGTAATTGCTTTCGCGGACGATGTGACATTTGTGGTATGGAGTTCAAACATCTATGATCTTCAGTATAATATTACCAAATGTTTAATAAAAATCAAAGCCTGGTGTGAAAAGGTAAAACTTTCACTAAGTCCAAACAAAACAGGTATACTCTATCTACATAACTATGAAAAATTGCCCATTAATTTTGATGGAAAAATAATTCAACCATCAGAAACTGTTAAAAATTTGGGAGTTATTTTTAAAAATCATAGACAAAGGAATAAGATTAATTTTGGAACACATGTTGACAATATAATTATGAAAGCTACGAAACTTAAGAATAAATTATTCTCATTATGTGCACGTACTTGGGGCATTGATACTCGGCGTAGATTGATCTTATATAAAGCTATGATACGCTCTACAATAAGCTATGCATCAAATATTTGGTTTCCTTTTATCACTGCAGCAAAAAGATCCAAGTTGAATTCTATACAATATCAAATTCTTATTAGATGCATTCATGCTTATAGGACTTCATCTTCTTACATCACACATATACTAGCGAAAATCCCTTTACTGTCCGATTATCTTGAATTATTACAAACAAAGTATAATATGACAAATTCACTCACAGATCGAACACTCAAAAAACCCCTTCAAAAAGAATTAAACAAACTATATCTGGATCTAAAATTTAAGTTTTATCTTTCTCAATCTGATGAACTGTTCAAGAAATTATTTCCAATTGCTGTCCCAAATTTCATTTCTCCTGATAAATTCACTACTTTATTCTTAACTGGCAAAGGACCCTTCTTAAGTTTCCTATTCAAACTGAATGCTATCAATTATCCAACATGTGAATGCCGCTTAGATGTTGAATCACCAGAACATCTACTTTTAACTTGCCCTCTGACTAATCAAATTATATGTAGATACTTTGAAACATTACCAAATTCTCTTTGTGTATATACTCTATCTTATGAGAACTTTGTTAAGTTTAGAACTATTTGTACAATAATTTACAAAACAATACTAATCCATCGTGTAAATAATTAATCATATATATGTAAATAATACTAGCACAGCACAATAGTCCTTTGGACTTCGTGCTTTTGTAACAACAACAACAAAAAAATATATATATATATATGGTAATTTAAACCAACAACCCCATACTGTGTATATAATTTATAATAAGATTGTCATGTTGTACATATATAGAGACACATCTATAAATAATTATGCGCATGATTAATCTGTGTCATTGCATCGCCATATGTAATGTAATTTGTACAAAGTGGATAAATAAATAAAATCTGTAATAGATTTAAGAGTTGAGCTAAAGCAGAGATCGAGCATAGTATTGCCAAAACAACAAAGTCTAAAGATGGAAGTCATAAATCAGGTCGATTTACAATTCCCACAAACAAGGCCACCCACACTGTCACATGTGGTGGAATGCAGAGACCCCTCTCACACCTGGACATGCCAAGGCCCCCCTTTCTCAGAAACGCCCCTGTCACATAAGGTCGCCCCGTCTTTAACCTATAAATACATCACCTTACAGTGACTTGACAGTTGAGTTCAGTTTAGTTTAGTTCACCCTTAGTGCAAGCCGCGTCGGTCGTATGTTATGTCGATCTCATCCAACATGTAGTTAGGAAGAATTCGTCTATCTCCATCTTGCGCTTCTAGCTCAGCTTTTATCTGTTAACGGAACTTTCTTAGTGCAACTGTGTCTTCGTTTTTTGTGTGGACATTCCCCAGCTTTTCCACTCTGCCTCGACCACGACTGCCTGTATTTTGTGAGAACTTTTAAAGGTCTTCCAAGGTGCAGAGAGGTACTGGAAAACTCTACATCCTGACTGTTCCTCTTGGTCAACACAGTACAACAAGAGCTACCAGGACTTCAACTTTTATTTCAGTAGTCGACATCAAACTCAACAAATCATTACAGTGAGTCGACAAGATCTCTTATTACATTAGTCGACAGGATCTCATATTACAGTAGTCGACAGGATCTCTACAAAAGCTACTGGAATTCTCATCTCATTACATATATATATTATTTATACATAATAATATCTTTAAAATCCCAGTTTAATAAAATAGTTTTTAATTCTGGAAAGAATGTAGGGTTTTAAATACTGTATATTGAGATAATCAGTAAAATTTGTGCCACATGCTACTATCGCCATCTCTCGATCAAATTTGTAACTATTTATGTCTCAAAGATTTAAAAAACGCTCTATATATTGTATGGGCAATATATATTTGCGTGCATTGGATAAAATTTCAAATATACCGATATTAATTATAAAATATTAAAAAGTATTGACATAATAATATTTTGTTAAAATATGATATTTTTACTATCATAAAATATATTATATATATATATATATATATATATAGAAGCAATGGGCGCCTCTCCCGTCAAAATAAACGTCAAAACCTGACGCCATCTATTGACCGTCGCCGCAACTAGCGGCCTCGGGTCGGTGACAAAGCCACAACACCAGCTTTGTCAAACTGAGAAGCGTCCACCTAGAGACCATGGTTTCGGGCTAATGGCCCTCGTCAGTCTAGGGCGGACTTTATTCAATGAGATCCACACGGGTTCTAATGGAATCTTCACAATATATACCCGGCAAATTTTCCATCTATAAATATATATATTATATAATCTAAAATGCAAATAAATATATATATTTTTAAACATATATTCAATTTTCATTCATTGACTGTTATATATATTTTTTGACCATAGATTTAGAATACGCCGACTTTTAATACTTGTTGTAAATATGTAGTTATCTAACCTATTTTTGAAATTCACTAATATAGAATTCATTTCATAAATTCTATATAACTGTGAAAAATAGACATTCTGAAAATGCAAAAAAATAATAATAATAAAAAAAGACAAATATTCTGATATCATAAAATTCGAAATCTAGTTTATATTTAGCCCGAAAGATGGCAGCACCTATCAGCAAACTTTGTAGTTATGATCGGGTAGGTTTTTTTTAATATTAGTATTATTTTTTCACAAACACAAAGCTTTATTAAGACCACCGGTCTTATATAGATTCACCACAGGAAGAAAAGAATCATAGATGGAGCTCCTGTACTCCAGGCAGCGCGGCACCCAAAACAGCCTCCAGGTCCTATGCATGTCCAGTGGCCACACGTTCCTTCGTGCATACGTCATGGTTAGCGAATCACTGAACAGGCTAGTTTTAATATTAGTATTATTATGTAATTGTCTGGAGCCACGTATATATGGTGATAGGGCGATCCTTCAGACTTACGCCCTTCTTTATTTCATTTATAAAAACTTGTAGAAATCCAAATTTTTGATCACACACCAAACAGATTTAGTTCTTGGAAAACTTCCAAGGGATATCGTGTTTAAGTTAGGGATTCTATGATGGGTATATATGAATTGATTTAAATCTCTTGGATATAAATTAACTAATGATACACAGGTTTCCGGGGATCAGTTTCTTTTTATTTTATCGAGGCCATTGGAGCATTTTTTTTAAATCAGAAAAAGTTCCCAATGCGGGAATCGAACTCGGGTCGTAGCGGTCGAAAACCAACGGTTTAGACCATTCTTCCACCAACCCCTTACCTTTATCTTTAAATTCTGAAGTTTTAAATTAGAAAAAATAAACACTAAGGAAGTTGTAGGAACTATCCTTAAATAGATCCTTGCTTCTTTTTTTTCGTTCAAGGCAAATGCTCCATTTGTGAGTTAAATTCACTTAATTTTGAAGAATTTATCAATTATATATGTGTAGTTCCTCGTTTATATACATAGAAATAATTATCATGTTTTAAAAGTGGTACCCCTTTCCAGTTAATAATACATCAAAACATTGGTTTATCGCGTCCCAGAATATAATTTTAAATTGGTGATAAAGTATGAACCACAACACCATTCTGGAAATATCAGACCATGGTATACAGGATAGATTTTGTCAGTATTTGCCGAAATTGATATTATGACTAATTATATATTACCATGTCTTCTATTTGGATGATAATGGAGCATTTGCCTTGAACGAAAAAAAAAGAAGCAAGGATCTATTTAAGGAGAGTTCCTACAACTTCCTTAATGTTTATTTTTCTAATTTTTAAAGCTTCAGCATTTAAAGATAAAGGTAAGGAGTTGGTGGAAGGATGGTCTAAACCGTTAGTTTTCGACCGCTACGACCCGAGTTCGATTCCCGCATTGGGAACTTTTTTCTGATTAAAAAAAATGCTCCAATGGCCCCCGATAAAATGAAAAGAAACTGATCTCCAGAAATCTGTATCATTAGTTAATTTATATCCAAGAGATTTAAATCAATTCATATATACCCATCATAGAATTCCTAACTTAAATACGATATCCCTTGAAAGTTTTCCTAGAACTAAATCTGTTTGGTGTATTTTAATGCGTTTTAAAGGAAACAGTGCCATTTTTGGTACATAAAGACCGTCCTCCTGATACTTTGTGCTATTTTTTCAACTATTTTTTTATATAAAAGTTTCAATAACCTTTATAGAAATGCTCATATATTATAAAATATTAATTGTATTAAAACAAAAATACGCATTACAAGGCAAATATAAATTGTTCAAAAGTTAATTATGTTCAGAGAATATCGCTAAAATTTACCTAGCCTCAATTGATTGACCCTAACAGCCGTTTTCTACTTTTCGTCTCATTGGCTCTCTCCTGTTTCCCAACGTCAACTATTGATGTATGCGTTATTTATTTCCTTTCTATCGCCCAATTGGTCGCACAAGCGGAAGGTAAATATCTGAGGCAGACGAAGGAGGCCTGCAAGGTACCCTTTCTGCTGTTGATAGATCAGTAGAACGCATGCGCACTCCGAGGGCTAAGTAGTTGTAAATATCTTTCGAAGAAGCAGAAGTAACGTCATTAAAGAGAGTCAAAACAAAGTGTTTTTACTATTATAATTTTCAAACTATTTTCTGAATTATCTATTTTTAATTTAAATTTCACGATGGGACTAGGCTTGAATTTATCAGTTGTACGTGAGGCAGACTTTTATGCCTTAATAAAATTTAAAAAAAAACATAGTTAAGACTCAATATACACGTAATACGTGGTGATACGCGCTTTACAGACTGGAAAAGCTAACAAACGAAATTTGTCTGCTGTTATCTTTTTATTCTTGATTGACTCAAGAAAATATATTTGACTAAGTCACCCTTAAATCCTATATACAACTACTTTTAGTTGATGTTTATTCAAATACATTAGCTATATTTGCATATATAGTTACATAATATAAATGTATATATGTATTTTATTAATTGATTTAATATCTTTATCCTTTTTCTGTATTAAATTAATAGTGAATAAAAGGATCCATGAACGATCGGTATTATATTAAGGTGCAAAGAGTTTCTTTCAATATAACACATTCGTATAAATTTTGGTTCACAATCGTTCTACTACACTATCGGTAAAAGAACTATTGTGAACGAAAGCTTGTACGACAAGGTGATAAAACCAAATCCAAAGAAATAAATAGTATAAATTATTTTTCCGTTTATCATTACTCTTCACAATTCACCCTTTAATACCTCTTCCAAAAGGTTATAAATAATCGTTATTTTTCCTTGAGATGAGTTTTGAGTTTTCGCTGAAAAGAAACACATGCGGGATGGTATTTCAAATGTCGTTTTATAAATAAACACTATTTATTTATTTGGATTTGGTTTTAGTACCTTGTGTTTGTAATCTATAATCCAAAATATCAAAATACGAAACAATTTTAGACGCGTATGATTCTTTTAAAAATAAAATAATTTCTACTGCCCTTACTGCAATGGAAAAATTGCAGTAAGAGAAGTAGAAATTATTTTATTTTTAAAAGAATCATACGCGTCTAAAATAGTTTCGTATTTTGATAACAGATGGCGCGCTAATGCATCATAATATAATCCAAAATATGCCTTATCAAAGCTTGTACGAATAAGAGAGAGAGAGAGAGATTGAGATTGAAACTGATTTATTACAATCTACATATAAGATTATATAAGTTTTAATACAGAATAAATATAAATATGAATAAATCGATATAAATATATAAAGTAATTAATAAATATACATACATACATGTCATAATTTGTACATAGCTAGATGCAAACCCGACCCAATATGTATGAAATGTATGTTTTAAAAGATTTAATAAAGAACAAGGCTTAACAATCTGGAGAGAGATGGCCTAGAAGAGGACAATCATTAGCAGGGTTTTATTATCCCGGAACTCATAAAATCTTGAGTTCAAGAACCTAGCACTTCCTGGTCAGGTTAAAACAAGTCCAAAGGACAAAGAAATTAGCAAAGACCAACCAGAAAGCATCTCATTAGTCAAGGACCTATAGCGAGCTTACACGTCACGAATGTTCAGCCAATGAGCAATCAGAAGAGTTTTCTTCTTAAATCGAGAACACAGAATGGGAGTTAGGAGCTCGACACCATCGAGTTAGCACCTGGAGATAGGACGGTGACATCATGGAGTTAACACCTGGACCGCCTTGAGACCCGCTTGGAGCCAATCCCATCTCACCAAATCTCAGATAAGTCAAATACTCAATCATGCAATAGAATAGTCGCTAGTCAACTTCGCTCAATTCCTCAAACTCCTTCTTCTCCCTAGATTGCAAGCCTCTTTCCAACCCAATCAACCCTTTGTCCTCGTTATTTTCCCCTGTTGTGAACACCTGCCCACTCAGCATCAACGACTGCGCCAACACCTCAACAATTATCAATCAACTCAAAACATGTTGCACCCTTGTTCCCACAGTTTTTAGTCGACAGGATATATGATGGAAAACAAACGAGATCGAACAGCGAAGGACAACGGCAAGAATCTAGTGGAGAGGAGAAAAGCGACACAACGCACCCTGACGGCGATTCTGGTTCAGATGACGGCGATCCTGCAAGGAGTAAACACGACGCAGCGAGGGAAGACGTATCGGACACCCAACGACGGGACAGCCGACGCCCGCGCCACCGCCGACACGTGGCCGAACGACCTGATGCCGCCCGCCGAGGAGTCACCACCCACCATGCCGTATCCCTACACCAGTATCCGGAAAAACGCAAGTAGGTGGACTGTACCACCCCAACAAGCTCGACATTCGAACAAAAGGGCAGTGCAAATGGCCCGAATTCACCACTCGAGTTCGCGGACAGTGCAAACGGTCCCGATCCAGCACGCCAGACGTCCCAAGCAGCCATCCCAAGCCGGAGACACATCAACCGGGCCGACCTTTCGAGACTGAGGTAGGCTCTCCACCCTTTGACGTCAAAAATTTGACACTGGAACTATTTTTGACCCCTGATCTACCATGCACCTTTTTAATTGACCCAGACACAAGTTCGAATATAGTGCCATATCATATGTACAAAATGTTAAAAACTCGCCTTCCTAAGTTAAATTTAAAAGGACAATCTATAGGGCTTCAGACTCTCAACGGTCTCGCCACAACCATAGGAAAAATAGCGTTCCCACTAACACTAGGTAAAATCTCCAGAAGAGAGAATTTCCACGTGGTGGAGGCACCACTGCCATTCAGAAGTCTGTGCTTAAATACTCTTTACCATTTTAAATTAGTAATAGATTATAACAACGGCACTATTTTCCAACTTGGCGTTCCATTGTCTAACCCTACCTATCACTTTAACCATGTACCAAATGAATGCACGTACTGGCTATGCCAAAACATGTCCCAAAGGACTTGCACTGCACCCAAATCTTTCACACAGGGCAACCATTGCGTGCATCCATTGAACCAAACACCATTATCTACATGCCACCAATCTAATCACGCAACACACAACTTTTTTACTAAGGCCAATTTCCTTTACTATATGCCCTCAACTCACAAGGCCACAACGGCTTCAACGTGTAACCACAATGCACCCAACGTGTACATCCCACAGGACAACTCGCATACCGGGCACATAGGTGTCCATACATCGTCACGCAACAATCACGCACGTGTACACCGCAACAACCATGACACTAACAACAGTACACAGACAATATCCATCCAACAGGACGGCTTTCACACTAAAAACACACGCATCCATACGTCGTCACACAACGGTAACACGCACAACCAGCACAACAAGCACGACACTCGCACCAAAAGACGACAACAACAAGCAAACACATGCACAACCATTAATAACACAACCATCCCGTCTACACAAAACATAGAAAAATTCACGTCACCAAACAACCACACAATCGAAAAACATTGCGATCTTTCCTAAGCGCTGTGAACGCTTATAAAAAGTTCATTCCAGACCACGCCCGCTTGCGGACGCCACTTGTCAACCTTCTAAAAAGGGATGTCATGTGGGTCTGGGATGACGAATGCCAGAAAGCGTTCACTAGCCTGAAAGAAAGCCTTACCACACACCCCACATTACACCTTTACCAGGAAGGTCTGCCATGCCAGGTGTACTGTAACGCCTCAACACTCGGCATTGCAGGCGTTCTCAAACAGGTCTACCCTGATGGGAAGACATACACAGTCCAGCATTTCAGCCGCTCTCTGCGTGCTCACGAGCGAAGTTATTCAAACTCGGAACTACAATGTCTAGCCATTGTGGAAAGTGTGGATAATTTCCGCGTCTGTCTAATGGGAAGAAAGTTTACAATACTTTCTGATCATCCCCGCATTGCAGTGGTTGAAAGGGATCAAAGCCCCGTCAGGCAGATTGTTTCGGTGGAGATTAAGGCTGTCAAGATACGAATATGAGGTCCGTAGCATAAATGGAGCACAACAACATGAAACGGGCGTTGTAACTCGTATCCTATTTTGTGGCTTTTTAGATGCGTCACTCATAAAGAGCCATCAGTCTTCCCCATCGGGAAAATCTTGCTTGACTATGGATCACAATGGACTGCAAACCGTCTCCCGAAAAGGTGTAACTAAAACTATAGTTCCAAATTCACCCACAGCCAGACTTCTTAAGTCCATCCATACCCAACATCACCATCCAAACATCTCAAAGATGACGAGACTCATCTCTTCACAATATTATTGGCGGAACATGACACAAGACATAGCAAAACAGGTAAAAACCTGTCCCACCTGCCGATTCGCTAGAAGTATCGATGAATCCAATCAACCTGTCCAAAAAGACACCGATACCACCCACAAAATCAGACAAAATTCGTACACCAAACATACCACACACACAAGACAAACAATAACAAATTTACAGAGAAACGATTGCACATTTCCACTTGAACCACCTATAACCGACATATCTTTAACAAAACCATTGACCACCAAACAGGCGAACTGCGAACCTGACAATCATTTAAATCCTACCATTTTGTCCAAAAAACGATCCACGCCATTCTCCAACGATAACAAGAAGTGCGACATAGAACAACCACAATTAAAAAATAAAGTCCAAACAGATATCCCAGAGCCACAATTTATAGCACCAATATGGGAGAAGATGCGTCGATACCCCATCTTTCATCTGATTTTTGTTACTTGTCTACTATCTCTACCCTATGGGCTCGTCCCATTCTTATCCATCGTTCACATGCTAATTTATACCCTATCTTCTCATATAATTTTCCAACTACAAGAGGCAGTCTTTCATATAGGAAATTCCATCTTAAATTCAGTCTTTCATATAGGCCAAGCACTTGTAAAACTCCTTAGTATTCTAGGGGACATTCTAGCGGAAAATCTAGACAGACTCAGAGGAAATAGAATCAACTAAAAAGAAAACCGAGGCCGAAGAGAGAATCCTCAATTCCATTAGAACACGTATAGAACCATTAGAAAAATTCAATTAGAAAGGACCATTAGACGTGCAAAAATCAATTAAGAGGTAGGAAGTGGGAGAAGGACCGCTACCCGGCACGACCATAAAACTCCGCCATTTGCAAATAGAGGTTGGGTAGATTTTAGACTGGATCTTGTTTTCTCCACACCCCTCCCCCAACCCTGGTTTCTAATTACCGTGGGGCCCTCGACCAACAGCTAAATTGAGGTCAAGCGCTGTGGACTTCTCTAAATGTCGTCCAGTTTGGATTCCAATTCGAGCTACATATCGACTTTTACAAAAAAACATAGTTCAATTACATTCTCACAAGAAACTTGAGACGTTACCGACACCTCCAAATGAGTTCACATTTCTATTCTTATTAATTCTTATTATTCTTTACTGACTTCCAAAATACGTCACCCACGTCACACACAGACGCTAGTTTTAAAAACACGTAGATCTCAAGGTCAATTACGAACAAAAACACTCAAATTACCACTTGAAATGTTAGGAAAAATTTAGGTAACTAAGCTTTCGAGCTTACGTTTTCTTCCAAAAGGATTAAACAACCTTTTAGAAGGATCAAGGATTCCCCTCGGATCCTGTATTCAAGGTTTTGATTTAGGTACCGACACCCAATATAATAAAGTGGATATTGGGCGAGCACATCTTAAGTGCCCTAGGGAATCGCATAAAAACCCCTAGAACGCATTAAGGCTCGAAACATATTAACATATAATATTCGGCTTTGACATCTCAAAATACAACACAACACAAGACAAAAGGCACACGAAAAGGTTATTTAGATTCCCATGTCTCCTGTATACATAATATAAATCAGCAATTGGGACAGATCACGTTTCTACCCAAGTGTCGCACAGGAAAAGACAAAAAATCTATGGGGTATAATTAATTGATTGCGAAAACTAGATTGTGGCATGTAGATACAAAGCGAGTTGCGAACCTCGCTATATATCTTTTTTATTTTACATCATTCATTTACATTATTTTCTTATATTAAAATCAAAACACTTAATCCAATTTATCAATTTTAATTCAATTTCTTATCACTTATTTTAGCAATTATTTACCATTTTATTTACCACCTCTTTTATTTTGTCATAGTTCCATTTTTATCAACGAAAACTCATTGGTTTTTGGTTAAAATTAGACATTATGTTATATTGTAATTTTTACAAATACCTTTTTCATATCTTTTACCATGCAACCAAGCATTTTTCTTGATTTTCGTTCAACTTTTATTTTTATTTTGATTTCTCAAAAGACCTAATAAAAATCCCTCGACTTCCATTCCCAATTTCGAGCAAAATATGATTAGGCATTTCTTTTTTTTTTTACCATGCAACAAAGCATTTTTCTTTTTTTTTCTCACCATGCAACAAAGCATTTTTTTTTTCGCTCACCACGCAACAAGGCATTTTTCTTTTTTGCAACCAAGCCTTCACTTTGATTTCATTCAACTTTTATTTTATTTTTATTTTTATTTCTTAAAAGACCTAATGAAAATCCCTCGATTTCCATTCCCAATCTCGAGCAGAATAGTAATTAGGCAATTCCTTTTTTCACCAAGCAACAAAGCACTTTTCTTTTTCTTCACCATGCAACAACGCACTTTTCTTTTTTTTTTCACCATGCAACCAAGCATTCACTTTATTTTTGTTCAACTTTTATATCATTTTGATTTCTCAAAGACCTAATAAACTTCCTTCGACTTCCATTCCCAATTTCGAGCAGAATATAATTAGGCATTTCTCTTTTCCCACTATGTACCATAGTATTCATTTTTATGTCTTACCATTACAATTTTTGATTTCTATTAATTATACGCAAGCTATATATCATTAATACCATTCTCTTTTATCTTTTATATCCTTACCAATGCTTGTATATAACCTCTCTATAACCAATTAATTTTCACACAAAATTATTTTTTTTCCTTTACAGAACTCACTCAGGCTAAACCCCTTCGTAAATTCTTCACATGTAGGGGGCGCATCTGTCATAATTTGTACATAGCTAGATGCAAACCCGACCCAATATGTATGAAATGTGTTTTAAAAGATTTAATAAAGAACAAGGCTTAACAATCTGGAGAGAGATGGCCTAGAAGTGGACAATCATTAGCAGGGTTTTATTATCCCGGAACTCATAAAATCTTGAGTTCAAGAACCTAGCACTTCCTGGTCAGGTTAAAACAAGTTCAAAGGACAAAGAAATTAGCAAAGACCAACCAGAAAGCAGCTCATTAGTCAAGGACCTATAGCGAGCTTACACGTCACGAATGTTCAGCCAATGAGCAATCAGAAGAGTTTTCTTCTTAAATCGAGAACACAGAATGGGAGTTAGGAGCTCGACACCATCGAGTTAGCACCTGGAGATAGGACGGTGACATCATGGAGTTAACACCTGGACCGCCTTGAGACCCGCTTGGAGCCAATCCCATCTCACCAAATCTCAGATAAGTCAAATACTCAATCATGCAATAGAATAGTCGCTAGTCAACTTCGCTCAATTCCTCAAACTCCTTCTTCTCCCTAGATTGTAAGCCTCTTTCCAACCCAATCAACCCTTTGTCCTCGTTATTTTCCCCTGTTGTGAACACCTGACCACTCAGCATCAACGATTGCGCCAACACCTCAACAATTATCAATCAACTCAAAACATGTTGCACCCGTGTTCCCACATACATACATACATATATTGGTGGCGTCCACCGCGAGAAAGACTCCGCCACCGATGGACTGCGAGAGTTCTTTCCAACAGAGTGGGAAAGTCGATGTGTTGGCTGGCATTACCCAACTCAAGACCAAGATGGTACTTGTAGATGGTAATCTTCGCGACACTTGTTAGCTTCACTGCCTCGGGATGGAGGCCGACGCCGAAGAGCCAGGCCTGCAAATCCAGGGGCATTTCGCAGGAGGCGAACACCTCCCGGATCAGGGGTCGCACGGCTCGGCAACTCCAATATCTGTGGGTCAGCGACCCGTCGCTGGACCCACAGGCGGCACAGTTGGCACGCCTCGAGGCAGGATGGTCAGGATGTGGTAGGGCGTGGAGGGCCATCCGTAGGGCGACATCTGCGTCGTGCCCCGAGAAGCAGTTGCGACGCAGGTCGGCCCAGGGGATGAAGCGGGGCACATCCACGGTGGGGGTCCACCGGGCAGCCAGCTCTGCAGCAGGATGCGCCTGGAGCCGTGCCGAGTCCAATGCCCGGCGCGCTCTCTGGCTGGTTAGGAGGGTGATGGTGGTCGCCGATCCTCGCAGGACGATGGTCTCCGCCTCGTACTCCGCATGATAGCTGGAGCTGGCGTTTTCCTGCAGAGGCCGCTGGCAGAAGGCCCCCATGTGCTGAACATCCAAGAGCGCGGCCCGCGTTGAGCGCGTTAGGGCAGGGACGCCATCGGAGAAGTGCCCGACAGTCGCCTGTAGCCAGCAGGTCTGGCGACCGCAGGAATCTATTGTCGCCTCGAAGGCGCAGGGACCTCAGGATGGCGGGATGCAGAACCCGATGGTCCAGCTCAAGGACACTTGAGGCAGCCTCCCACAGGCTCAACAGTCTCCTCCTCCTAGGCGAGAGCCAGACGTCAGGAGCCGGCGGTGTCAGCCGAAGCGCGCCAACCGCGTCTGCAGCCGGCCGATGGTGGTTTCAGGTGGAAGGTAGCCATGGAGGTGGTACAGGATGGAACCCAGGACCAGGCTGTTGGACGCGCGAGCACGACCCACCAGCGACAGGCCGCGGGTGAAGGGCGACCACCTCGCGATTGCTCGCTCCAGCAGCCCCATCAGGCGTGAGGCCTGGGAGGCGACGGTATTTCTGGTGGTGATGGTGCAGCCCAGAACGGTCAGCGACTCGGACGTCCAGGAGATTCCCAGAGGAGAATCCGTCCGGTACTTCCCGGAACCACACCAGAGCCCGCAGCTCTTCGTGAAGTTGACAGCCACCCCGGAGGAAATGCGGAACTCTTCGAAGATTAAGGGCAGGAGCTCAAACTGAGAGTCGTCCCTGATGAAGAGTACGAAGTTGTCCGCATAGGCGACCACGTTGCCGCGGCCCAAGGTCCTCTCGAGGCGGCGTAGCAGAGGTCCACCTCCGATACTGAAGAGCGCGGCGCTGAGACGGCAGCCCTGCCTCACCCCGTTGAGAAGCGGGAAGGCCTTGATGTAGACCTCTCCGACCCGGATGGAGGCGTCTACTTCCCCGTAGAGGACAGCAATCCACCCTAGGAAGGTAGATGGTAGGCCCAGGTTTTCCAGCAGGGCGAACAGGTAGCTCCTGCTCAGGGTGTCGAAGGCCGACTTTAAGTCCAAAGAGATGACAGCCAGCGGCGTGTCATGTATGGATGCCCCGGCGGTTTCGTCAGACACTCGCGCGATGTTCCAAGAGGATGACCGTCCTGGAACGGCGTAGGTCTGACATTGGGACACCAAGTCTGGAAGATGACGTCGCAGACGGGCCATGAGCACGCAGCTGAGGACCCTGTAGTCGGTCGTTGGCAGGCTGATTGGCCGGAAGAGAGAGAGAGAGAGAGAGAGAGTTATATTGAAAGAAATTCTTCAACTTAATGTAAGAACAAAGAAAAAGAGGCGCCTCCTGATAGTTCAACTAAAAGTTGCTGATTACTTGCGCCATGTCGGAATAAACATCAACTAATCGTTTATATTCAATTATTCCAGAATTGGCCAAATACCATTTCTTGATTAATCAAGAAAAACTAACTACGTATGCGTTTCAGGTTGTTTGTCCTCATTAGCGTGGTGTAAGCTGTACCTCAACGACCAAAAAAAGCTGACCTTTGGAGCATCGTGAAAAATTAGGAAACAGGTATTAGGCCGGAAGGGCATGAGAGCGCCAACAATGTGAAAAATAGTACAAAAGGGAACTTGTACTATCTTGATAAAATTAAGTGGATTTTTTGAATGTGTAATAACGTTTGTTTATATTGAATCTTTTTCAATTAATTTTTGAATTGTTATTATTCTTCAAATACATCGGACAAGAATCGGTGTTTTCAATGTGGTATGGCCGTAGATATTTAAATATATGGTTTAGGTATATAGGTGTATGAGAGGTAATTAAAAAAGCTTTAACTAATTAAAAAATATTCTATTAGCAATGCAAATGAGCTTCGTTAGCAAGCCTTAATTAGCGACGACGTTAAAAATCGATGAACATTTTTATTTAACAGAAATTTCCAAACTAAAGCTCTCTTGTAAGGTAATCCCCTTTCTGAAGATTATTTGACAGAGCAGCATTTTAAACAATCTTTTTCTGCGATGTCTTGTCAATGGAGGATTTTCCAAAACCTCCGATTTATTGGGTTAGAAATTTCGTTTTTTTTATATTTGACGAAAAAAGAAAATCACCACTACCGTCAAAATAAACAAAAGATAATCAGAAATCTTGTTAAATATAAAGAAATTTACGTTTTCTGTTCATAAAATAGGATTTGTGTGGTTAACCTATTTGAAAATATAAGAATTATTCTTTTTAACTAAATCAACAAGAAATCCAGGGCCAGGTTTCATTAATTATTTTTTTTCCTCTACCTTTCGGGCCAATATTCCCTTCCACAGGAGAGAAGCCCGAAAGCTAGAGAAAAAAAAAAGAAAAAAATTGATGAAACTTAGCCCTGGATATTTTGTTGATTTTGTTAAATTGTAAATGCACGTATGAATATGTTTTAAGAATCAACATATATAGTCACGACCGTCTTTCCTCATCGCTGTCACGGATGCGCGCGCATCATCATTATGATCATTATCATTATCTAATGATAATAATAATGAGAATAATAAATATTATATTATTATTATTAATATATATAGTCACGACCGTCTTTCCTCATCGGCCTCAGTCACGGATGCGCGCGCATCATCATTATGATCATTATCATTATCTAATGATAATAATAATAATAATTATTATTATCTTTCCACATCGGCCTCAGTCACGGATGCGCGCGCATCATAATTATGATCATTATCATTATCTAATGATAATAATAATAATAATTATTATTATTATTATTATCCCTATATATAGTCACGACCGTCTTTCCTCATCGGCCTCAGTCACGGATGCGCGCGCATCATCATTATGATCATTATCTAATGATAATAATAATAATTATTATTATTAATTATATTATTATTATTATCAACATATATAGTCACGACCGTCATGGGCCGGCCGGCCGGTTCTGTCACGGGTGCGCGCGCATCATCATTATGATCATTATCATTATCTAATGATAATAATAATAATAATTATTATTATTATTATTATATTATTATTATTATCCATCCATTATATATATAGTCACGACCGTCATGTGCCGGCCGGTTCTGTCACGGATGCGCGCGCACAGGGAGGTCACGTGCTCGCCGGCAGCCAACGGGCGCGCGCCGCCGGCATTACGTCATAGATTATAAACACAAGGTAATAAGGCCAAATAAAAAAATAGTGTGTGATAAGGCACAATTTGGATTATCTACTTATATAATTGCCTTATTCTCTCTGTGTGAAGTTCACTGTGTGAAGTTCACGGATAGATTTTGGTCAGAATGGATAAAATAAAAAAAGTGTCAAGGGATGGGAATCGAACCCACGACCTTCCGCTTACCGGGCAGATGCCATGACCACTAGGCTACCCTGGACATATTTTTCATTCACATTTTTATTTTTATATTTTCAAGACACACACAGTTTGGGGCGGGACGTTTCACAAGAGAGACATCCACGGCGCCAATTTATAATTGTAACGAATAGTATTTTAATTAAAACATTTTTAAAATATATACGCACTCGGGTAAAACCCGGGCGTTGCCCGGGCCATTCGTCTAATAATTCTATATCCATTGCGTTTAACCACTTTATTATAGTTATGTATTTGCATATTTATTCTTTGCATATTTGTTCTTGTTGTAGCACAATTTGCATAGTTTTAATTAACTTATTTGTCCTATAAATAGAACATATTATAAATAAGGAAGGGGGGGGGGGGGTGGTGTCAGTGTTTATCTCCCACTCATTGGCTATTTTCTCCGCCTGTTCACGCATGCGCGGTTCGCTTTTCTTTTCTATCATCTTAAGGTGCAGATGGGCATTTTGTTGAAAAATTGATATAACTTTTTTAATACTACTTTTTTATAATTATAAACGATCTCTATCGATTGATGGCTTCCGTAGGCGTCTCTTACTGGGAAAAGTGTAGTGGTGGCGTGATTGTAGCGCCCAATAGGAGAGCGCCATTCAGGTGTCGGTCAAGGTCGGGATGGCGCCTACACTCGGCCATTCCTGGATTCCAATCGTCCTCGCTTGAACTTTGCGTTGCAGGAACCTCGTGGGTTGCGTCGGAGGGTGTCTTCTTCTTCTGACTCCTCGTCCGGACTTTCTTCTGTAGTTGAATCATCTTCTTCACTGTGCCAAGACTTCAGTTGACTGATATAGGCCGTTGTCGTGTAGAACCGTCCACCGGTTCTTTCGCTTAACTGAGTCACTATGTACGTGTCGCTTGGCAGAACCTCGGTGATTATCAAAGGTCCTCGATACTTGGGTTGCGCCTTGGTTGGTTCACCAGTCATTTTGGGTACATGCCTCATCACTACAATTTCTCCTACTTCGAATTTGATTGTACGGCATTTCTTCTCATCGTAATACGTCTTCGTGATTTCTTGTTTATTCTCAATTTGGGTTCTCACACTCTCTTGAATTCTCTCCGGCTCAGTCCACGGGTCCATATCTTCGTCGGCTAATCTTCTAAGTATCCCGTCGTGGAATCGAGGGGAATAGCCGTGGAGTGTTTCGAACGGTGTTTTATTCGTCGTCTTGTTCACCGCATTATTCAGGTCTCGCTCTACCTCCTTGATCTTCAGGTCCCAATCCTTCCGTCGCGGATCCTCGATACCGGTTGCTATAGTGGACAATACTGTTCGGTTCACTCTTTCGACCATCCCGTTCCCTTGCGGATGTTTCGTAGAATTCAGTGTATGACGTATTCCATTTCCTCGACAGAATTCTTCAAATTGCCTTGAGGTAAAACATGACCCTCTGTCGCTGATGATCTTGTCGGGTAATCGAAATCATTCACAAAACTTTTTATTAGCTTCAGGACGTTCTGCGTCGATGTATTCCTTACAGGGCTTAATCGGACAAATCTTGTCAGATTATCGATAATCACTAAAGGTTCCTGGTTACCTCTTGTACTTCTCACGAAAGGGCCTACGTGGTCCATATGTACGATGGAAAACGGTCTCTTGCCTGGCTAAATGGGGTGTAAGAAGCCTTGTTGTTTTCCACCGGGAACTTTGTTAAATAAACACTCGACACACCTAGCAACATGGGGTCGAACGTACCTCTTCATTGAAGGAAACCAGTACAATTCCTTAATTTTGTTGACAGTCCTATCAACCGCAAAATGTCCCATTAGATCATGGAATTTAACAACTAAACTTTTCCTCATACTTTTGGGTATAACATACTGGGCTCGTTCCTCTTCTCCATTTTTCACCATGCGGAAAAGTCTGCCTCCTTTGTAGCTGTAGTCGTTAATTCTATTTTGTTCTCCTACTGTTCTATCACACGGGTCCTTTCGAAAGATCTGGATCAGCTCTCTCAATTCAGGGTCGGAATGCTGAATTCCGTTTTGTTCTTCCAGTGTGATTGTGAAGCATACTTCGAGGTTTTTCTCCACGATTTCCTCCATCGTGTCTATAGGGTCGTCGACTGGAGCTCTGCTCATTCCCTCTACGTGGGCCATCTTCTCTCCTGATTTATGCCGAATGTCGAAATCGTATTCCTGAATCAGATTGTACCATCGCCCTATCTGAGGATTTGTAGTCTTCTTCGCGTTCATGTAGACCAGTGCTTGGCAATCTGTAACCACTGTAAACTTGATTCCGACGAGGAACTGACGTAGTCGATCCAAGGTCCACACTATCGCCATCAGCTCCACTTTGCTTGAATGGTACATCTTCTCAGCCTCTGTTGTCTTCTTGCTCACACAGTAGACCAAGCGCCATTTGCAGTCTTCGTCCTCCTGTAGCAACATTCCTGCTAGTCCCTCAGCACTCGCATCGCAATGTACTTCTGCCTTAAGTTCAGGGTTGTAATGAGCTAGTACCGGATATTCGACCAGATCATTTCGAAGTCCTCCAAATGACCTTCGCTGTTCTTCATTCCATTCAAATTGTGTACCTTTCTTTGTAAGTCTGCTTAGCGGTTCTGCTTTCCTCGCGAAGTCCTTTACTAATCGTCTGAAGAAGTTCGTCAGTCCCAGAAAGCGTCGTATGTCGTGGACATTCTTGGGTTCTGGAAATTCTTCTATCGCCTTGATCTTTCTTGGGCCTGGCTTAAGTCCGCCTGTACTGATGACATACCCTAGAAACTCAACTTCCCTCCTTCCGAACTCACATTTAGAGGGTTTCAGCGTCAACTTCGCTGATCTTATTCTTTCAAGTACTTCCCTCAACCTTTCGATCATCTACCGCCAATCCTTTGCCGGAATAATCACGTCGTCGAGATAGCAGAATGCCTTCTTGTTCAGCAGCGGACCTAGAACAGTGTGCCTCAGTCTTTGGAATTCTGCTGGTGCGTTGGCGAGTCCAAAAATCATCCTTTCGAATTGACCTGTATCATCTGGGGTGATGAATGCTGTCTTTAGTTTTGCCTTATCAGTCAGTGGTATCTGCAGATATCCATGCGCCAGATCCAGAGTGGTGAAGAATTTCGCATTCCGTAGGCCTTCCAGATGGTCGTCTATCCTCGGTAAAGGGAACTTGTCCTTAACTGTTTGAATGTTGAGTCTCCTATAATCCACCACCAAACGATGATCTCCAATTTTCTTTCTCACAAGTAGGACGGGACTAGCGTAGGGTGATCTAGTTTCCATGACTATTCCATTGTCCTTCCACTCTCTGACAATCGCCCTGATTGCTTCGCGTTCACTTGCAGTCGTCTTGTACGGTCTCAGACAGACTGGCTTGCTTCCATCAACCTCCTAATGTCCATCTTGGTGACATCGGTGCACCCTAATTCACCCGTACCAAGAGCGAAACAGTCTCTATATTCATTCACTACGTCGAGGATTTCTTGTCTCTCTTTCGGTGTCAGAGAATGATTGATGTTGACGTCCTCAGGCAGTATGGGGCACTTTCGTTTCACTTGGTCCTGTCCTTCCCTCTTCACTTTTAGTCTGAAACGAAACCTCTGAAACGTCCAGGTTAACAACAATGTCATCAGGGCTCAGCAGATCAACTCGACCTATGCATTGGTTTTTCTTTACTCTCAAATTGCCCTTGCCAACTGAGATGATGGGTACGGTCGTCTTTCCATCGACCACTTCTAATAGAGAATTGACACAGTCGTCTACTCCTGTGAACAATACGTGTCCGTCCCTTACCTCGTCTGTAATTGCACTTGCAAAGTTAATGCAGTCGCTTCCCAACTGAACAGTCTCCGTTGCTCTCAGTTCAACGCGACGCGACTTGATTTCTTCTTGCAGATTAGCAAACGGAAATTCGGTTGAATAGCCAATATGCAGTTCCTTACCGGATCTGGCGAAGGATACGTAGGGCAGATCTGTCCATGTTCTTCCAATTAGTAGGTCATAAGGTTGGGCATCATCGTTAACATCAAGTCGTAGCCGACCAATAGGAGGGCGCAATTCCAAAAAAAAAAAAAGAAAACCGTAACAGAGGCGACGAAGAATGACGCTCGTAACTGTATAATGTATATACTCATCACAGATAAGTCGACAGCAAACTCTTTATCACATCTAAGTCGACAGGATTCTACAAGGCTTACCAGACCTCACTCTTTCACCACATATATATATTTATTTAAAAATAATGAACACATGCAGCATTTATATAAAACTTATAATCGATGTTTTTTATATTTTATATAAGGCATGATGGGTAATTAGCGACTGTATTTTACTGTAAGTGCATCACATGTCCACACATATAGAAAGAAGCTCGACTTTTCCAAGATGCCATAGCACCGTTCAGTTAACATACACTCATTGATAGCTGTCGACCTGTGCAAGTATAGGACCATTGAAGCAATAGAAAAATTCGAAGATTCGAAGACAACATTGGTGAGTTCATTCCTCCATCAATTACATTCATAGAAACATTATTTTCTTACATTGAGAGAATAAATGGCCGTGAATATGCACTTTGTGTGTATATTGTGCAATTATTATTGTCAATATTTCAGATTAAAGGCACAAAATTCTATTTTAGGTTTTATTAATCAATTAATAAACTTGGTTAGTGATGTTTTCAACACAACAAACTATAAACTAGAAAAGAAAAATCAGTTACAGAATTTTTACATACCTTCCCTGTATAACATTAAACATGAAAAATATTTACATATTTACTATAATAGAGACATTTTTAAAAATTTACTAAAAAATAAACAAATTTCGTGACCATATAATTCGAGTACAGGATCTTGTTGAGGGTTGAATACTACTTCTACTGTACACCACATGTCCGACAAATGCTACTGTTGAAAAATGAAAGAGATAGGAGAGAAGAAGGAACTGATCACCGGAGGATTTTATTGAACTCTAACCAACCTCATACTACAATAAAAGGTAAGATAGCACAACACCAACTAACAATATATACTATTATTGTGCCTTCTACAAGCTTCGGTAAGCTTTTTAAGGCATAACTCATAGTTAGGTGTCTCCGAGCAACCCGCCGCAGAGGAGGGCCAAGGAGAGGGCTGGAGAGGCGACGGCAAGGCCGTGGGCGCCCCGGGGGAGAGGAGGGCTAGTGCACGCCGTTTTGAGGGAACCAAGGAAGCGCCGAGCACAACTCCGGCACTGAAGGCTTCAAAAATATGGGATCATCAGAGATCAAAGGTCTGGCTTTTACCTTTCGACCTCCCGAAGGAAGTACACCAACTAACAATGACATCTATTTATATACAATGTAACACAACAGAATAACGGCTCACTGGTCAACAACAATGATTCTTAATTGTTATATTTAGAAATCTGAGAAAATTGTCATTTCAACAGCTAATATAGTAGCGTTATTACCTTATTTCATCGATAGATGGAGCCAAGTCGATACTGATAATATTTGACATATCTATATATAGAGATGCACTTCGATTTCTTTGTAAGAAGATGTCAGATCTCTTTTGGATATACTTGTATGAGAATCTGTGAACTTGAAGGTAAAGTTCTTTTGACTGCAAATATTCAGCATGGGGCTTGATTGTTGAGTACGCAGATTTTAATTAATAAAACACTACCACCACCACCACAATAATAATAAAATATTATTAGATAATAAGTGTTTTATTTTAACATTATATTCATTCTTAAGTCTAGAAATCAATGAATCATCAACTCCAATCAATATATATTGATTATATTTCTGTATTCACTATCTGCGCTTGGGACCTCTGCGATAATTGAATTGTCCTACTCCAAGATATTCCCATCTGAGACCAAATCAAGGTAATTGAGACCAACCCCAATAAAAGGGACAGCCACAAGATCAAAGCTGAGTATGGGCCAATTAACTGGCAAACATTTGAACCTCATAACAAGGCTTCCGTCTAATTGGATGCAAAGTCTTCTGGTAGAATAAACGTCTCCTTGCCAGGCATTATGATGATGATAATGGGTACCCTATTTATAGGCAACCGAAATGATTGAAAATTTAATTGAAGGCATATTTCAAATATTTTCTTAACCTTCTTTATATGTAGGTAACATATCAAAATTTCTATAAAGTTTTAAATAGTTATACTGTTAAAATAGTGATTTTAATAGTTGAATTTTGTATTTTTATTTTATTTTTTTCGAAGGGAAAAGAATAAAAGGTGGTTCAAATCAATTCTTTTCTTTTAAATTGGACCGCATTTTTTACCCGAAAATAATTGACTGAAAATAAATTCTTGGGAATTATTTCTTTTAGAAGAAAATCCTATAAAATATAACTAGCGCTGGAATTTTGGCCTTTAAACTTTATTTTAATTTCGCATTTTCTCTCTCTGTGAAATGA
This sequence comes from Cordylochernes scorpioides, assembly GCA_030710605.1. Taxonomy (NCBI): domain Eukaryota; kingdom Metazoa; phylum Arthropoda; class Arachnida; order Pseudoscorpiones; family Chernetidae; genus Cordylochernes; species Cordylochernes scorpioides. The sequence goes on from CP092877.1 coordinate 27,450,213, forward strand.
TTCTCTACGAATAATTGCAGCCATTTCTATATATATAATTTATAAACAAAGGAATTTGTTTATTGAAGGCTTTTTATTTTAAACAGACGATCAGAGATAAAAATAGATTTAAAATAAGATTAGGATCAATGGCAAAATATTTTACATTGCTGTCGTTTTCTTATAATTCCATTGTAAATTCTAAAAATAATTTCTGCCTATTTTCTTCTTCAAAATAAATGTTCATATTCAAGCAATATTTGTGAAGCTTATATGAATTATTTATATACTTATACAAATATATAAAATAAATGATATTCTAATATATACGTCTTATATAGATGGGGCTATTGAATAATAGGTTCAATATATATTCAAAAAAATATATTTTACCATATATAGGTATATAATTCAATTGTGTTTTATAAAATTTCTATTTATGGGTTATTTGCGGAATATATTGCATATGCGTTCATATATATTTAACATAGGGCTGCGGTAAAATTATAATTATGTACCAAAATTGGAATCTGTCCTTTTTAAAATGCACTAAAATAGTGAAACAATGCATATTACCCCAGTATAAAAAGTAGAGTTGGTGATAAAGAATGGTGTTACAAAACACCAGTTTTGGTAAATTCAGACATGTTTTATATGTTTAGTTTTATGATTTTATAACTATACTTATTGTATTTTTTTAGAAATGAGTATTGATAAACTATATATGTCAAATTCTTATGTTACTGAAGTTACAACTCAATTTGTTTTACTTTGCTTTGTTTAAAAGACATCGAGGGGCCATTGTGTTGGTCAACGATGAGATTGCGGAGCTGGTAATATGGATGGCTGTGCTGGAGTAAACCTCCTTTTTTGTGTCTGGATGCTATATTTATGGCGAACTAAATAACTTAGTCCCTATTTCTGCTCCGCGCTTATGGAATTGAAGACTTGGGGCGATTGCGTCGACCTTTCATATTAAATCTTACTTTTCCTAATTACTAATAATTGTATATAGTTGCGGAACTACTGGTTTCCTGTGCTGCTCTTTTCCTGATATTGCACCTTGTATGGAGAATCTGTATAAGACTAATGTCTTAATAAAGGCTTTGTGTGTGTGTGCTTTGTTTAAAAGGTAAATGTAAATTAAAGCGGAAATTTTGCTCCAAATACAACAACAAAAGCCTTTATTAAGGATACTCGTCCCATACAGAATTCTCCCAGATGGATAAACAAAATTAAACATTGCAGTTATTTACAGTAAGTTGTGATTAACATCGGCCTTTATTCAAATTGGATCAATTATTTGTGATGCGCCTATTATCTGTGCTGTATTCCAGAATTTGTGAAAAGCTAACACATTTCTGATCCAAATAAATAAACAAACACCATAGTTGTTGAACGATTTAAGTTTAACCTTCTGGTATGCTGCAGTTTTCTAGCTTTACACAAAGAAGAAATTTTAAGATTCCATAATTCTACTAGTATTATTGTAGGCAGACACTTTTTCTTTCTTTTAGCTCTTCATTCCTGACGTGATACCTTACAATATTTTTTAGTTTGTGTATATATAAATAGGAAAATTGCAATTATACCGCGAATGTTTCTTTTAAACAAAAATATAAATCTATTTTTAAAGAGAAATAACGATTATTTCTCTTTAAAAATAGATTTAGATTTTTGTTTAAAAGAAACATTCGCGGTATAATTGCAATTTTCGTTTTACAATCATCAGCCGCGTTATATTGTATTTTAAATATATAAATATACATATTTATTTCGAGAGAGAGAGAGAGAGAGTGTCTTTTAGTCTAATTTTCGCTTTTAGGGTTACACACATTGGTTCTATTTTTAAATAGATAAAAAGTATAATTATTTAAATTCCTTTATAAATATGAATTAGTATCGTATATGGAAACACATCATTGACAACCATTACCAAGCCAAGAATCAGACATTCAAGGTGGTCGTGTAAGTCTAAATACTTCAATACTCGCAGTATTCTAAATACAGTTACGAGCGTCATGCGTCATTCTTCATCTCTGTCACCGTTTGCTTTTTTTTTTGGAATGGCGCTCTCCCTATTGGTTGGCTACGATGGCGCCGCCACTACGCGAGACACTTTGTGTTTGACTTTGCCCCCCCCCCACTCGCTCTTTGGTTGTTGTAACTATTGTGTTGGAGCGGGTCGCTCCTTAAATAAATGCATATATTAGTTAATAACTAAATGTAATCATCTCTTTCTTTTTCCCAGTAAGAGACGCCTACGGAAGCCAACAGTACATAGACAGATGAGGCACATAGGCTATAGTTATTAACTAAAATATGCATACATTTAAGGCGCCAATTTATAATTGTAACAAATAGTATTTGAAACAAAACATCCAATCGGGTAAAAACACGGGCGTTGCCCGGGTCATTCGGCTAGTATAAAATCTAACAGAGAAGAATTGGGAAAGGTGCTAGAAAAGAGTCAGCTTAAACAATGGATGAACGAATCGTCATCAATAAATCATGGATAGAATTCGAAGTTTGAACAAAACAAAAATAATAAAACGTAATATTTTTTACAAATTCAAACACCTTCCTACTGTTTTTACTAAGATGGAAATATATTGAAATGGCCTGACTCATCAGTAGTAAACCCTATTAGTGGTGTGACCAGTTTGATCTACTATACCTCTCTTATATTGGGTTGGGGTATTCTTCTTATATACCGGTAGTAGAGGAGTTCTAGGTTGATTTAAATTCTCTAATCAAGAATCCTAGCAAGGTGCCAGATATATAAGCGAAATATATCCATACAATATTAGATTGGTGTAATGTAGGGGTCGGCCAACTGCGACTCGCGAGCCACATGCGGCTCTTTGGATGTGAAGCTGCGGCTCACCTTAATATAGTTCCACTAGCCGAATGGCCCGGGCAACGCCCGTGTTTTACCCGATTGAATGTTTTTATTCAAATACTATTTGTTACAATTATAAATTGGCGCCTTAAATAAATGCATATGTTATTTAATAACTATAGCCTATGTGCTTTATCTGTCTATGTACTGTTGGCTTCCGTAGGCGTCTCTTACTGGGAAAAAGAAAGAGAGGATTCCATTTGGTTATTAACTAATATATGCATTTATTTAAGGAGCGACCCGCTCCAACACAATAGTTACAAAAACGAAAAAGCGAGTGGGGGCATGATGTGGGGGGGGGGGGGGGGCAAAAAAAAAAGCAAACGGTGACAGAGATGAAAACTGAAGAATTGATTGAGAACGCATGACGCTCGTAACTGTATATAGAATACGCAAATATTATTTATTGTTGGCAAGAAAAAAAATGTGGCTCATTAAAAACTTAGAAAATTTTTTAATTGTAATTTTTTACTCTTCCGACTCAAAGGTTTGCCGATCTCTGGTGAAGTGGATTAAAGTGGCGAAATCTCTATATAGCTTCACTGCTGATGAGCCAGACTATCCCAGTATTTACCCATTAAGGACAGTAAAACTTTGTTTTAATTGTAAAAAACACGTTTATTAGTTTCCTTAATAAATATAAATGGTTCGTATATTAGGTTTAATTCATACAAAATGGTTCAGAGATTTCCACGAAGAAGCCGAGTTCAGAAGTAAGCCACGGGAGGTCCAATTGGAGAATGATTGTTTGAGGCTGACTCAAGCAGGAATCACCCCCAGGACAATGGGCTAATTCAATTCCAATTTGGTGAAACAAAGAGCTTGCAATTGGAATGCTTGGGAGGTGCAGAGGCAATTGAAATGGGTCAACATTCTCGGCCTAATTGCTCTTCTAATGGGCTCTTGCATTTATAATGTTGATGGCCCCAGGTAGTCTGTCCCCTTCTCTCTAGAGTTTAATCTTCACAAAGCTTCTTTTTTAACGGCCCTCGACTCTGGAACGACCTTTCAGCGCTATGTCAGAACACCTAGAAAGAGGACTAAATGTTTTTTCCCGAAAGTATATACGACGGCAAACACTGAAGATATATTGTGGCGTCGAAATAACGGCAAATAATTGGATTACTTTATGACGATCAAATCGAATAAAGGAAAATACACTAATATTAATATTCTTATTTTCCCTCGTTATTCTAAACACTGAAATTAATAAAACGGATTACTGGTACTATTACTTTTTCGGTAAAAAAAGACACTTCGGCCAGTTAAAGTTTTATTTTCTCAACGTTTCAACAAAATTCTTTTGTCTTCGTCAGGAGAAATAAATAAAAATAAAGCATTTGGAAAGGCGTTAAAAATTGTGAACGTTGAGAAGATAAAACTTTAACTGGCCGAAGTGTCTATTTTTTTACAGAAATATGAATGCCGGTCAGACAACCTCTATCTTTAGATGGTACTATTTCTGTTATTCTCAGCACATATGACCTCGTAGAAATTTATGCTCGTAGAATCTGTATAAGATCAAAATGTCTTAATAAAGCTTTTTGCTGTTGTTGTAAATAGAGGTAAATTGTAAACTATAAATATTTTGCGAGAATCCAAATCCTTATCGCACGCTCTATGTTGAGTAAAATATATCAGGCCTCCAGGAAAATTATCTTTTCAAAACATTTTTATTTTATAGATTTCGGGAACGAACGCCCTTCTACAGGAGAAAACATGGTATAATAATTCGCCAATAAAATACGAGTTAAATATAATTCGATACCTTTCTACATAATTTTATAAAAATACCTGTAGATATAAAAATAGATTGAAAATAGCAGATTTTGGGTGGTCAGTTCATGCACCATCAAACAAAAGAAAAACAATGTGTGGAACATTGGATTATCTACCACCAGAAATGATAGATACAAACTATTACGATGAGAAAGTTGATAATTGGAGTATTGGTGTACTTTGCTATGAACTGTTTAATTGTTTAATATCAAAAATAATCTTACGCCTTTAAAATAGTTTTGAATTTAGATATTAAAATGTTTATATTAACTATTATACAAATGGATACAAAATATTTTGAAATATATATCTAATAAGAGGTCAAATATAAGCCTCTAAGACATAACTAAGGAAGCAAGGAATAAATATTAAGCTGTAGCTATCATTATGTTGTTCTTCTTTTTCTTTTTTTCGCGAGTCTCAAACTTTCTAGAGACGTCACCGCCTGAGGCGCTACTGTCTATGTGACCGCTACTTGTGCTACAATATTATAAAATTTGTAACAATTATGGTGAACAACGCTTTCTTCAGATAACTATACTATTTTCTTCATATAGTTACTATGTTAACACAAAGCAATAACACGCCATCTATACATATAAAATAAAAGGATTTAAAAGCGCGAATGTTTCTTTTATACAT
>CP092877.1:27455614-27571482 GCA_030710605.1 Cordylochernes scorpioides
TCCTTAAGCACTGTCTACGAGTGTGATACAATACACGGGAAATATTCTCATAACAGGCCATAATCTCAAAAATAGATTTTAAAAATTCTCTTCTGAAAATAATCTTTTCTGAGATGGGTTATGTCAGTGGGGAATAGGTCCCCTAAATCCTAGGAAGGGACAAATCCCTGTCAGGCTTCTACTCAACATTTATTTTATTTATTTATTACACGCAATATACTATGTAGCTATTGCGTGTGTTTTTTAATAAATTAATAAATGATGAGAAGGAGCCTTACAGGGATTTGTCCCTTACTAGGATATAGAGGACCTACACAGTACTTTAGAGGATTCATATTAATGAAGCAAGGTTAAACATATCTCCTCCTCAATATGACGGAAGGTAGACAAGAGTGGCTAAGACAAGAGAGGGCCGAGCTAAGACCGGGATAAGATTTCAATGCTATAGCTTGATATGAAGGAGAGCATCCAGTTGCCATTGAGACTGATGATTCTACTACCAGGCCATATGGCAATAGCATATGGATGTGTAAGGCAAGAGAAAACTACGACCGTATTGTCCCCACGATTCCTCAATGAAAGGCCATCAAGTCTCATCACCAGACTACGGCTATAGATCAAACACTGTGGATAATTGACAAACAAAATAATTCTATTGACATCTTGTCAATATATGCAAAAGTGCACAGTCTGCACTATTTTAAAAAGATAATTATATATGCATGATACTATGTATAATGAATATGGTGCCTCTGCCACCGCTGCAGAGTTTGGTGGGGACCTCCGTGGATGAACCAGATTGTAGAGGTTCCTCAGTTCTCAGAACAAACACCTCTGCTAGAAGACTGTTTATTTTTTCGAAGTTTCGACAAAATATTTTGTCCTCGTCAGAAAAAAAAGCTAAAACTATATGGAAATACGTTAAAAATAGTATTTTAATCATTATTCCTCGAGAACTGTTAAAAACCTTCTGGCCTAAGTGTCTTATTTTAAAGAGCTATGAATACCGGCTATGTAAACTCAATTAGTCTCAGTGCTGATTCACCTGATAGAATAAAACTATTCGTCTCACGTTAACATAGACGGCAACGAGATGGCTGATCAGTGGGCTAAAGAAGGCTGTAAGGGCCAGCCGGAAAACTCCCAACTCACCTATTCAGAGATTTCTTCCATCCACAAACAAAGAATAACCTCTCTTTGGAAATCCACCCTAAACCACCCTTGGTACACCCCCATTCCTAACGAATCTTCTTTCCACACCTTTACAAGGGAAGAACAAACGGCGATTTAAAATTTACGAACAGGACATCTTTGAATGCTCAAATTTAATGGGGAAAATCAAGACATTTCTGAAATGCCCCAAAGGTAATTCCCAGCCTGCCCCTCCTGAACATCTATTAACTTGTATCAAATGCGTATTTTCTGGTATTCGCTGATGTTACCCAACGTTAAGTGTTGGCACAGTTCTTTATTGTGTTTGGCCATCTGCTACCATACCCAATTGTTCAACAGATGGTGGTCTATTGATTTCTTCGGCAATTTACGCATGGAAAATCTGTTTTGAGTTAGATAAAACACACGTTGTATATGTAGGAAGAGAGGTTTTTAAAAATAATCTTGGATCTTATTATTTATATTTTATCTGGAATTTCTTAGACGTAATAAAATTTATTTATTTATTTCAATTTAACGCGCAATGTCCCCCTATAGACACTTGCGTTTTTATACATGTATGCCTCTACATCTGTGTCTATACATATATTTTGTAAAATATTTCAATATATATTTGATATCCCTATATTTAATATAACTATAGTGTAATAACCAAAACTGTAGACATAATCCAACACGCCAGTTTGGACATCATGTAAAAACAAAGCAAAATAATAAAACTAGATTGAGAGACAGCCGGCGCCAGACAGGAGAAAGGTCTCCGATTACACCGTCAGTCCGAAAAACATAGTCGGATTCCCAGATGTGTCCCCTCTTGTTCAGAAATAGACCAGTCCCTCTCGGGTAAGAGAATATACAGACCTCTCTTGAGCGGCGTCGGCATTACTCTCTCGCCATCTCTAAGTTGACATCCAAAATGCCTCGTCCTTTTGTGCAATCCCATTCATGCCTGACACACTGTGAAAATTGTGGCCATTACGACTGCATCTAACCAACCACACCACAGTCATCCGACAGGATAAACTCATCACGACATTAAGTAGACAGGGTCTGCTACATCACCACATATATGTGATGAGGTATCCTGTCGACTTTCGCTGTGATGAGGTATCCAGTCGACTTAAGCTATGGTGTGAGTCCTTGTCAACTCTCGCTATACTGTGTTAACCGAGAGGAACAGTCAGGATGCAGAGCGTTTTCCAGTACCTCTCTGCACCTTGGAAGACCTTTAACAGTTCTCACAGAGTACAGGCAGTCGTGGTCGAGGCAGAGAGGAAAGCTTGGGAATGTCCATACACAAAAAACGAAGACAACAGTTGTAGTAGGAAAGTTCCGTGAACAGATAAAAGTCGAGCTAGGAGCAAGCTGGAGATAGAAGAGTTCTTACTGTTCTACATGGTCGATGAGGTGGACCTAGGGTACAACCGACGAGGGCTCACGCTAATGGCGGAAAACTATATTTTCAGATAGGGCGGATATTTTATATATCTTTGCGGAGAGAGGAAGTATTGAATTTCAGCGGATGAAACAAGAGCGTGGATAGGAAACGATATTTTATACTCTGGCAACGCCCTGGCAGTTTCCTATCTTTAGACCTTGTTGTGGAACTGCTACATCTCGATCTCTGATTTATCTCAACTCTTAATCTATTACAGAGTTTTATTTATTTATCCTCAGTTTGTACAAAGTACATTACATATGGTGATGTAATGACACATGTCAATCATGCGTATAATTATTTATAGATGTGTTTCTATTATACAACATGACAATCTTGTTATAAGTATTATACAATATGGGGTTGTTGGTTTAAATTACCACATAAATATATATATATATATTTACAATAATTTTAGGCCGTAAAGAATAATAATAAGATATTAACAAGGAGAAAGAGAGAAAATAATGATAAAAAAAACATTGCCATAAAATATTTATATCAAAATTGTTCTTTTATCATTATTATTGAAAGAGAAGAAAAATTATGTAAGAGTTTGAACATTCTAAGGACAAATGAAGCTCTTAAATCCTAACGAGAACAGAGTACTGTGTACAAAGGAGAGATATTTCTGTCAATATCTACAATCAACATAATATAAAAATCAGTTTCCTAAAAGAACACAATTAGATCTTAAATTTTATATTGACAACCATTAATTACTGAAATATGTGCGTTGAAATTTAATTTTGCATTATTTTTGATAGTATACAAATAAAAAAACTTCTCGTTTCTACAAAGTTGGATGATTTGAAAACAAACATTTTAGTTCTTAAATATAATAGAAACTTCGGCCAGTAAAGGTTTTTATTTTCCCAACGTTTCGACAAAAACTTTTGTCCTTGTCAGGAAACAATAAAAATGAAAGCATTTAGAGTTATTAATGTGTATCTGAGGATTTATTTTCCTGACTAGAACAAAAGAATTTGTCGAAACGTCGATAAAATAAAACCTTTTCTGGCCAAAAGTCTCTTATTTTTGAGAACTATGAATGCCGACCAGGCAACGACTATCTTCAAGATAATTATTTTAGTTTAAAATTCAATCAGTTTGAATTATAAAATTGAATAAAGAATATTAAAAGTGTGTGTTGTGTGTATCAGTCTTGAAATCAATTAGATCTTAAATGCGACCTTTTTTTATTTCTTAGTAATTTTTTATATCTAAATCGTGTGCATGTGTATATTTGGGGTACTAAATTTTGAAAATAAATGGTGTTCGTAAAAAGAGAACACAGATTTGTACTCCTGCTGTCTCTTAGTGACAAGCGTGAAAATCTGAATCATATTCGATCAAGCGACAACGGAGGCAGAGGTTGATGGTCCAACTCCATTAAAGAGGTGTGGATGCTGTGTTGGATGTATGACTTCTTAAAAGGGAGAACAATCCCAGTCATCTACAACGACTCAATATCTGACAGAGTACACTTACAGCATGGAGTGCCACAGGGATCTATCCTTAGCCCAGTCCTGTTACTGCTCTATATCAATAGCATCAGTAGATCACTGAACTGTAATATATCAGCTGATGCTGATGATATTATCATCTGGAGAACACACAAAAATCTCAAAAAGGCAGTTAAATATCTTCAGGAATCCCTAAAAAGTTTTGCAAAATTGACATCAAACTCAGAAACAAGTTGACCTCTAGCAAATCTGAAATCTTCACTATCAACAACCACCTAAGGTCCAGCAGACCCTCATTGAGATTAGGAAATGTGGTCATAAAATACATAAGCACATCAAAATACCTGGGAATAACATGGAGTTAAGCCTCTTCTTTAAAACACATATCGAGAACATTTCCAACAGAGCAAAGAAACCTGCTTTAAAATATCAGCGGGAAAGACTGGGGAGCCAAATGCAAAAACATTGCGCGTAACCAACCTTTCATTAATCAAGCATTTACTAGGGTATGCCCTCCGATCTTGGATAACAGCTTCTTACAGCAATATGATGAAACTTAATAGAATCCAAGTCAGTGCAGTCAGAATTATATGTAGGTTTAGAAACTCAACGCCAAATCAGGTAGCAGAGTATGAGGCCAATCTTGTTCCTCTAAACATCAGAATAAAAACAATATTTGCCAAATACATTTATAAAACAGATGAAAACATTATAAGACGCGAGTGATTCTTTCACAAATAAATCGAACTTCTACTGTCCTTACTTTTATTTATTTATTTATTTCAACACACAAACGCGATATCCCGCCTAGGGATAATTGCGTCGATTTACATTTTTTAAACAGAAACAGTTATAAAATTTTTACAAAAAAAAAGTAATCGAAATAAAAAGAGAAAAAATATATATATATATTATATTAAAATTAAGATTTTTGCTGTTTTTTTATTATCCTGAGTTATAGAATTTATATCTGTTGCTTGATTTTGGTATGCAGTCGTGGAAGAGATTATAATCTTGAAAAAATATAAAGTCTTGATCATAGATTCCTTTATTTGAGCCAAGAAATATATACAAAACATAATTTGGGTAAGTACTGCCTGGCTTAAGGCGTAAGAATAATTAAAACAAAATATTATTTACATAATTACAAACATGTTTGAGCCGACCAACGGGGAAGAGCAACAATGTGATTTTATATGGGAAGCATGACCTCTGGCGGCCGATTTAACAGAATATTTTTATCTATGATATATTTTTAAATAAAATAATATCTTAATATAACATTTCAAATAATATCTTAAGATATTATTTGAAATGTTATATTAAGATATTATTTAAAATGGGGGTTGTAGACTTGGAGAAGAGTTGGGGTTAAATCTTGACCTTGCTGGGTAATATGATCTAGTTTGAAAATTCTGCCTATTATCATTACTTGTGGATGGTTGCTGATTAGAGAAGGTTATTTTGCTTGGAGGTAGGCTATGTTTGATTTGCATAATTGAAAAGGAGCTATGTTTGGTTGTGGATGGCTATGTTTGTTTGAATTGGGCTATGTCTTTTTAAAGTAGGTTATTTTTAGTTGAAATGAGCTATTATTGATTGAAATGAGCTATTTTTGATTGGGAAAGCTATTATTGATTGAAAGATTTGCATATTTGAGTTTGAAAAATTTTGCTTTTGCCATTTTAAAAAAATAAACAGGTAAATATCCTGTCGACTAATACACACACACACACATAAGCCTTTTTTTATTGGGGCATCCAGCCCTATACATGATTCCCCTCTACAGGATTTAGCAAAGGAATGTATTTCAAAAGTAAAAACTAGAATACAAGAGGTAATAAGGAAAAAGAAAAGAGAGAAGAAAGAAAAAAAACAAACAAAAAGAAATATAACCATATATACAAAAAATAAATATATGTCATATGTCAAGGTTAGGATATGTCAAGGTTAGGATATCATTGAGAGGGCTAGTGTGGAATCAGCCGCGTTCAATCTTCGCCTTCTTCCTCCAAGCAAACCACGACATTCGGCGAATCCATTATTCTCCAAAGGACATTGACTGCGGCCTTCCTGTCGACTAATAATATATTATATTAGGAACCTGAACCTTTCAGGTTTGAAAGAAAATCATGAATATATTTACAAAAATAGTTAAACTTATGATAATTCTCTCTGCTATTTACAAATTGATATAGATCTACAACATTATTTATTGTCTGTTGTCTAGTGGTGAAGAAGAGTGCACATTCCAGCAGTAGGTGTCTCGAGTCCTGGAATTCGTTGCCACAATGACAGCTAGAGTCTTCAATCGCGCCAATTTTTGATAAAAATCCTTTAAAATTTCCATGGTTCGTTATAAATTGTGAATTATAATAGTTTGGTCGAAAATGTTTCGGAATTGCATAAGGAAAGAAACTTTGAAATGTTTGATTAGTATTCTTTTTCAGTAAATTAATCCTTGATATAATGAAATCTTTGAGTATACCTGGAATATACAAATCATAAAATTGTTTATCTTCTGTTGATAAATAATTCAACTCAACTGTCCTTACTGCGATGAAAAATAATGGGAGGGCTTGGCTCATCAGTGGTGAACCCTCCCAGCGGTTTCGCCAATTTAATCTACCAGACCGTTTTTTTAGAGCTCTAATACTGTATTGGACCATTTTGCTTTTATATGCTACACTGAAGGGTGGAATCTTATAAATGGTATTAAAGCATACTATGGACATAAGCTTTTAAGACGGTAGAATTACATTCAAAATGTTTGCATTGAGAATTTTCATCGCAGAAAGGACAGCAGAAGTTTGATTTATTTGTGAAAGAAACACTCGCGTCTAACAATGTTTTCATTTGTTATATATAGATGGCGCGTTTTATTGCTTTGTAATACATCCATAAAACATTTGCAGCACCTAAATATCACAACACAGCAATACTCATTTAAAATTGGAAAGCGAAAAATAGGCTAAAACATTTCTCCCCAATGCACCTCGCAGTTAATCACAACCTAACTCAACACAAAATGCATAACTACTCAAATCGCAATTTTCCCCCTACATATACAAAGAAAATTCTTTAATATTAAATTAAGCCTAAAAAGGAAAATATAAAATGGCTGACTATCACCCTCTCTACCTAGCAAAGGAAATAATCAATGAACACTCTAACAAGGACTACCTCATCTTCACTGATGGAAATCTTGTGAAAGATGGTTGCTCGAGAAGTGGAACGGTTATCTTCAATAAAGGCATCAAAAATGATATAAAATACCAAAGGTTTATTCGTATTTAGAGCAGAAATAAACTCAATAAAAATAGCCCTAGAAAATCTGAACAAACTAGTTTCTCTCTCATGTATTATTTTCTCAGATTCAAAAGCAGCAATACCCGCGCTTAAATCTACCTACTCAACCAACGATCCCCTACTAAATCAATAACTAAAGAACTGAATAAACTCCACATCTTTATACAATGGATTCCCCAGAGATGTAGACATAACATACAATGAAAGAGCCGATGCACTGGCAAAACAAGGAGCATCTTCTACCCATGATATAGACTCGAACACAAGGACTACCCAAACGATGCAACTAACAACTATAGAAATTTCCTCATAAGAACTTGAAGGAAGGATTTCTCACATCATTGGTACCGTGGTTCAAATACTGGAGATACACTAATGACCAACCTAGATAAATGAGACATGACAATCATTTCCCGCCTAAAAACAAGGCCACACAAGGAAAATATTCTTTGAAGGCAAAACCTAACACTTCCCAAACTGCACAAAATGTCTGGGTTATGAGACATCCCCGGAGCACAGTGCTGTGGTTTAAGCAAGCAAGATATATACAAAATCGCCCAGCAGGTCATCAATATACTAAGAAAGCATGGTCTGTGTGAGTTGGTTTAAGCAATCAACTGATGGATTAGAAAAAAAACAACAATTATTTCCTCCTTTGCAGAATCTTTGCTCATGTCTTTGGCAACTGATTTTTCAACTGAATTGGGATTTCCTCTTATGCCTCTTCTGGCATTCATTTCATCATATTCTATAGGTAGTTTTGCTTTGATTGGCTCTTTTTTATTTTTTTCAGCGGCTTTTGTGTGTTGTGCCTTGGAGAGTCCATAGAAGACTCACTCTCCTGACGCTAGGCGGGCATATATCATATATGACTCGCCGCTGGAACAACAGTCCTAATCCTATTTATCCTGTTCCCACTGAATATATTATTGGGGGCCTGGGTATAGTCTGTCCTAACTGCTCAGCCCAGCCGAGTCATTCGGCTAGTTCCATAATATTTAGCTAACCCGTTTCTTGATAAATTTTGATAGAACCCGCAATCCTACTCCAATTTCACCAATATCTTTGTCATCACCCCATTGATATACGAGGGGTGTCCCATAAGTCCGTGACCCGACAAATAAAGAAAATGACTAATAAAATGATTATGATTTATTTTTCAACATAATCCCCTTTAAGGTCTATACACTTTTTCCAGCTATGTTCTAATGCTTTTATGCCCTCCAAAAAGAACGATGTTTCAAGTGACTCAAAATATGAGGTTACAGCATCAATGACCTCTTCATCTGACCTAAAATGAATGCCAGAAAGTGATTTTTTCAAATGAGGAAATAGGTGGAAGTCAGACGGAGCTAGATCTGGTGAATAGGGTGCATGTGGTAAAAGTTCAAAGCCAGAATCATAAATAGCAGCCATGGCTTGCAGCGACCGAAGACTCGGAGCATTGTCTTGATGGTAAACAATCTTCCTGGACAACATTCCTCTTCTCTTTTCCTTGATAGCTTCTCGTAGTTGCTTCACAAGATTTGCATAATAATTGCCAGTGATGGTTTGACCCTTATTCAGAAAGTCTAGAAGAAGTACACCCTCGGAATCCCAAAAGACAGACAACATAACCTTCCCTGCTGATGTAACTGTCTTGGCTTTCTTGGGGGGAAGGGAACCGTTCTCCATTGCATGTTTTGTTGCTTGGACTCTGGTGTAAAGTGATGGGCCCAAGTCTCATCCATGGTAACAAATCTACTGACAAATTCCTCTGGAATGGCTTCAAATAACGCAAGATTGGCCGAAAATAACTTTCTCCTTACAGCCTTTTGATCGGGTGTCAAAAGTTTGGGAACCCAACGGGCAGAAAGCTTCCCGAGGCCCAAGTGTTCTCTCATAATCCGATCCACTGTTGTTTTTAGAATACCCAAGGTCTCTTCTATCCGACAAACTGTCATTCTTCTGTCCAACATAACCAAAACATGTATCTTGTCGATGTTTTCTTGAGTAACTGACTCAACAGGTCTTCCTGGTCGATGTTCGTCTTCAGTGCTGATCCTCCCTAATTTAAACGCAGCTACCCATTTTTTACTGTGCTATAGGAAGGAGCATCTTCCCTTAATGTATCCACCATACCCTCATAGATTTCCTTCAGCGACATTCCTTTCTTACAAAGATATTTTATTACAGCACGAATCTCGTTTGTCTCCATTTTAGATGATTCCTGTTTCTTGTCCTCTTTCAGAACCCATAACAAAAGAACGGCTAGTTCTAGAATCTTAAAAATGTACACATCTTTATACAAAGCTTTAACGTATATTGGTAAAATTTATTAGTTTCAAATATTTCGTTCCCATGGTCGGGCCACGGACTTATGGGACACCCCTCGTATTTGAGACTGTAATGGATCGACTGCCAGACATAAAATTAACAATATTAAGCCATTATGATTATTTATATTGAGAAGTTTATAAACTATGCGTATATATTTTATTTATACATAATAATATCTTTAAAATCCCAGAGTTTAATAAAGTAGTTTTTAATTCTGAAAAGAATGTTGGGTTTTAAATATATTGAGATAATCAGTAAAATTTGGGCCACATGCTACTATCGCCATCTCTCGATAAAATTTGTAACTATTTATGTCTCAAAGATTTAAAAACGCTCTATATATGGTATGGGCAATATATATTTGTGTGCATTGGATAAATTTACAAATATACCGATATTAATTATGAAATATTAAAAAGTGTATTAACAAAATCTTTGTTATTAAATCAATAAAAAAAAAACTGGATACAGATATGTAAAACGGTTCAACATTTAAATTAGGAGCCTGGGTTTTTCACCTTTATGTTACTACTGTATTTAATTAATAAGCATATTTGGCTGTTATTTGTTCTATAAGCAGCCTCTGTGCAAAACAATAGGTTAATAAACAAGCTATAAAATTTGAAATTTGTGAAAATGTGAAATTTGAAAAGCGTTGAAATTTAATTTTACATTATTTTTGATAGTATACAAATAAAAAACTTCTCGTTTCTACAAAGTTGGATGATTTGAAAACAAACATTTTAGTTCTTAAATATAATAGAAACTTCGGCCAGTAAAGGTTTTTATTTTCCCAACGTTTCGACAAAAATATTTTGTCCTTGTCAGGAAACAATAAAAATGAAAGCATTTAGAGTTATTAATGTGTATCTGAGGATTTATTTTCCTGACTAGAACAAAATAATTTGTCGAAACGTCGAGAAAATAAAACCTTTTCTGGCCAAGAGTCTCTTATTTTAAAGAACTATGAGTGCCGACCAGGCGCAACCACTAACTTCAAGATAAATATTTTAGTTTAAAATTCAATCATTTTGAATTATAAAATTGAATAAAGAATATTAAAAGTGTGTGTTGTGTGTATCAGTCTTGAAATCAATTAGATCTTATAAATGCGACCTTTTTTATTTCTTAGTAACAAGACGAATGGCCCGGGCAACGCCCGGGTTTTACCCGAGTGCGAATATATTTTAAATACGTTTTAATCTTCATCTAGATCTTCATCTTGTCTACACATTGTATACATCTTGCTTCCTAGGGTTGCCTAGAGTGGCCGCTATAGACAGGGTGGTCTGTATAGACAGGTGGATGTATCACACAGCTGATAATAGGGTTGCCTAGAGTGGCCGCTATAGACAGGGTGGTCTGATATCAAAGTAAAACGTTTATGGAGATGAGTATCTTTTATTCTGGTCTTCTCAAGCTTTCGGGCTTGTCCGCCCTTCTACAGGAGAAACATATACAATATATCGAGAAACTATAACGCCGCCTGATGCTAAAACTATTATGATTCTATGTACATACATACATATATATATATATATATATATATACACTAGGATGTTTTTGCATATTATTTTTTACTTAAGATATGTTTTTTATTTGGTTAAGGTATTTACATATTTTACTATTGTTTGTTATATTTTATGAATTATCTTATAGGTTCGGAATTCTAATATTTAAGTTAGTTTTATAATGGTTATTGGCTATTGCATATAAGTTACTTATATTATTGTTGATATTATTAGCTGGTACTAGGATATATTGTGTTATATGTTTCGGGCAAATCTATTTTTCTATTGATGCTATTGTGTTTTCTGGATAATAAAGATTCAATTATAAGCCTTTGATATTTGCTGTTTATGTTATTGTAATGTATTATGGGTTCTTCTAATGCGAAAGTGTGGCCTGTTTTTTTGCAGTGTTGGAAAATTAGGGATCTATTGTCTTGATTTATTATGTTGCGTTTATGTTCATATATTCTATTGCTGACTCTCCTTCCTGTCTCCCCCACGTATTTGGCTTGGCAGTTGTTGCATTCTATGGAATATATTGCTTCTTTTTTGTTAGTGGGTTTTATGATATTAGAATTATTTTTAGATAGTGGATTTTTAATGATGGAGCCTATGTTAGGGGAATTACTGTAATGTGTTTGGATGCCGAAGTTTTTTAAGTAGTTGGCTATTGTTGTAGCTGTTTGTGAGTATGGAATGTAACATATTGCTCTGTAAATATCTGACAGGGTGGTCTGTATAGACAGGTGGATGTATCACACAGCTGTAGAGTGGTCGCTATAGACAGGGTGGTCTGTATAGACAGGTGTATGTATCACACTGCTGATAACAGGGTTGCCTAAAGTGACCGCTATAGACAGGGTGGTCTGTATAGACAGGTGGATGTATCACACAGCTGATAACAGGGTTGTCTAGGGTGGTCGCTATAGACAGGGTGGTCTGTATAGACCGGTGTATGTATCACACAGCTGATAACAGGGTTTTCTAGAATGGCCGCTATATACAGGTGGTCTGTATAGACAGGTGGATGTATCACACAGCTGATAACAGGGTTGTCTAGAGTGGTCGCTATAGACAGGGTGGTCTGTATAGACAGGTGTATGTATCACACTGCTGATAACAGGGTTGCCTAAAGTGACCGCTATAGACAGGGTGGTCTGTATAGACAGGTGAATGTAACACACTGATGATAACAGGGTTGCCTAAAGTGACCGCTATAGACAGGGTGGTCTGTATAGACAGGAGGATGTATCACACAGCTGATAACAGGGTTGTCTAGAGTGGCCGCTATAGACAGGTGTATGTATCACACAGCTGATAACAGGGTTTTCTAGAATGGCCGCTATATACAGGTGGTCTGTATAGACAGGTGGATGTATCACACTGCTGATAACATGGTTGTCTAGAATGGCCGCTATAGACAGGTGTATGTATCACACAGCTGATAACAGGGTTGTCTAGAGGGGGGCGGGCAGGGAGGTCACGTGTTTGCTGGCAGCCAATGGGCGCGCATTCTATCCGTGAGCTTCAGACAAACAAACAGACAAACAAACAGACAGAATAAGGCAAATATATAAGTAGATTTTTATATCTAAATCGTGTGCATGTATATATTTGGGGTTCTAAATTTTGAGAATAAATGGTATTCGTAAAAAGAGAACACAGATTTGTACTCCTGCTGTCTCTTAGTGACAGGCGTGAAAATCTGAATCATATTCGATCAAGCGACAACGGAGGCAGAGGTTGATGGTCCAACTCCATTAAGAAGGTGTGGATGCTGTGTTGGATGGATGACTTTTTAAAAGGGAGAACAATCCCAGTCATCTACAATCACTCAATATCTGACAGAGTACACTTACAGCATGGAGTGCCACAGGGATCTATATAGAAAGGGATCTATCCTTAGCCCAGTCCTGTTCTTGCTCTATATCAACAGCAACGGCAGTTCACTGAACTCTAATATATCAGCTGATGCTGATGATATTATCATCTGGAGAACACACAAAAATCTCTAAAAAAAGTTTTGCAAAATTGTCATCAAACTCAAAAACAAGTTGAACCCTAGCAAATCTGAAATCTTCACTATCAACAACCACCTAAGGTCCAGCAGACCCTCATTGAGATTAGGAAATGTGGTCATAAAATACAACAGCACATCAAAATACTTGGGAATAACATGGAGTTAAGCCTATTCTTTAAAGTACATATCGAGAACACTTCCAACAGAGCAAAGAAACCTGCTTAAAAATATCAGCGGGAAAGACTGGGGCGCCAAATGCAAAAACATTGCGCGTAACCAACCTTTCATTAATCAAGCATTTACTAGAGTATGCCCTCCGAGCTTGGATAACAGCTTCTCACAGCAATATGATGAAACTTAATAGAATCCAAGTCAGTGCAGTCAGAATTATATGTGGGTTTAGAAACTCAACGCCAAATCAGGTAGCAGAGTATGAGGCCAATCTTGTTCCTCTAAACATTAGAATGAAAACAATATTTGCCAAATACATTTATAAAACAGATGAAAACATTATAAGACGCGAGTGATTCTTTCACAAATAAATCAAACTTCTACTGTCCTTACTGCGATGAAAAATATTGGGAGGGCTTGGCTCATTAGTGGTGAACCCTCCCAGCGGTTTCGCCAATTTAATCTACCATACCGCTTTTTTAGAGCTCTAATACTGTATTGGATCATTCTGCTTTTATACGCTACACAGAAGGGTGGAATCTTATAAATGGTATTAAAGCATACTATGGACATAAGCTTTTAAGACGGTAGAATTACATTCAAAATGTTTGCATTGAGAATTTTCATCGCAGAAAGGACAGCAGAAGTTTGATTTATTTGTGAAAGAAACACTCGCGTCTAACAATGTTTTCATTTGTTATATATAGATGGCGCGTTTTATTGCTTTGTATTACATCCATAAAACATTTGCAGTACCTAAATATTACAACACAGCAATACTCATTTAAAATTGGAAAACGAAAAATAGGCTAAAACATATCTCCCCAATGCACCTCGCAGTTAATCACAACCTAACTCAACACAAAATGCATAATTACTCAAATCGCAATTTTCCCTACATATACAAAGACAATTCTTTAATATTAAATTAAGCCTAAAGGAAAATATAAAATGGCTGACTATCACCCTCTCTACCTAGCAAAGGAAATAATCAATGAACACTCTAACAAGGACTACCTCATCTTCACTGATGGAAATCTTGAGAAGTGGAACGGTTATCTTCAATAAAGGCATCAAAAATGATTTCAATCATGAAAAACCAAAGGTTTATTCGTATTTAGAGCAGATAATAACTCAATAAAAATAGCCCTAGAAAATCTGAACAAACTAGTTTCTCTCTCATGTATAATTTTCTCAGATTCAAAAGCAGCAATACCCGCACTTAAATCTAGCTACTCAACCAACGATCCCCTACTAAAATCAATAACTAAAGAACTGAATAAACTCCACGAGGATAGACCCATCTCTATACAATGGATTCCCCAGCGATGTAGATATAACATACAATGAAAGAGCCGATGCACTGGCAAAACAAGGAGCATCTTCTACCCATGATATAGACTCGAACACAAGGACTACCCAAACGATGCAACTAACAACTATAGAAATTTCCTCATAAGAACTTGAAGGAAGGATTTCTCACATCATTGGTACCGTGGTTCAAATAGTGGAGATACACTAATGACCAACCTAGATAAATGACAATCATTTCCCGCCTAAAAACAAGGCCACACAAGGAAAATATTCTTTGATGGCAAAACCAAACACTTCCCAAACTACACAAAATGTCTGGGTTATGAGACATCCCCGGAGCACAGTGCTGTGGCCTAAACAAGCAAGATATATACAAAATCGCCCAGCAGGTCATCAATACACTAAGAAAGCATGGTCTGTGTGAGTTGGTTTAAGCAATCAACTGAATTAGAAAAAAAACAAACAAATTTTTCCTCCTTTGCAGAATCTTTGCTCATGTCTTTGGCAACTGATTTTTCAACTGATTTGGGATTTCCTCTTATGCCTCTTCTGGCATTCATTTAATCATATTTTATAAGTATTTTTGCTTTGATTGGCTCTTTTTTTATTTTTTTTTTTTTCAGCGGCTTTTGTGTGTTGTCCCTTGGAGAGTCCATAGAAGACTCACTTTCCTAACGCTAGGCGGGCATATATCATATATGACTCGCCGCTGGAACAACAGTCCTAATCCTATTTCTCCTGTCCCCACTGAATATATTATTGGGGGCTTGGGTATAGTCTGTCCTAACTGCTCAGCCCAGCCGGTCATTCGGCTAGTTCCATAATATTTAGCCAACCCGTTTCTTGATAAATTTTGATAGAACCCGCAATCCTACTCCAATTTTAACCTCATTTCCACCAATATCTTTGTCATCACCCCATTGATATATTTGAGACTGTAATGGATCGCCTGCCAGACATAAAATTAACAATATTAAGCCATTCAATAAATATATAATCATGATTATTTATATAGAGAAGTTTATAAACTATGCGTATATATTTTATTTATACATAATAATATCTTAAAAATCCCAGTTTAATAAAATAGTTTATAATTCTGGAAAGAATGTAGGGTTTTAAATATATATTGAGATAATCAGTAAAATTTGTGCCACATGCTACTATCGCCATCTCTCGATCAAATTTGTAACTATTTATGTCTCAAAGATTTAAAAACGCTCTATATATTGTATGGGCAATATACAATTTGCGTGCATTGGATAAAATTTCAAATATACCGATATTAATTATAAAATATTGAAAAGTATTGACATAATAATATTTTGTTAAAATATGATATTTTTACTATCATAAAATATTATATATATATATATAGAAGCAAAGGGCGCCTCTCCCGTCAAAATAAACGTCAAAACCTGAAGCCATCTATTGACCGTCGCCGCAACTAGCGGCCTCGGGTCGGTGACAAAGCCACAACACCAGCTTTGGCAAAATGAGAAGCGTCCACCTAGAGACCATGGTTTCGGGCTAATGGCCCTCGTCAGTCTAGGGCGGACTTTATTCCATGAGATCCACACGGGTTCTAATGGAATCTTCACAATATACCCGGCAAATTTTCCATCTATAAATATATATATATTATATAATCTAAAATATATTTTTAAACATATATTTAATTTTCATTCAATGACTCTTATATATATTTTTGACCATAGATTTCGAATACGCCGACTTTTAATACTTGTTGTAAATATGTAGTTATCTAACCTATTTTTGAAATTTACTAATATAGAGTTCATTTCATAAATTCTATATAACTGTGAAAAATAGACATCCTGAAAATGCAAAAAAATAATAATAATAAAAAAAGACAAATATTCTGATATCATAAAATTCGAAATCTAGTTTATATTTAGCCCGAAAGATGGCAGCACCTATCAGTATACTTTGTAGTTATGATCGATAGGTTTTTTAAAATATTAGTATTATTTTTTCACAAACACAAAGCTTTATTAAGACCACCGGTCTTATACAGATTCACCACAGGAAGAAAAGAATCATAGATGGAGCTCCTGTACTCCAGGCAGAGCGGCACCCAAAATAACCTCCAGGTCCGACGCATGTCCAGTGGCCACACGTTCCTTCGTGCATACGTCATGGTTAGCGAATCACTGAACAGGCTAGTTTTAATATTAGTATTATTATGTAATTGTCTGGAGCCACGTATATATGGTGGTAGAGCGATCCTTCAGACTTACGCCTTCTTTATTTCATTTATAAAAACTTGTAGAAATCCAAATTCTTGATCACACCCAAACAGATTTAGTTCTTGGAAAACTTTCAAGGGATATCGTGTTTAAGTTAGGAATTCTATGATGGGTATATATGAATTGATTTAAATCTCTTGGATATAAATTAACTAATGATACACACAGGTTTCTGAAGATCGGTTTCTTTTCATTTTATCGGGGGCCATTGGAGCATTTTTTTTTTAATCAGAAAAAAGTTCCCAAATGCGGGAATCGAACCCGGGTCGTAGCGGTCGAAAACCAACAGTTTAGACCATCCTTCCACCAATCCCTTACCTTTATCTTTAAATTCTGAAGCTTTAAATTAGAAAAATAAACACTAAGGAAGTTGTAGGAACTCTTCTTAAATAGATCCTTGCTTCTTTTTTTCGTTCAAGGCAAATGCTCCATTTGTGAGTTAAATTCACTTAATTTTTAAGAATTTATCAATTATATATGTGTAGTTCCTCGTTTATATACATAGAAATAATTATCATGTATTAAAAGTGGTACCCCCTTCCAGTTAAGAATACATCAAAACATTGCAATTGGTTTATCGCGTCCCAGAATATAAATTTAAGTTGGTGATAAAGAATGACCCACAACACCATTCTGGAAATATCAGACCATGGTATACAGAATAGATTTTGTCAGTATTTGCCAAAATTGATATTATGACTAATTATATATTACCATCTTACGTCTTCTATTTGGATGATAATGGAGCATTTGCCTTGAACGAAAAAAAGAAGCAAGGATCTATTTAAGGAGAGTTCCTACAACTTCCTTAATGTTTATTTTTCTAATTTTAAAGCTTCAGCATTTAAAGATAAAGGTAAGGAGTTGGTGGAAGGATGGTCTAAACCGTTAGTTTTCGACCGCTACGACCCGAGTTCGATTCCCGCATTGGGAACTTTTTTCTGATTAAAAAAAAATGCTCCAATGGCCCCCGATAAAATGAAAAGAAACTGATCTCCAGAAACCTGTATCATTAGTTAATTTATATCCAAGAGATTTAAATCAATTCATATATACCCATCATAGAATTCCTAACTTAAATACGATATCCCTTGAAAGTTTTCCTAGAACTAAATCTGTTTGGTGTATTTTAATGCGTTTTAAAGGAAACAGTGCCATTTTTGGTACATAAAGACCGTCCTCCTGATACTTTGTGCTATTTTTTCAACTATTTTTTTATATAAAAGTTTCAATAACCTTTATAGAAATGCTCATATATTATAAAATATTAATTGTATTAAAACAAAAATACGCATTACAAGGCAAATATAAATTGTTCAAAAGTTAATTATGTTCAGAGAATATCGCTAAAATTTACCTAGCCTCAATTGATTGACCCTAACAGCCGTTTTCTACTTTTCGTCTCATTGGCTCTCTCCTGTTTCCCAACGTCAACTATTGATGTATGCGTTATTTATTTCCTTTCTATCGCCCAATTGGTCGCACAAGCGGAAGGTAAATATCTGAGGCAGACGAAGGAGGCCTGCAAGGTACCCTTTCTGCTGTTGATAGATCAGTAGAACGCATGCGCACTCCGAGGGCTAAGTAGTTGTAAATATCTTTCGAAGAAGCAGAAGTAACGTCATTAAAGAGAGTCAAAACAAAGTGTTTTTACTATTATAATTTTCAAACTATTTTCTGAATTATCTATTTTTAATTTAAATTTCACGATGGGACTAGGCTTGAATTTATCAGTTGCACGTGAGGCAGACTTTTATGCCTTAATAAAATTAAAAAAAAAAACATAGTTAAGACTCAATATACACTTATATGTGGTGATACGCGCTTTACAGACTGGAAAAGCTAACAAACGAATTTTGTCTGCTGTTATCTTTTTATTCTTGATTGACTCAGGAAAATATATTTGACTAAGTCACCCTTAAATCCTATATACAACTACTTTTAGTTGATGTTTATTCAAATACATTAGCTATATTTGCATATATAGTTACATAATATAAATGTATATATGTATTTTATTAATTGATTTAATATCTTTATCCTTTTTCTGTATTAAATTAATAGTGAATAAAAGGATCCATGAACGATCGGTATTATATTAAGGTGCAAAGAGTTTCTTTCAATATAACACATTCGTATAAGTTTTGGTTCACAATCGTTCTACTACACTATCGGTAAAAGAACTATTGTGAACGAAAGCTTGTACGACAAGGTGATAAAACCAAATCCAAAGAAATAAATAGTATAAATTATTTTTCCGTTTATCATTACTCTTCACAATTCACCCTTTAATACCTCTTCCAAAAGGTTATAAATAATCGTTATTTTTCCTTGAGATGAGTTTTGAGTTTTCGCTGAAAAGAAACACATGCGGGATGGTATTTCAAATGTCGTTTTATAAATAAACACAATTTATTTATTTGGATTTGGTTTTAGTACCTTGTGTTTGTAATCTATAATCCAAAATATCAAAATACGAAACAATTTTAGACGCGTATGATTCTTTTAAAAATAAAATAATTTCTACTGCCCTTACTGCAAATTTTCCATTGCAGTAAGGGCAGTAGAAATTATTTTATTTTTAAAAGAATCATACGCGTCTAAAATAGTTTCGTATTTTGATAACAGATGGCGCGCTAATGCATCATAATATAATCCAAAATATGCCTTATCAAAGCTTGTACGAATAAGAGAGAGAGAGAGAGATTGAGATTGAAACTGATTTATTACAATCTACATATAAGATTATATAAGTTTTAATACAGAATAAATATAAATATGAATAAATCGATATAAATATATAAAGTAATTGATAAATATACATACATACATGTCATAATTTGTACATAGCTAGATGCAAACCCGACCCAATATGTATGAAATGTATGTTTTAAAAAATTTAATAAAGAACAAGGCTTAACAATCTGGAGAGAGAAGGCCTAGAAGAGGACAATCATTAGCAGGGTTTTATTATCCCGGAACTCATAAAATCTTGAGTTCAAGAACCTAGCACTTCCTGGTCAGGTTAAAACAAGTCCAAAGGACAAAGAAATTAGCAAAGACCAACCAGAAAGCAGTTCATTAATCAAGGACCTATAGCGAGCTTACACGTCACGAATGTTCAGCCAATGAGCAATCAGAAGAGTTTTCTTCTTAAATCGAGAACACAGAATTGGCAGTTAGGAGCTCGACACCATCGAGTTAGCACCTGGAGATAGGATGGTGACATCATGGAGTTAACACCTAGACCGCCTTGAGACCCGCTTGGAGCCAATCCCATCTCACCAAATCTCAGATAAGTCAAATACTCAATCATGCAATAGAATAGTCGCTAGTCAACTTCGCTCAATTCCTCAAACTCCTTCTTCTCCCTAGATTGCAAGCCTCTTTCCAACCCAATCAACCCTTTGTCCTTGTTATTTTCCCCTGTTGTGAACACCTGAATACTCAGCATCAACGACTGCGCCAACACCTCAACAATTATCAATCAACTCAAAACATGTTGCACCGTGTTCCCACAGTTTTTAGTCGACAGGATATATGATGGAAAACAAACGAGATCGAACAGCGAAGGACAACGGCAAGAATCTAGTGGAGAGGAGAAAAGCGACACAACGCACCCTGACGGCGATTCTGGTTCAGATGACGGCGATCCTGCAAGGAGTAAACACGACGCAGCGAGGGAAGACGTATCGGACACCCAACGACGGGACAGCCGACGCCCGCGCCACCGCCGACACGTGGCCGAACGACCTGATGCCGCCCGCCGAGGAGTCACCACCCACCATGCCGTATCCCTACACCAGTATCCGGAAAAACGCAAGTAGGTGGACTGTACCACCCCAACAAGCTCGACATTCGAACAAAAGGGCAGTGCAAATGGCCCGAATTCACCACTCGAGTTCGCGGACAGTGCAAACGGTCCCGATCCAGCACGCCAGACGTCCCAAGCAGCCATCCCAAGCCGGAGACACATCAACCGGGCCGACCTTTCGAGACTGAGGTAGGCTCTCCACCCTTTGACGTCAAAAATTTGACACTGGAACTGTTTTTGACCCCTGATCTACCATGCACCTTTTTAATTGACCCAGACACAAGTTCGAATATAGTGCCATATCATATGTACAAAATGTTAAAAACTCGCCTTCCTAAGTTAAATTTAAAAGGACAATCTATAGGGCTTCAGACTCTCAACGGTCTCGCCACAACCATAGGAAAAATAGCGTTCCCACTAACACTAGGTAAAATCTCCAGAAGAGAGAATTTCCACGTGGTGGAGGCACCACTGCCATTCGGAAGTCTGTGCTTAAATACTCTTTACCATTTTAAATTAGTAATAGATTATAACAACGGCACTATTTTCCAACTTGGCGTTCCATTGTCTAACCCTACCTATCACTTTAACCATGTACCAAATGAATGCACGTACTGGCTATGCCAAAACATGTCCCAAAGGACTTGCACTGCACCCAAATCTTTCACACAGGGCAACCATTGCGTGCATCCATTGAACCAAACACCATTATCTACATGCCACCAATCTAATCACGCAACACACAACTTTTTTACTAAGGCCAATTTCCTTTACTATATGCCCTCAACTCACAAGGCCACAACGGCTTCAACGTGTAACCACAATGCACCCAACGTGTACATCCCACAGGACAACTCGCATACCGGGCACATAGGTGTCCATACATCGTCACGCAACAATCACGCACGTGTACACCGCAACAACCATGACACTAACAACAGTACACAGACAATATCCATCCAACAGGACGGCTTTCACACTAAAAACACACGCATCCATACGTCGTCACACAACGGTAACACGCACAACCAGCACAACAAGCACGACACTCGCACCAAAAGACGACAACAACAAGCAAACACATGCACAACCATTAATAACACAACCATCCCGTCTACACAAAACATAGAAAAAATTCACGTCACCAAACAACCACACAATCGAAAAACATTGCGATCTTTCCTAAGCGCTGTGAACGCTTATAAAAAGTTCATTCCAGACAACGCCCGCTTGCGGACGCCACTTGTCAACCTTCTAAAAAGGGATGTCATGTGGGTCTGGGATGACGAATGCCAGAAAGCGTTCACTAGCCTGAAAGAAAGCCTTACCACACACCCCACATTACACCTTTACCAGGAAGGTCTGCCATGCCAGGTGTACTGTAACGCCTCAACACTCGGCATTGCAGGCGTTCTCAAACAGGTCTACCCTGATGGGAAGACATACACAGTCCAGCATTTCAGCCGCTCTCTGCGTGCTCACGAGCGAAGTTATTCAAACTCGGAACTACAATGTCTAGCCATTGTGGAAAGTGTGGATAATTTCCGCGTCTGTCTAATGGGAAGAAAGTTTACAATACTTTCTGATCATCCCGCATTGCAGTGGTTGAAAGGGATCAAAGCCCCGTCAGGCAGATTGTTTCGGTGGAGATTAAGGCTGTCAAGATACGAATATGAGGTCCGTAGCATAAATGGAGCACAACAACATGAAACGGGCGTTGTAACTCGTATCCCATTTTGTGGCTTTTTAGATGCGTCACTCATAAAGAGCCATCAGTCTTCCCCATCGGGAAAATCTTGCTTGACTATGGATCACAATGGACTGCATACCGTCTCCCGAAAAGGTGTAACTAAAACTATAGTTCCAAATTCACTCACAGCCAGACTTCTTAAGTCCATCCATACCCAACATCACCATCCAAACATCTCAAAGATGACGAGACTCATCTCTTCACAATATTATTGGCGGAACATGACACAAGACATTGCAAAACAGGTAAAAACCTGTCCCACCTGCCGATTCGCTAGAAGTATCGATGAATCCAATCAACCTGTCCAAAAAGACACCGATACCACCCACAAAATCAGACAAAATTCGTACACCAAACATACCACACACACAAAACAAACAATAACAAATTTACAGAGAAACGATTGCACATTTCCACTTAAACCACCTATAACCGACATATCTTTAACAAAACCATTGACCACCAAACAGGCGAACTGCGAACCTGACAATCATTTAAATCCTACCATTTTGTCCAAAAAACGATCCACGCCATTCTCCAACGATAACAAGAAGTGCGACATAGAACAACCACAATTAAAAAATAAAGTCCAAACAGATATCCCAGAGCCACAATTTATAGCACCAATATGGGAGAAGATGCGTCGATACCCCATCTTTCATCTGATTTTTGTTACTTGTCTACTATCTCTACCCTATGGGCTCGTCCCATTCTTATCCATCGTTCACATGCTAATTTATACCCTCTCTTCTCATATAATTTTCCAACTACAAGAGGCAGTCTTTCATATAGGAAATTCCATCTTAAATTCAGTCTTTCATATAGGCCAAGCACTTGTAAAACTCCTTAGTATTCTAGGGGACATTCTAGCGGAAAATCTAGACAGACTCAGAGGAAATAGAATCAACTAAAAAGAAAACCGAGGCCGAAGAGAGAATCCTCAATTCCATTAGAACACGTATAGAACCATTAGAAAAATTCAATTAGAAAGGACCATTAGACGTGCAAAAATCAATTAAGAGGTAGGAAGTGGGAGAAGGACCGCTACCCGGCACGACCATAAAACTCCGCCATTTGCAAATAGAGGGTGGGTAGATTTTAGACTGGATCTTGTTTTCTCCACACCCCTCCCCCCTGCTTCCGGGTTTCTAATTACCGTGGGGTCCCTCGACCAACAGCTAAATTGAGGTCAAGCGCTGTGGACTTCTCTAAATGTCGTCCAGTTTGGATTCCAATTCGAGCTACATATCGACTTTTACAAAAAACATAGTTCAATTACATTCTCACAAGAAACTTAAGACGTTACCGACACCTCCAAATGAGTTCACATTTCTATATTCTTATTAATTCTTATTATTCTTTACTGACTTCCAAAATACATCACCCACGTCACACACAGACGCTAGTTTTAAAAACACGTAGATCTCAAGGTCAATTACGAACAAAAACACGCAAATTACCACTTGAAATGTTAGGAAAAATTTAGGTAACTAAGCTTTCGAGCTTACGTTTTCTTCCAAAAGGATTACACAACCTTTTAGAAGGATCAAGGATTCCCCTCGGATCTGTATTCAAGGTTTTGATTTAGGTACCGACACCCAATATAATAAAGTGGATATTGGGCGAGCACATCTTAAGTGCCCTAGGGAATCGCATAAAAACCCCTAGAACGCATTAAGGCTCGAAACATATTAACATATAATATTCGGCTTTGACATCTCAAAATACAACACAACACAAGACAAAAGGCACACGAAAAGGTTATTTAGATTCCCATGTCTCCTGTATACATAATATAAATCAGCAATTGGGACAGATCACGTTTCTACCCAAGTGTCGCACAGGAAAAGACAAAAAATCTATGGGGTATAATTAATTGATTGCGAAAACTAGATTGTGGCATGTAGATACAAAGCGAGTTGCGAACCTCGCTATATATCTTTTTTATTTTACATCATTCATTTACATTATTTTCTTATATTAAAATCAAAACACTTAATCCAATTTATCAATTTTAATTCAATTTCTTATCACTTATTTTAGCAATTATTTACCATTTTATTTACCACCTCTTTTATTTTGTCATAGTTCCATTTTTATCAACGAAAACTAATTGGTTTTCGGTTAAAATTAGACATTATGTTATATTGTAATTTACAAATACCTTTTTCATATCTTTTACCATGCAACCAAGCATTTTTCTTGATTTTCGTTCAACTTTTATTTTTATTTTGATTTCTCAAAAGACCTAATAAAAATCCCTCGACTTCCATTCCCAATTTCGAGCAAAATATGATTAGGCATTTCTTTTTTTTTTACCATGCAACAAAGCATTTTTCTTTTTTTTTTTTCTCACCATGCAACAAAGCATTTTTTTTCGCTCACCACGCAACAAGGCATTTTTCTTTTTTGCAACCAAGCCTTCACTTTGATTTCATTCAACTTTTATTTTATTTTTATTTTGATTTCTCAAAAGACCTAATGAAAATCCCTCGATTTCCATTCCCAATCTCGAGCAGAATAGTAATTAGGCAATTCCTTTTTTTCACCAAGCAACAAAGCACTTTTCTTTTTCTTCACCATGCAACAACGCACTTTTTTTTTTCACCATGCAACCAAGCATTCACTTTATTTTTGTTCAACTTTTATATCATTTCGATTTCTCAAAGACCTAATAAACTTCCCTCGACTTCCATTCCCAATTTCGAGCAGAATATAATTAGGCATTTCTCTTTTCCCACTATGTACCATAGTATTCATTTTTATGTCTTACCATTACAATTTTTGATTTCTATTAATTATACGCAAGCTATATATCATTAATACCATTCTCTTTTATCTTTTATATCCTTACCAATGCTTGTATATAACCTCTCTATAACCAATTAATTTTCACACAAAATTATTTTTTTTCCTTTACAGAACTCACTCAGGCTAAACCCCTTCGTAAATTCTTCACATGTAGGGGGCGCATCTGTCATAATTTGTACATAGCTAGATGCAAACCCGACCCAATATGTATGAAATGTGTTTTAAAAGATTTAATAAAGAACAAGGCTTAACAATCTGGAGAGAGATGGCCTAGAAGAGGACAATCATTAGCAGGGTTTTATAATCCCGGAACTTATAAAATCTTGAGTTCAAGAACCTAGCACTTCCTGGTCAGGTTAAAACAAGTTCAAAGGACAAAGAAATTAGCAAAGACCAACCAGAAAGCATCTCATTAGTCAAGGACCTATAGCGAGCTTACACGTCACGAATGTTCAGCCAATGAGCAATCAGAAGAGTTTTCTTCTTAAATCGAGAACACAGAATTGGCAGTTAGGAGCTCGACACCATCGAGTTAGCACCTGGAGATAGGACGGTGACATCATGGAGTTAACACCTGGACCGCCTTGAGACCCGCTTGGAGCCAATCCCATCTCACCAAATCTCAGATAAGTCAAATACTCAATCATGCAATAGAATAGTCGCTAGTCAACTTCGCTCAATTCCTCAAACTCCTTCTTCTCCCTAGATTGTAAGCCTCTTTCCAACCCAATCAACCCTTTGTCCTCGTTATTTTCCCCTGTTGTGAACACCTGACCACTCAGCATCAACGATTGCGCCAACACCTCAACAATTATCAATCAACTCAAAACATGTTGCACCTGTGTTCCCACATACATACATACATATATTGGTGGCTTCCACCGCGAGAAAGACTCCGCCACCGATGGACTGCGAGAGTTCTTTCCCACAGAGTGGGAAGGTCGATGTGTTGGCTGGCATTACCCAACTCAAGACCAAGATGGTACTTGTAGATGGTAATCTTCGCGACACTTGTTAGCTTCACTGCCTCGGGATGGAGGCCGATGCCGAAGAGCCAGGCCTGCAAATCCAGGGGCATTTCGCAGGAGGCGAACACCTCCCGGAGCAGGGATCGCACGGCTCGGCAACTCCAGGCGGCACAGTTGGCACGCCTCGAGGCAGGATGGTCAGGATGTGGTAGGGCGTGGAGGGCCATTCGTAGGGCGACATCTGCGTCGTGCCCCGAGAAGCAGTTGCGACGCAGGTCGGCCCAGGGGATGAAGCGGGGCACATCCACGGTGGGGGTCCACCGGGCAGCCAGCTCTGCAGCAGGATGCGCCTGGAGCCGTGCCGAGTCCAATGCCCGGCGCGCTCTCTGGCTGGTTAGGAGGGTGATGGTGGTCGCCGATCCTCGCAGGACGATGGTCTCCGCCTCGTACTCCGCATGATAGCTGGAGCTGGCGTTTTCCTGCAGAGGCCGCTGGCAGAAGGCCCCCATGTGCTGAGCATCCAAGAGCGCGGCCCGCGTTGAGCGCGTTAGGGCAGGGACGCCATCGGAGAAGTGCCCGACAGTCGCCTGTAGCCAGCAGGTCTGGCGACC
This sequence comes from Cordylochernes scorpioides, assembly GCA_030710605.1. NCBI lineage: Eukaryota > Metazoa > Arthropoda > Arachnida > Pseudoscorpiones > Chernetidae > Cordylochernes > Cordylochernes scorpioides. Next base: position 27,482,560 of record CP092877.1, read on the forward strand.
GCAGGAATCTATTGTCGCCTCGAAGGCGCAGGGACCTCAGGATGGCGGGATGCAGAACCCGATGGTCCAGCTCAAGGACTCTTGAGGCAGCCTCCCACAGGCTCAACAGTCTCCTCCTCCTAGGCGAGAGCCAGACGTCAGGAGCCGGCGGTGTCAGCCACCCCCGGCTGCGGACCAGCCAAGAGTAGCCGTTGGCGGCGCCGCGAAGAGAGGCCTGGACCCCCTTCAGGCAGGCGAGCCGAAGCTTGCCCGCGATGTCAAGCAGGCCGACGTCACCATCGGAGACTGGACGAGCCAGGATGCGCCCGGGGAGCCACGAGACTCGGCTCGTACCCCACACGAAGCGCGCCAACCGCGTCTGCAGCCGGCCGATGGTGGTTTCAGGTGGAAGGTAGCCATGGAGGTGGTGCAGGATGGAACCCAGGACCAGGCTGTTGGACGCGCGAGCACGACCCACCAGCGACAGGCCGCGGGTGAAGGGCGACCACCTCGCGATTGCTCGCTCCAGCAGCCCCATCAGGCGTGAGGCCTGGGAGGCGACGGTAATTTCTGGTGGTGATGGTGCAGCCCAGGACGGTCAGCGACTCGGACGTCCAGGAGATTCCCTGAGGAGAATCCGTCCGGTGCTTCCAGGAACCGCACCAGAGCGCGCAGCTCTTCGTGAAGTTGACAGCCACCCCGGAGGACAGGCGGAACTCTTCGAAGATCAGGGGCACGAGCTCAAACAGAGCGTCGTCCCTGATGAAGAGTACGATGTTGTCCGCATAGGTGACCACGTTGCCGCGGCCCAAGGTCCTCTCGAGGCGGCGTAGCAGAGGTCCACCTCCGATACTGAAGAGCGCGGCGCTGAGACGGCAGCCCTGCCTCACCCCGTTGAGAAGCGGGAAGGCCTTGATGTAGACCTCTCCAACCCGGATGGAGGCGTCTGCTTCCCCGTAGAGGACAGCAATCTACCCTAGGAAGGTAGATGGTAGGCCCAGGTTTTCCAGCAGGGCGAACAGGTAGCTCCTGCTCAGGGTGTCGAAGGCCGACTTTAAGTCCAAAGAGATGACAGCCAGCGGCGTGTCATGTATGGATGCCCCGGCGGTTTCGTCAGACACTCGCGCGATGCTCCAAGAGGATGACCGTCCTGGAACGGCGTAGGTCTGACATTGGGACACCAAGTCTGGAAGATGACGTCGCAGACGGGCCACGAGCACGCCGCTGAGGACCCTGTAGTCGGTCGTTGGCAGGCTGATTGGCCGGAAGAGAGAGAGAGAGAGAGTTATATTGAAAGAAATTCTTCAACTTAATGTAAGAACAAAGAAAAAGAGGCACCTCCTGATAGTTCAACTAAAAGTTGCTGATTACTTGCGCCATGTCGGAATAAACATCAACTAATCGTTTATATTCAATTATTCCAGAATTGGCCAAATACCATTTCTTGATTAATCAAGAAAAACTAACTACGTATGCGTTTCAGGTTGTTTGTCCTCATTAGCGTGGTGTAAGCTGTACCTCAACGACCAAAAAAAGCTGACCTTTGGAGCATCGTGAAAAATTAGGAAACAGGTATTAGGCCGGAAGGGCATGAGAGCGCCAACAATGTGAAAAATAGTACAAAAGGGAACTTGTACTATCTTGATAAAATTAAGTGGATTTTTTAAATGTGTAATAACGTTTGTTTATATTGAATCTTTTTCAATTAATTTTTGAATTGTTATTATTCTTCAAATACATCGGACAAGAATCGGTCTTTTCAATGTGGTATGGCCGTAGATATTTAAATATATGGTTTAGGTATATAGGTGTATGAGAGGTAATTAAAAAAGCTTTAACTAATTAAAAAATATTCTATTAGCAATGCAAATGAGCTTCGTTAGCAAGCCTTAGTTAGCGACGACGTTAAAAATCGATGAACATTTTTATTTAACAGAAATTTCCAAACTAAAGCTCTCTTGTAAGGTAATCCCCTTTCTGAAGATTATTTGACAGAGCAGCATTTTAAACAATCTTTTTCTGCGATGTCTTGTCAATGGAGGATTTTCCAAAACCTCCGATTTATTGGGTTAGAAATTTCGTTTTTTTTATATTTGACGAAAAAAGAAAATCACCACTACCGTCAAAATAAACAAAAGATAATCAGAAATCTTGTTAAATATAAAGAAATTTACGTTTTCTGTTCATAAAATAGGATTTGTGTGGTTAACCAATTTGAAAATATAAGAATTATTCTTTTTAACTAAATCAACAAGAAATCCAGGGCCAGGTTTCATTAATTTTTTTTCCTCTACCTTTCGGGCCAATATTCCCTTCAACAGGAGAGAAGCCCGAAAGCTAGAGAAAAAAAAATTATGAAACTTAGCCCTGGATATCTTGTTGATTTTGTTAAATTGTAAATGCACGTATGAATATGTTTTAAGAATCAACATATATAGTCACGACCGTCTTTCCTCATCGCTGTCACGGATGCGCGCGCATCATCATTATGATCATTATCATTATCTAATGATAATAATAATAAGAATAATAATTATTATATTATTATTATCAACATATATAGTCACGACCGTCTTTCCACCGTCAATTCCTCAATTCCTCATGTCACGGATGCGCGCGCATCATCATTAGTATAATATAAAAAGCCAACAATGAAGAATGAATCTACTTATATATTTGCCTTATTCTGTCTGTTTGTCTGTCTGAAGCTCACGGATGGGATTTTTCATAACCATCGGTGGTTCAGTGGTAGAATGCTCGCCTGCCACGCGGGCGGCCCGGGTTCGATTCCCGGCCGATGCATTTTTTTTTTTTTTTTACAATTTTTAAAACTCATTTATATATTATACAAGAATGACATCCACGGCGCCAATTTATAATTGTAACGAATAGTATTTGAATAAAAGCATTTAATCGGGTAAAACCCGGGCGTTGCCCGGGTCATTCGTATATAATAATTGTATAAACGAATGCAAGACAAAATCACCGCGAATGTTTCTTTTTTTTTAAGGCAATTTCTTTTTAAGGCAATTATCGTTATTTATCGTTAATTTTTGTTTCGATTTTATTGAAAAAAAAAACGATATGGTGCCTTTAAAAATGATCTTTATTACTATGCAGTTTCCTATTTATTCAATATACCTAAGTTCATGTTGCAAATGTAATTATCTCTATCGATTTAGTAGGTGAAATGCAAAAAAAAAATCGACATGATGAAATCTTTATGAAAATTCACATTTTTATTTTTATATTTTCAAGACACACACAGTTTGGGGCGGGACGTTTCACAAGAGAGACATCCACGGCGCCAATTTATAATTGTAACGAATAGTATTTTAATTAAAACATTTTAAAAACACACAGTTTGGAACGGGACGTTTCACAAGAGTGACATCCATGGCGCCAATTTATAATTGTAACGAATAGTATTTGAATTAAAACGTTTTTAAAATATATACGCACTCGGGTAAAACCCGGGCGTTGCCCGGGCCATTCGTCTAGTGTAAGATAAAAAGCCAACAATGAAGAGTAAATATGATATAAAAAGCCAACAATGAAGAATGAATGTAAGATAAAAAGCCAACAATAAAGAGTAAATGTAATATAAAAAGCCAACAATGAAGAATAAATGTAAGATAAAAAGCCAACAATGAAGAGTAAATATAATATAAAAAGCCAACAATGAAGAATGAATGTAAGATAAAAAGCCAACAATGAAGAGTAAATGTAATATAAAAAGCCAACAATGAAGAATAAATGTAAGATAAAAAGCCAACAATGAAGAGTAAATATAATATAAAAAGCCAACAATGAAGAGTGAATGTAAGATAAAAAGCCAACAATGAAGAGTAAATGTAATATAAAAAGCCAACAGAGTGAATGTAAGATAAAAAGCCAACAATGAAGAGTAAATCTCTATATATATAAAAATGAATGTTTGTATGTTTGTCTGTTTGTATGTTTGTTTGTATGTCCGGTATACAAATTCGCAGTAGTTCACTAATTCAAACCAAAATTTCCATACATAGGTAAAAAAATACGGGGAAGACGATAGGCTATTTAAAAATATATATAAATCAATTATTAAAACTATATATTTTTAGTCAGAAAATGATGATGACGATAATGCTGTATCATGTTTGATTATCAGATACAAAATTATAACGGGAAAAATTCCAAAAAGCAGAGACCACGGGTGAAACCAGTTCATTATTTTGTACGCAGGAACAAAATTCTAACAGAAAAACATTCATTCGAGCAGAAAACAAAAGCCAGATCATCTTTCTATAAAAATATCGCTTCTCAGACACAAAGTTTGCAGCGGGACGTTTCACAAGTGTGACATCCACGGCGCCAATTTATAATTGTAACGAATAGTATTTGAATAAAAACATTTAATCGGGTAAAACACGGGCGTTGCCCGGGTCATTCGTCAACATTAATATATAGTCACGACCGTCTTTCCTCAATTCCTCATCGCTGTCACGGATGCGCGCGCATCATCATTATGATCATTATCTTCTATAGAAGCTTCTATCTATATAATTATGTATATTTACAAAAGTCAATTCGCTCGCGCCTCTAGCGGTGAAAATGAGGGGTAATACCAGCTGACCTAATGTACATGTAAAGTTTGGAGCGGGACGTTTCACAAGAGTGACATCCACAGCGCCAATTTATAATTGTAACGAATAGTATTTTAATTAAAACATTTTAAAAATATATACGCACTCGGGCAAAACCCGGGCGTTGCCCGGGCCATTCGTCTAGTCCCTAAATATAGTCACGACCGTCATGGGCCTGCCGGCCGACCGGTTCTGTCACGGATGCGCGCGCATCATCATTATGATCATTATCATTATCTAATGATAATAATAATAATAATAATGATTATTATTATTATATTATTATTATTATCCATCCATCAACATATATAGTCACGACCGTCATGGGTTCTGTCACGGATGCGCGCGCATCATCATTATGATCATTATCATTATCTAATGATAATAATAATAATAATAATTATTATTATTATTATTATATTATTATTATTATTATTATTATATTATTATTATTATCCATCAACATATATAGTCACGACCGTCATGAGTCGGTTCTGTCACGGATGCGCGCGCACAGGAAGGTCACGTGCTCGCCGGCAGCCAACGGGCGCGCGCCGCCGGCATTACGTCATAGATTATAAACACAAGGTAAAAGGGCCAAATAAAAAAATAGTGTGTGATAAGGCACAATTTGGATTATCTACTTATATAATTGCCTTATTCTCTCTGTGTGAAGTTCACTGTGTGGAGTTCACGGATAGATTTTGGTCAGAATGGATAAAATAAAAAAAAGTGTCAAGGGATTGGAATCGAACCCACGACCTTCCGCTTACCGGGCAGATGCCATGACCACTAGGCTACCCTGGACATATTTTTCCGTTCACATTTTTATTTTTATATTTTTAAGACACACACAGTTTGGGGCGGGACGTTTCACAAGAGAGACATCCATGGCGCCAATTTATAATTGTAACAAATAGTATTTTAATTAAAACATTTTTAAAATATATACGCACTCGGGTAAAACCCGGGCGTTGCCCGGGCCATTCGTCTAGTTAATATACACTGCGTGACATTGAAAATGGAACACCAAGAAATAGTGGCCAGAAAATTATGCAAATTTCAGGGTAGACGCGCCTAACCGAGTTATGCAAATGATGTAAAATGCGCAGCTCTCGTGCGCACATGGAGTAAGATATAAGGGAAGGAACTTGCAGAAAGGACAGTATTCGTGTCGTTATTTCTTCAAGGAAAATCATTGTATAAATTTTGTTCTTGTGTCAAAAGACACGTGTAATAACAGAGAATGCCAGGTCATCGTAAACGGAGGCAGTTCAAGCAGACAGACGCTTTTACGAGGGGCATGGTAATCGGACTGAAAAGGGAAGGTTGGTCCATACGTCAAATCGCAGCTGATACACACCTTGGTGCGTCCACGGTGCACCGACTGTGGAGAAGATGGTTGGAACAAGGAAATGTGGCAATTTATAGGAATGTCGGTGCAACCAGAGTGACGTCAGCACGTGTGGATCGGCGTATCCTTCGACAAGCAGTGGCGGCCCCACAAGCCACTTGTACCGCCATCCTGCAACATGTGCAAGACACCCTAGATCATTCCATCTCGACCAGAACCATTTCCCGTCGATTGGTTGCTAATGGCTTGCACTCATGCCGTCCGCTAAGAAGACTGTCATTGACCCCACCGAATAGGCGCCAACGTTTTGAATGGTGCCGGGCTAGATCGACGTGGATGACGGAATGGCACAGGGTCGTGTTCTCAGATGAGTCGCGTTTCTGCTTGTCCAGTGATAGTCGCCGTGTACGCGTGTGGCGTCGACGTGGAGAAAGGTCCAATCCGGCAGCAATTGTGGAACGCCCCACCGTGCGACAACGTGGAATCATGGTTTGGGGCGCAATCGCGTATGTTTCCAGGTCACCTTTACTTCGTATTCAGGGCACTATGACGGCCCAACGATACGTTGATGATGTGCTGCGACCGGTGACACTCCCCTACCTTCAGGGGGTACCCAATGCCCTTTATCAGCAGGATAACGCCCGACCGCACACTGCTCGCATTAGCCAACAAGCTCTGCAAGATGTACAGATGCTTCCCTGGCCACCGTACTCTCCTGATCTCTCACCAATCGAGCACGTCTGGGACATCATTGGACGCCGTTTGCATGCCTTGCCACAGCCGCGTTCAGAAGACGAACTGTGGCAAATGGTTGAGAGGGAATGGAGAGCCATCCCTCAGGACGCCATCCGTACTCTGATTGACTCTCTACCTAGACGTGTTGCTGCGTGCATCGCCGTCCGCGGTGGTCCTACTTGCTACTAGCCGACGCCGTTCTCGCTCTGTATTATGACTATCATTTTGAAATAAAGATCACTTATTGTTCGTCCCTGTCTCTCTCTGTCTGCCGAGTTTCATCACTTTCTGGCCACTATTTCTTGGTGTTCCATTTTCAATGTCACGCAGTGTATATAGTCACGACCGTCATGGGCGGGCGGGCGGGCCGGCCGCCCGGCCGGTTCTGTCACGGATGCGCGCGCATCATCATTATGATCATTATCATTATCCAAATAATTTGGATTATAGATTAGAAGGTAATAAGACCAAATCTACTGATAAGGTACAATTTGGAATATCAACATATATAGTCACGACCGTCATGGGCCGGCTGGTTCTGTCACGGATGCGCGCGCATCATCATTAGTATAATATAAAAAGCCAACAATGAAGAATGAATGTAAGGTAAAAAGCCAACAATGAAGAGTAAATATGATATAAAAAGCCAACAATGAAGAATGAATGCAAGATAAAAAGCCAACAATAAAGAGTAAATGTAATATAAAAAGCCAACAATGAAGAATAAATGTAAGATAAAAAGCCAACAATGAAGAGTAAATATAATATAAAAAGCCAACAATGAAGAATAAATGTAAGATAAAAAGCCAACAATGAAGAGTAAATATAATATAAAAAGCCAAAAATGAAGAATGAATGTAAGATAAAAAGCCAACAATGAAGAGTAAATATGATATAAAAAGCCAACAATGAAGAATGAATGTAAGATAAAAAGCCAACAATAAAGAGTAAATGTAATATAAAAAGCCAACAATGAAGAATAAATGTAAGATAAAAAGCCAACAATGAAGAGTAAATATAATATAAAAAGCCAAAAATGAAGAATGAATGTACGATAAAAAGCCAACAATGAAGAATGAATGTAAGATAAAAAGCCAACAATGAAGAGTAAATATGATATAAAAAGCCAACAATGAAGAATGAATGTAAGATAAAAAGCCAACAATAAAGAGTAAATGTAATATAAAAAGCCAACAATGAAGAATAAATGTAAGATAAAAAGCCAACAATGAGGGGTAAATATTATATAAAAAGCCAACAATGAAGAATAAATGTAAGATAAAAAGCCAACAATGAAGAGTAAATATAATATAAAAAGCCAAAAATGAAGAATGAATGTAAGATAAAAAGCCAACAATGAAGAGTAAATATGATATAAAAAGCCAACAATGAAGAATGAATGTAAGATAAAAAGCCAACAATAAAGAGTAAATGTAATATAAAAAGCCAACAATGGAGAATAAATGTAAGATAAAAAGCCAACAATGAAGAGTAAATATAATATAAAAAGCCAAAAATGAAGAATGAATGTACGATAAAAAGCCAACAATGAAGAATGAATGTAAGATAAAAAGCCAACAATGAAGAGTAAATATGATATAAAAAGCCAACAATGAAGAATGAATGTAAGATAAAAAGCCAACAATAAAGAGTAAATGTAATATAAAAAGCCAACAATGAAGAATGAATGAAAGATAAAAAGCCAACAATGAAGAGTAAATGTAATATGAAAAGCAAACAATGAAGAATAAATGTAAGATAAAAAGCCAACAATGAAGAGTAAATATAAAATAAAAGGATTTAAAAGCGCGATTGTTTCTTTTATACATAAAGAACTTCTACTGTCCTTACTGCGATGAAAAAATATATTGGGAGGGCTTGGCTCATCAGTGGTGAACCCTCCCAGCGGTTTCGCCAATTTAATCCACCAGACCGCTTCTCAGAGCTCTAATATTGTATTGGATCATTCTGCTTTTATATGCTACACTGAAGGATGGAATCTTAGAAATGGTTTTCAAGAAACTATGGACACAAGCTTATAGGACAGTAGAATTATATTCAAATATTTGCTTCGAGCAATGCTCTTCAGCAAACTATAAAGACAAGGTCATTGGGAATAAATTAACACAAAGCTATAACGCGCCATCTATATATATAAAATAAAAGGATTTAAAAGCGCGATTGTTTCTTTTATACATAAACGAACTTCTACTGTCCTTACTGCGATGAAAAAATATATTGGGAGGGCTTGGCTCATCAGTGGTGAACCCTCCCAGCGGTTTCGCCAATTTAATCCACCAGACCGCTTCTCAGAGCTCTAATATGGTATTGGATCATTCTGCTTTTATATGCTACATGCCATCTATATATATATAATATATAGATGGCGCGTTATAGCTTTGTGTTAATTTATTCCCAATGACCTTGTCTTTATAGTTTGCTGAAGAGCATTGCTCGAAGCAAATATTTGAATATAATTCTACTGTCCTATAAGCTTATGTCCATAGTTTACTTTAAAACTATTTCTAAGATTCCATCCTTCAGTGTAGCATATAAAAGCAGAATGATCCAATACAATATTAGAGCTCTGAGAAGCGGTCTGGTGGATTAAATTGGCGAAACCGCTGGGAGGGTTCACCACTGATGAGCCAAGCCCTCCCAATATATTTTTTCATCGCAGTAAGGACAGTAGAAGTTCGTTTATGTATAAAAGAAACAATCGCGCTTTTAAATCCTTTTTTTTATATATATAGATGGCGCGTTATAGCTTTGTGTTAATGAAGAGTAAATCTACTTATATATTTGCCTTATTCTGTCTGTTTGTTTGTCTGAAGCTCACGGATGGGAATTTTCATAACCATCGGTGGTTCAGTGGTAGAATGCTCGCCTGCCACGCGGGCGGCCCGGATTCGATTCCCGGCCGATGCATTTTTTTTTTTTTTTACAATTTTTAAAACTCATTTATATATTATACAAGAATGACATCCACGGCGCCAATTTATAATTGTAACGAATAGTATTTGAATAAAAGCATTTAATCGGGTAAAACCCAGGCGTTGCCCGGGTCATTCGTATATAATAATTGTATAAACGAATGCAAGACAAAATCACCGCGAATGTTTCTTTTTTTTTAAGGCAATTTCTTTTTAAGGCAATTATCGTTATTTATCGTTAATTTTTGTTTCGATTTTATTGAAAAAAAAACCGATATGGTGCCTTTTAAAAATGATCTTTATTACTATGCAGTTTTCTATTTAGTCAATATTAGTAAATTAAATTTTATTGCCCTCTATCGTTAAAATTTTACCCAAATAAATTTACTGGCAATGCGTTTCTTTTTAAATCTCTACAGACCTTACTGCAATGATATGATTTAATGAATGAGAGGGCTAAGTTCATGTTGCAAATGTAATTATCTCTATCGATTTAGTAGGTCAAATGCAAAAAAAAAAAAAATCGACATGATGAAATCTTTATGAAAATTCACATTTTTATTTTTATATTTTTTAAAGACACACACAGTTTGGGGCGGGACGTATCACAAGAGAGACATCCACGGCGCCAATTTATAATTGTAACGAATAGTATTTGAATTAAAACGTTTTTAAAATATATACGCACTCGGGTAAAACCCGGGCGTTGCCCGGGCCATTCGTCTAGTCAACATATATATAGTCACGACCGTCATGGGCCGGCCGGTTCTGTCACGGGTGCGCGCGCATCATCATTATGATCATTTTCATTATCTAATGATAATAATAATAATAATAATAATAATTATTATTATTATTATATTATTATTATTATTATAAACATATATAGTCACGACCGTCATGGGCCGGCCGGCCGGTTCTGTCACGGGTGCGCGCGCATCATCATTATGATCATTATCATTATCTAATGATAATAATAATAATTATTATTATTATCCATCCTTTATATATATAGTCACGACCGTCATGTGCCGGCCGGTTCTGTCACGGATGCGCGCGCACAGGGAGGTCACGTGCTCGCTGGCAGCCAACGGGCGCGCGCCGCCGGCATTACGTCATAGATTATAAACACAAGGTAATAAGGCCAAATAAAAAAATAGTGTGTGATAAGGCACAATTTGGATTATCTACTTATATAATTGCCTTATTCTCTCTGTGTGAAGTTCACTGTGTGAAGTTCACGGAATGATTTTGGTCAGAATGGATAAAATAAAAAAAGTGTCAAGGGATGGGAATCGAACCCACGACCTTCCGCTTACCGGGCAGATGCCATGACGACTAGGCTACCCTGGACATATTTTTCCGTTCACATTTTTATTTTTATATTTTTAAGACACACACAGTTTGGGGGGGGACGTTTCACAAGAAAGACATCCACGGCGCTAATTTATAATTGTAACGAATAGTATTTTAATTAAAACATTTTTAAAATATATACGCACTCGGGTAAAACCCGGGCGTTGCCCGGGCCATTCGTCTAGTTCCTATATATAGTCACGACCGTCTTTCCACATCGGCCTCAGTCACGGATGCGCGCGCATCATCATTATGATCATTATCATCATCTAATGATAATAATAATAATAATTATTATTATATTATTATTAATCCCTATATATAGTCACGACCGTCTTTCCTCATCGGCCGCTGTCACGGATGCGCGCGCTTCATCATTATGATCATTATCATTATCTAATGATAATAATAATAATAATTATATAATAATCCCTATATATAGTCAAGACCCCGTCATGGGCCGGTTCTGTCACGGATGCGCGCGCATCATCATTATGATCATTATCATTATCTAATGATAATAATAATAATAATAATAATAATAATAATAATAATTATTATTATTATTATATTATTATTATATAGTCACAACCGTCTTTCCTCAATTCCTCATCAGCCGCTGTCACGGATGCGCGCGCACAGGAAGGTCACGTGCTCGCCGGCAGCCAACGGGCGCGCGCCGCCGGCATTACGTCATAGATTATAAACACAAGGTAATAAGGCCAAATAAAAAAATAGTGTGTGATAAGGCACAATTTGGATTATCTACTTATATAATTGCCTTATTCTGTCTGTGTGAAGTTCACTGTGTGAAGTTCACGGATAGATTTTGGTCAGAATGGATAAAATAAAAAAAGTGTCAAGGGATGGGAATCGAACCCACGACCTTCCGCTTACCGGGCAGATGCCATGACCACTAGGCTACCCTGGACATATTTTTCCGTTCACATTTTCATTTTTATATTTTCAAGACACACACAGTTTGGGGCGGGACGTTTCACAAGAGAGACATCCACGGCGCCAATTTATAATTGTAACGAATAGTATTTTAATTAAAACATTTTTAAAATATATACGCACTCAGGTAAAATCCGGGCGTTGCCCGGGCCATTCGTCTAGTATATATATAGTCACGACCGTCTTTCCTCAATTCCTCAATTCCTCATCGGCCGCTGTCACGGATGCGCGCGCACAGGGAGGTCACGTGCTCGCCGGCAGCCAACGGGCGCGCGCCGCCGGCATTACGTCATAGATTAAAAACACAAGGTAATAAGGCCAAATAAAAAAATAGTGTGTGATAAGGCACAATTTGGATTATCTACTTATATAATTGCCTTATTCTGTCTGTGTGAAGTTCACGGATAAATTTTGATCAGAATGGATAAAATAAAAAAAGTGTCAAGGGATGTGAATCGAACCCACGACCTTCCGCTTACCGGGCAGATGCCATGACGACTAGGCTACCCTGGACATATTTTTCGTTCACATTTTTATTTTTATATTTTCAAGACACACACAGTTTGGGGCGGGACGTTTCACAAGAGAGACATCCACGGCGCCAATTTATAATTGTAACGAATTATATTTTAATTAAAACATTTTTAAAATATATACGCACTCGGGTAAAACCCGGGCGTTGCCCGGGCCATTCGTCTAGTAATTCTATATCCATTGCGTTTAACCACTTTATTATAGTTATGTATTTGCATATTTATTCTTTGCATATTTGTTCTTGTTGTAGCACAATTTGCATAGTTTTAATTAACTTATTTGTCCTATAAATAGAACGTATTATAAATAAGGAAGGGGGGGTGGTGTCAGTGTTTATCTCCCACTCATTGGCTATTTTCTCCGCCTGTTCACGCATGCGCGGTTCGCTTTTCTTTTCTATCATCTTAAGGTGCAGATGGGCATTTTGTTGAAAAATTGATATAACTTTTTTAATACTACTTTTTTATAATTATAAACGATCTCTATCGATTGATGGCTTCCGTAGGCGTCTCTTACTGGGAAAAGTGTAGTGGTGGCGTGATTGTAGCGAGCCAATAGGAGAGCGCCATTCAGGTGTCGGTCAAGGTCGGGATGGCGCCTACACTCGGCCATTCCTGGATTCCAATCATCCTCGCTTGAACTTTGCGTTGCAGGAACCTCGTGGGTTGCGTCGGAGGGTGTCTTCTTCTTCTGACTCCTCGTCCGGACTTTCTTCTGTAGTTGAATCATCTTCTTCACTGTGCCAAGACTTCAGTTGACTGATATAGGCCGTTGTCGTGTAGAACCGTCCACCGGTTCTTTCGCTTAACTGAGTCACTATGTACGTGTCGCTTGGCAGAACCTCGGTGATTATCAAAGGTCCTCGATACTTGGGTTGCGCCTTGGTTGGTTCACCAGTCATTTTGGGTACATGCCTCATCACTACAATTTCTCCTACTTCGAATTGGATTGTACGGCATTTCTTCTCATCGTAATACGTCTTCGTGATTTCTTGTTTATTCTCAATTTGGGTTCTCACACTCTCTTGAATTCTCTCCGGCTCAGTCCACGGGTCCATATCTTCGTCGGCTAATCTTCTAAGTATCCCGTCGTGAATCGAGGGGAATAGCCGTGGAGTGTTTCGAACGGTGTTTTATTCGTCGTCTTGTTCACCGCATTATTCAGGTCTCGCTCTACCTCCTTGATCTTCAGGTCCCAATCCTTCCGTCGCGGATCCTCGATACCGGTTGCTATAGTGGACAATACTGTTCGGTTCACTCTTTCGACCATCCCGTTCCCTTGCGGATGTTTCGTAGAATTCAGTGTATGACGTATTCCATTTCCTCGACGGAATTCTTCAAATTGCCTTGAGGTAAAACATGACCCTCTGTCGCTGATGATCTTGTCGGGTAATCCGAAATCATTCACAAAACTTTTTATTAGCTTCAGGACGTTCTGCGTCGATGTATTCCTTACAGGGCTTAATCGGACAAATCTTGTCAGATTATCGATAATCACTAAAAGTTCCTGGTTACCTCTTGTACTTCTCACGAAAGGGCCTACGTGGTCCATATGTACGATGGAAAACGGTCTCTTGCCTGGCTTAATGGGGTGTAAGAAGCCTTGTTGTTTTCCACCGGGAACTTTGTTAAATAAACACTCGACACACCTAGCAACATGGGGTCGAACGTACCTCTTCATTGAAGGAAACCAGTACAATTCCTTAATTTTGTTGACAGTCCTATCAACCGCAAAATGTCCCATTAGATCATGGAATTTAACAACTAAACTTTTCCTCATACTTTTGGGTATAACATACAGGGCTCGTTCCTCTTCTCCATTTTTCACCATGCGGAAAAGTCTGCCTCCTTTGTAGCTGTAGTCGTTAATTCTATTTTGTTCTCCTACTGTTCTATCACACGGGTCCTTTCGAAAGATCTGGATCAGCTCTCTCAATTCAGGGTCGGAATTCTGAATTCCGTTTTGTTCTTCCAGTGTGATTGTGAAGCATACTTCGAGGTTTTTCTCCACGATTTCCTCCATCGTGTCTATAGGGTCGTCGACTGGAGCTCTGCTCATTCCGTCTACGTGGGCCATCTTCTCTCCTGATTTATGCCGAATGTCGAAATCGTATTCCTGAATCAGATTGTACCATCGCCCTATCTGAGGATTTGTAGTCTTCTTCGCGTTCATGTAGACCAGTGCTTGGCAATCTGTAACCACTGTAAACTTGATTCCGACGAGGAACTGACGTAGTCGATCCAAGGTCCACACTATCGCCATCAGCTCCACTTTGCTTGAATGGTACATCTTCTCAGCCTCTGTTGTCTTCTTGCTCACACAGTAGACCAAGCGCCATTTGCAGTCTTCGTCCTCCTGTAGCAACATTCCTGCTAGTCCCTCAGCACTCGCATCGCAATGTACTTCTGCCTTAAGTTCAGGGTTGTAATGAACTAGTACCGGATATTCGACCAGATCATTTCGAAGTCCTCCAAATGACCTTCGCTGTTCTTCCTTCCATTCAAATTGTGTACCTTTCTTTGTAAGTCTGCTTAGCGGTTCTGCTTTCCTCGCGAAGTCCTTTACTAATCGTCTGAAGAAGTTCGTCAGTCCCAGGAAAGCGTCGTATGTCGTGGACATTCTTGGGTTCTGGAAATTCTTCTATCGCCTTGATCTTTCTTGGGCCTGGCTTAAGTCCGCCTGTACTGATGACATACCCTAGAAACTCAACTTCTCTCCTTCCGAACTCACATTTAGAGGGTTTCAGCGTCAACTTCGCAGATCTTATTCTTTCAAGTACTTCCCTCAACCTTTCGATCATCTCCCGCCAATCCTTTGCCGGGATAATCACGTCGTCGAGATAGCAGAATGCCTTCTTGTTCAGCAGCGGACCTAGAACAGTGTGCCTCAGTCTTTGGAATTCTGCTGGTGCGTTGGCGAGTCCAAAAATCATCCTTTCGAATTGACCTGTATCATCTGGGGTGATGAATGCTGTCTTTAGTTTTGCCTTATCAGTCAGTGGTATCTGCAGATATCCATGCGCCAGATCCAGAGTGGTGAAGAATTTCGCATTCCGTAGGCCTTCCAGAAGGTCGTCTATCCTCGGTAAAGGGAACTTGTCCTTAACTGTTTGAATGTTGAGTCTCCTATAATCCACCACCAAACGATGATCTCCAGTTTTCTTTCTCACAAGTAGGACGGGACTAGCGTAGGATGATCTAGTTTCCGTGACTATTCCATTGTCCTTCCACTCTCTGACAATCGCCCTGATTGCTTCGCGTTCACTTGCAGTCGTCTTGTACGGTCTCAGACAGACTGGCTTGCTTCCATCAACCTCCTTAATGTCCATCTTGGTGACATCGGTGCACCCTAATTCACCCGTACCAAGAGCGAAACAGTCTCTATATTCATTCACTACGTCGAGGATTTCTTGTCTCTCTTTCGGAGTCAGAGAATGATTGATGTTGACGTCCTCAGGCAGTATGGGGCACTTTCGTTTCACTTGGTCCTGTCCTTCCCTCTTCACTTTTAGTCTGAAACGAATCCTCTGAAACGTCCAGGTTAACAACAATGTCATCAGGGCTCAGCAGATCAACTCGACCTATGCATTGGTTTTTCTTTACTCTCAAATTGCCCTTGCCAACTGAGATGATGGGTACGGTCGTCTTTCCATCGACCACTTCTAATAGAGAATTGACACAGTCGTCTACTCCTGTGAACAATACGTATCCGTCCCTTACCTCGTCTATAATTGCACTTGCAAAGTTAATGCAGTCGCTTCCCAACTGAACAGTCTCGGTTGCTCTCAGTTCAACGAGACGCGACTTGATTTCTTCTTGCAGATTAGCAAACGGAAATTCGGTTGAATAGCCAATATGCAGTTCCTTACCGATTCTGGCGAAGGATACGTAGGGCAGATCTGTCCATGTTCTTTCAATTAGTAGGTCATAAGATTGGGCATCATCGTTAACATCAAGTCGTAGCCGACCAATAGGAGGGCGCCATTCCAAAAAAAAAAAAAGAAAACAGTAACAGAGGCGACGAAGAATGACGCTCGTAACTGTATAATGTATATATGGTAATTTAAACCAACAACCCTATATTGTATAATTACTTATAACAAGATTGTCATGTTGTATATAGAAACACATCTATAAATAATTATGCGCATGATTAATCTGTGTCATTGCATCACCATATGTAATGTACTGTGTACAAATTAAAGACAAATAAATAAAACTATGTAATAGATTAAGAGCTAAGTTAAAGCAAGATTGAGAAGTTCAAAAACGTCTAAATTCGAGACAACCCTAAATAGGAATTTAGCGAGTCGTTGCCATCAAGGTCAAAGGGTGCAGACGTTCAAAGTTCACATTCTCAGACATCTCCAACCCCCCTCCTCGGGAATGGTATATAAACACCTCGGTTTTTAGCCGACTATAGTTAGTACGCAGTTAGTCCATAGTTAGTCAGCAGTCACCACTTCACCGTCGGCGTGTGCCCTTGTTGGTTGTAGCCAGGTCCACATCATCGCCATGTAAAACAGTAAGAACTCTATATCTCCATCTTGCTTAGCTCAACTCCTATCTGTTCATGGAACTTTCCTACTTCAGCTGTGTCTCTTCGTTTTGTGTGTGTGGACATTCCCAAACTTTCCACTCTGCCTCGACCACGACTGCCTGTACTCTGTGAAAACTGTTAAAGGTCTTCCAAAGTGCAGAGAGGTACTGGAAAACTCTCCACGCCCTGACTGTTACCGCCTCTCGGTTACTACAGGTTTGACCCTCGGTTACCACAGCTTATAGCGAGAGTCGACAGGATCTCATCACAGATAAGTCGACAGCAAACTCTTTATCACATCTAAGTCGACAGGATTCTACAAGGCTTACCAGACCTCACTCTTTCACCACATATATATATTTATTTAAAAATAATGAACACATGCAGCATTTATATAAAACTTATAATCGATGTTTTTTATATTTTATATAAGGCAATTATAATCATGATGGGTAATTAGCGACTGTATTTTACTGTAAGTGCATCACATGTCCACACATATAGAAAGAAGCTCGACTTTTCCAAGATGCCATAGCACCGTTCAGTTAACATACACTCATTGATAGCTGTCGACCTGTGCAAGTATAGGACCATTGAAGCAATAGAAAAATTCGAAGATTCGAAGACAACATTGGTGAGTTCATTCCTCCATCAATTACATTCATAGAAACATTATTTTCTTACATTGAGAGAATAAATGGCCGTGAATATGCAATTTGTGTGTATAATGTGCTATTATTATTGTCAATATTTCAGATTAAAGGCACAAAATTCTATTTTAGGTTTTATTAATCAATTAATAAACTTGGTTAGTGATGTTTTCAACACAACAAACTATAAACTAGAAAAGAAAAATCAGTTACAGAATTTACATACCTTCCCTATATAACATTAAACATGAAAAATATTTACATATTTACTATAATAGAGACATTTAATAAAAATTTACTGAAAAATAAAAAAAATTCGTGACATTATTATTCGAGTACAGAATCTTGTTGAGGGTTGAATACTACTTCTACTGTACACCACATGTCCGACAAATGCTACTGTTGAAAAAAGAAAGAGATAGGAGAGAAGGAACTGATCACCGGAGGATTTTATTGAACTTTAACCAACCTCATATTAAAAGGTAAGATAGCACAACACCAACTAACAATGACATCTATTTATATACAATGTAATACAACAGAGTAACGGCCCACTGGTCAACAATAATAATTCTTATATTGTTATATTTAGAAATCTGAGAGAATTGTCATTTCAACAGCTAATATAGTAGCGTTATGACCTTATTTCATCAATAGATGGAGCCAAGTCGATACTGATAATATTTTACATATCTATATATAGAGATGCACTTCGATTTCTTTGTTACGAGATGTCAGATCTCTTTTTGGATATACTTTTATAAGAATCTGTGAACTTGAAGGTAAAGTTCTTTTGACTGCAAATATTCAGCATGGGGCTTGATTGTTGCGTACGCAGATTTTAATTAATAAAATACTACCACCACCACCACCACAATAATAAAATATTATTCGATAATAAGTGTTTTATTTTAACATTATATTCATTCTTAAGTCTAGAAATCAATGAATCAACTCCAATCAATATAGATTGATTATATTTCTGTATTCACTCTCTGCGCTTGGGACCTCTGTGATAATTGAATTGTCCTACTCCAAGATATTCCCATCTGAGACCAAATCAAGGTAATTGAGACCAACCCCAATAAAAGGGACAGCCACAAGATCAAAGCTGAGTATGG
The DNA here is from genome assembly GCA_030710605.1 of Cordylochernes scorpioides. Taxonomy (NCBI): domain Eukaryota; kingdom Metazoa; phylum Arthropoda; class Arachnida; order Pseudoscorpiones; family Chernetidae; genus Cordylochernes; species Cordylochernes scorpioides. The sequence continues at coordinate 27,501,343 of CP092877.1, forward strand.
GCCAATTAACTGGCAAACATTTGAACCTCATAACAAGGCTTCCGTCTAATTGGATGCAAAGTCTTCTGGTAGAATAAACGTCTCCTTGCCAGGCATTATGATGATGATAATGGGTACCCTATTTATAGGCAACCGAAATGATTGAAAATTTAATTGAAGGCATATTTCAAATATTTTCTTAACCTTCTTTATATGTAGGTAACATATCAAAATTTCTATAAAGTTTTAAATAGTTATACTGTTAAAATAGTGATTTTAATAGTTGAATTTTGTATTTTTATTTTATTTTTTTCGAAGGGAAAAGAATAAAAGGTGGTTCAAATCAATTCTTTCTTTTAAATTGGACCGCATTTTTTACCCGAAAATAATTGACTGAAAATAAATTCTTGGGAATTATTTCTTTTAGAAGAAAATCCTATAAAATATAACTAGCGCTGGAATTTTGGCCTTTAAACTTTTATTTTAATTTTCGCATTTTCTCTATCTGTGAAATGATTCTCTACGAATAATTGCAGCCATTTCTATATATATAATTTATAAACAAAGGAATTTGTTTATTGAAGGCTTTTTATTTTAAACAGACGATCAGAGATAAAAAAAGATTTAAAATAAGATTAGGATTAAATAGCAAAATATTTTACATTGCTGTCGTTTTCTTATAATTCCATTGTAAATTCTAAAAATAATTTCTGCCTATTTTCTTCTTCAAAATAAATGTTCATATTCAAGCAATATTTGTGAAGCTTATATGAATTATTTATATACTTATAAAAATATATAAAATAAATGGTATTCTAATATATACGTCTTATATAGATGGGGCTATTGAATAATAGGTTCAATATATTCAAAAAATTATATTTTACCATATATAGGTATATAATTTCAATTGTGTTTTATAAAATTTCTATTTATGGGTTATTTGCGGAATATATTGCATATGCGTTCATATATATTTAACATAGGGCTGCGGTAAAATTATAATTAGGTACCAAAATTGGAATCTGTCCTTTTTAAAATGCATTAAAATAGTGAAACAATGCATTTTATGTTATTACCCCAGTATAGAAAGTAGAGTTTGTGATAAAGAATGAGTTACAAAACACCAGTTTTGGTCAATTCAGACATGTTTTATGTTTTTAGGTTTATGATTTTATAACTATACTCATTGTATTTTTTAGAAATGAGTATGGATAAATTATATATGTCAAAATCTTATGTTACTGAAGTTACAACTCAATTTGTTTTACTTTGCTTTGTTTAAAAGACATCGAGGGGCCATTGTGTTGGTCAACGATGAGATTGCGGAGCTGGTAATATGGATGGCTGTGCTGGAGTAAACCTCTTTTTTTTTTTTGTGTCTGGATGCTATATTTATGGCGAACTAAATAACTTAGTCCCTATTTCTGCTCCGCGCTTATGGAATTGAAGACTTGGGGCGATGGCGTCGACCTTTCATATTAAATCTTACTTTTCCTTATTACTAATAATTGTATATAGTTGCGGAACTACTGGTTTCCTGTGCTGCTCTTTTCCTGATATTGCACCCTTGTACGGAGAATCTGTATAAGACTAATGCCTTAATAAAGGCTTTGTGTGTGTGTGCTTTGTTTAAAAGGTAAATGTAAATTAAAGCAGAAATTTTGCTCCAAATACAACAACAAAAGCCTTTATTAAGGATACTCGTCCCATACAGAATTCTCCCAGATGGATAAACAAAATTAAACATTGCAGTTATTTACAGTAAGTTGTGATTAACATCGGCCTTTATTCAAATTGGATCAATTATTTGTGTTGCGCCTATTATCTGTGCTGTTTTCCAGAATTTGTGAAAAGCTAACACATTTCTGATCCAAATAAATAAACAAACACCATAGTTGTTGAACGATTTAAGTTTAACCTCTGGTATGCTGCAGTTTTCTAGCTTTACACAAAGAAGAAATTTTAAGATTCCATAATTCTACTAGTATTATTGTAGGCAGACACATTTTCTTTCTTTAAGCTCTTCATTCCTGACGTGATACCTTACAATATTCTTTCGTTTGTGTATAAATAAATATTGAATCAATAATCCCTTCATTAAACTTTAATAACGGACTACTCGATGAGGGAAGAGTTTCTTTAATATATAATATCAGATCACAAGCTTTCGGGCATAACCGCCCATCTACAGGTTTCATTTTTACACCTGTGGATGGGCGGTTATGCCCGAAAGCTTGTGATCTGATATTATATATTAAAGAAACTCTTCCCTCATCGAGTAGTCCGTTATTATAAATAAATATACATATTTATTTCGAGAGAGAGAGAGAGAGTCTTTCAGTCTAATTTTCGCTTTTAGGGTTACACACAATGGTTCTATTTTTAAATAAATAAAAAGTATAATTATTTAAATTCGTTTATAAATATGAATTAGTATCGTATATGGAAACACATCATTGACAACCATTACCAAGCCAAGAATCAGACATTCAAGGTGGTCGTGTAAGTCTAAATACTTCAATACTCGCAGTATATAAAATCTAACAGAGAAGAATTGGGAAAGGTGCTAGAAAAGAGTCAGCTTAAACACTGGATATGGAATCGTCATCAATAAATCATGGATAGAATTCGAAGTTTGAACAAAACAAAAATTATAAAACGAAACTTTTAACGCAATATTTTTTACAAATTCAAACACCTTCCTACTGTTTTTACTAAGATGTAAATATATTGAAATGGCCTGACTCAGCAGTAGTAAACCCTATTAGTGGTGTGACCAGTTTAATCTACCATACCTCTCTTATATTGGGTTGGGATATTCTTCTTATATACCGGTAGTAGATGAGTTCTAGGTTGATTTAAATTCTCTAATCAAGAATCCTAGCAAAGTGTCAGATATATAAGCGAAATATATCCATACAATATTAGATTGGTGTAATGCAGGGGTCGGCCAACTGCGACTCGCGAGCCACATGCGGCTCTTCTTTATATAGTTCCATACGCAAATATTTAGAATTTTTTTAAATTGTAATTTTTTATTCTTCCGACTCAAAGGTTTGCCGACCTCTGGTGAAGTGGATTAAAGTGGCGAAATCTCTATTTAGTTTCACTCCTGATGAGCCAGACTATCCCAGTATTTACCCATTAAGGACAGTAAAACTTTGTTTTAATTGTAAAAAAAACGTTTATTAGTTTCCTTAATAAATATAAATGGTTCGTATATTAGGTTTAATTCATACAAAATGGTTCAGAGATTTCCACGAAGAAGCCGAGTTCAGAAGTAAGACACGGTAGGTCCAATTGGAGAATGATTGTTCGAGGCTGACTCAAGCAGGAATCACCCCCAGGACAATGGGCTAATTCAATTCCAATTTGGTGAAACAAAGAGCTTGCAATTGGAATGCTTGGGAGGTGCAGAGGCAATTGAAATGGGTCAACATTCTCGGCCTAATTGCTCTTCTAATGGGCTCTTGCATTTATAATGTTGATGGCCCCAGGTAGTCTGTCCCCTTCTCTCTAGAGTTTATTCTTCACAAAGCTTCTTTTTAACGGCCCTCGACTCTGGAACGACCTTTCAGCGCTATGTCAGAACACCTAGAAAGAGGACTAAATGTTTTTTTTTCCGAAAGTATATACGACCGGCAAACACTGAAGATCTATTGTGGCGTCGAAATAACGCCAAATAATTGGATTACTTTATGACGATCAAATCGAATAAAGGAAAATACACTAATATTAAATATAAATACATTATTTTTAACTGTTTGCCCATCTTATTTTCCCTCATTATTCTAAACACTGAAATTAATAAAACGGATCACTGGTACTATTACTTTTTCGGTAAAAAAAAAGATACTTCGGCCAGTTAAAGTTTTATTTTCTCAACGTTTCAACAAAAATCTTTTGTCTTCGTCAGGAGAAATAAAAATAAAGCATTTGGAAAGGCGTTAAAAATTGTGAACGTTGAGAAGATAAAACTGGCCGAAGTGTCTATTTTTTTTTACAGAAATATGAATGCCGGTCAGACAACCTCTTATCTTCAAGATGGTGCTATTTCTGTTATTCTCAGTATATAACCTAGTAGAAATTTATGCTCGTAGAATCTGTATAAGATCAAAATGTCTTATAAGCTTATGTCCATAGTTTACTTGAAAACCATTTCTAAGTGTCCTTCAGTGTAGCATATAAAAGCAGAATGATCCAATACAGTATTAGAGCTCTGAGAAGCGGTCTGGTGGATTAAATTGGCGAAACCGCTGGGAGGGTTCACCACTGATGAGCCAAGCCCTCCCAATATATTTTTTCATCGCAGTAAGGACAGTAGAAGTTTGTGTTATTATAAAAGAAACATTCGCGCTTTTAAATCCTTTTATTTTATAAGATCAAAATGTCTTAATAAAGCTTTTTGTTGTTGTTGTTGTAAATAGAGGTAAATTGTAAACTAGAAATATTTTGTGAGAATACAAATCCTTATCGCACACTCTATTTTGAGTAAAATATATCAGGCCTCCAGGGAAAATTATCTTTTCAAAACATTTTTATTTTATAGATTTCGGGAACGAACGCCCTTCTACAAGAGAAAACATGGTATAATAATTCGCCAATAAAATACGAGTTAAATATAATTCGATACCTTTCTACATAATTTTATAAAAATACCTGTAGATATAAAAATAGATTGAAAATAGCAGATTTTGGGTGGTCAGTTCATGCACCATCAAAGAAAAGAAAAACAATGTGTGGAACATTGGATTATCTACCACCAGAAATGATAGATACAAACTATTACGATGAGAAAGTTGATCATTGGAGTATTGATGTACTTTGCTATGAACTGTTTAATTGTTTAATATCAAAAAGAATCTTACGCCTTTAAAATAGTTTTGAATTTAGATATATAAATGTTTATATTAACTATTATATACAAATGGATGCAAAATATTTTAAAATATATATCTAATAAGAGGTCAAATATAGGCCTCTAAGACATAACTAAGGAAGCAAGGAATAAATATTAAGCTGTAGCTATCATTATGTTGTTCTTCTTTTTCTTTTTTTCGCGAGTCTCAAACTTTCTAGAGACGTCACCGCCTGAGGCGCTACTGTCTATGTGACCGCTACTTGTGCTACAATATTATAAAATTTGTAAGAATTACGGTGAACAACGCTTTCTTCAGATAACTATACTATTTTATTCATATAGTTACTATGTATTTTTTTTTTCAAAAGGATGAAAGAAAATTAATCCAATGCAGAGTACGTGTCTTAGATGTACATATCTGGCTTAGAGATAAATTATTGTTTGGCCTTAGATCAAATAAATTATCTATTGCTAGAGGGAGATGGCGCAAGCCTAAATAAGATACAAGGGTCACTCCAAAAGTTTTTGCAATAACTTATTTTTTATTAAAGCTGCAACTTTCAAATTTTAAGAGTTTCTTAATTCACCCTTAGCACCTATGCAAGATTTCATCCGTGAAAACCAATAATCGAAGCACTTACACCAGTCATCTTCGGGGATGGAATTTACGGCATTGATAAAGGCTTGCAATGCTTCATCATCAGTGTCGAATGTTTATGATCTGGTATATATCTTCTATATGAAATTTACTTATCATATAAATGTGTTAAAATAATTTAAAATAATTAGATAATATGAAGATGGAATTGTCTAGGTTGTAAAATAATAATTTTATATTTTCATGTTTTCATTGTGGGGAAAATAAACTATTCTTTAAATAATATAGTTTTAGAAATCTAAATGGCATAATACAAGCAAACACAAATGGAAAATGCTTTATTGAATATAATGTATAAAATAAGTTATAAATTTCCAATTTGATACGAAAATATATTACCCAATATTAATGCGAATAAGTATATTTGAGAAATATTTTGGAAAATAAAATTAACTTCCGGATATTTTTAAAAATCTTTAATATTTTCTATTGCAAAAATATACGTGGTAGAAAAAGGAAGCAAATATGCCAATATATCAAACAACAAAGGCTAATTGCCCATAATTACCTGACATCATTTGAAATACATTCCTAACTTCAAATATATTAAACTTTTATGAAAAATAATCCATTCAAAAACTCACCTGTACCTCACTTCTAAATTACTTTCCAAATGTTTTTGATATTTCAAATATTGGGGCTGTGAAAAAGCATCAAGCCCGCTTGGTTCTAAAATCTTTTTCAACCCAAGTTCTATAAATAGTGGAAGATTCCATCCGTTTTAGATATGAATATAAGAGACAAATATGCTATAGAAAAAGAACTAGGTGAACTAGATATCCAAGATGTAGCCACTAAACTAGAAAGGAGTGATTAGGCGATCACCAATTGTGCTGATAACAAGGATAAATGGTAGATTCCGTATTTTCGTCCATTTTAAAATAACCTCAACTCCTATGTTGAAAATGGATCAATATCCTTTATATCTAAAATAGAAAAAAGATATTGTTCCAATTTCATCACGGGATCTCTTTCCCAGGATAAGTGTGCGTGGCAAATATATCTATAAAATTCTTCTTCTTCTTCGGTGCCTGGGCCGGACGGGGTAACACACACTAAAGAGGCTCCACCTGGACGACGGCAATCCTGCAATCCTCGGAAAAAGGAATTCAATAAAATAGACTTATCCCATGTATATTTGCAATTCGAATTGGGTGAAGCATCACACACACAAATTTCTTTGATCAACACACCTAAAAAATTTATTTATCAAATAGATTTCCTATTAGAAAGTACTATCGATTTGGCAAAGAATCATTAAATGTATTTTGTCAGGAATATCAAAAACATTGGATCACCTGTATGATGGATTAATCACGGCGGGAAAACTGATGCCCATCATTTAGAGGCGGTTCTAAATTGAATAGTGAATACGACCAGTAAAGACTAACAAAGAAAAATGTAATTTTATTTCATAACGCATCTAATATTGCGGTCATGTTATCGATCAAAATGGATTGCATAAGACAATTGATAAAATAAGAGCAATTATGAATGCTCCGGAATATATAGATATTATTCTATTAAATTGTATTTATATGGAGGGGAGGAAAGGAAAATTTTGAAGGTAATTAATCAGATATATGTTGAACCAATTCAACTGATTCAAGTCGCATCATTGTATAAATGGCGCGCTATTGCTTTGTGTTAATTTATGCCTAACTGGCCTTGTCTTTATTGTTTGCGGAAGAGCATTGCTTGATGCAAATATTTGAATGTAATTCTACTGTCCTATAAGCTTATGTCCATAGTTTTCTTGAAAACCATTTCTGAGATTCCATCCTTCAGTGCTGCGTATATAAGCAGAATCGTCTGGTGGATTAAATTGGCGAAACCGCTGGGAGGGTTCACCACTGATGAGCCAAGCCCTCCCAATATATTTTTTCATTGCAATAAGGGCAGTAGAAGTTTGTACTATGTATAAAAGAAACATTCGTGCTTTTAAATCCTTTCATTTATATAGAACTACTAGCCGAGTGGCCCGGGCAACGCCCGGGTTTTACCCGACTGGACCCGGCTTCGCCTGTGTAGTGTTCGAGCGAGGTTTACTCATGAATGAATAGAGGCCCCAACTGTTTGTAAACTCAATGTAATGAATTTTCTTTCAGCAAAATGGAGATAAATTGCAAACAGCAATATCGAAAATGCTTGTGAAAAAATCTGAAATATAGGATGCATTTCACAAACACATCTAATGAATAGAGTGCTGTTTGGAGGAGTGGTCTAAACTGTTAATTTTTAAAAACCATGACCCGGGATCATTGAATGCAGATTTAGACACTTTGTTCTGAAAAAAAAAATTGCCCCAATGGCTCCTGATTCTTGAAAAAGTCCAACCCCTCCAGTGAGTGCTAGTAACCAAACAGGGCTTTTATTCTTAAAAATTAAAAAAAAAATCTAATGATTAGTTTGAATAAAGGAAAATGGTCGGCACAACCTGAAAATTTCACTTTGTCCACTTCACTCTCGGCTGTCCAAGAACAAACAGCCAGAGCAAACATTTTAAAGGGCACCTAATCCGGCACTTACATTTCTAAATAGTTAATTTGCATAATTTTCTAATAGTCAAGGGCAATTTTAAAAATACCAAAAAAGCAAGACCAAATAAAAAAATATATATATATGTGTGATGTTTCAGTAACAGCATTGTTGCCATATAAAGACAAAATTACTGAATGTATTCAGTACCTTTGTCTGAAGATAGCCAAAATGTAACTGAAACCACACATAATGTAATTATTTGTATTCGGTCTTGCTTCCTTTTTTTTTTGTAATTATCCCTAGTACGCGTGGTACAGGCCATGATAACCATGGTGGGTAGGTAGCGACTGCTTTTACTGTAAGCGCACCACATGTCTACAAATGTTATACATTGCTACCAGCTAAATGCATTTTCACTATGGTGTGATTTCCACATGATGGATCTGTAGACACATTATAATCTCTCCAGAGCTTAAGGTAGCAAACAGTACTTTCACATTATATAAATATCAATGCCAAAAGCCAGAGTTATGATAGCTGTTGCAGTGTAATGTAGACCTGCAGGATGGGAAAAAGCAATATTATTTCCGGCTTTAATTTTAAAAGTATTATGAAACGTTAAAGATAGAATCTTAATTTTTGAAGCATGAAAAAATGCTAACTTGATGTGTATTAATTTAGTCTAAAAACAAACAGCATGTAAAAGTAAGCACCAATCGAAAGCATTTATTAGCTCTAACAGTGCTGCCCCCAGTGGTAAAAGCTTGGAGCTAACGCTTCACGGGTTGGTAAAGTTTATGTTAATAATATATTAACTTAACAATATTCCATGTCTTGCTAACACAAATTTTAAAAATAACATGCATAAAAATAAAGCAATTCTTAAAATCATAAATGAAGCATCATTAAATTAAATGGGAGAGAAATGGTGTTCCAAAATTTTTTTTGTTGTAAAACTTTGACCTTTATATTTTTACAAATTCTTAAAGTATATAACCCAAACCAAATTGTCTATAAAATTCTGCAAACAAATATAATATTATAGAGGCATGAAAATACCAATGGTGTAAAAATCAAAACAGCAAAGTTATCCTGATAAATGCAATGAGCTATGATAAGGTGTGTTGCAGGCTAACAAAAACCTTAATTGAACCAGAAATGTTGATACCATAAAAAAAATAAAAAAACAATTTTCAAGAATAGAGTTATGTAAATGAATTAAATGTGAAAAAATTAAAATAAAATAAAGTAAAAAAAGCTTTATTGATGAAACTACAGTAGAGCAATAATGATAACAAATTATTCATAAATTATGTAGTTACAAAAGTCAAGCTTCCCAAAATCATTATTCGAAGAAATCTCTTTCAAAATTGTCAAAATCTATATCAAAGCCCCCTGATAAACAATTTTGCGTGTCTTGCTAAAAGTAGAACTAAAGACAAATAAATTTTTAGGGCTGGAAACACGGGAGCATGCTACATAGAGTTGCCCATGCGAGAAACAGGGAGACTCAAGATGCACACCAACTACTTGCAATGTTTGACCCTGAAGCATGCTGAACCCTAGAGCTATTGGAACGCTGAGAAAGTTTGCTTCTCCTATGGCTTGGCATACCTACAAACACAAAGCATTAGTAAAAATAAAAATAAGGATAACTGAAAAATGTAAAACATAAAGGACTGAGATTGAAAAAAAAAATTCAAAAATAGTGTATTAAAATAAGCGCGACTCATGACTAAGGCCAAAATAAAAAAAAAGCATAGAAATATTCTGAAAGGAGGGGAAAAATGCATAAAACTCAGCGAAAACGTAAAACAACTGATTAAAAAAAATCAAATGGAAGAAGACGTAAAAAAAAAAATACAATTAGCTGAAAAAATATGCACAACAAATATGAGTAGAACATACATAGATATATATGAGCAGCTACATATTATGAAGCAGATAAATCTAAATCAGTGATTCTCAACCAATGTGCCGCGGTAATTTTGTGTGCCGCGAAATTCTAAAAATGTGTCGCTGAATTTTAGGCATATGATTATGTTCACGTTTGTAATGGTTTTTCTTTTTTTCTTTTTCATTTTTTTACTTTTTAAAATAACGAAATTAGCAAATTGAATGTTAGAGATGTATATTACTTAGATTTTGCATAGAAATATTGATACATAATTTGAATTTTCTTGCATTCAAGTTAGCAAAAGTGTGCCGCGAAATTCTAAAATTGTGCCGCCAAATTTTCAAATCTTTAAAATAATGCCGCAACAAAAAAAAGGTTGAGAATCACTGATCTAAATACTACCTAAACAAATGACAGCAAAACAAAAAAAAAAAAAAAAGACAATGGAAGAAGGCCTAAAAAAAGTCTAATTTGGTTGAAAAAACTGCCCAATAAATTGAGCCTATATAGATATATGGACCCGGCTTCGCCCGGGTATTGTTCGAGTGGGGTTTACTCTTGAATGAATAGAGCCCCCAACTGTTTTTAAAACTTTAAGTAAAGAATTTTCTTTCAGCACAATGGAGATGAACTGCAAATATCAAAATTAAAAATTCTGGTAAAAATAATCTGAAATATAAGATCAATTTCACAAACACATCTAATGTATAGAGTGCTTTTTTGGAGGAGTGGTCTAAACTGTTGATTTTTAAAAACCACGACCCGGGATCATCGAATCCAGTTTTGGGGAATTTGTTCTGAAAAAAAAAAATTGCCCCAATGACCCCTGATTCTTGAAAAAGTCAAACCCCTCCAGTGAGTGCAAGTAACCAAACTTGGCTTTGGTATCTAAAAAATGAAAAAAAAAAATCAAAGGATTAGTGTGAATTAAGGGAAATGGGCCTCGCAACCTGAAAATTTCACTTTCTCCACTTCACTCTCGGCAGTTCAAGAAGAAACAGCCAGATTAAACATTTTTAAGGGCACCTAATCCGGCATGTACATCTATAGTTAAACAACTTTTAAAAATGTAAGATATCTGCAATACTGAAATACCCAGACTTGGATTTTTTTTTTATTAGTTTATTGTTGGCAGTTTTAGGAAAATGTGGGAAATTAGATATTATTACAAAAGAATGTACTTTTTAAAATGGCATAAAATAATTAGGAAATTTGCATCATTTTCAAATAGTCAAGGGCAATGTTAAAAATATCAAAAAAGCAAGACCAAATAAAAAATAAACGAATTATGTGTGATGTTTCAATAACAGCATTGTCACCTTATAAAGACAAAATTACTGAATGTATTCAGTACTTTTGTCTGAAGATGGTAACAATGCTGTTTCTGAAACCACACATAATTTATTTATTTGGATCTGGTCTTGCTTCCTTGTGATTTTTATCTATATTTCAAAATATACCTCAATTCTTTTTTACCTAAAAAGCTTTACATATATATTGCCAAGACCATAAATAAAGGTAAAATGTCAAATGAGTTATTAATTAACCCTATATGGGTCAGGATATATATCTAAATGCATTCATATAAAAATATGGTTGAACCATATAAATATATATAAATGCTATTAGAGCATAAACATATTACATGGAACAAACATATAGTAAAATATATGTAGCAAGTTATATTGTAAAACATACTTTTTTCAATAAATATACTTTTTACAACTTTAATAAAATTTATACGCACTCTAAATATAAGAAAGAAAAAAAATAGAATACTGTTCTAAAAATAATATACCTTATGAGATAAAATACTACACTTATCGTTAAAGATGTAGATCGTTATATTTACACTAATTAAAATTAAACGAAGCAAAATATATGAATAAGCTGCGAAATAAATAATAATTCCAATTAATTTAAATTGAAAAAATATTACTAAATGATTAAATAAAATCTACCTTCTAAAAAGGAAAAGAAAGTTTTTCGAAATGCAATTTTTGTGCTTTTAGCCTAAATGTTAAACCAAAACCTCAACTCCCTACGTGCGAAATTTCACAATACAGTTTTAATTAACCCAGGTTCCGGGGGGCGTATTTATTTGATAATGATCGATTAAAATTATTTTAAAAGAGTTTAAATATATAAAAATAATCTTACCTTTTAAAGACACACATTAATCGGGTAAAATTACAAAACAACAACGTGTAAAATTATTAACCAATCAGATTCATTTATCGTCGCGACCAGTGCGCCGCCAAGCGGTAAAAGGCTTGAACTAAGGAATTTTGGTTTAACATTTTTTAAAAATAGCACATTAAACCTTTTCGTTTTTTGAATAGCCTATATGTTAAACGAAATCTTCAGCTACCTACATGCGAAATTCCATAATGATTGAGTCAGTAGATTTTGCGTGATGCGATAACAAACATCGATTTCGCATTTCATTTTTATAGATATAAAGGATATAACTAACATAAAGCGGTCTTAGGAAAAATAGCCTCACAAAATAAAATCTCTAATTAAAAAGGCAAATTTTTGATCAAATATCATTTATTTTACCAATATTTCAGTTGACTGAACTCCAACCCTTTTCAAGGTTTTATAATATCTTTACGTTGTTGACACATTAATATGTTATAATACCTTGAAAAAGTTTGGCCTTCAGCCAAATGAAATATTGGTAAAATAAATGATATTTTGATCCAACATATATATATGCATTTTTAATTAAAGATTTATTTATGCATTGATCTATTTTCAAAAAAAAAAAAATCTATATATGTATATGTGGTGATCGAATGGAAGGGTGCAACCGTTATGCATGCAATCCCAAGAAATTAGTTCCAGCCAAGTGAGCAGCGCACCCACGACGTGCCGTAGCATTCGCCCGCGATGTCTGCCACGCTTATTTTTGTACAGTTTTTATAGATGAATGAATTTGCATATTTATATTTTAACACAAGCTTAACATATTTACATACTCATTTTGGCGAAAATGAATTATACATCTTTGATATTATACAAATTATGACCTATATATATGTATAAAATAACTATTATCATACCTTCAAAATTATGTAAATATTTGGTTTGAATTTTCCTTTTTCTTTTTTTTACGACGAATGATTACAAGGCGGAATGCTGTTAAATAAAATTTTTGTTGTTGTGTGTGTAGAATTTCTTCCCAATTATTATAAATGTTTTATCAATTCTGTGGAAATGCTCTTTCCCTTTTATATAATACTAGACGAATGGCCCGGGCAACGCCCGGGGTTTACCCGAGTGCGAATATATTCTAAAAACGTTGACTTGGGTGGTCGCTATTAACAGGGTGGTCTGTATAGACAGGTGGATGTATCACACAGCTGATAACAGGGTTGTCTAGAGTGGTCGCTATAGACAGGGTGGTCTGTATAGACAGGTTTATGAGAGAGGCACAAACTTACAGGTTGTTGACGCCGCAATCCCCAGAGAGAGTGTTTTTTGTTGCATCATGCTGTGACTCACACGACGACCCAAGGTCAACAGGGGTGGAGCAGCAAGCTTAAGTCTATCACCGTCTGGCGGCGCTGCTTGCGAGTTATATCTACAATTCTGCAAATAACTCTAAGGATATTCAAGATATTCAAGAAATTATTTTTCGAAAACCTTTCCGGGGATATACCTAATAATATCCCAGAATTTCATGGCGATTGGATGTATGGTTTTTTCAATAACAGGGTTGTCTAGAGGGGGGCAGGGAGGCCACGTGTTCGCTGGCGGCCAATGGGCGCGCATTCTATCCGTGAGCTTCAGACAAACAGACAGACAAACAAACAGACAGAATAAGGCAAATATATAAGTAGATTCTTAAAAAGGAAACTAAATGGATTTGGTCACCGAGTTGCCGGGGAGTTTTCAGACAATAAAATTATCTCTTCTGATCAAATTTTAATGGTTTGGATCCTAAATTGTCAATTCGTTTATCCTGTTATTGTTGCAGTTATGGAATTGTTACTGTGTTATCGTATATTGATATCGGGGGATTTGAACGGACAATATATTTCATCTCGAGGACCTAATTGCAAACTGAAAAATATTTTCTAAAATTGATAATATATAATTCTTTTGGAGGAATAAATAAATTGAACTATTATTTATTCGAAAGATAATTTACGCTAATAAATGATAATAAGCCTTTGAAAGTACATCTTAAGTCTTAAGCAAAAAAAAATCAAATATTTTTAAATAGAGCAATCCTCAATTAAAAAGGCAAATATATATATTAGATAAAAAATAATTCATTTTTACTAATTGTAAATATGTGAAATAGTTATAAAATACAAACCTGTAAATATAGTTAAGGATTTGCATTGTAATTAAGAAAAAGCTCCTCTCGCTGGCGGGCGGTCGCGTGAAACTGCTCTCGCTGGCAGGCAGGTGCGCGCGCAGGAAGTCACGTGCTAGTGTTCTCGCCAGCAGGCGCGCGCCGGCAGTCGCGTGCTTTTTGTTCAAAAACATTCTTTTAAAAATAAACGAACGGTAAACAACGGTCTTCATTCGTTTTTAATTTTATCTTTCGAGGCGTAAAGGGAAGTGACCTTACGCTCGCAAAACTGCACTAATATTTCAGTTGGCTGAACGCCAACCTTTTTCAAGGTACAACAATCTTCTATGTACAGGTTGCGGCAGCTATTTGAGAACACACAATATAGGTGCCACACTTTCCTGTATGTTAGAGTAACATAGTTTTTTCTGTTGTCTAGAAAGTCTAGAAAGAAGACTCGAAAATATTATTTATTTGTAACGCGAGCATCAGAATAGTTAACGCAATTCGACAACTAAAATAAACGCCTGGTCTATAAATACACACGCACAAACACCATATATACACAATTATCATCATACACTCTGTGCAAAATAATTTGACAAAAAAATATTAAAGTAACGAGCTAATACATTACAGGTAATGTGGTGGAAGTTTCGCAAAGCGAACGACATTGTCGACGTTCTGACAGTATCAGGACGCCAGACTTTATAAGCCATGTCAAGCTTCAATCGACGAGGACCTGGGAAGATGATGAGGGCACTCACCAGAGAGCTGCAGGTTGATGAGGCTACCATCTGACGTGTGGTTCATGAGGACCTCCGTTACAAATCATACGTGATGCGGAGAGGACAGTTCATGTCCGAAAGAACCAAGGTGAACCACTTGACCAGAGCCAAGTGCCTTCTGAACAAGCTAAAACATCCCGAGGAGTCAGGAATGATCTAGTTTTTTCAGACGAGAAGAAATTTGTTCATGACCAGAAGGTGAACCGCAAAAATGATCGATAACTGTGAAAAAGCTCTGATAAGTTGATTTCCATTATAGGTTAATTGTAATCAACTTTATAATACAGCTTTATCTCATCTAATTTTATAAATGTTTACTCCTCTAAAACTTGTTAGATCCCTAATCATATTCACATCTGTTTCACAAGTTTCCTTTCAACCTCTTAAAAACAAATATTATCAGCCAAATAACAGGGAAGTAGATGACATTATCGTGTGAAATCTGAATGTGCGCACGCTACGGCGATAAAAAATATAATGAATTGTACGGGCATCATCAGATGACGCTTAGAAGCCGTAGGAAACTGAAAAAATATATATAAAAATAAGCGCCAATAAAAAATATATGTACCTGCTAAGAAGCCAAATAAGGTACAATTTAGGTATGAATAAAAAATATTACGTAACAAGACAACATCCAAATAGATCGTGACGTTTCGGTGACAGCGTTGTAATCATCCTCAGTCAAAAGTGCTGATAGCTATAAGATAGGTTCATTGTATTCTAACCTGGCTCTTGAAACTTCACCAACTTAAGCTCCTGTTTAAAATTCGACCGATTTAAACACCCCTCTCGTAAATGTTATGAAATCGAAGCAGCCCCTGTACTGATGAAGGTCATAGCCCCAAACTAAGGTATACAGGTTGAAATTTGTCTGAACATGCTAAACCTGATGTTTTGGCTCATTCTTTATCTCATCACTAGTAAAGTTTTTTTTACAAGGATTAGGAACATAATGCATCATTCTGATGCTTAATTAAAGGGAGAGATGCCTCTAATGGCATATATATATAAAAGGTATGATTATAAAATTCGGGGAATTGGGTCATAAAAGATTAATTAGATTAATATATACAAAAATAGTTAATATTCCTCAAAATACTGCCCGAGGGAATCTATACAGCGTTTCATCCTTTTTCCCAGTTCGGGAAGCACCCAGTAAATTCGTCAGAAGTAATGCCCCTCCAAATGCTCAGCGATTTTTCCTTTATGGCATTAACGGTATCAAATTTATGTCCTTTTAGAACGGACTTAATTCTAAGAAATTGAAAGAAGTGGTAAATCAGTCGAGTAAGGGGGATGAGGCATTGTCAACATGCTATTTATAGTAAAAAAAAAGCACCCACGGAAAGAGCTCTGTGTGCTGGGGCGTTATCGTGATGAAGTATCATTCGCCCGAGATCCACTTTTCTGGTCGTTTCTTCCTTATTGATTCCCGTAAACGACGTAAAATCGCTAGATACACGTGTTGATTAATTGTTTGCTCTTGTGGGAGGAATTCATAATGCACAATGCCTTGGTGATAGAAAAAGTCACCAAGAGAACCTTTGTTTTTGACTTAGACATTTATTTCTTTTTTCGGTTTGGGGGCATTTTTCAGGAGCCACTGGCTCGATTGTCGTTTGGTCTCTGGGTCATACCCATAGACCCAGGTTTCATCACCAGTAATCACCTTTATGAGGAAGTTTGGATCTTCATGGATGTTCAATAGCCAATCTTCGCAAGCAATAACCCTTTCCTCCTTTCCCCCTTCCTCCAAGATCCATTTTGAAAAAAACGCCGCGCCTTTGTTTATTTTCTTTTAAATTAAAATTATTATTATTTGAGATATCGAAATGATATAAATATTTTCTAGTAGAACGGGTTTCGTGATTATAATGATAATTTTTATTTTTCGAAATCTCTTTCAGAATTTTTTTTTTTTACTAATTCCCCGAATATTTTGATCATGCCTTGTATATTATTTTAAGAAAAAGGCATCTACTTATCGTGCAACTGAAAGTTGCTGATGGCTTGCGCCATCTATCGGAATAAATATCAACTATTCTCGTTGATTTTTAATTATTCCAGAATTGGCCAAATACCCATTCTTGATTAATCAAGAAAAGCTAACCACGGACGCGTTTCGGGCTATTGGCCCTCATCAGCGTGGTGCAAGCTGTACCTCAACGACCAAAAAATGGTCATTAAGGCATCCTGAAAAATCATGAAACGGGTAGTTAAGGCCAGAATTGTGTGAGAACGCTACAAAATGTGACTAACTACCCGTTTCATGATTTTTCAGGATGCCTTAATGACCATTTTTTGGTCGTTGAGGTGCAGCTTGCACCACGCTGATGAGGGCCAACAGCCCGAAACGCGTCCGTGGTTAGCTTTTCTTGATTAATCAAGAATGGGTATTTGGCCAATTCTGGAATAATTAAAAATCGACGAGAATAGTTGATATTTATTTCGATAGATGGCGCAAGCCATCAGCAACTTTTAGTTGCACGATAAGTAGATGCCTTTTTCTTAATTTATGCACCTTATCTCAGTACAATATTACATTTGTACTATTTTTTCATACCTTGTATATATATATAAAAAAGGCAATGAAATGTAAAAGGTATTCTTTAAAAAATGGCTTCATTTATATTTAAAATGTATTTATTTAAAATGACCTCTAATAATATGAAACTATAAGCTCTAAAACGTAATTGAATCAATAATTCGATATTCCAACGAGTTTAATATATAATAAAGGACCTGTGTATTCTTTTTTTATCTGTGTAAAAAAGCAAACAAAATGTTTTTCAGAGTTAATAAACATTAGAATTGTGTTTAGATAAATATTATCTTTTACAATTTTTAACCACTTCACGAAAAAGTTGGCAATAAATTAAAATTTTTTCACCCACACACAAATGTTTTATTGATTTACCCATTTGCTATTATCTGAAATTTTTATTTTTATAAATAGACAACTTTTTAAAAAAAGTTTTGTAAACGTAAATTTTGTTTTTATTTAGGTAATTTGTATTTTTTGTAATGTTTGGAACAAAGATTAGATTCAACAAATGGTAATTTTTCGTTACGGAAAATTTGAATAGTTAAAGGAAATGGGATTTTATAAAGTTAATAACTATTTAGGCGTGTATAATAGTTAGGGTTTCGGAAGTTAAATATGATTTTTTTATTTACAAATGTGCAAAAATAACTGAATTTTGTTTTCTTTTTAAAATAGTCTTTTGAATAGAGAGTGCTAAGCTCTTTTTGCATTATATATATATTGTAATGCGTGGAGCCGACTTCTTCGCAGTGGGCTCCTCATCCAACTTGCAGTCATAGGCCAGAGCCTTATATTAAATATAAATATAATTATTTGCTGTATATAAACTGAAGGCAATAGTTGAGTCAAAGATACAGTTCTTTCATTGGCCTTGTAGAACGAGAGTGGTGTACGCGTGCGCGCGTGTTCTAGTGAAAAACACAAACATCCTCGATAAAGAGAGGCGAGTTGCCCCTCGAAATATTGGAACTATAAAAATAATTAGAAATCCAATATATGCATCTTATATATATATATATATATATATATATATATGCGTTTTTTGCCAAAAGTGGCACTTCTCCGATTTAAAATGCATTAAAATAGTGAAAAAATACATTTTTTTGTTATCACTCCAGTAAAATCGTAGAGTTGGTGATAACAAATTAGTTGAACTCATGTGGTACAGTTATCTTATTATTCACTCATCTAACCTCATAGGATGGTTGAAAAACATTCTGGAAAGATACAAGACATGTCTGAGGAAAGAATAAAGGCTGAAGAGTCTGCCAAACACACACACACACACGACAACCTGGTGCAACAGTAATATAAAATTTATTTAAGACGTCGAGAGGTATTAAATGAACTTCCGTCCTCTGTACTTCACAAAACTGGACACTCCAACAACAGATATCCCGTGTTTCTTCTCCGCAGGAACAGCCCGGATCTTCCACTGCTTCGATTGATACTAAACCTTTCCTAAATTTCCAGGTTCTATTATTTATCAAATATTGTAGAAATTTGAGCGGAAATATAAAATGGGATATGAAAAAAAGCTTGAAAAAAGCTTATAAATGTTTCATTTGTCCCAGCGTATATATAATCCATTTTTAAATTTTAAAAGGATTCAATTATACTGGGCACATGGAGTTTATAAAAATTATAATGATCCATTGAATGATGATCCAAATCGTATTTAATTGTTCTGGAATCTACATAGTCTGTGAATCGAGGAATATTTGCAATGCTATGGACACAATTAGTTGAGGTATGTTTCATATGCACGAATTGACCATAAAATAATTCATATTGCATTAAATTTAAATTTTGTTTACATCGGTTATAATGAATTTATACCAAAACTCTGAGCCATATGTAAGTATAGGCCTGAATAAAATTGTATACAATGTTATTCTTTTCGCATATTTAATCACCACATTTTACCACTAAGCGATAGCAGTAACTTTTTCATTCATTCTCTCTTGAAAGGGATATTCTATATACAGTTACGAGCGTCATTCCTCATCTCGTAATCAATCAGTCATCGGTTTTCATCTCTGTCACCATTTGCTTTTTTTTTTAATGGCGCCCTCCTATTGGTTGGCTACGGTCACGCCACCTTTGCCCCCCCCCCCCCCCCCATCATGTATGAGACGCCTACGGAAGCCAACAGTACATAGACAGATAAAGCACATAGGCTATAGTTATTAACTAAAATATGCATTTATTTAAGGCGCCAATTTATAATTGTAACAAATAGTATTTGAATCAAAACATTCAATCGGGTAAAACACGGGCGTTGCCCGGGTCATTCGGCTAATGTATTATATCGAAGTAAGGACAGTGGGAGTTTATTTGTGAAAAGAAAAATTCGCGTCTTAATGTTTTCATTTGTTATATATAGATGACGCGTTATTGCTTTGTATTAATAATAATTATATACAAGAGATCCTTTTTAAACACGAGAGCTCATCTATAGCCATTGCTACTCTGTGAAATATTCCAACATATTGTTTTATGAAAGTAGAATAACTTAGTTTCTACTGATCGTTATAATTGGTATCAGTTGCACCATTGTATAATATTGTAGCGTTATTTGTTGTATTGTTTTACATAATTAAGTTTTAGATTTTGTTTGTGTTTGTTTTGCATGTATTGAATTAATGATTGATATATATATATATATATATATATATATATTCGTGTATTCTTTGATTTGAGTGGTCTGCTCGTTGGCAGCAATAAACGTTTATCGTTCGATTTATCTAAGCCTGTTGCTTGCAATTCTTACCGCCACAAGTGGTGGAGAAGCTGGGTACCGATACCATCACGGATACCTCTGTCAGAAGAAGCCGTCGCCTAGAAGGCCTGGAACCACGTTTTGATTTCGACGAAAAGAATAAGCCAATCAGAAAAATGTCAATATCGGCTGGAGTTAACACGGGTGTTAATACTTGCAAACATTTGACAAGAAACCCAACTGTATTTAGCGGCAATGGAACGGAGGATTGTGGCAAATGGATAAAGGATTACGAACGTATTGCGAGATCGAACTGCTGGGATGCCACGATGAAATTGGCGAACGCACCATTCTTTTTGGAAGGGACCGCTGGCCAATGGTATGATAACAACGAAGAAGGAATGGATTCGTGGGATATGTTTAAGGAGATGTTTAGCCGGACATTCGACAATAGCGGTGTCCTTCTCAGACGCGCTAAGGACAACCTTCAGAGTCGAGCTCAGAAGAGTACAGAATCCTGTGAATCCTATATCCAAGACGTTCTGAGCTTGTGTAGGCAGGTGAATCCCGATATGAGTAAAGAAGAGAAAGTGGCACATCTAATGAAAGGTGTGGTAGAAGATGTCTATCAGGTCATCTTGATAAAGGAAATTGATACTGTTGAAGCCTTTGTCGATTGGTGCCGAAAGGTGGAGGCTTGCAAGCAGCGACGCATCGGGAAACCAAGGTTTGAGCGACTCCCTAACGTCGCAAGTATAGAGCAACCAAACTCCTCGTCCCTGGAAGATCTGATTCGACGAATCGTGAGAGAAGAAATTAAAAGTGCCCTACATTCCGAGCCTATAGTGCCGGAGGTGAACTCCCTGAAGAAAATGATTCATGAAGAGGTTGAGAGAAATCTGACCCCAATTGCGCAGCAGGGTCCATACTACCAAGAACAACGCCGCCAATTTGAAGGACCGGCGAAACCACCCCCGTATTACCAGCAGCAAAGTCCTACAAGGCTGACAACTGCCCGAAGAAAGACTGACGAATGGAGGACGGTGGATAATATTCCCGTTTGTTTCCAATGCGGACGCCCGGGTCACGTCGCCAGGTACTGCCGAGAGCGGCGAGGGATGGTGGATCGACAGCCACCGGGGAGATACCACCCTGTCCAGAACGGCCCGCGAACGATCTATAATAGCAATGAAACCCCAGGCCGCGCAAGTTACCGAAGCCCGTCGCCCTATCCAGGTCGTGGCCGATCCCCAGCTGAACGTCGCCCCTCGATATCGCCAAGCCGACGATCTGGCCGATCACCTTATCGTGAGGAAAACTAGAGCAAGCGCCCTTCGCTGGAGGTAAGGTCGCTGAGGAGATTATAAATCCTCCGCCGCTCATAGCCGCTAAACTATCACAGAATATAGTTGACGTTACTATTGACGATAAAACTTTTCCTGCCCTTGTCGACAGCGGCGCTTCGTTTTCGGTTATTTCGGACCACTTTAGACAACAACACAAAAAGACTATGTTCAGTGACGCTGGCATGACACTTAGAGTTGCCGACGGGAAATATATCGTTTCCAGGGGCCGATGTACATTACGTTTAGAAATAAACGGATTAGTACAGCCGTTTGAATTCATTGTCTTACCAAGTTGTAGCCACGACATCATTCTCGGTTGGGACTTTCTGGAGGCGTCAAGGGCTATAATCGATTGTGGTAGCGCCGAGATTCTGTTAGAAAAAGCAGAACTACCAGAGGATTCTTCGAGCATATTCCAAACTGTGGCTGCCGACGATAGCTTTATAATCCCCGCTGGATCAACCAAGCAGATAAACGTAATCAGCGAAGCTATACTCGGTGTGAGTGATGTCGTAATGGAGCCTTCGAGGATCCTCTTTCTAGAACGTGATCTGATGGTTCCCGCCTCGATCTTCGCTGTCCAGCATGGAAAAGGGAGAATTTGGATAACCAACATCGGCACATGTGATCGAACTGTCCCCAAAGGAATGTGTATTGGAGAGATACAGGTACTGGAAGAGGGTCAGCTGGCGGTCATCGGTGATGCTTCGGACACCAATCGGCAGGGGATTCTTGGACAAGAAAACTCTCCAAACATTGCCTCGATGATAAGCCCTGATCTATCCATGCTTGAAAGGACCAGGATATGTTCGATACTTGGGAGTTTCAGCGGCTTATTTGAATTTAATAAGTTTCCGTCTAATCTGACGAGCACAGCCAAGCACAAGATAAATACAGAGGACCATCCCCCGATTAAACGCCGTCCATATCGAGTGTCGCAGGTCGAACGTCAAACCATTCAGAATGAGGTCGACAAAATGTTGAAAGGAGGTATAGTTCAGCTTTCCGAAAGTCCTTGGTCCTCTCCTGTGGTATTAGTGAAAAAGAAAAATGGTAGTTGGCGTTTCTGTGTCGATTACAGACACCTGAATAAAATCACAAAAAAGGATGTATATCCACTACCAAGGATTGACGATACACTCGATTGCTTGAGAGGGGCGAGTTATTATTCTTCCATGGACCTCCGTTCTGGTTACTGGCAGATTGAGGTGGATGAGGCAGATCGCGAAAAGACCGCCTTCATTACACCCGACGGATTGTACGAGTTCAAAGTTATGCCTTTCGGGCTGTGTAACGCCCCAGCGACATTTGAAAGAATGATGGATACCTTGCTGAGGGGGTTGAAGTGGTCAATGTGCCTTTGCTATCTGGACGATATTATTGTGTTTTCACCCACCTTTGACGAACATGTTCGACGCCTTGAATTAGTTCTCAGGTGTCTCTCAAAGGCTGGACTTGTGTTAAATCCAGACAAGTGCTTGTTCGGAACAAAACGACTAAGCATTTTTGGGCATCTGGTGGATGGAGAGGGCGTGCACCCCGACCCGGGTAAAGTTGATGCTATGTCCAAATTCCCTACTCCCAAATCCCTTACTGATGTAAGAAGTTTCATTGGAATGTGCTCATATTATCGTCGTTTCATTAAGAATTTTGCTCAAAAAGCTGAACCACTACACAGGTTGTTGAGAAAGGACACCAGATTCGAATGGGGACCAGATCAACGGCAGGCCTATGAATCCTTGAGGTTGGCACTCGCGTCGGAACCCGTCTTGGCCCACTTTGACGAAAAGTATGCGACCGAACTGCACACCGACGCCAGTGGGTTTGGAATTGGTGCGGTTTTGGTCCAGGTCCAGGGAGGAAGTGAAAAACCGATTGGATATGCATCAAGAACGCTGTCAACAGCTGAAAAAAATTATTCAACAACGGAGCGGGAGTGTCTTGCCGCGATTTGGGCGATCGGCAAGTTCCGTCCATACCTATTTGGTCGCTCGTTTACAATTGTGACGGATCATCACTCGCTCTGTTGGCTTTCGGGACTGAAGGACCCGTCGGGAAGACTGGCCAGGTGGGCCTTAAGACTTCAGGAGTACAATGTGAACGTGGTATATAAAAACGGCAGAAAACATCAAGATGCCGATTGTCTCTCACGCAATCCAATCGAAGCGAATAACCCAGGGGAATCCGAAGATGACATACCAACATTAGCTGCTTTAACTGATATCGTCGCGGAACAGCGGAAAGATCCGGTAATTGTGAGAATATCGGAGGAATGTTCGAGGAACGATCAAAACCGCTTCAAAATAATCAATGGAGCTCTTTACAAGCGGAATTTCGACCCAGTGGGGCAACCGTGGCTATTGGTGATCCCCAGGCATTTGCGCCCTGACGTCCTCAGAAGTCTCCACGATAATCCAACTGCCGGTCATTTAGGGTTGGCTAAAACCCACGATAGAATTAGGAGGAAGTATTTTTGGCCAGGTCTTCTGAGGAGCATAAGAAAATATGTCGGTCACTGTAGGGAGTGCCAGCGTCGTAAACATGCTCCCTTGCGACCGCCCGGATTGCTGCAACCGATACCACCCACCTCTGTTCCGTTCCAAAGAGTCGGAATTGATCTCCTCGGAAGATTCCCAATATCCCATTTAGGAAATAAATGGATAATAGTTTGCACAGACTATCTGACGCGATACGCTATCACCCGAGCCTTACCATCGGCAGACGCTCAGCAAGTGGCCAAGTTCGTCCTGGAGGACGTAGTGCTTAAACATGGAGCACCACGAGAAATAATTACTGACCGGGGTAGGGTTTTTCAGTCTAAACTAATATCCGAGTTGACGGGACTTTGCTCTTCGGCTCAGAGATTTACCACGGCGTACCATCCTCAGACGAATGGTCTCACTGAGAGACTTAATAAAACCCTGGCCGACATTATGTCAATGTATGTGGACGTCGAACAAAAGGAATGGGACGTTATTCTTCCGTTCATCACGTTTGCTTACAATACGGCGAAGCAGGACACCACCGGATTCACCCCATTAAGCCTCATCCATGGACGAGAAGCTGAAACTACGTTGGATACATTGTTTCCTCTTTAAAAGATGAAGATCAAGAGGACTATAATCGAGAGATAGTGACTCGAGCAGAGGAGACGCGACAATTGGCTCGGCTACATACACTGAGAGCGCAAGAGGGCAATAAACGACTCTACGACGCCAAACATCGAGAAGTGAGCTATCAGCCAGGCGATAAAGTATGGATATTTATACCCGTTCGGAAAATAGGGATATCCGAAAAATTAATAAAACGATATTTCGGCCCTTATAGGGTGACGAGACGCATTTCGGATGTGACGTACGAAGTTGAAAGTCTAGACACTACTAACCGCCGTCGTAAGCCAAAGGAAATTGTGCACGTAGTGAGAATGAAGAACTACCGTGACCCGGACGAACAACTGGACCTACCCGAGGATGAGCCTGCCGTCTGACAGCGAGGACGCTGTCCTTTTGGAGAGGAGGGCATTGTAGCGTTATTTGTTGTATTGTTTTACATAATTAAGTTTTAGATTTTGTTTGTGTTTGTTTTGCATGTATTGAATTAATGATTGATATATATATATATATATTCGTGTATTCTTTGATTTGAGTGGTCTGCTCGTTGGCAGCAATAAACGTTTATCGTTCGATTTATCTAAGCCTGTTGCTTGCAATTCTTACCGCCACAATATATTGTAAAGTATTAAAAATGGCATATCCTGACGAGGAGCACATGTGCTTAACAGAAGGCAGAGCGCCATCTGGTGGAACAGAAATCAACTAAACATTGATCTAGCCTGTTCCCTGATATTTGGCCAACCCAATTTCTTGATAAATCAAGAAAAGCCATCCACGAACGCGTTTCGCGCTTTTGGCGCTCGTCAGCGTGGATTAGGCTGAACCACTGCGACCAAAAATATTTTTTGGTCCCAGTGGCTTCCCGAAAAACCAAGAAATGGGTATTTAAGGTCAAACTTGCGTAAATACGCTTAGTACAACTAAAAAACGAAAGAAAAAATAAAAGATAAAAAGATCAGGTGTTGAAATCAATATTAAAATGGCATATCCTGACCAGGAGCACATGTGCTTTAATATTGTAAAGTATTTTCACTCACAGAATTTAGTCACTCCACAGTCTTCTACCAGCAGATAATGGATACATCATTGGCGTAACAAATTATATCAGCATTTCAAGATTCAAAATTAATCAGCAACTCCTTTAGTAAAAATATTTCATAGTAGGAAGGATAATGATTCTCCCTATGTGAAAAAATAAAAAAATATTTATTCATAATAAAATCCAACTATTAAAATACAATATAACGCGGCTGATGATTGTAAAACGAAAATTAAAATTATACCGCGAATGTTTCTTTTTTAAAAATCGAAATTTATTTTCAAAGAGAAATAGCGACATTTCTAACTTTGAGGATGAGGTATGGAAAGGTGAAACATGAAGAGTAATGGAGAACGGAAAAATAAAAAGTGTCCAGGGGCGGGAATCGAACCCACACCCTTCTGCTTACCGGGCAGGTGCCTTGACCACTCGGCTACCCTGGACGTATTTTTCCGTTCATAACTTATATTTAAAGTAACATTTAAAATACAATATAACGCGGCTGATGATTGTAAAACGAAAATTAAAATTATACCGCGAATGTTTCTTTTTTAAAAATCGAAATTTATTTTCAAAGAGAAATAGCGACATTTCTAACTTTGAGGATGAGGTATGGAAAGGTGAAACATGAAGAGTAATGGAGAACGGAAAAATAAAAAGTGTCCAGGGGCGGGAATCGAACCCACACCCTTCTGCTTACCGGGCAGGTGCCTTGACCACTCGGCTACCCTGGACGTATTTTTCCGTTCATAACTTATATTTAAAGTAACATTTAAAATACAATATAACGCGGCTGATGATTGTAAAACGAAAATTAAAATTATACCGCGAATGTTTCTTTTTTAAAAATCGAAATTTATTTTCAAAGAGAAATAGCGACATTTCTAACTTTGAGGATGAGGTATGGAAAGGTGAAACATGAAGAGTAATGGAGAACGGAAAAATAAAAAGTGTCCAGGGGCGGGAATCGAACCCACACCCTTCTGCTTACCGGGCAGTTACCTCAAAGTTAGAAATGTCGCTATTTCTCTTTGAAAATAAATTTCGATTTTTAAAAAAGAAACATTCGCGGTATAATTTTAATTTTCGTTTTACAATCATCAGCCGCATTATATTGTATTTTAAATGTTACTTTAAATATAAGTTATGAACGGAAAAATACGTCCAGGGTAGCCGAGTGGTCAAGGCACCTGCCCGGTAAGCAGAAGGGTGTGGGTTCGATTCCCGCCCCTGGACACTTTTTATTTTTCCGTTCTCCATTACTCTTCATGTTTCACCTTTCCATACCTCATCCTCAAAGTTAGAAATGTCGCTATTTCTCTTTGAAAATAAATTTCGATTTTTAAAAAAGAAACATTCGCGGTATAATTTTAATTTTCGTTTTAAAATCCAACTATATTAAAATTAATAATTCGAAAAGCAAAAATTTAATATAATAAATTATATATTTAAATTTATAGATAAAATATTATTTTCTGAATAAATTATTTCAGTTTCTGATTATATATACTTTATTGTTGTAGATAGAGTAAAAGAAAAATGTGATAATAAACTACCCTTAAACAAAATTTGGATTAATTCTTTTTAAGAATTATCTTTTGGCCTGATATATTTTCTATATGAAGGGATATTTTAAAATATAAATTTTGTAATAAAGTGTTCACATTTTATTGGAAACATTTGGGCTAAATAATTAAGGTTAGAGAGAAATGTTGTTTTTTTTTTCAAAATTCTATGATTAAAATTATTTCTAAAAATATCTCTTTTGCTAATGAGCTGAATTTTTCTGTCTCAAATATCTGAAAACATTAACTAGGAGTTCGTTTGGTTTATTACATTTATTTATTAAATGGATTAGAATGTTAGGAATTCTATAGATTTATAATAAATTGATCTGAAACTAAATATAGATTATCATCGCGCGCCCTCTATCTTCAAGAAATGAAATTATTTAAGGCAATTTCTTTCTTTTAATAAATCAAGCAGTTTCCTACTGTTATTTCCTAAGCTCTTTAATTGGTTGGAATTTGACTCAGATAACATATAGCCACATCAACTAATGATTTATTTAACTCCCGACGTTTCAATATCCTGCTTTCAATCTCTTCAGTGGAATCATTACACTAATCTACAAAAAGAAAGGTTTTTTTTGCCCAAAAGAAATAATATCTGATCTTAATGCGACATTTTTTGTGCTGATTACAAATATATCATTAGTTTTTTTCTATCATGTAAGGTTTCTGAGTTTGAGCCTTTTTTTGGGGATTGGGTAAAACACGCAGTAATAAATGCAAGCAATGTTATGTAAGCTTTTTGCTTAAACCTCATTATATTAGCTAGTGGTGATAGATTTGCTACGGGTTTATTCTTGCCTGGACAAGTTGATACGTAAAATAATTATTTTGATCCACTGAGGGGAGTGACAGCAGATCATTTAAACGTCAGGAGTTAAATATATCATTGGTTGATGTGGATGTATATTATCTGAACCTACTGTCCTTATTGCGAAGAAAAATATTGATGGGGCTTAATAGCCTTTCAGTGATTTCCCGCGCACGCCCATTTAACCCAACACACCATAACGGTTCCTACTGAAGAGCAAAGTTCTCCCGATATTTTACATAGAGCAGCAAGAACAATAGAAAGTTGTTCTATTTATAAAAGAATAAATCGCATTGAAATTGGTCTTCTTTCTTATATATTACTAGCCCAATGACCCGGGCAACGCCCGTGTTTTACCCGATTGAATGTTTTTATTCAAATACTATTTGTTACAATTATAAATTGGCGCCTTAAATAAATGCATATGTTATTCAATTACTATAGTCTATGTGCTTTATCTGTCTATGTACTGTTGGCTTCCGTAGGCGTCTCTTACTGGGAAAAAGAAAGAGAGGATTCCATTTGGTTATTAACTAATATATGCATTTATTTAAGAAGCGACCCGCTCCAACACAATAGTTACAAAAACGGAAATGCGAGTGGGGGGGGGGGGGGGGGGCAAAGGTGGCGTGATCGTAGCCGACCAATAGGAGGGCGCCATTAAAAAAAAAAGCAAACCGTGACAGAGGCGACGAAGAATGACGCTCGTAACTGTATGTAGAATTATTCGCAGGATTCTTAACAGTCTGTTTTCCAAATATATTTCATCTATAAATAAGTGCTTTTAAAATTAAAGATGCTTCAGCCAGTAAATCCTTTTAACTATGAATGCCGGCCAGGTAGCCCCTATCTTTACGATATTTATAAATGATTCTAATAAAATTTACTTTGAAAATGCTCTTCGAAATAAAAGAAAGTATGTTTATCCACTCATTACTAAAGAACGAAAATTCTGATTAAAAATAAAGATAGACTTTATTAGCAACTTTTTAGCATTATCTAGTTATTTATGCTTATCTCTAAATAGATTCCGGAGAGTGAATCAAAGGTTTTGCAATATTTACTTCACTTTATCTTTTAATGGATAGCTTTGTGAAGAATTATACCTAGCAAGAAAAGTATTGAACATCGCGTTTCACCGTCTTAACCATCTTTGTGTCAGTTCTTCGATCCTTCTTTCGAAGCGTAGAGCTCCTTCATCCCAGCTTCCCACTCCTTCCTGTCATTGCAGTGCGATGGAAGAAGGACATTGACCGAAACAAGCAAATAATCCGACGGTGCACGGTCCGAACTGTATGCTGGGTGTGGCTGAAGTTCGATTTCTTCATGGTAATGGAGTTTTTCTTTCGTCGTTTAACAGTATGTAGTTTGTCGATATCATGCTGTGGAGGAGTTTTCTGTTCAACAAAGCTGTGTAATTTTGTTTCAAAACAGTATATAACCGATCTATTTGTCCATAATATAGATTGGCATTGATGGGGGGTTCGACCGTTTAGAATTAAATCCTAGTGGAGCATTCTTCAAAATTCGACCAGATGCACAACATCGACTTATGTTCGAAGTGTCCACGTTTGACAACAGGTTCAGGGAGTTGACCGGACTCAACGGCTGCTTTTGAGTGTTATGAATACGAGAATAAATCCACTTATCATCACAAGTTTCAATTTACTTTATAAAATACACATTATGCGGATTCGCTAGAAGTTTTTTGTTGGCGTCCATTCGTGATCTACAAAACTATAGCTTCTGATAATCTTATCTAGTTCGTGGAAGGTGACCAACCACGGTGGTTTGTGATGTTCCCAGCTCATCTGATAGTCTATAATAGCTGGTTGTCGGACTTTCTTCCACAGTTTGGCACAGGGCATAATTATCTATAGTTCGCAGCCTAATCGGTCTTTAGGCTATCTTCAAGATCTCTGTCACCTAATCGAAATTTATTGAGCCACCTGGTTGTGGTGCTGTGATTCAAATACCCTTCTCATTTTCATGAAAAATGTCTATTGTTGCTTCAGTAGCGCTATGACATAATTGTGAAACACATGAAATTCTCAATTAAGTCTAGTTGAAAATACATTTTAATATTATATAAAGCAAATAAAAAAAATAATAACGAAACGAAGATAGAATATGATAGTACACTTTGCCATCTTTAGAATGATGTATCATATGCTAGGTTAGCAGTTTGAATAATCAAGTGAGGTGGCTGCTTAAAGGTTTACTTTCTGTGATAGTTAGTCTGTAGAGCACCAGGCTCCTCAACTAGTGAATTAAAATTTACTAAAATTGTCACATGTGACTACTATAATACCGAAACAATATGCTTATCGTTTAAAACACTTTTAGTTAGACAGACTCGAGGACTCTACCCGGGCGAGGCCGTTTAGCGTTTTATAACTTTGATTTTCTTTTGTAAAAATAAATATATTAATTATCATTTTTATATATTTGCTCTTTAAAATGTATATAAATAAAAGAAAACCAAGGTGGGAAGATGATAAAAATGCATATCCTGATCCTGCATCTTAATTTTGCTGATAGCGTTCCGCCATTTATTGTAGAAATACCAAGTAAGCTTTAATTGGTTTTATTTTCGGAATATATCCTTTCTTGAATTGACAAGAAAAGCCAAACACGGGCTGTTGACCCTAATGGTGTAAGCTAACGACTGCATTGAGCTATCCTCCCTCCATCACATACACATGCTCCACTCTAAGGACAGAGATTCAAGAATCAGGATATTGAACGAACAGTTCCAGAAAACAAACATGGCTCAAGAGTAGGATTTTTCTGTAGTTATTCTCTAAAGTTATTGCCCAATCTTGAACATTCTGTCCTTATGAGAAAGGTTGGCGACAATTTACGGGCTGAAATTTTGCTCTCTCTTGAGGACATTAGCAATCTCTATTTAGAAATTACAGATATTTAATTTTACAAACTACGCATCACTCCTTTCATGCACCACCTTTGGTTTGTCTCATTTTCTGGAGTATCTAACATGTCAAACTTCTCGCCCACCTTGAAATCTCTCATGCCTTTTTCTCTTCCAGATCAAAAGATATCAACCTTTGTGTGTTGTGTATGATATAGCAACTTCCTGGCTGATTCCCTTGCTTCTTCCATAGATTTTCAACATTTCTCCCAGCATTTTCTTTCCTAACCTCTTTTTAGTAAATCTCTTCTATTTTTCTTAGCTCTCGGTTAGATTACCATGGTATAAGGAAGAGTACGTTCAAAGAAACTTCATCCTTAATGCCACTTTATCCTTCTTCCCTGTTCTAGAATCACTATTTGATCGGTCAGTCGTCGGTAACAATTATAGAATTCAATAAATTAACAAAATCCCCCATATTCACTGTAGTTACTTCTCATACCGGGAGGCATAAAGACTAAGAAAAGAAATAGAGATAATATTGTCTTTTTATTATTTCGTCATCGTTAAAACATGATATTTCGAATCCGCCTTTTTAATATTCGCG
This sequence comes from Cordylochernes scorpioides, assembly GCA_030710605.1. NCBI lineage: Eukaryota > Metazoa > Arthropoda > Arachnida > Pseudoscorpiones > Chernetidae > Cordylochernes > Cordylochernes scorpioides. Next base: position 27,532,948 of record CP092877.1, read on the forward strand.
TTTATTTATTTATATGCTTCTGATGATCATGTCGTCGTTATCTTGGAACTACCTTATCTCATCTTTTACTCACCAAGCTCATGCTTCTATTGGATGATCAGCTTATAGATTGGTCAACCATTGAAGCCTAAATTGTAATAGGAGCTAGTCTAAAAGAGGTCAATAACTCTAGGGAATTGACGAATGTATGTTGGAGACTCTATACTGTATGATAATATAAATGACGGAAGAGGATTCCAGAGGAATGTTAAGGAAGAACTACAGCTGCGGGGATGGCTACCGTATAGCAGACGGCATTCTTGTGTGACATCGGAGGTACCAAAAAAAAGCGGAAAAAGAAGCGGAATCCGGGCGTGTGTCCGTGAGAATAATCCTGGAAGACGGTGCAGAGGAGCCGGCTCGACTAGAACTGAGTGTACCTTTGGTGAGGAAGTTCCTTTTGGTAGCGGAGAACGAAAGCAATTCCGTCTATCTATTAATTCCACCAGCAACTACTTCTAAAGAAGCGTATCCCGCTAATCTCTATCCAAAGATAATCCTCCTTTTTTCTTGAAAAAAGAGATACTTCGGCCAGTATAAATCTTTTTATTACATCGACGTTTCGACAAAAAACTTTTGTCCTCGTCAGGAGCAAATAAAAATTAAAACATATAGCAAGGCGCTAAAAATTAATTTTTAGCGCCTTGCTATATGTTTTAATTTTTATTTGCTCCTGACGAGGACAAAAGTTTTTTGTCGAAACGTCGATGTAATAAAAAGATTTATACTGGCCGAAGTATCTCTTTTTTCAAGAAATATGAATGCCGACCAGGCAGCCTCTATCTTCACGATAATCCTCCTTGTTATTTAAAAACCTTGGACGTGAACAAGGATGGCTGGAGAGCGTCGTAACAAAATGTACATTAACGACCCCCCAAAGGACTCTCATTGCCGTTTCTTTTTATTTCAAGCAAAAGGTATTCAAAAAAGAGAAAGACCAAGTTTACATTAACATTAACTATGGTTAGAAAGAAATAAAAACATATGTAAAAATGAAGGTGATAGCATGATGAATCTATATTTGTGCAAAATTATATAAAATCTTATATTAATATATTTAAAAATATTAATTCTTTTCCCTCCGGACTTCTATTGAGACCGTCACAACAAAGAGTTTCTCGCTTTAGCAACCGAAGCTATCGAGAGAGCATATCGAGTAATCTGCCTGAGCAATCAAAGCGATCTAACTACCAGAGCGATCCAAGTGATCTAACTACCAAAGCGATTCAAGCGATCTAATTACCAGAGCTATCCAAGTGTCAAACTACCAGAGCGATCCAAGTGATCTAACTACCAAAGCGATTCAAGCGATCTAACTACCAGAGCGATTCAAGCGATCTAACTACCAGAGCGATCCAAGTGATCTAACTACCAAAACGATTCAAGCGATCTAATTACTAGAGCTATCCAAGTGTCAAACTACCAGAGCGATCCAAGTGATCTAACTACCAGAGCTATCCAAGTGTCAAACTACCAGAGCGATCCAAGTGATCTAACTACCAGAGCGATTCAAGTGTCAAACTACCAAAGCGATCCAAATGATCTAACTACCAGAGCGATCCAAGCGATCTAACTACCAAAGCGATTCAAGGGATCTAATTACTAGAGCTATCCAAGTGTCAAACTACCAGAGCGATCCAAGTGATATAACTACCAGAGCGATTCAAGTGTCAAACTACCAAAGCGATCCAAATGATCTAACTACCAGAGCGATCCAGGTGAAATAATTACCAAAGCTATCCAAGCGATCTAACTACCAAATCTATCCGAGTTATCTATTTATCAAAGATATCCAAGTGATCTAACTAACAAATCTATCCGAGTTATCTAATTATAAAAGTTATCCAAGTGATCTAACTACCAAAGCGATCCAAGTGATCTAACCACCAGAGCGATCCAAGTGATCAAACTAGCAGAGTGATCCAAGTGATCTAACTACCAGAACGATTCAAATGATGTAACCACCAGAGCGATCCAAGTGTCAAACTACTAGAGCGATCCAAGTGATCTAACTACCAGAGCGACCCAAGTGATCTAACTACCAAAGCGCTTCAAGCGATCTAACTACCAAAGCGATCCAAATGATCTATCTACCAAAGCGATCCAAATGATCTAACTACCAGAGCGATCCAAGTGATCTAACTACCAGAGCGATCCAAGTGATCTAATTACCAGAGTGATCCAAGTGTCAAACTACCAGAGCGATCCAAGTTATCTAATTACCAGAGCGATCCAAGTGTCAAACAACCAGAGCGATCGAAGTGATCTAACTACCAGAGCGATCCAAGTGTCAAACTACCAAAGTGATCCAAGTGATCTAATTACCAGAGCGATCCAAGTGTCAAACTACCAGAGTGAAACAAGTGATCTAACCACCAGAGCGATCCAAGTGTCAAACTACCAGAGTGATCCAAGTGATCTAACCACCAGAGCGATCCAAGTGATCTAACTACCAGAGTAATCCAAGTGATCTAACTACCAGAGCGATTCAAGTGATCTAACTACCAGAGCGATTCCAAATGACCTATCTACCAGAAAGATCCAATGGATCTAATTAATATAGAGATTCAATTGATCTAACTACCAAAGCGAACCATGTCAACTGATTATCAAAGCGATCCATGTGATCTAACTTCCAGAGAGATCCAAGTGATCTAATTACAAAGTTATCCAAGATAAATTCCAGGGCTTTCCAATTATTCAAGCGATCTACCAGAACGATCAAAGCGAACTTCAAGATAAACCAAAGCGATCTTTTAATCGAGCTACCTAGAAAGCACCATGAGAGGCGGCTGCGGTAAGAAGAAGAGACGTAATAGGTAGGTAGAACCTCTATTGATTCTATAATGTGTAGCTTAATGTATATAGTTTCGATTCTTTAAAGTTATTTATTAGTACTAGTTTTAATAAAGAAAAATCAACCATGAGCACAATCTTTAGACTACTGTTAAAGCAGTTGTGAAAAGCAGATGCTAAATAGATAAAAATATGTTTTATATAGACTTTTATCTTTTTCATTTTTTTCATGTGTTAAGCGTGTTTACTCAAGTTTGGCCTTAAATACCCATTTCTTTGTTTTTCAAGAAGCCTCTGGGATAAAAAAAAATCGTTTTGGTCGCAGTGGTACAGCCTACTCCACGCTGACGAGAGCCAAAAGCGCGAAACGCCTTTCGTGGATGGCTTATCTTGATTTATCAAGAAATTGGGTTGGCCAAATATTAGGGAACAGGCTAAATCAATGTTTAGTTGATTTCTGTTCCACCAGATGGCGCTGTGCCTTCTGGTCAGGATATGCCATTTTTATTTTTGATTTCAACAACTGACCTTTTTATCTTTTTATTTTTTCTTTCTTTTTTCATATAGAATTATATGATGGACATGACGTAGCAGGCAGGCAAACAGAAGTGTCAACAAAAACAAAAAAAGGGAGTTGCAGCGCCTTTAGTGGTGCCATTTGGAAGTTGCCTGTGTATTTGAAGGAAGCATACACAGAGATCACCAAATATTTACTTGAGTATTAAAGGAAAACTTCGAAAACAGGTTTAATAACAAAATCATATTAAACATTAATAAAACCTATTAAACAATATTATCAACTAAATCATCACACGTATAAGACAGTTCCCTCTGTTTATATAATAAAAATCACACCCAACACACACATATAAATAGATCGTTCAAATATTGAAACAATAGGAACAAAACCTATATATATATATTACTAGCCGAATGACCCGGGCAACGCCCGGGTTTTACCCTATTAAATGTACCCTATTCAAATACTATTCGTTACAATTATAAATTGGCGCCGTGGATGTCACTTTTGTGAAACGTCCCGCTCCAAACTTTGTGTCTGAGAAGCGATATTTTTTAGAAAGATGATCTGGCTTTTGTTTTCTGCTCGAATGAATGTTTTTCTGTTAGAATTTTGTTCCTGTATACAAAATAATGAACTGGTTTCACCCGTGGTCTCTGCTTTTTGGAATTTTTCCCGATATAATTTTGTATCTGATAATCAAACATGATACAGCAATATCGTCATCATCATTTTCTGACTAAAAATATATAGTTTTAATAATTGATTTATATATCTTTTAAAATAGTCTATCGTCTTCCCCGTATTCCTTTACCTATGTATGGAAATTTTGGTTTAAAATTAGTGAACTATTGCGAATTTGTATACCGGACATACAGGCAGACAAACAGACAAACATACAAATATTCATTTTTATATAGAGAGAGATTTCCCCAAACAATTTAGGAAAATTTATTAATTGTGTATTGAGAATAAATTATTTAGTAATATAAACAATCGATAAAACATTTTTTATTGCCTTTATACTGAAAGGATAGAAATAATGGGATCTAAACTTCAGTTTTTATGATAAAAACAACTTTTAATTATCCAATTCTTCTCCTTTCTGAAAAATATAAAATATCAACCTCATTGTGTAGAGAAAATAGACCAAAATGAAATCGATGTGAGTGATACGTAAATGCTACCAACTACTGCAGGTAGTCTATGGATTCAGATAAATAGAGAGAAGGTTTTGCTGAATATTATTTAGGTATTATCAACGTAGGGACAAAGCTCGCCTATTTGGTACAAGAGGTGTTGCGCCTATTTTTTCTTTTAAAGAAAGAAACCTCGTCCTGCTGTCTTTAATGTGCTTTGTAATTAATACTATTGTGAGAGAAAGATACATATTTTAATTGCTATTCCTTTATTCAATAAATATATTTGCTGCGTGTGTCACCTATACCTTTTTTCAAAATAAAGTTACGGCGTGTGTCACCTATTCCTTTCTTCAATAAATAAAGTTTCAACGTGCGTCACTTATTCCTTTCTTCAATAAATAAAGTTACGGCGTGTGTCACCTCTTTCTTTCTTCAATAAAAAAAGTTACGGCGTGTGTCACCTATTCTTTTCTTCAATAAATATATTTGCGGCGTGCGTCACCTATTTCTTTCTTCAATAAACAAAGTTACGGCGTGTGTTACCTCTTCCTTTCTTCAATAAATAAAGTTACGGCGTGTGTCACCTATTCCTTTCTTCAATAAATATATTTGCGGCGTGCGTCACTTATTCCTTTCTTCAATAAATAAAGTTACGGCGTGTGTCACCTCTTTCTTTCTTCAATAAATAAAGTTACGGCGTGTGTCACCTATTCCTTTCTTCAATAAATATATTTGCGGCGTGCGTCACTTATTCCTTTCTTCAATAAATAAAGTTACGGCGTGTGTCACCTCTTTCTTTCTTCAATAAATAAAGTTACGGCGTGTGTCACCTATTCCTTTCTTCAATAAATATATTTGCGGCGTGTGTCACCTATTCCTTTCTTCAATAAATAAAGTTACGGCGTGCGCCACCTATTTCTTTCTTCAATAAATAAAGTTACGGCGTGTGTTACCTCTTCCTTTCTTCAATAAATAAAGTTACGGCGTGTGTCACCTCTTCCTTTCTTCAATAAATGAAGTTACGGCGTGTGTTACCTCTTCCTTTCTTCAATAAATAAAGTTACGGCGTGTGTCACCTCTTCCTTTCTTCAATAAATAAAGTTACGGCGTGTGTCACCTCTTCCTTTCTTCAATGAATAAAGTTACGGCGTGTGTCACCTCTTCCTTTCTTCAATAAATAAAGTTACGGCGTGTGTCACCTATTCCTTTCTTCAATAAATATATTTGCGGCGTGTGTCACCTATACTTTTTTCAAAAATAAAGTTTCAACGTGCGTCACCTATTTCTTTCTTCAATAAATAAAGTTACGGCGTGTGTTACCTCTTCCTTTTTTTCAATAAATAAAGTTACGGCGTGTGTCACCTCTTCCTTTCTTCAATGAATAAAGTTACGGCGTGTGTCACCTCTTCCTTTCTTCAATAAATAAAGTTACGGCGTGTGTCACCTATTCCTTTCTTCAATAAATATATTTGCGGCGTGTGTCACCTATACTTTTTTCAAAAATAAAGTTTCAACGTGCGTCACCTATTTCTTTCTTCAATAAATAAAGTTACGGCGTGTGTTACCTCTTCCTTTCTTCAATAAATAAAGTTACGGCGTGTGTCACCTCTTCCTTTCTTCAATGAATAAAGTTACGGCGTGTGTCACCTCTTCCTTTCTTCAATAAATAAAGTTACGGCGTGTGTCACCTATTCCTTTCTTCAATAAATAAAGTTACGGCGTGTGTCACCTCTTCCTTTCTTCAATAAATAAAGTTACGGCGTGTGTCACCTCTTCCTTTCTTCAATGAATAAAGTTACGGCGTGTGTCACCTCTTCCTTTCTTCAATAAATAAAGTTACGGCGTGTGTCACCTATTCCTTTCTTCAATAAATATATTTGCGGCGTGTGTCACCTATACTTTTTTCAAAAATAAAGTTTCAACGTGCGTCACCTATTTCTTTCTTCAATAAATAAAGTTACGGCGTGTGTTACCTCTTCCTTTTTTCAATAAATAAAGTTACGGCGTGTGTCACCTCTTCCTTTCTTCAATGAATAAAGTTACGGCGTGTGTCACCTCTTCCTTTCTTCAATAAATAAAGTTACGGCGTGTGTCACCTATTCCTTTCTTCAATAAATATATTTGCGGCGTGTGTCACCTATACTTTTTTCAAAAATAAAGTTTCAACGTGCGTCACCTATTTCTTTCTTCAATAAATAAAGTTACGGCGTGTGTTACCTCTTCCTTTCTTCAATAAATAAAGTTACGGCGTGTGCCACCTCTTCCTTTCTTCAATGAATAAAGTTACGGCGTGTGTCACCTCTTCCTTTCTTCAATAAATAAAGTTACGGCGTGTGTCACCTATTCCTTTCTTCAATAAATATATTTGCGGCGTGTGTCACCTATACTTTTTTCAAAAATAAAGTTTCAACGTGCGTCACCTATTTCTTTCTTCAATAAATAAAGTTACGGCGTGTGTTACCTCTTCCTTTCTTCAATAAATAAAGATACGGCGTGTGTTACCTCTTCCTTTCTTCAATAAAAAAAGTTACGGCGTGTGTCACCTCTTCCTTTCTTCAATGAATAAAGTTACGGCGTGTGTCACCTCTTCCTTTCTTCAATAAATAAAGTTACGGCGTGTGTTACCTCTTCCTTTCTTTAATAAATAAAGTTACGGCGTGTGTCACCTCTTCCTTTCTTCAATAAATAAAGTTACGGCGTGTGTTACCTCTTCCTTTCTTCAATAAATAAAGTTACGGCGTGTGTCACCTCTTCCTTTCTTCAATGAATAAAGTTACGGCGTGTGTCACCTCTTCCTTTCTTCAATAAATAAAGTTACGGCGTGTGTTACCTCTTCCTTTCTTCAATAAATAAAGTTACGGCGTGTGTCACCTCTTCCTTTCTTCAATAAATAAAGTTACGGCGTGTGTTACCTCTTCCTTTCTTCAATAAATAAAGTTACGGCGTGTGTCACCTCTTCCTTTCTTCAATAAATAAAGTTACGGCGTGTGTTACCTCTTCCTTTCTTCAATAAATAAAGTTACGGCGTGTGTCACCTCTTCCTTTCTTCAATAAATAAAGTTACGGCGTGTGTTACCTCTTCATTTCTTCAATAAATAAAGTTACGGCGTGTGTCACCTCTTCTTTTCTTCAATAAATAAAGATACGGCGTGTGTAACCTATTCCTTTCTTCAATAAATAAGGTTACGGCGTGTGTCACAATTTTCCTTTCTTCAATAAATAAAGTTACGGCGTGTGTTACCTCTTCCTTTCTTCAATAAATAAAGTTACGGCGTGTGTCACCTATTCCTTTCTTCAATAAATAAAGTTACGGCGTGTGTCCCCTCTTCCTTTCTTCAATAAATAAAGTTACGGCGTGTGTCACCTATTCCTTTCTTCAATAAATAAAGTTACGGCGTGTGTCACCTATTCTTTTCTACAATAAATAAAGTTACGGCATGTGTTACCTATTCCTTTCTTCAATAAATAAAGTTACGGCGTGTGTCACCTATTCCTTTCTTCAATGAATAAAGTTACGGCGTGTGTCACCTATTCTTTTCTACAATAAATAAAGTTACGGCATGTGTTACCTATTCCTTTCTTCAATAAATAAAGTTACGGCGTGTGTCACCTATTCCTTTCTTCAACAAATAAAGATATGGCATGTGTCACCTATTCCTTTCTTACATAAATAAAGATACGGCGTGTGTCACCTCTTCCTTTCTTCAATAAATAAAGTTACGGCGTGTGTTACCTCTTCCTTTCTTCAATAAATAAAGTTACGGCGTGTGTCACCTCTTCCTTTCTTCAATAAATAAAGTTACGGCGTGTGTCACCTCTTCCTTTCTTCAATGAATAAAGTTACGGCGTGTGTCACCTCTTCCTTTCTTCAATAAATAAAGTTACGGCGTGTGTCACCTATTCCTTTCTTCAATAAATATATTTGCGGCGTGTGTCACCTATACTTTTTTCAAAAATAAAGTTTCAACGTGCGTCACCTATTTCTTTCTTCAATAAATAAAGTTACGGCGTGTGTTACCTCTTCCTTTTTTCAATAAATAAAGTTACGGCGTGTGTCACCTCTTCCTTTCTTCAATGAATAAAGTTACGGCGTGTGTCACCTCTTCCTTTCTTCAATAAATAAAGTTACGGCGTGTGTCACCTATTCCTTTCTTCAATAAATATATTTGCGGCGTGTGTCACCTATACTTTTTTCAAAAATAAAGTTTCAACGTGCGTCGCCTATTTCTTTCTTCAATAAATAAAGTTACGGCGTGTGTTACCTCTTCCTTTCTTCAATAAATAAAGTTACGGCGTGTGTCACCTCTTCCTTTCTTCAATAAATAAAGTTACGGCGTGTGTTACCTCTTCCTTTCTTCAATAAATAAAGTTACGGCGTGTGTCACCTCTTCCTTTCTTCAATAAATAAAGTTACGGCGTGTGTTACCTCTTCCTTTCTTCAATAAATAAAGTTACGGCGTGTGTCACCTCTTCCTTTCTTCAATAAATAAAGTTACGGCGTGTGTTACCTCTTCCTTTCTTCAATAAATAAAGTTACGGCGTGTGTCACCTCTTCCTTTCTTCAATAAATAAAGTTACGGCGTGTGTTACCTCTTCATTTCTTCAATAAATAAAGTTACGGCGTGTGTCACCTCTTCTTTTCTTCAATAAATAAAGATACGGCGTGTGTAACCTATTCCTTTCTTCAATAAATAAGGTTACGGCGTGTGTCACAATTTTCCTTTCTTCAATAAATAAAGTTACGGCGTGTGTTACCTCTTCCTTTCTTCAATAAATAAAGTTACGGCGTGTGTCACCTATTCCTTTCTTCAATAAATAAAGTTACGGCGTGTGTCCCCTCTTCCTTTCTTCAATAAATAAAGTTACGGCGTGTGTCACCTATTCCTTTCTTCAATAAATAAAGTTACGGCGTGTGTCACCTATTCTTTTCTACAATAAATAAAGTTACGGCATGTGTTACCTATTCCTTTCTTCAATAAATAAAGTTACAGCGTGTGTCACCTATTCCTTTCTTCAATGAATAAAGTTACGGCGTGTGTCACCTATTCTTTTCTACAATAAATAAAGTTACGGCATGTGTTACCTATTCCTTTCTTCAATAAATAAAGTTACGGCGTGTGTCACCTATTCCTTTCTTCAACAAATAAAGATATGGCATGTGTCACCTATTCCTTTCTTACATAAATAAAGATACGGCGTGTGTCACCTCTTCCTTTCTTCAATAAATAAAGTTACGGCGTGTGTTACCTCTTCCTTTCTTCAATAAATAAAGTTACGGCGTGTGTCACCTCTTCCTTTCTTCAATAAATAAAGTTACGGCGTGTGTCACCTCTTCCTTTCTTCAATGAATAAAGTTACGGCGTGTGTCACCTCTTCCTTTCTTCAATAAATAAAGTTACGGCGTGTGTCACCTATTCCTTTCTTCAATAAATATATTTGCGGCGTGTGTCACCTATACTTTTTTCAAAAATAAAGTTTCAACGTGCGTCACCTATTTCTTTCTTCAATAAATAAAGTTACGGCGTGTGTTACCTCTTCCTTTTTTCAATAAATAAAGTTACGGCGTGTGTCACCTCTTCCTTTCTTCAATGAATAAAGTTACGGCGTGTGTCACCTCTTCCTTTCTTCAATAAATAAAGTTACGGCGTGTGTCACCTATTCCTTTCTTCAATAAATATATTTGCGGCGTGTGTCACCTATACTTTTTTCAAAAATAAAGTTTCAACGTGCGTCGCCTATTTCTTTCTTCAATAAATAAAGTTACGGCGTGTGTTACCTCTTCCTTTCTTCAATAAATAAAGTTACGGCGTGTGTCACCTCTTCCTTTCTTCAATGAATAAAGTTACGGCGTGTGTCACCTCTTCCTTTCTTCAATAAATAAAGTTACGGCGTGTGTCACCTATTCCTTTCTTCAATAAATATATTTGCGGCGTGTGTCACCTATACTTTTTTCAAAAATAAAGTTTCAACGTGCGTCACCTATTTCTTTCTTCAATAAATAAAGTTACGGCGTGTGTTACCTCTTCCTTTCTTCAATAAATAAAGATACGGCGTGTGTTACCTCTTCCTTTCTTCAATAAATAAAGTTACGGCGTGTGTCACCTCTTCCTTTCTTCAATGAATAAAGTTACGGCGTGTGTCACCTCTTCCTTTCTTCAATAAATAAAGTTACGGCGTGTGTTACCTCTTCCTTTCTTCAATAAATAAAGTTACGGCGTGTGTCACCTCTTCCTTTCTTCAATAAATAAAGTTACGGCGTGTGTTACCTCTTCCTTTCTTCAATAAATAAAGCTACGGCGTGTGTCACCTCTTCCTTTCTTCAATGAATAAAGTTACGGCGTGTGTCACCTCTTCCTTTCTTCAATAAATAAAGTTACGGCGTGTGTTACCTCTTCCTTTCTTCAATAAATAAAGTTACGGCGTGTGTCACCTCTTCCTTTCTTCAATAAATAAAGTTACGGCGTGTGTTACCTCTTCCTTTCTTCAATAAATAAAGTTACGGCGTGTGTTACCTCTTCCTTTCTTCAATAAATAAAGTTACGGCGTGTGTCACCTCTTCCTTTCTTCAATAAATAAAGTTACGGCGTGTGTTACCTCTTCCTTTCTTCAATAAATAAAGTTACGGCGTGTGTCACCTCTTCCTTTCTTCAATAAATAAAGTTACGGCGTGTGTTACCTCTTCATTTCTTCAATAAATAAAGTTACGGCGTGTGTCACCTCTTCTTTTCTTCAATAAATAAAGATACGGCGTGTGTAACCTATTCCTTTCTTCAATAAATAAGGTTACGGCGTGTGTCACAATTTTCCTTTCTTCAATAAATAAAGTTACGGCGTGTGTTACCTCTTCCTTTCTTCAATAAATAAAGTTACAGCGTGTGTCACCTCTTCCTTTCTTCAATAAATAAAGTTACGGCGTGTGTTACCTCTTCCTTTCTTCAATAAATAAAGTTACGGCGTGTGTTACCTCTTCCTTTCTTCAATAAATAAAGCTACGGCGTGTGTCACCTCTTCCTTTCTTCAATGAATAAAGTTACGGCGTGTGTCACCTCTTCCTTTCTTCAATAAATAAAGTTACGGCGTGTGTTACCTCTTCCTTTCTTCAATAAATAAAGTTACGGCGTGTGTCACCTCTTCCTTTCTTCAATAAATAAAGTTACGGCGTGTGTCACCTCTTCCTTTCTTCAATAAATAAAGTTACGGCGTGTGTTACCTCTTCCTTTCTTCAATAAATAAAGTTACGGCGTGTGTCACCTCTTCCTTTCTTCAATAAATAAAGTTACGGCGTGTGTTAGCTCTTCCTTTCTTCAATAAATAAAGTTACGGCGTGTGTCACCTCTTCCTTTCTTCAATAAATAAAGTTACGGCGTGTGTTACCTCTTCATTTCTTCAATAAATAAAGTTACGGCGTGTGTCACCTCTTCTTTTCTTCAATAAATAAAGATACGGCGTGTGTAACCTATTCCTTTCTTCAATAAATAAGGTTACGGCGTGTGTCACAATTTTCCTTTCTTCAATAAATAAAGTTACGGCGTGTGTTACCTCTTCCTTTCTTCAATAAATAAAGTTACAGCGTGTGTCACCTCTTCCTTTCTTCAATAAATAAAGTTACGGCGTGTGTTACCTCTTCCTTTCTTCAATAAATAAAGTTACGGCGTGTGTCACCTCTTCCTTTCTTCAATAAATAAAGTTACGGCGTGTGTCACCTATTCCTTTCTTCAATAAATATATTTGCGGCGTGTGTCACCTATACTTTTTTCAAAAATAAAGTTTCAACGTGCGTCACCTATTTCTTTCTTCAATAAATAAAGTTACGGCGTGTGTTACCTCTTCCTTTCTTCAATAAATAAAGATATGGCGTGTGTTACCTCTTCCTTTCTTCAATAAAAAAAGTTACGGCGTGTGTCACCTCTTCCTTTCTTCAATGAATAAAGTTACGGCGTGTGTCACCTCTTCCTTTCTTCAATAAATAAAGTTACGGCGTGTGTTACCTCTTCCTTTCTTTAATAAATAAAGTTACGGCGTGTGTCACCTCTTCCTTTCTTCAATAAATAAAGTTACGGCGTGTGTTACCTCTTCCTTTCTTCAATAAATAAAGTTACGGCGTGTGTCACCTCTTCCTTTCTTCAATGAATAAGTTACGGCGTGTGTCACCTCTTCCTTTCTTCAATAAATAAAGTTACGGCGTGTGTTACCTCTTCCTTTCTTCAATAAATAAAGTTACGGCGTGTGTCACCTCTTCCTTTCTTCAATAAATAAAGTTACGGCGTGTGTTACCTCTTCCTTTCTTCAATAAATAAAGTTACGGCGTGTGTCACCTCTTCCTTTCTTCAATAAATAAAGTTACGGCGTGTGTTACCTCTTCCTTTCTTCAATAAATAAAGTTACGGCGTGTGTCACCTCTTCCTTTCTTCAATAAATAAAGTTACGGCGTGTGTTACCTCTTCATTTCTTCAATAAATAAAGTTACGGCGTGATCACCTCTTCTTTTCTTCAATAAATAAAGATACGGCGTGTGTAACCTATTCCTTTCTTCAATAAATAAGGTTACGGCGTGTGTCACAATTTTCCTTTCTTCAATAAATAAAGTTACGGCGTGTGTTACCTCTTCCTTTCTTCAATAAATAAAGTTACGGCGTGTGTCACCTATTCCTTTCTTCAATAAATAAAGTTACGGCGTGTGTCCCCTCTTCCTTTCTTCAATAAATAAAGTTACGGCGTGTGTCACCTATTCCTTTCTTCAATAAATAAAGTTACGGCGTGTGTCACCTATTCTTTTCTACAATAAATAAAGTTACGGCATGTGTTACCTATTCCTTTCTTCAATAAATAAAGTTACGGCGTGTGTCACCTATTCCTTTCTTCAATGAATAAAGTTACGGCGTGTGTCACCTATTCTTTTCTACAATAAATAAAGTTACGGCATGTGTTACCTATTCCTTTCTTCAATAAATAAAGTTACGGCGTGTGTCACCTATTCCTTTCTTCAACAAATAAAGATATGGCATGTGTCACCTATTCCTTTCTTACATAAATAAAGATACGGCGTGTGTCACCTATTCCTTTCTTCAATAAATAAAGTTACGGCGTGTGTCCCCTCTTCCTTTCTTCAATAAATAAAGTTACGGCGTGTGTTACCTCTTCCTTTCTTCAATAAATAAAGTTACGGCGTGTGTCACCTCTTCCTTTCTTCAATAAATAAAGTTACGGCGTGTGTTACCTCTTCCTTTCTTCAATAAATAAAGTTACGGCGTGTGTCACCTCTTCCTTTCTTCAATAAATAAAGTTACGGCGTGTGTCACCTCTTCCTTTCTTCAATGAATAAAGTTACGGCGTGTGTCACCTCTTCCTTTCTTCAATAAATAAAGTTACGGCGTGTGTCACCTATTCCTTTCTTCAATAAATATATTTGCGGCGTGTGTCACCTATACTTTTTTCAAAAATAAAGTTTCAACGTGCGTCACCTATTTCTTTCTTCAATAAATAAAGTTACGGCGTGTGTTACCTCTTCCTTTTTTCAATAAATAAAGTTACGGCGTGTGTCACCTCTTCCTTTCTTCAATGAATAAAGTTACGGCGTGTGTCACCTATTCCTTTCTTCAATGAATAAAGTTACGGCGTGTGTCCCCTCTTCCTTTCTTCAATAAATAAAGTTACGGCGTGTGTCACCTATTCCTTTCTTCAATAAATATATTTGCGGCGTGTGTCACCTATACTTTTTTCAAAAATAAAGTTTCAACGTGCGTCACCTATTTCTTTCTTCAATAAATAAAGTTACGGCGTGTGTTACCTCTTCCTTTTTTCAATAAATAAAGTTACGGCGTGTGTCACCTCTTCCTTTCTTCAATGAATAAAGTTACGGCGTGTGTTACCTCTTCCTTTCTTCAATAAATAAAGTTACGGCGTGTGTCACCTCTTCCTTTCTTCAATAAATAAAGTTACGGCGTGTGTTACCTCTTCCTTTCTTCAATAAATAAAGTTACGGCGTGTGTCACCTCTTCCTTTCTTCAATGAATAAAGTTACGGCGTGTGTCACCTCTTCCTTTCTTCAATAAATAAAGTTACGGCGTGTGTTACCTCTTCCTTTCTTCAATAAATAAAGTTACGGCGTGTGTCACCTCTTCCTTTCTTCAATAAATAAAGTTACGGCGTGTGTTACCTCTTCCTTTCTTCAATAAATAAAGTTACGGCGTGTGTCACCTCTTCCTTTCTTCAATAAATAAAGTTACGGCGTGTGTTACCTCTTCCTTTCTTCAATAAATAAAGTTACGGCGTGTGTCACCTCTTCCTTTCTTCAATAAATAAAGTTACGGCGTGTGTTACCTCTTCCTTTCTTCAATAAATAAAGTTACGGCGTGTGTCACCTCTTCCTTTCTTCAATAAATAAAGTTACGGCGTGTGTTACCTCTTCATTTCTTCAATAAATAAAGTTACGGCGTGTGTCACCTCTTCTTTTCTTCAATAAATAAAGATACGGCGTGTGTAACCTATTCCTTTCTTCAATAAATAAGGTTACGGCGTGTGTCACAATTTTCCTTTCTTCAATAAATAAAGTTACGGCGTGTGTTACCTCTTCCTTTCTTCAATAAATAAAGTTACGGCGTGTGTCACCTATTCCTTTCTTCAATAAATAAAGTTACGGCGTGTGTCACCTATTCTTTTCTACAATAAATAAAGTTACGGCATGTGTTACCTATTCCTTTCTTCAATAAATAAAGTTACGGCATGTGTCACCTATTCCTTTCTTCAATGAATAAAGTTACGGCGTGTGTCACCTATTCTTTTCTACAATAAATAAAGTTACGGCATGTGTTACCTATTCCTTTCTTCAATAAATAAAGTTACGGCGTGTGTCACCTATTCCTTTCTTCAACAAATAAAGATATGGCATGTGTCACCTATTCCTTTCTTACATAAATAAAGATACGGCGTGTGTCACCTATTCCTTTCTTCAATAAATAAAGTTACGGCGTGTGTCCCCTCTTCCTTTCTTCAATAAATAAAGTTACGGCGTGTGTCACCTATTCCTTTCTTCAATAAATAAAGTGACGGCGTGTGTCACCTATTCCTTTCTTCAATAAATAAAGTTACGGCGTGTGTTACCTCTTCCTTTCTTCAATAAATAAAGTTACGGCGTGTGTTACCTCTTCCTTTCTTCAATAAATAAAGTTACGGCGTGTGTTACCTCTTCCTTTCTTTAATAAATAAAGTTACGGCGTGTGTTACCTCTTCCTTTCTTCAACAAATAAAGTTACGGCGTGTGTTACCTCTTCCTTTCTTCAACAAATAAAGTTACGGCGTGTGTTACCTCTTCCTTTCTTCAATAAATAAAGTTACGGCGTGTTTCACCTATTCTTTTCTACAATAAATAAAGTTACGGCGTGTCACCTATTCCTTTCTTCTTAAAAAAAAAAAATAATAATAATAAAGTTTCGTCGTGTGTCACTTATTCCTTTCTTCAATAAAGTTACGGCGTGTGTCACCTATTCCTTTCTTCAATAAAGTTACGGCGTGTGTCACCTATTCCTTTCTTCAATAAAGTTACGGCGTGTGTCACCTATTCCTTTCTTCAATAAAGTTACGGCGTGTGTCACCTATTCCTTTCTTCAATAAATAAAGTTACGGCGTGTGTAACCTATTCCTTTCTTTAATAAATGATGATACGGCGTGTGTCACCTCTTACTTTCTTCACAATTTAAATATACGACCTGTGTCACCTAATCCTTCTTCAATAAATAGAGATACGGCGTGTGTCACCTATTCCTTTCTTCAATATATAAAGGTACGGCGTGTGTTACCTCATATTTTATCAATATATAAAGTTACGGCATGTGTGACCTATTCCTTTCTTCAATAAAAAGCTTAGTTTACTCCTCAAAACACCAACTATATATTGATAAAATGCATGCAGAAAATATAAAAATATGTTTCTAACTCTGCTTCTCTTTTTAAATATAAATAAACTAGCCGAATGACCCGGGCAACGCCCGGGTTTTACCCGATTAAATGTTTTTATTCAAACTCTTTCGTTACAATTATAAATTGGCGCCGTGGATGTCACTCTTGTGAAACGTCCCGCTCCAAACTTTGTGTCTGAGAAGCGATATTTTCATAGAAAGATGATCTGGCTTTTGTTTTCTGCTCGAATGAATGTCTTTCTGTTAGAATTTTGTTCCTGCGTACAAAATAATGAACCTGTTTCACCCGTGGTCTCTGCATTTTGGAAAATTTTTCCGATATAATTTTGTATCTGATAATCAAACATGATACAGCAATATCGTCATCATCATTTTCTGACTAAAAATATATAGTTTTAATAATCGATTCATATATTTTTAAAATAGCCTATCGTCTTCCCCGTATATTTTTACCTACGTATGGAAATTTTGGTTTGAATTAGTGAACTACTGCGAATTTGTATACCGGACATACAAACATTCATTTTTATATATATAGATAAAGCATGCATATACAGTTCCTATCTCCTGAAATAAACTAAAATTAGAAGAGGAAATTCCATTAATGATGAGCCATGCTATTTTTTTTTTTTCAATTTTTATTTCATTGCAGGATATAAATAGCTGTAGATATAGGCTTTTATTATATACTAGACGAATGACCCGGGCAACGCCCGGGTTTACCCGATTAAATGTTTTATTCAAACACTATTCGTTACAATTATAAATTGGCGCCGTGGATGTCGCTCTTGTGAAACGTCCCGCTCCAAACTTTACAGTCAGATTAGTTACGATATAAATCTTCAAATCGAGCGAGCGTCTATAAATATTTCGATTTAGATCAAGTATTCTAATTAGTAAGCGAACTATTATTAATAAAATTTTGAAAAGATTTCGATTTTAAACGTATTTATAACCTTGATAGAGGGCGCTGTTCGTGAGCTAAGTAGAATAATTTGAATATATAGTTTTAATATTTAATTTATATGATTTAAAATAACCTATCGTTGTCCTAGGTAGCCTAGTGGTCATGGCATCTGCCTGGTAAGCGGAAGGTCGTGGGTTCGATTCCCCATCTCTTGACACTTTTTTTATTTTATCCATTCTGACCAAAATCTATCCGTGAACTTCACACAGACAGAATAAGGCAATTATATAAGTTGAAAAATAAATAATTATCATTAGATAATGATAATGATCATAATGATGATGCGCGCGTTGATGACCAAAATCTATCCGTGAACTTCACACAGACAGAATAAGGCAATTATATAAGTAGATAAATAAATAATTATCATTAGATAATGATAATGATCATAATGATGATGCGCGCGTTGATGACCAAAATCTATCCGTGAACTTCACACAGACAGAATAAGGCAATTATATAAGTAGATAATAAATAATTATCATTAGATAATGATAATGATCATAATGATGATGCGCGCGTTGATGACCAAAATCTATCCGTGAACTTCAGACAGTGAACTTCACACAGACAGAATAAGGCAATTATATAAGTAGATTAGATCGAAAAATCAACGTTAAAAAATATATGCATAATTATCAACGATGATATATTTTATTAACAAAATTATTTTAGGATTTTCCAGTATTACACCTAAACCACCATGATACACCAGAGGATTTGCTATCCCTCATAAATTTTAGTTATGGTGTACTGATTTTAAAGCTGTATAAAGAAAGGTTATTCAGCTTTGTCGTTAAAAAAGATTGTTATAAATTTAATTCATTAGGCTAATAAAAAAATGTATTAATGATTGAACAGAAAACATATTATCATTCCCAAATTTAATTGATGTAACATGGATTCCTGGAGCATACAAAAGTCTCTGATTATTCATGGCATTAAAAAACACCCGCCTTATACATGTTTAGTGGCCAATTCTTATCAAGATTTTGGCTAAATGCGTTTAGAAAAAATCTATTTAACTTTGAGTTGTAACATCGGTGAAATAAAGTTGGGATGACTCGAAAAGGTCAACAACCTGCAAATTTCATGTGACGATGCAACAGTACAGGTAAATACAACGATCCAGTTTCACATTGCACCATCACTCAGCAACACAATGAGTTTTCCAAACCCCAAAATGATTTCCTAGAAAGATAATGCTGATAGATAAGATAGGAATGGCAGGAGTTTTATTTAACCACTGGGTCTGTCTATCATCAGCCCTACTTCTTATACACCATTGTCGCCTTCAGTGAATCCTCTGAAGTCTTCCAACTTATCTGGGCGGCTAAGTGGTAGCGTTAAGATTTCGAGGGAAATCAGACAGCAGACCAATGAATATTGTGCAGACTGAGAGCTCTCTATCTCCTTACAAACCTATACTATACACTTTGGTTGAGAAATTAGAAACCTTTCATTATCTACTCCATTATACAAGGTAGGATCAATAAATAAGGTGAATTATAATTTATTTAAAAAAAAAATAAAACGATATTAAAAATTAGGACTTGATTTATTCAAAATAATCACCTTGGCTTTCTATACATCGTCTCCATCGTTTTGGCAACTTGTAAATACCCTCTTTATAGGCACTCTTAGGAAGCGTGTGAAAAATATCTTGCACCACTTTCTGGAAATCTTCATCCGAGTCAAATCGCTTTCCCTTTAACTCCTTCTTTAGTAGTCCAAAAAGGAAATAGTCAGAGGGGGCTAGGTCTGGACTATATGCAGGATGTTCTAAAACTTCAAAACCTAATTTAATGATTGTAGAGACAGTTTTACATGATGTATGCGGCCTTGCATTATCATGAAGGAAGAGAACACCTTTACTAAGCTTCCCTCTTCTTTTGTTTCTTATACCAGGCTTTAGCTTATTTACAAGAATGTCACAATAAAGGTCGCTGTTCATACGTTGCCTTGAGGATAAAAAATCAAGACAGATTGGTCCATCAACATTCCAAAATATTGTTAACAAACTTTACCGGCTGAACGTTGAGACCTGAGGAACATGTAATTCGTCCATTTTTGAACTCGTTAACCCATTTATAAATGTATTTTGAGACAAACAAGACTCACCATAGATTTTTTCATTCTTTGGCATATTTGAGATGTTTGAATACCTTCTGCATTCAAGAAACGAATAACTGCACGTTGTTCAAGCGTGGTGCAATCCTTCAAGGGAGCTTCCATTTTAGTTTATTTATAAGTCTCGCTCCGCGCGTGGGAAAAAAGAACAGAACACCTTAAATAGTCTTTCGATGTTATATTTTAATATTCTGTGGTTTAAATTATTTTTGCTTTTTAATTTTTAAGAAATAAGATAATTCACCTTATTTATTGATCCCCCTTTGTATAACTAAAACACCCAACAAAAGACACTACGAAAATATAAATAAACTCTACAATATGTGATAAAGAACAGAAATGAAGTCAGATATAAAAATTAAAAATTCTACAATGTATAGATCGGGAACACATTGAATACAAGAATATTTTTATTTATAAATAGTGAGGACTCATATTTTAAAATTAGAAAATCTGTAAATAAATCTATGATTTTCTCTCTCGGTTTTAAAACTTGCTAAACTATTTATTTGTATTTATTTTATTGGTTGTTCCTAGGTAGTATGTTGAATCAAGCATGATTTTAATGTCCTTTCCTTTATTTTCTTCTTCAAACTTCTACTCAAATCTTGTAATTCACCAATTGTTTATGTAAAATACTCTGAATTTAGTGTTGTTGCTTGTAGCAAGCAGGCCTTGTGGGGATATAGCGTCTTGATTTGATGATAATAAATAATAAATGTATAGATTTAGTGATGATAACCCTCAATTCTTCAAGTTTACAGCCAATAGACATGCTTCAGCTGAAGACACTAGAGTTAAGTCTACAATCCTATCCTTGCTTTACTTCAACTCTAAAGAAATACAGTTAACAGAGCAATTTCATGTTGTCGGGCCACCTTATACGGCGGAATCAGCGCTGTTTTCAAATATTTAAAGCTGAATTAGAAACAAAAATGGTTTTGAACCGATATATTGGACTAATTTGCATATTCAGAGATCGAAACTATAACTTCTTCTAGAATTAACTCCCTATAAACCTGATACATTAGCACGCCATCTGTCTTTGTAAATGTAAACTATTTATTGCGCGTATGCCTTTATTCTAAATAAAACAATGCTCTACTTCCCTTTCTGTAATGATAAAAGAAGATAGCTTGGCTCATCATCATTGAACCTTCCCAGCAATTTCGTAAGTTTAAAAAGAAACATAGGGTGCTATAGATATCTTACATATTTCCGCAATCTCAGCAAAGGGTCAGCCTACTAATGCTGTGACTGTTTAGCATACATTTATATCGAGTCTCACAATCGGAGGTTAAGATCATTATTATTAAACATAAGGCAAATAAAGCGCCATCTATATGTATAAAATGACACTATTAAGCGCGATATTTTCTTTTTTCAAATGAAATAAATATCCTACTGTCCTTACTTCAATGATAAAATATTGGGAGGGCTTGGCTCATCAGTGGATAACCTCTCAGCGGTTATTATTATTGTCATTATGATTACTATTAATGAATCGACAATGGCATTTGATGATGATAAGGATTGAAAATAATAAAATGCAAAAATAATATAAATGAAAAATAATAGAATGAAAAACAAATCATATATTTGATCGTCTGTTTAGGTTTTAAAACAAGAACCGACCATGTCACGCATTATAAAGAATAAAATAAATTAGAGAGATGAACATTTTTTAAATCCCCTAACAATATGTCTTTTCTTTCATCTATTTATTTATTTTTTACTAATCCTCTTTCCTAAAGAATTAACTAGATTAATAAAATCTAGTTTTCAAAACTTGCCATTTAGAAATGTATTAAAACTGTCGTTTTATTAGTTTGGAGTTTCACAAAAAATAACTTCTAATAAATAAATCAACGAAAACATATAATAAATAAAATGGAGCGAAAGAAAAATATTTTGGAAAGAAAAAATAATATAAACTCTTCTTTTTTTATTTCAGTTAGGCTCTTTTGAAAATTAAAAAGTAAATAAAAAAGTCAAGACACCTACAACTGAAATTAAATTTAAATAGACCTTTTTATGGCCAGCACTTTTTCTTCATAAAATGTATATTTTTAAATATCCAATTAGCTGACAGAAGAAAAAATAATGTTTTATTTATATATAGTGAGTTTTGTATATTATTAACTCAAACATAGATTCCATATTTTGTAACTTACCTTCTATTGCAACTGTTTTTGAAATCAAGCCGCTTTCTATTTACGATATAAATTAGCAACAATATAATTATAAGTATAATATATGGTTAAAGATAAAATTGTAAAAAAAAAATTAAAAACTATAAAAATATTTTCTCACAATGAGTTTCTTTTTATTTTGAAATTTTAAAGTAAATATTTCTTGTAAGATATATTTGATGTTTTAATTGCGCCCGTTTTGTTGCTGTTGTCATGTCTAATGAAGAGCTTCAGATGTATAAATGCATCTCTATCACAGCAGTTGCAATGTCCTTTATCTTGGGTGTTGCTCTTCATTGGAAAATGGGTACCGTTGCCATGTTAGTCACCTTAGAAATGGACCAGAATTTGGTCAAATATTAAAAGCTTGCATTTTAAAATAAAAATAAACTTTGTTTCCTTCTTCAAGACGATGCCTGGCGATTTATTTTCTTGTAATAAAAATAAACTATTTGTGAAAATATTTTTATATTTTTAAATTTAACATATCCTTAGATATTACCATATATGCATATTTTCTCATTGACGGAGAAATGCTACATAAATTTCTGTGAGTCAATACTACTTAATAATACAAGTTAATATTACTTAATAATACAACTTGGATTAGCAAGACGTATTTTTATTCAAATCTAATAAACGAGCGATTTTCCAGCGAATAAACGGCGCATCGACTTGCTTTTTAATCGCTAAAACAAGACAATTTTTTCTTAATTCAACGATAAAAAATCCAGTGAAGTGAGCCGGTTATTCTTTTAAAGGTTCGTTCCCTTTCAAACTTTCAATGAAGATACACTTTTTTATTTCAAGTTGTATTAGGAAGACGTTAAAGTTTGAATGATCAAAAAATCACGAAATTATCACCCTCTAAGTATAAGCACCTATACATACACTGAGCTGTAGTACAACCTACTTTAGGAACCTATGACATGGATGAATGGCCCAGGTTCTCTACAGGTCCTTCCCTAGTGAATGTCTTTCAATATGGGATTAGCCGAATGTCGTGGTTTTCTTGGAGGAAGAAGGCGAAGATTGAACGCGGCTGATTCCACACTAGCCCTCTCAATGCTATCCTAACCTTGACATATCCTAAACATTGGTACTTTAATTTAAATATTTAATCATGTATGGTTCTTTTTGCTCTGTATGTTTATTTTTTGTATATATGGTTATATTTCTTTTTGTTTGTTTTTTTCTTTCTTCTCTCTTTTCTTTTTCCTTATTACCTCTTGTATTCTAGTTTTTACTTTTGAAATATCTTCCTTTGCTAAATCCTGTAGAGGGGAATCATGTATAGGGCTGGATGCCCCAATAAAAAGGCTTGTGTGTGTGTGAATATCTTTCAACCAATATTGCTTTTACATTCATTTTTATTATTCTTCTTACTAGTGGATGTAGTCTAACCTTCTCTCTATAAGAACATTTGTTGGTTGGAAGTTTTGGGAAAATATATATAGCTCTATCAACCAGTTGTTTTATATAGTTTCCTACGATTGAGTGACTCGCTGTCCTCTCCTTAAGTATATGATTATTTGAATTCTATTCTCTACGTATATATGTACATAGGAATATATAGATAGAAATAAAAACAGGGGGAACCTGAACAACATTCCATGGGAAGACTTAGAACAAGCATTTTATATTTATAACGCTTATTTCAATGAGGGATAAACTACTACAGAATGAGAATCCAAATGGGATGTCCATCAAGCATATATGTAGCATCAATGGTAATGAGAACTGGATAGAAGAAAAATTAACAATAGTAGCACCTACAGCATATGGGTGCGATATGTCGATGATATTCTAGGCATAGTCAAGAAGGACAAACTTTGGATCATCAATTCAATTATATCAACAACATAAGTAAGGACATTCAATTCACACAAGAAATAGAAGACAAAAGAGGAATTGCCTTTTTAGACATACAAATATCCTTAAATGGAGATGACACATTAAGAACAATCATCCAAGAAAAACTACAGATAAAGAATGAAAAACACAAGTTTCAACAGTCACGTACCATTTCAACATAAGAAAGTAGTTATAGTTGCAATGGTGGACCGAGATTTATCCACATGTATTATCAAAAGAGACCATAACAAAGACATAAATACAATAAAATCAGAATTAGAAACAAACGACTTCCCAATTTCACTTGTAAAAAAATAATATAAAACAAATAGAGAAGTCAAGGAACACAAGCCTCAGCAGGACCACAATACACAGAAAAAATATATATTTCATATATCCAATCAATAAACGAAAAGATTAAAAGAATATTCCAGAATAATTAATATATAAAAATAATTTTAAAAAGCTAAGTCTGAGAATTTGTACACTTGCATTGTTCATTGGACTGAGTGAGTGTTAAAATTCATACTTCTATGTGATCTGGAAGTATATAAAAATTAATTTACAAAATTTGAAAGGCAATTTGAAAATTTGTCAATTTCCGGCCACCCTGACAACCCAGAAGTCTGAAAAATTATAAACTTACTTGCATTGTCATCGGGTTCTTAGAAGTGGACCAAATTTCAGATTCCTACATGCTCTAAAAGTATATTAAAAATCGTTGGCAAGATTTGTGGACAGACGGACAGACAGACAGGGAAGCAAGTTAAATAAAAGCTTTTAAAAAATAATACAACGTTTTCAATTCATTAGACCCCCAGTTCTCCATTCAGATAAGAAACCCAATAAATTATCGTTAATTTTATATAAAATCATTCTATAACCTCGATAATTTATATTTAATATTTAGCAAACGAAAAATATACAATAAATTATTATATTGACATTTAAAGGCTAAAAATACCAAACGATTTTTTATTTCTACACACAGGCACAAAAATCATTATAAAATATTGATAATGTGGGTGGCGTTTTCTAAAAAAAAAAAATGTTTCCTATTTTTCACACAAAAAAATTTAATAAAAATTGAAAAATGAATATTTTTTAAATCGGAAAATATGAAAGGTAATAAAGAAATTAATATATTTTTATGTTATTTTTTAAAGGAAGGGGGAAAATCGTTTAAAAAATAAAATATTAGGAAAAATTCAAACTATCGAATTCCAAAGTTAATATTTTAGTTTATTTTTATAGAAATATAAAAAGGAAAAAGCAATTATTTTGAAACCAATAAAAGTTTATATTTGGTAACATTTATATCATAATAAATTTTGGCGATATAGTTTTTATTTGTGCCAAGCATTCAAAGATAAAAGCAAAGAATGTGTGGATTTGTGAAAAATTGAAGTTAATTCTATTAGTTATAATGATATATATTTATTATTTTGTCAAAGAAATATTCATAGATAAGTTGTTGGAAATACAAAAGAGTTAGATTATTATTTTATTAAATTAAATTATGAACACAAAGGACGAAGCAATTTGGATATCACCTCAGAGAGAAGCCAGCGCCGAAAACGCGACAAGGTCCAAGAGGGGTTTGTTCTACCCGAGAGGGAGAGATGATCTGTTGTTGTCCGGCCGTTTTTCAGTGACGGTGGTCGTAAAACTTACTGGAAGTTTCCTGAATAATCATGACGAAATTGGACCTCGCCCTGTCTCGGGCGCGGCAGACTCTCAATAACACTTTATTGCCTTATTTGTGATTAAACGATGGCCAAGCTGGCGCGTTAAATTGGATCGACATTTAGGGGCTGTTACACTATTCATACCTATGACGCATATGAAAATCTAGTATATATTTAAATATATTACAACATATCATACTACATGTCCGGTCCTCTAGAACTCCTCAACAAAGCCCTAAAGCTGCCTTAGGCCGACTTGATCTCTGAGTGAGTCTCATCCAGTGAGGCAACTACAAGAAAGAAGAATTCGACCAACAGCTCCACCAAAGGTCGACGAAGGTCGAAATGCTTGATGTGACCCTGGTAAAGTAGTGAGGGAGCCTGGAGCGGTCAAACACGACAATGTCAGTGGCGTTGAAGGTGATCGCGCCTTTCAAAGACGGCTCCTTCTTTCCTCGGTTATTGCGGAGTAGGAATAGTGACATCTAGATTGGCAGAACCTCTTGCTGCTGCACGGAGTCTGCCTCACTGTCAGGTAACATTCTTGTATGTCCCCCGGGTGACGGTGAAGATGGGTCAGAAAGATTTCACCTGTGGATCTGAACCCCTGAGACCTAACTATGACCTTCATGCTTACCCGTGACGTCCACATCTACACGGCCCTTATCGGGTGGCTTAGGGTAGCATAGGCAAGGATGATGCTTGTGAAGGAAAGCGTGCGCTGGCGAAGCTATGACTGAGCTCGCTCTGGAAGATGGAGAAGTTCACTTGCACTCAGGCGTCTTTCCGTGGCCATATCGTTAAGCTCAAACATACAAATAATGCTTGAGAAGGACTAGGTTCGATATCCATCTACCACTGGGTCGAGCAGGACCTGAAGAATGGCATAGAAGTTATCCCAGAAGGCGTAGCTTTGTTGGACGGACTGGAGGGCAGTGGCGACGAGGGAAGAATATTCCCAAGTAGGACATGGAGCGTGCACCTGTATTCTGTGTTATATGTTATAATCATTATTTTTATTTAAACCACACATATTTGAATAATTAAATGAATATTATATATCAATTTATATCATTGCGAGAGTATGATATTCATATGCCGAATGGGTACCTCTTCGATTTTCTCTGCACAAATCTCTGATCAATGGCCATTCCACAACGCCAGCTGTTTAAAACATGTTAAATGTGTCCTTTTGAAGTACATGTGTAAATTAGTGTTAACTCTGCACGTTTAAATGTTATAAGCACATTCCGCTTCTAAATGCATATATATATTTATTCATCAAAATATAGCTTCAAATAGTTATTTTAAACGTTAGGCAATATTATTTTCGAATTTAATAAGTACCGAAATATTTTTTTAAAATATTAAAAAAGGGATATAAACAATAATATTAATTTTACTAGAATCTTTTGAAATAAAAATATATCTCAATCTTTATTGTGTTAAAAAGTAATACTTTAAAGTTACTTTTAGTGTACACAAAAGAAGCCTTCAATTTCTAACAAAAGAGATAAATAATATTGAGTGTAAAATGGATGAGTCATTTAACTCCTTCACTAAATAAAGTGAAGTCTCGTCTGCTTAGAGAAAAGATCATTAAATAAAGAAATAGACGCCATCTTTCTACCGTGAACTATTTCTCGTAATATTTATTTTCTCACAGAGTTAGCATCTGTGAATATAAAAATATAATATTTTGTAGAGGCATTATCATTAATACCTGTAGTATTCTGTGTTTAAAATATAGAATATATCATCATCATAAACAATAATAATACGATGTATAATGTAAACAACGTGTTGATGTAAAAATATGAATATAAAGTGTAATAAACAATTTGTAATAAAATTATTCCATCTGGTGAGTAATGTTTAATTAATAAATTAAATAATAACTATACAACATAACCCAACATTTTATTTGTCAACAAAGATAAAAGTTAAAATGCAAGATTCGTCCATTTACTTATTTAGAATCTTTTAAATATTTAGAATTTTGAATTTCTTTGATAAATAGCATATTCCGTTTTGAATTAAATTATATATATACATATATATACTAGAAAGTTGTCCAATTTTGTATTATATATTCCTCTCTAATTCAATTAGGCTTACTAGTTTATTTTAAATGTCAACTACGTAAAATATTTAAATCAAATATTCATACTCACACACAAAAATAATACATGTGATGTATATTTCAATTTTGATTTCAATTAAATTATTTTTTCTAAATTTACGTATATATATTCTTTTATTATTACTTTTGAACCTTATTTAAATTTATTGGCATATATTAAAATTATATTTCAGATACAAATAATATTTTCTATTCATTTTAAAAAGTATAAAAACCTTCATTTCATTTATAAATATATGATATAAAAATATTTTTTAATTCTAAAAAAGTTAAGAATATTTTCAAATCGAAATTTTATATCTCATAACAAATTCAACAATTTAAAAGAAAAATAAAACTTTTTCATATTACCTATCTCAGTATATAAAAATGTCATTAATATATTGATGATGAACATCTTGTGTTTTCTAACTTGTCCTCCCTGATTGGGTATTTGGTTGACTATCAAATTAAATTCCAAACGAAAATAGCAATAGATAGGAGACATCCAAGCTTGGCATTTGATTTACAGGCGGGTAGCTGGCATCGATGAAGCTTTTTTGAGAGGACGCTCTACGGTTAAGACTCTAGTCTCTTCTGATCGCGGTACAATATAATTCAAATAATGGAACGTGGATGGACACAGCCGCTATGTCACTCAGGGCTCTGAACTGACTTCACTAGCGCTCAAATGGCCGGCCTCTGCTGGACCTTGCTCTTTTCCTCTCCAGGATTGTGGGGATTAAACTTCGGCCTCTGGGTTTGTACTTTCAATCCACGACTGCACAATTCCACGTATACCATCCTCATTCTTTATATACACAATTTGATAAACAACAAGAGATGGGAACATGATGCGTGTGTTTACAAGATGTAAATATATACAAGGTTTCGTTTAAAAAATAAAGCACTATGGATAATAACCTTTTTATTGACAAACTTGAAACTTAAACTCTTTATGTAAGAGAACTCTCTCCTAATATTATCTATATATTAGAATCATTCAATATATCCACCTTCCTTCTGTTTATATTTGATCCAGGGTTGTTGCCAACTTCCAAAAGTACTTTGATAAAATGCCTTATCCAACTCTCTGAACCACCCTCTAACAGCTTCTAATTATATTTTATGCTCTCAAATGTTTTACCACGTGAAAATACTCCTTGATTTTCAAATCAAGTTGAATTCCGAGGTTTACCGGACAAGGCTGTACTTTAGGTGAGGCATTAAAGTCTACTCATACCCTGCAATTGTCTACAAAGTTATGTGCGCCATGTGAGGTCTCGCATTATCCTGATAATTAGGTTGTATTTTGAAATTGGGTCTAATTGTTTAAATTTCTCTTTCAGCTTTTATAATAGCTTAAAATACCTTTCTTTTTGATAAAATAATTTATTTCTAGAGTGTCCATGGATATCAGCACTTCATGGTCCCAAAAGCAGAGAGAATAATTTTGTTCTGGGAGAGGGAAAGCCTTGTTTTTTTCTTTACTATGTTTAATGGATTCGTGGGATTGATTGGTACTTTGAAGAAAGATCATAATGATGAATCCAAGTCTCATCACATGTTATCAATCTTCAAACACCAGAGAAGGTTTTCCAGAAAAGTATACACGACAAATAAACCAATCTCTTCTAAATTTACACCATTTCTCGTGTTAGAAGTTTTAGCACCTATTTGAGCATAGAAATTCGACATCAAATAAATTTTATAAGTTTAGGAACCATGGCCTCTTCATGGCTAAATGGCTTATAGCATCGTCACCGAAAGCCGTCTGAATCTTCCGAATGGTTTCCACCTGGCTGTCGCCCAGTTTCTGGAAAAATATGATGAAGTAGCGCTGCTCCAGTCGTTCCGTAAATTTCCTTACAATGAAAATCCGACGAAAGCACTAAATACTAACTCACTCAGACGATGATTACCATCAACTGACGATATTGACAGGCGGGAAAAAATTCACGCATAGGGAAGATGGTTCAAGATCATCTCATGCTAGCGTGCTTCATTGATACCCACCAGGATTTCTTAAAAAAAAGGTCGGAAACCTTTCTAACAGACCTCGTTAATATGTATACGCAATAATACAAGATAACTTAGTTTTTCCCCTAATAAAAAAATTGTAGGCATGTTACAAAGTCAAACGTCAATGAGATGGTGATATTTTCTGTAAATATGATAAATTCAATCAATAAATTAAAAAATAAATTAGAGAATATTTGAATATTATAATTTTTCAAATTTATACATCATTCATATAATTATTTTATTTATATTTTATAAGTATAAATCTCACTAAAATGTAATCAACTTTCTTGTGTGACAAAGGTCTGCCAGTTTATTCTTTCTTCTCTAGAAAATACTTTAACCCAATTTACGATATAAAATGTTATTTTTCTCTTGTTGCAGGTGTTCTTAGTCTGACATAAAAAAACGAAAAAATATTTTTTTTTCTTCTCTTTCCTGATAGAGAGACTAAAATAAAAATCAATGATTTTGAGTGATTTATTTTATCAACATTGTTTTATTTCCTGATTTTTGACCAACTCGCTTCTATTTGCTTTCAATTTAGAAAAAAAACTACTTTGCTAGCAGAACCGTACATTTTTTTTCCTTGAACTTTTCCTGTGAAAAATTACTTTTGGGAGAAAAAGTCGAGTTATTTTATTTAGATTGAATTGAGAGGAACAAAAAGGCGGGAATATAAAGAGAAACCAAAACTAAACGTACGGTAACATTATTTCAGGATATATTGAATGTTTTTCATATTTCGGGTTGAGAAAAAAAGGAACCTAAATATGATTTGAACACATACACACATTCCTCAAATATAAACTTAAGAATATTACTTTTTAGAAATATTGGTGACTGAAGATAAAGATACATATATATGAAGTAAAGGAAAAATTGCGTTACAAAATTTCAAAAATAAAACTACAACCTTTCGCAATGAGTTTCTTTTATTATGATATGCGCGAGCTTTCGGGCTGGAGCCGCCCTTCTACAGGCAAAAATCAAACATTTGATTCACGAGAGACAGTTATATGCATTTGATTTGTTACAAATTTTACTTTAAAAATCAGAAAGAAAAGTATTAAATCTACATAAATTATTACTATTTTACTGGTCAGGAGATGCCTTCTTTATTTTTAATATCAACACCTGACCCACTTATCTTTTATTTTTTCTATTGTTTTTTCATATATATATATATCT
Source organism: Cordylochernes scorpioides (assembly GCA_030710605.1). NCBI lineage: Eukaryota > Metazoa > Arthropoda > Arachnida > Pseudoscorpiones > Chernetidae > Cordylochernes > Cordylochernes scorpioides. Next base: position 27,563,526 of record CP092877.1, read on the forward strand.
ACATAAACGAACTTAAACATAAACACACATTAATGTACATATTCCTGCAATTACGCCTGTACATTCACACGCTCATACAGGTTCATATATTGTTAAACATAGTAAAATAGTAATAATTTATGTAGATTTAATACTTTTCTTTCTGATTTTTAAAGTAAAATTTGTAACAAATCAAATGTATATAACTGTCTCTCGTGAATCAAATGTTTGATTTTTTGCCTGTAGAAGGGCGGCTCCAGCCCGAAAGCTCGCGCATATCATAATAAAAGAAACTCATTGCGAAAGGTTGGAGTTTTATTTTTGATACATATATATGGTAATTTAAGCCAACAACCCCATATTGTATATAACTTATAACAAGATTTTAATGTTGTATAATAGAAACACATCTGTAAATGATTATACTCATTATTGACATGTGTCATTACATCATCATATGTATTGTACTTTGTACAAACTGAGGACAAATAAATAAAACTCTGTAATAGATTAAGAGTTGAGCTAAGGAGATGGAAGTCACAAAACAACAAGGTCTAAAGATAGATTGGAAGCTGTCAGGACGGCGCCAGTTTAGAATGTCACCAGACGCCCCTCTCACATCTGGGGCAAAACCCCCTTTCTCAGAAAAGGTACATAAAGCCCCGTCCTAGCTAAAAATACAGTTAGTTCACCCTCAGCGCAAGATCTCGTCGGTTGTACCCCAGGTCCATCTCATCCATCATGTAGACCAGTAAGAAATCTTCTATCTCTCCATATTTCGCTCCTAGCTCAACTTTTATCTGTTCACGGAACTTTCTTAGTGCAACTGTGTCTTCGTTTTTTGTGTATGGACATTCCCAAGCTTTCCACTCTGCCTCGACCACGACTGCCTGTACTTTGTGAGAACTTTTAAGGGTCTTCCAAGGTGCAGAGAGGTACTGGAAAACTCCACATCCTGACTGTTCCTCTCGGTCAACACAGTATAGCGAGAGTTGACAAGGACTCACACCATAGTTTATAAGTCGACTGGATACTTCATCACATTTTTAGTCGACAAGATTCTACAAGAGTCAACAGTAACTCAACTCACATTACATATATATATATTAAAAATAAAGAAGGCATCTCCTGACCACGAGCACATGTGCTTTTTAGATGGCAGAGCGCCATCTAGTGGAGCAAAAATAAACTAAACGTTTATTTAGCTTGCTCCGTGATATTTGGCCAACCCAATTTCTTGATAAATCAAGAAAAGCCATCCACGAACGCGTTTCGCGCTGTTGGCGCTCGTCAGCGTGGAGAAGGCTGTAACCACTGCGACCAAAAAAATATTTTTGGTCCCAATGGCTTCCCGAAAAATCAAGAAATGGGTATTTAAGGCCAAATTTGCGTAAAGACGCTTAACACATGAAAAAACAATAGAAAAAAAAAGTGGGTCAGGTGTTGATATTAAAAATAAAGAAGGCATCTCCTGACCACGAGCACATGTGCTTTTTAGATGGCAGAGCGCCATCTAGTGGAGCAAAAATAAACTAAACGTATCAAGAAATTGGGTTGGCCAAATATCACGGAGCAAGCTAAATAAACGTTTAATTTATTTTTGCTCCACTAGATGGCGCTCTGCCATCTAAAAAGCACATGTGCTCGTGGTCAGGAGATGCCTTCTTTATTTTTAATATCAACACCTGACCCACTTATCTTTTATTTTTTCTATTGTTTTTTCATATATATATATATATATATCTACATAAACGAACTTAAACATAAACACACATTAATGTACATATTCCTGCAATTACGCCTGTACATTCACACGCTCATACAGGTTCATATATTGGAATTTACCCATCCCACACACACAAATATATATAATATAATTGAAACTATTCGTCGGAGTAAAATCAGTTTGAATGTAACGATGGGATTGCATTTACTGGAATATTTACCTAAAATATCAATATTATATAGCATATATAGCATTTATTGAAATTTCATTGTATATATTGCTATGATAATTTGAAAATTCTATTATGTGTCAATTTCACACTAGATGCTTATATTGAGATACCTTAATAAATGTAGGGAAGCGTGAAGTATAGCCAAAATAATAATAACAAAATGGAGGAAGATATTGTATACAGGGTTTATTTTAGAAATAAATGAGGTATATTGCATATTATATATATTTTACACTTCGTATATATATATGTAGGAAATAGATGTTATCGATTTTCCAATTTTTACATTCGTTCATTGTTTAATTCTACCCATGACGCAAAATTGGATTTTATGAAAAAACTATTATTCGAATTGTGTTATATATAAATAACCTCTTTGAATATTCCATTAAAGTTTTTATATGTTTTTGCATTATCTTCACTGTGATAGACAACTAAATCTTTTTATAGAATGTCGATTTCATTCCAGCGATAGCTTCATATTAGTTATATATGGCTTTTAAAGAAGGGGTCTATATATAACGAATGAAGACATTAACACGCGAATGTTTTTTTTTTTTACAAATAAATCAAACTTCTACTGTCATTACTGCGATGGAAAAATATATATAGATATGTGGTATAATATAATAATAAGGTGGGTAAAGAGAAATAAGGACACCACAAATTGGTAGAGGAATCCTAGACAACCAGAGAGAGATGGGGAGAGACGGGGAGAGGCCCGCGACCGGCCACAGCCGGGCGGCCGTTTTTGTCGAACACAATTCTCCAACTGTCTTAATTAGTCCTGAGGTTCCAAGAAACGGGCCCCTTGGAATGTCGCTGATATCTCAAGTGACCGGATTTTAGCTGCCCATTTCTCTTTGGGTTGACTGTAGGCTTGCTTTATTATTCCTGGAAGAGTATATATTATGACATATATATATTTGTCGCACTACAGCGGTTGTACCATATAGGAGGGTTGCAGTCGGGGTCCCAGCAGCACAAGACATAACAGGATACAACGAGACTACATATGTGTGAGGAACTCTGTAGCAACATAAAAGTGATGGAGAACAACAGGAAAGCGATCCAGAAAACGAAATTCGTGCTAAATTTGTAAGTTCAAGAAGCGAAAAAAATGCGAGTAGCGTATTGCGAAAAATGTTTCTCTAGACTCAACAGCTACAGATTGCCCCGAATGCCTGGGAATGGACATGATGAAACGGGTTATTTACCGTTTCCAGGTGTAACCTATATCGAGGCAACAGAAGCAATAAAGTTGGCCTGTCTAGAGGTTTGCTGACGTCATCAAAATAACTCGACAAGTTATTGATACTGCTATAAATAAAGAGCAAATATAGAACGGCGAATTCTTGTTGGTAGCTTGGATGTTGATAGACCACACCTATACACCAAAAGAAAGGTCGTATTGACTTGAGTTTAAACCATTTATTGCTTTACGAAACAGTAATTGATGGGGTTCTTTATAGAATTATGGCCGGTAAGATAAATGATGCCTTCATTCTATATCGACAAGGAAGCCAGTAGGCATATATCTTCATAATTTAAAATATCCAAATCTAATATGCTGTCGATATGATTAAGCTGACTTTGGTTTTAAAATTTAGATAGAGTTTCTTTTGCATCTACAACCATTGTCCATTGCTCCACATCATAGACATAGGTCAAACTGCATGAAACGATAAAGATTGATCTCCTGGGTCTGTCATCAGGAGTGATTGTCGTTACAACAGTGAACATGTTGCCATTATTGTTACATTTTTGGCGAAGTTAAAATATATTTATCCCACACCTTACAATCCCGATTGGTAGTCATGTAATTTGGTGGGACCTTCAAACAGATTTAGGGGATATTATTTTAGTTAGATTATGAGTTAAAGTCTGAAATACTGAAATGGTACATAGAATATCTGAAGCCAAATCTCATGAACGCTATTTACAAGCTCTGCGTCGGATAATACTCGTGCATCAAGGCAGTTGGAGCCTTCTTTATGGCGAAACAAATATTTAATTGGGCTCTTAATAATTCACCCTTCTATGGCATACATTCATGGGCAAAACTTAAGCAAATGAAAAGGTTTTTATGTCGCCAATCGTCTTTCTATTCTTACTAGCCGAATGACCCGGGCAACGCCCGTGTTTTACCCGATTGAATGTTTTGATTCAAATACTATTTGTTACAATTATAAATTGGCGCCTTATATAAATGCATATATTAGTTAATAACTATAGCCTATGTGCTTTATCTGTCTATGTACTGTTGACTTCCGTAGGCTTCTCTTACTGGGAAAAAGAAAGAGAGGATTCCATTTGGTTATTAACTAATATATGCATTTATTTAAGGAGCGACCCGCTCCAACACAATGGTTACAAAAACGAAAAAGCGAGTGGGGGGGGGGGGGGGTCAAAGGTGGCGTGATCGTAGCCGACCAATAGGAGGGCGCCATTCCAAAAAAAAAAAAAGCAAACGGTGGCAGAGATGACTGATGAAGAATGACGCTCGTAACTGTATATAGAATAAGGAGACAAGGGCAATTTTGTTCACATTTGGTTATCTTGTGGTTAACTCCTTTAAGTTTTGTCTATGAGTGTATATTGTGAATACACTTCCGTTTATCTTGGCAAATAATATTGGAAAAGTTGCATTTGATTTTAGCTTCATTTATAAATTTACTCTAGAAAATATTTTATTAAGGTCTTGGTGCATGGCTTCAATTGAGGACAATTTTTTACATTATACACTTCCTATGTTAACGTATCTTCGCCAAAATTGAAATTTATTAGCAATAAACATTAGCTAAAACCAAAGTTTCATGTTATATATTGCTGCATTATGTTTGATTAACATCATGTTCACTCATCTGGAAAACGAATCTTTATCCTCGACCGTTTAAATAATGGACACCAAACATTGGGATTTGGAAGTAGTCCGGCGAAAAAATATTTTATAGAAGAAAGTGAAATAGATGAAAATGATGAACTCCATTCCACATAAACGGAATTATTTCAACAAAAGAACAGAAGCAGTTAAAAACAAGTTTTATAAAAAGTAAAGAGAATATGTTTGTCGCGGAAATATTTCGGCCGTAAGTTGTTACATTTGAGAAATTTATAATCACATCTCTAAGACATCAACCATTTCACATAACGCGGTATTACAATTTGTTTTTATTTACAAATACCTTTTAGAATTATCTCATCAGCAATATCTAAGAGTAAATTGTGTACAGTAGGCGTGACAAGTATTCGACCAAAAGTGCCTATAACGTGAGATTTAATTGATTAATCCTCCTGAATATTAATTAAGCTGAGGGAGATTTCTTGCTGGGACTTTCATTAAAGACGAAGGACATCTTTATGATGGATGGCTGACTTAACGAGATCACATCTCATTAGATGTTTGATTAAACTTATTGATTGGGTTGGCATCTCCTGATGGCGGAGGTTTTATAAAAGAGGAATCCGGAGAATGTGAGTTTTTAAATACTTAATCTTATTGATCATCGGCTCTGTCAATATTGATCGTATTGAACCCACTCGGATGACGATCTAGGGAGCTTTTAGATCAGAGGATAGTTGATCAACTTAGAAGACGTCATGGTCTATGTCAAGGAATATGATTTATCGTAAAAAATAGAATTTGCCTGGCCGGCATTCATATTTCTTTAAAAATAGACACTTCAGCCAGTTAGAGTTTTATTTTCTCAACTTTACAACAAAATTCTTTAATCTTCCTCATGAGAAATAAATAAAAATGTGAAGCATTTGGCACGGCGATAAAAATTGTTCTGATTTGAGAATAATTTATAACACCTTGCCAAATGCTTTATTTTTTATTTATTTCTCCTAACGAAAACAAAATATTTCTGTTGAAAAGTTGAGAAAATAAAACTTTAACTGGTCGAAATTTCTATTTTAAAAGGAATATGAATCGGTTTCTATTTGATTTACATGTATAGTAAAATTACAAAAGTTCAGGTATATGATATTCGTGTTTAAAAGGTACTTCTTGCAATTTTAAAGACTCATTTAAAGCAACGAAATGGTGAAAAGGGAAATTGCCTTTCTTGCATATGTTAAAACACTTGCGCAATTGCACAATGTATTATGGTATAAGATCGGCGCTGCCATTTCAGCTAAAACATCTCTTTGGTAGATATGGTTCGTTTAATAACTCCTCCTGATAAGATGCTTGGACATTATAGTTGATAACATACTTGCTGAACCGCGTGCTACTTCAAAAGATACAGCGCGCCTACGTCACAGGACGACGTGGCATTCGAAGAGCTTCCAGTCATCACCACTAGAGGCGCTGTACCCTCCTCTTCACTTCTTGTTATGTCTTCCCTTGTATTGACTGCTTGCATATCCTCGTGATTTATTAAAACTTATATATATTTCAATCTATTCTCAATTTTATTGACCCACCGATCCAACAATACTGAGGAAAACCATGATCCTGAACCAAGGTATACAGACTCTGATATCTGTCTTACCTTGCCAAGACTGGTGCTGGAATAGAGAAGTAGTAGAGCCGTGAGGTTTGAAAGGTCGTGGTTTATCGTTATAATAAAATAAATATTTCTCCTTCGCTCTTCAATCCTTTAGTTATCTAAGAATATTATTAATTAGAAACTTAGTACTTTAATCTAAATTGGAGCTCTTCCAGCGAAGAGAGGATAAAGAATATACATTGTTTTAATATATTTGATTAATGCATTGTTTTAATGTATTTTGGAAGGGAGAGATGTTTTTAACATACAGTAAAAAGAAAACTTTATAGTGCCCTGTTCTAATTGAAAATATTTTGTTTGTATCCAAACCCCCGGTTTCTTTTTTTTTTTTTTTTTTCACATTGTAGAGTTTTTCTGCAAACTGTTGCCTGTCAAAAGCGGCACGTGGCGCCCTAAACGTATTTTAGCGATTTTTTATTAATTTAATATCCTTTTAAGTAACATTTTATATATTGACAGATTTGAGAATTAAAATAGTTTATTTATAATTCTATAAACGTCTAGTTTTGACGTTTAATTTGACGAGAGAGACGACCTTTCTTTTTAGATCAAATAACATTATACAGGTAGTGAAAATTCGAATAATAATCCCTTGAATCAATATTAGAATAAAAACATTAGACCTCCAGGGAAAAGTCTCATTTTTTACAAATCATTTATTTAGGAATATATAAAAGAAGGGCTTTCTTGTCCGAAAGCTAGAGATATTTATAAATAAATGATTTGTAAAAAATAAACTTTGCCCTAGAGGCCTAATGTTTGTATTTTAAAAGTAAGATGACCCAAATATTCAATATACAGTTACGAGTGTCATGCGTTCTTCATCTCTTAATCAGTTTACATCTCTGTCACCGTTTGCTTTTTTTTTTTGGAATGGCGCCCTCCTATTGGTTGGCTACGATCACGCCACCTTTGCCCCCCCCCCCCCCCCCCATCATGCCCCCCCCCCCCCACTCGCTTTTTCGTTTTTGTAACTATTGTGTTGGAGCGGGTCGCTCCTTAAATAAGTGCATATATTAGTTAATAACTAAATGGAATCCTCTCTTTCTTTTTCCCAGTAAGAGACGCCTACGGAAGCCAACAGTACATAGACAGATAAAGCACATAGGCTATAGTTATTAACTAATATATGCATTTATTTAAGGCACCAATTTATAATTGTAACAAATAGTATTTGAATAAAAACATTCAATCGGGTAAAACACGGGCGTTGCCCGGGTCATTCGGCTAGTTAGTACAGACAGGTGAGTCTAGAGCAGGATATTTAGAGAGAATGGAAAATAAATAGGTTACCTGGGAGGTGTCCTAAACAAATGGATTCTGATTTTCATAAAAATTCAATTAAAACTCTTGAAGGACAAAGTGAAAATAGATTGCAGCGTAGTTTATTTATCCTCTATGTTTATTTACATAATTTTAAGTTTCAAATTTTGTTAGATCTATTTGAATAGATTTGTTTGGATTGTCATGGCTATATACTTTTGTGTATTTTTAATTTTAGAC